>JAPXFY010000022.1:38860129-39122629 GCA_030674185.1 Monoplex corrugatus
GATGTGAACAAAAAATGTAGGGTAGGTAAAACATAGGCTAGGCAGACCCTCAAAACCTGGCCAGCTCATAGGTTTTAGGCTAGCGATTCCTCAGTACAGACGAAATCAATTAGGCTAGCCTACCGCAGGTCCGCAATGATAACTGTAACCCGGATTGCGTGACGTAATCTGACGGGAAATAACTCGATCATAATATGAAAAAGAAGAACGACAGCAGGTGAGATGAAAGTTTCAGTTTCAGTTTCTCAAACTGACGTATCCGCGTTCAGAGTGAATTCTATAATGCAATGTAATGGAGAATGATCGTGGCACAAGCCTTAACTCGAAGCGGCGTACGCGTTGGCCAAGTACAAACTTCCACCGAATCTGACACAGACGACAGTGTAGTGAAAGTGCATGATACTGCATCATGTGAGGAATATTTCACTTCTTTTAATTTTCGATTTTTTAAATAAGTACGCCTACACTTGATCTGGGCTGAACCAGTGATACCAGAGTAACCTTTGCTCCTATGCACGTCTTGCGCTGTTTTCCTGTGCATGATAAAACATTCATCATCGAAACTTTTTTGTCCAGATTTTCTGAAACCATAATGTCACAATGTGTAAGCTGTTGCACGCATAAAGTGCAGAAATATCGGTAAACTACTATTTCATTGAAACGTGGTCAAAGAGCTTAGCTTAGCTTAGTTCAGTTACTTGTCAGTTGTTCCTGAAGTTTACAAGTGTGTCCATGGCATATCGAAACCTCAAACTGCATGAGACGATGAGTAAATCTACTTTGAAAGTATTTTAAGTAACATTGTTTACTTTTTACTCCATCAGGGATTAACTTTCTTGGTAACCAGTAGCTCCTAAAATCATATCGGGCTACCTCAGTTTATGTTTCAAGTACCCTAGCTTGCAGCCTAAACATTCCGTACCAGGAAAAGATCGAGCTCAGTGCGATGATTTTAGATCAAATCGAAGCATTTTATCAATGTCTGTCGTCGCCGCCATATCAACCTCGCTCTGCGCATGCGCTTAGCCGTGCAGTGATCAGTATCGTCTGCTAGGCTCGCTGGGTGTGTCCTCTCTTGCTGTTTTTATTTATTTATTTTACAAATCTTTTTTATTTTTTTATTTATTTGGTTGTTTATTGATTTACTTATTTATTTTGCGCTTGAGCGTGGTTTCGCCTTTAATAGTGAATCCAGTGGTCTGGATGAAGGATGTAGTCTTCATCAACATGATCAAGTGCTTCTTCTTCTTCTTCCTTTATACGGCCAACATCATTCTGCTGATGGTTTTGTCGAAGTTTGGGGAGATTGCCGAAGTTTGCGCTGTTGTGAGGATTTGGAACATTTTCGCAACTCCAACTGAGCCAGTCTGATTTCCTTGAAGGTACCCTGGGTCAAGCCCCTACTAGCAGTGCCTCAGCCTTCATCACCGCTACTTGGCTAGGTCCAATAGAGGTGTGAGGGGTGGTGGGGGTGATGGTGAGAAAGTAACAGGGGGAGGGGATCAGGGATGGAAAAATGACTGGGAGGGATGGCAGGGGGAGGGGAGGTTTAGGGAGTAGTGGTCAGGAGGAGGGCAAGGGGGAAGGGTTGGGGGGGGAGGTTGTTACAGGTTCTAGAGATGGGAGGCCAGTCTGGACTTGAAACAGTCCAGTGACTCAGCTGTTACAACCTCCTGAGGCAACTTGTTCCATTCAGGTATGGTCCTCGGGAAGAACGTCATCTGCCTGTACCATGTCGTGCAGGTAGGAATGTCGTAGCTCAGGTTGTTGTTTGTCCTAGAGCCCAGCCTGCTGTCAGGTGGTTTGGGCAGGTACATGGAGCTAATGGAGATGAGACCGTGATGGAACTTATAAAACATCTCCAAGCGGGCTTTCTTACGACGCTGTTGCAGGGAAGGCCAGTTGAGGGAGTCAAGGATGGTGTCCAAGCATGATGATTGGCGGTGGCGATTGGAGACCCATCTTGCTGCTCTTCGTTGGATCTTCTCAAGGGCCTTAATCTCGTTTGCTCTTGGTTGCCCTAGAACCACTCTCTTCACGAGTAACTCCAGCTGTTGGCTACTGGTCATAGTAGGTTAAAACTGTATGTAGAACGTGCTCCGCGGAGGTTGGTCCTGTCTGCGTGTGGAGATTGGACCTGTCTGATATGGACATCCAACCATGAGAGACAGCCCCATGCGGCTCATAGTCCTCAGGTGGAAGATAACGGTTTGTTGTTGCTGCTCAAACTAGTGGTCGAATGTGTGGGACCACGACATCCAGTTTGGCGAAGGACACATTTATCTGTGGTCAAAAGTTCATTACATTGCACACTCTAAGGCTGCTGGGCTATAGAAACTCTTGCCTCACGTCTCACGCCTCATGCTTCACACCTCACATTTCATGCACTGGGCCACAGGAGCTCATACCTCACTGCTCACGCGTCTGTTTTGTGTTGACAGTGCCAGAACACAGTGCTGTTTGCTCAGTTGATCAGAGACAATATTCGTGGTTTGTTTCTTTTTCCGAAGATGGATTCTTCCGACAAAGAAGACCTCCTGATTTTGCTCTTGCTCAGGAGGAGGAAGCAAAAGAATCAAAGTGTATGGTGCCGAGAAAATTTCTTCCTTAGAGAATCACGAGAATTCCATCGTACATTCCATCATCTCCTTAACTTTGGGTTTGTTCAGAATCTTCGCCAAGTCTTCCCAAACTTTTTTTTAATCTTTGTCCTTGTAGTCAGGCACATGTGGATTCCAGAGGAGGGGGCCCTGCCAGGACCAACTCGATCAATTTTTCTTCATAGTCATCCATCCTGCATGTGAGGAGAATTGAAATGGCCAATGGTAACCAGGAACTTCAGCTTCACGCATGGAAAAAAGTGGACAGCCCCACTTCTCCGCTCACGCGTGAATCGTGAACTATGAAGCATGAAGTGTGAGTGGAGTTGTATGGCCCCGCGCAAGAGACCTCGTCTGTTCATTTTTCTATTTCCGCGTGAGATGTGAGTTTCTATGGCCCAGCAGCCTTATGCGATGTTTCAAACAAAATGCGTCAAGAGCTTCTTGCAGAAATACCAAAATGTTCTGCCCAGTACACACCCAAAAGCAATTAATTTAAACAAGGATTATGAAAATGGAAAAGAAAATGTCAGCATGGACAAGAACAAGTACAGATGAAGAGAGAATTTGGTTTGACTACGATTCAGAAAATTTTTTAAAAATCACTCCCAGGCATTTGCCACTGGAGATAAAAAAAAAAAAAATTTTTTTTAAAAAAGGAGCCCCATTGTTGCAGGAACTAACTTCTTTAAGTTGCTCTGAGTAATCATACTTGAAAAATAATTGATATGCAGAGAGTATTCTTTGCATAGTGGTAGTGTTGAGTCACAGAAAAATAATGAATAAAACATGTATATATGCACTTTAAGTTTTTCTTGTATAAAATTTTCTGTCTGATGACTTACTTTACTACTGTATTGGGCCCCCTCCCCCAGCCCCCCCCCCCCCCTTTCTCTCAATTTCTTTTGAGAATATTTATGTGTGTCTGTGTTTGCCTTCGTGTGTGTTTGTATGTGTCTGAAAGATTGTATTTTGGATATCTGTATCATAATAATAAAAATAACAATAATAATAATAATAATGATTATAGTATTAACAATAACAGTAATGATGATAGTAATAATGATAATAATATTATTATAATATTAGTAATGATAAAAGACAGTAATGCCATTTGTATTGTGCGAACAATCCAGTCAAAGAACACTCACTGCACTTTATTAGATACAAAAATTTATTTAAAGAAAAAAAAAAGGGGGGGGGGGGGGGGAGATTGTCATGTCAATATATTAATGCTGTGCAGCACTGTATACATACTGAATACATCAGTGTAACATCAAAAAGAACAAAACATCATGATTATTGAAAATTGTTCTTGTATTGCACTAGTCTCCAGACTCGGTTGGCCTCACTGCACATTACACATAATCAGTCTTTTTAGTGGAGCACAAAGAACTCCAGCTGTTAGATGTGTGACCATGTTCCAGATTGTTGTATAATCTTTTGTGGGTGTACATGCTTGGCGTTTCATGTTTACATAGACAAACCACTGACAAGACCCACAGGATCTTTTAACCATTCGACTCCCACACCCGATCCACTGACTGCAAAAACTTAACCCTTTGACTCCCTCACCTTATCCACCAGCTTCCTGCAGGAAGCTGTTGGGTAGAGTGAGGGAACCAAAGGGTTATGTTTTTGCTTTGCTAGTAGGGTTGGCAGTGCAGGATGCCGGTGGACAGGGTGTCGGAGTCAAAGGGTTAAAAAGTTTTGTATTTGCATCTTTCTGACAGACAGCTAGGTAGAGATGTGTTATTAACAATAAATTACAATTTGCTTTCCCTGCAGATTGACAAAAGCAGAGAATCTTTGGCTGGTGGAGGACAATTACAAGCGGACCACGATGGAGTCGGACACGGCAAACCCAATGGTGTGCATTATTTGTCACGAGGTTTATCGTGACCCCAAATTTTTGCCATGTCACCATACGTTCTGCGCAAGCTGCGTGCAGACTTGGGCTGACCATCACCGCCAGCGCAACAACTGCAGGTCCATGTTTCCCTGTCCTTTGTGTCTGAAACAGACCTCATTGCCTGAGGGAGGCGCTGCGGCTCTGCAGACCAACTTCTACCTAAGCCCCAAGGACCTAGACAGGGCTCGAAACGGGCAGGTGTGTCTCGCTCACCCAAAGAAAGAACTGGAATTGTACTGTGTTCCCTGTGAGAAGACCATCTGCTTGAAATGTAAAGCGCTTGACCACAACTCACACGAAACCCTGGATCCAGCAGAAGCGGTCAAACTGAAGAAGGGGGAGTTGATCAGTGGTCAGCAGCGCGTGCAGAAGGCCATGAAAACCATTAAGGAAATGTGCAACAAAATTAAGAGCAAGTTGAGAAGCCAAGAAGATCAGGTAGCTACAGCCCAGACGGTAATCCGTGCGATGCATGGTCATGTAATCACATCAGCCAATGTTGTCAGAGACAAAATGCTGGATTACCTACAATGGCAAAACGGTCCAGTGGTGCATGCGCTATCTGACGACTTGCAGCGCCTGCAGGAAAATCGGCATGAGATGGGTGACTTTGACCAGCAGTTGGCAAAAACCGTCAACAGTGAAGACATGGATAAGATGATCTCCTTGACTGAAGAGTTGAAGGGTGGAAAAGGAAGCAAGAAATCTCTTGATAGAATGACATCTCAGAGGAAAACCCCACCTAATTTGTTTCAAGGTCTCTTATTCTACATAGCGGTGATTATGTTATTTCTTCTCCTTCTGCATTTATATTTCACAGGCTTTCATTTCTCTAGCCAGATAGGTTTTCACAGAATGGTAGAGCAGTTTAAGTGTGCAGAGGAAAGAGACACCGAAGTGTTCTCCATTTGTCCCACACTGTCGGGCACTGTCTGGCTATCCTACACTCAGCGTGGTTTGAGAGAAGATGCTGCCAGTCAAGAGTTTAACAGGACAGGTACGCTTGTGCGAACACTTGAAATGGCAACAGGTAGAGTGTCGTGGGCCATGCTTGATCCAAAATCAAACAAATTTATCGATCAAGACACACACAGGATCGCTACTCTGTCAAAGTCAGGGGCTCGGTTCAGACTGAACAACCATTTGTCAGGGAGAGCGCATGTCGAAAGGTTCACAGGTACATTTTCAGAACCTCCTCATAATGTGTATGTGCATGCATTCACGATATATGTGAGGCGTCATCGGGCCTTTGATGTGGATACCAGTGGGAATCTTGTAGCGGTGGTGGAAGAGGGATTGTCCCCAGACGTGCGGCGCAAAGTGAAACTATACAGAGAACCTGACGCTAAAGGTAATGTCATCAATTTCATTCCACAAAGCTCGACCTTCCAACCGTCAGACGTTTGTTTCTTCAGGTTTGCTCATCAACAGCTTTTGCTCGTTGCTGATGAATGGAACAATGACATCCTTGTCTTGGAATTTAAAACTGAAAGTCAGATATTCCAGGACACTCTGAAATCAGTCTGTCCTCCCTCCTCAGCTCCGACAGCTCTGAATGTGGACAGTGAAGGCTCCCTGTGGGTTGCCTGTCGTGGCGGAACAATTGTCAAACTGCAGTTTGACTATCCAAGTTTTAGTGCTATTGTAGCATGTCTGGTGGTGGCTGTTTTGACGTTTTCAAAATATTCTATACCAGGCCCATGGAGAACTGTTTAATTGAATGTGCAGAAAAAGACTAAGAAGAGCCTGAAAAGACCTCTTCTCCGCAAAGCACTGACAGAAATGGTTTCTTTCTGACAAAGAAAAAGGATTGACAGTTATTTTGCGTTTGACTGAGAATAAGACATGTCATGAGAGATTTCTGTCTGACGAAGAATAAGAAGTGTTATGATAGCTTTGCTTTGTTGATGTCATAAAACAATGTAGAATATGTGAAGAAATTGTAAATGTTAATGTTTATAAGACATCAGATTGAAGGAAAATGTTATTACTGACATGTGATAATTTTGCTGCATGATTATTTCCGTCATGATTTGTAGAAGTGTACAAACAAATAGGAACCTGGAAAACACACAAAAAAAGAATCAGAACAGTGATTTAATACAACCAGACAAGATTGGCGCAAATTTTCGGCCAACTGGCTTTTGTCATGCGTAAACATAAGATCACAAAAGAACAAACAACAAAGACAAAAATTAGGAGAAAAAGACTAAAATTTCACTGCTGCTTCATCCTGTGGGAGAAAAGGACAAACAAATGTTCACTTTTTTGTTATGACCATTGGCCATCAGTTAAAATATTTTGAATCTAGAAACTTGACCTCAAGGTTATGGGAAAATCACAGCATAAATTTACCGGTACCTAAAGACTGACCGTCAGGCATGGTCAGGTCAGTTACACACACACACACACACACACACACACACACACACACACACACACACACACACACACACCACACACGCACACACACACACACACACACACACACACACACACGTGTGGGGACACTGGGGGCTTGAAATTCTGTGCTAGAATTTTCCTCTTTTCTGCCACTGTCTTTGTTTCTTTCTTTCTCATTTGCTGTCACTTCTTCCTATCGTTTTCTGCCTTGCTGGTCCTTTCATCTGTATATGTTCGATAAGGTCTTACATATTTTCTCTTAGGATTGATGATTGTTGCTGTAGGGAAATGAGATTTGCAGAAGGAATTTTAAGTAATTTAGATCTGTTTTGATATGTTTTAGTGTCCTCAGTTATGTTTAAATTTGTATTCAGGTTTGTTGTTTTTTTAAATCCCCTGTGTGATGAATTGGATGGGGCATCTCCTTAGATTATGTGCACGAATGCAGTGATATGTGTACTTAATTTTCTGTTCCTTTTTTTTTCCTGTTGAAGTACTGTGTGTGTATTGTTGTAACCCTGATACAGCTCTACGCAGTCGGCTGGGCTTTAAGCACTAATAACTTGAATAAAAATAAGGCCTGATACTACAGATGGAGAAATGAAAGTCCCCTCCTGTTTTGGAACCATGGGAGCTGTCTAGTTTGCTTTTAGATAGTTAGGGGTTCCTCTTTCCTGTCATGTTGTCTATTCTTCACAAGGCTCTTTCTTATTTCTGCCCTCCACATCATTCACCTGTACTTCTGTACAAATTCTCTCCTTAGCTCCCCAAAGACGGGGTATGACTGTCTTTAAGGTAGTTTCAGTTTCAGTTTCTGCTTCATATCTATCAAACAGAAAACAAACTGTTCTCATCAATGGCACTTACTCTCAACCTGCATACCTGACCTGTGGTGTTCCACAAGGATCTGTCCTTGGCCCTGTTCTTTTCACTCTTTATACCTCCCCCCTGTCCACCATCATCAACTCCCACTCTGTAAAACACCACTTCTGTGCTGATGACACCCAACTTCAAGACAGTGACTCACCTGACAATATACAGCGCCTCTTGACTCGCACCACTGAGTGTTACTCGGACATTATTAAGAACTGGATGACATACAATAAACTTCAGCTTAACGACGACAAGACAGAAGCTATCCTCATTGGCACCCGTCAGAAACTTTCTCAGCTGCCTCCTCTCTCTCTCCCATTATGTAACACATCAGTCCCAATTTCTGATTCAGCTAAAACCTTCAGTGTCTGCATTGACTCTACCCTCTCTATGAACAACTTTGTTTCTCAAACTGCCAGATCTTGATACTATCATCTCCATCGTATAAGCCTGATCAGGAAGTATCTCTCTGTCGAAACAACTGCAAAACTCGTTCTCTCCTTCATAATGTCTCGCATTGACTATTGCAATTCACTCCTGTCTGGTCTTCCTGCCTCCACCATTCACATCCTACAGCGCATTCAAAACAATGCTGCACGCCTTGTACTCAAAAAGAAAAAAGCTGACCACATATCTCCTCTCCTGGCACAACTTCACTGGCTCCCTGTATCAAAGCGCATACAGTACAAACTAGACACCATGTGCTACAAAAGCCTCAATAACGCAGCCCCTGACTACCTGTCAAACCTACTTGAGATCTATGTTCCCTCATGTACCCTCCGCTCTGCCTCCGATCCTCTGACTTTTCGCTTTCCACGCACTAAGCTCAATACCTATGGTCCACGAGCCTTCTCTGTTTCTGGTCCACTCTCCTGGAACAAACTTCCTCTCTAGTCCGTCAGCAACCTACTTTTGTCTCCTTCAAGTCCGCTCTCAAAACTCACCTTTTCTCGTCTGCATAAAATCCTGACCACACTCAACCCCCTCTGCAGCCTGTCTCCACTCGGAGGGGAATCACATTGTAATATATAATTGTATATAATATGCTCTCTATAATTTTCCATTGCTTTTATTCTTTCTCCCCATTTATAGCCATGCGTGTGTGTGTGTGTGTGCGTGCGTGCGTGCGTGCGTGTGTGTGCGTGCGTGGTGTGTGTGCGTGCGTGCATGTGTGTCTGTTTCAGCACTTAGATTTGATTTTATCAAGATTTTGCGCTATATAAATATTGTAATTATTATTATTATTATTAGAAAGCTCGACTTTTCCTGGGGCCTGCACCACGAGGATGGCGCTCATCCCCTCTCCCTCGCTTGAGATTCATATTCATATGCACTTTTTTTTTGTTGCTTTTTGCCAAGACTTAAGAAAGGCAAGAAAGCTAATTGGTCTTCAAGGGGTGGGACCTGGGAAATCAACCTATCTCTTCATTGTTTTATACCAAGGCAGCTGGGCAATGCCCTGCTCTTCATGATTTTAAAATGCCTTGGGATCTTTAGTGTGCACAGCCAGAAGGCACTTGGGTCTCACTCGTTTTTCGTCCCCTTCCGAAGGACTAGACTTCAGTTCGATTTTCTAGTCAAACTGAGGAGAAAAGTAGAGGCCACTACAGGGAGCGAACCCTGGAACCTTGAGTTTAGTTAAGATAGGATGAAGAACATTGACAGTAGCACACACAGAAATCCACTTCCTCTGCTAAAGAGATAGGTTTGAATGAAATTACAGGTTTGAAGTTAGTTACGTGCTAAGATAAGGAGCACTCGCAGGAGCTCTAGACTGTGTAAGAAGAAGGCATCTTCACTTTATAACTATTCACATCAGTGTGTGTATTTGTACACCTCTGCCTCTCCCTCCTCCCTCTTTCCCCCAATCAAGCCCAAAAGTTCAGCAACCCAGTTGTGAAAATCAGAAGTGAATTAGAGAAACAGTTAACTCTTTTACACCAAAAAGTATTTTTACCCCCAGCAAAAAAAAAAAAAAAGGGGTCTGCCCAATAATGAGAAATACAGAAAATCATTCAGAGCTTCAAGCATGCCTGAAAGCTTATGATTATATTCTAAATGGAAAACATAGATCTCTAACAATTAGTACTGTATGATTAACCCCATGACTACCGTATCATACCCACCAGCTGCAAAAACTTAACCCTTTGACTCCTTCACCCTATCCATCAGCTTCCTGGTGGAAGCTGGTGAATAGGGTGAGGGATTCAAAGGTTACGTTAAGTAACTTAAGTTTTTGCTTTGCCAGCATGGTTGACAATGCAGGAAGCTGGTTGTCAGGGAGTCAAAGGGTTAAGGCTTTGTTGTTGTTTTTTTCTTTGCTAGCATGGTTGATGATGCTGGAAGCTGGTGGACAGGATGCGAGAGTCAAAGGGTTGATAGGATCAGCAGATCAGTAGATGATCCCTGAACCGTGACCATGGTCAAGACTCAATTTTTTATTTTTTTCAATTGGAGTTTATGTTGTCAAAAGAATCCATTCCGCTCCTCAGTTCAGTGTAGGGTTTTTCGCATGTTCCAAAAGTCTGCCAGGTAAATGCTGGCAGATGTGGGTGGAGACGGTATGTTCCAGATGTCTTCCAGGTAAGTGCTGGCAGATTTGGGTGGAGACCTTATGGAGTTGTCCGAGTGCGATGAATCCCTCTTGAACAAACTCCCAACATGAAAGGAATCCTGTGTTTTACATACATACTCTGACAAACACACATGCACACACGCACGCACACACACACATCTATAGATTACACACACACACATATGCAAACATATAGATCCCCACACCACACACACACACACACACACACACACACACACACACACACACACACACTTTCGCGCACACACACACACACACACTACACATTACACAGATGTAGAAATATATAAATATGTATGTATCATAACCATGTATAATCAGCATTATCAAGTCTATACAATATTGTGAAAATACATACATAATACATAATCAGTCAGTTTCAGAGGATGGTGTTTACATGCTCTGAGTAAATTCCATATCATATGTGTTGACTGTACAGACGCCGAGTAATGGATAAGATCCAACACAATCATGACAATGATTTGTGTCAGAAGCTTGAAAGTTTCAGTGTTCTGGAGCAGAAAACCAGAAATAAACAAGAATCATCATGTTTGTATTGTATGTATATATATATACATATATATATATACACACACACACATTACAGTCATGCTGAGCAGCTCTCTTTGACTTGTGGTTTGGCTGCTGACTTCAAGGAATCAGGCCTGATGACCGCAGGGCAAGACCTGCTGGCTGCTTGGACACAAACTTGGGATCCTTTTGGGAGCATGTCAAACGTAGCTGAACAGCAAAATGGGCTGCACTTAGAGCATCATGCCTGGCCACTTAATGCAGCTGTTTGAACATCCTCTGTGGGTGTTGTAAAGCATTATTGGGAACTTCCAACTGTTAACTCCCCCCGTGGGGATGCCAGGGGCTCTTTCAGTATAAATAGTATCCCCACCTTCTGGAAATTCTGTGATAGAAATGTCCTCTTTTCTGTCACTCTCCGTTTCTTCCTTGTTCTTTTGCTTTCTGTCATTTCTTCCTATCATTTTGTGCATTGCTGGTCCATTCACCTGTATATGTTCGATAAAATCTTACGTACTTTTTCTTAGGATTGATAATTTGAGTACATGTATTAAAATGCATTTTTGGCTCTACGGAGGCGAGATATGTGGAAGCAATTTTAGGTAATTTAGGGCTGTTTTTGTATATTTTTTGGTGTCCTTAGGTATGTGTGAATTTGTATTCAGGTGTGATTTTTAAATCCCCTGTGCGATAAATTGGACGGAATGGTCAGCGCCAGGGGCATGTCCTTAGATTATATGCATGAATGCATTGATATGTGTACTTAATTTTTTGTTGTTTTTTTTCTGATAAAGTTTTGTATGTTTTGAAAGTTATAGCCCTGATATGCCTCTATACAGTCGGCTGGGCTTTAAACAACAGTAAAAATAACAACTTACTGTTGAGACTATAGTACAAAAGGTCGCAGCTGGCGGCTGGGTGAGCTGCCCAATAGAGAAATGAAAACCCAGAATAAGGCAAGAGAGGGCTCTTCCATTCTCTCTTGGTCCAGTAGCCAGGCATTATCTGGTTGCTGCATGTTGTGTGGCTATGTCCCAGGGTTTGTCATCTCCCCACCTTGCCATTCGGTTTGTAAACAATGTAACTGATGACTGGGCCCGAATGGGTCAAGTAGCACATGGACAGCCCCCCTTTGTTTGATGAAATGGCTATCATGTGGCGTCGAGAGTTTGGGAGGCAATTGTCCAGAGAGTGGTTAGGCATTGATGCTCTGGGTCCCATCCAGCACTGTCGGGTGTTTCTTGTTAACTATACACAATAGTTATGTTGAGGTGTGTGTTGTTCTGACCAGTAGTTTGTAGATAAACCATTAAGCATGAAATAAATTTCAAGTTTATTAAAGTTACTTTTTTTTTTATGTCAGGCACATTTTTTAAGGTATATATATCTTTTAAAAAAAATTTTTGATACACTGTCATTGTATTTGTACATACAATTTTTGGAAAAATTTACATGCAATACTCGTATTTATTATATCCAGGTCTGATGTTTTGTCTTACTTGCAAACGTTTTTATTGTGTCCAAAAAGTGTGGTCTTTTCATAAATGTCACTAATCCTTTGACTACCACACCCTAACACCAACTGCGAAAACTAGCGAATAGGGTGTGAGAGTGAAACTGAAAGGGTTAAAATTTAACCCTTTTATATCGCCAATCTCCTGTGTGAGCACTGAATTTAAGATGTGTTATTTTTGAACAACTAAGCATTAAAGAGTTTTTATCAGAGAAAGTTCATGGTTGATTGAAGTATGCCATTTTCTTATATTTTATAATCATGTCAGTAGGCCTACTGATGTAAGAAAATAATTTTGAATTTTTGTGTGTGTGAAAAATTGACATATTTTGTAAAACATGCAGCATGAGGTTTTTGAGTGTTTTTGAATAATTTGTTGACCTATATTCAACAAGTATGCAATCTTTTTGTATACATGATCCAAGGGCATGTAAAACCTCAGTTCACATGACAAAATCTGTGTTAATTGTGTACTTATGTATCACACTACCCCTGTTGGGTTGCCGGGGGCTCCTTCAGTATAAATAGTATCCCCACCTTCTGGAAATTCTGTGATAGAAATGTCCTCTTTTCTGTCACTCTTTGTTTCTCTCTTCCTCCTTTGCTTTCTGTCATTTCTTCCTAACATTTTCTGCCTTGCTGGTCCATTCACATGTATTTGTTCGATAAAGTCTTACGTACTTTCTCTTAGGATTGATAATTGGGTATATGTATTAAGTGCATTTTTAGCTCTAAGGAAATGAGATATGTGAAAGCAATCTTAGTTAAATTAGGCTCATTTTATGTAGGGCCTATGTTTTGGTGTCCTTAGTTATATTTCTAGTAGTATTCAAGTATGTTTTTTTAAATCCCCTGTGTGATAAATTGGACAGAGTGGTCAAAGTCAGAGGCATCTCCTTCTCCTTCGATTTATGTATGCGAATGCATTGATATGTGTACTTAATTTCTGTTCTTTTTTTTTTCCTGTTGGAGTACTGTGTGTGTGTACCAGGTATTGAAAAGGATATAGCCCTGATATGGCTCTACGCAGTCAGCTGGGCCTTAAACAAGACTAAGAATAATTTTTTTCAGTGTTGATATTCCATTCTCATAATCATGTCAGTATTGATGTAGGAAAATAATTTGAGTGTTTTTGAATAATTTTTTGACACGTATTCAACAAGTGTGTAATCCTTTTGTATACATAACCAAACGGCTTGTAAAACCCCAGTTACTTTATGTCAAAATGTTATTTATGTACTTCTAATGTACATAAATTATATTCTTTCATTGTGTGTTAATTGTGTACTTTTAATGTACATCATGCTCTTTTCTTGTGTGTTGTTTACTTTTAATGTACATCATACTCTTTCTATTGTGTATTATGTACTAATGTACATCAAGCTTTTATTGTGTTGTGTGCTAATATACATCATACTCTTTCATGCTGTTAGTTGTGTGCTACTATGTACATCATACTCTTTTCATTGTGTGTTGTGTACTACTAATGTACATCATTCTTTTTTAGTGTGTGTTGTGTACTAATATACATCATACTCTTTTTATTGTGTATTGTGTACTACTAATGTACATCATACTTTTTTTTTATTGTGTTGTGTACTACTAATGTACATCATACTTTTTTTTATTGTGTGTTATGTACTACTAATGTACATCATACTCTTTATTGTGTGTTGTGTACTACTAATGTACGTCATACTCTTTATTGTGTTGTGTACTACTAATGTACATCGTACTCTGTGTTGTGTACTACTAATGTACATCATACTCTTTGTGTTGTGTACTGCTAATGTACATCATACTCTTTATTGTGTGTTGTGTACTAATGTACATCATACTCTTTATTGTGTGTTGTGTACTACTAATGTACATCATACTCTTTATTGTGTTGTGTACTACTAATGTACATCATACTCTTTATTGTGTGTTGTGTACTACTAATGTACATCATACTTTTTTAGTGTGTTATGTACTACTAATGTACATCATACTCTTTATTGTGTGTTATGTACTGCTAATGTACATCATACTCTTTATTGTGTGTTGTGTACTACTAATGTACATCATACTCTTTATTGTGTGTTGTGTACTACTAATGTACATCATACTCTTTATTGTGTGTTGTGTACTAATGTACATCATACTCTTTATTGTGTTATGTACTACTAATGTACATCATACTCTTTATTGTGTTGTGTACTACTAATGTACATCATACTCTTATGTTATGTACTACTAATGTACATCATACTCTTTATTGTGTGTTGTGTACTACTAATGTACACCATACTCTTTCAGTGTTGTGTACTAATGTACATCATACTCTTTATTGTGTTGTGTACTACTAATATACATCATACTCTTTATTGTGTGTTGTGTACTACTAATGTACACCATACTCTTTCACTGTGTTGTGTACTAATGTACATCATACTCTTTATTGTGTTATGTACTACTAATGTACATCATACTCTTTCACTGTGTGTTGTGTACTACTAATGTACACCATACTCTTTCACTGTGTTGTGTACTAATGTACATCATACTCTTTTACTAGTGTGTGTTATGTGCTAATGTACATCATACTCTTTTAGTGTGTAATTGTTACATCATACTCTTTTAGTGTGTGTTAATTGTGTATTTCTAGTGTACATAACACTCTTTCATTCTGTGTTAACCCTTTGACTCCTGCAGCCTGCCCAACAGCATCCTTCTTTGTCAACCATGCTGGAAGAGCAAAAACTTAACCCTTTGACTCCCTCACCCTATCCACCAGCTTCCTGCAGGAAGCTGGTGGATAGGGTGAGGGAGTCAAAGGGTTAAGTTTTTGCAGTTGGTAGATAGGGTGCAGGTGGCAAAGGGTTAATTGTATATTTCTATCTAACGTACATCATACTTTTTCACAACATTGTTGATATCTATTGTAAAGCCAGATGAAATGATTTTTTTAAAACGTTTAAAAAAATTGTTCACTACTCTTTGCAATACCTATGAAACATTCATGTGCCTTATGAATGCAAAATGTGTTTTCACATAATTAGTCTGTTTCTAAGTTTTGATTATAAAGCAATGGTTCTGCTGTAGGTTCTTTAGATGTTTTTGTTTTCCAAGCTTTGCCAGACAGAATTGTTTCCAGTTTTTAAGTTTTGGTAGTAAAAGAGTGGTTCTACAAGAAGTCCTTCAGTTGTTTTTTTCCCCCCAAGTTTGGCAAATGCCATAGAGGCCAGCAGAGTATGTTTCAAAACACATCTGCTTTTGTGAGGTTAGGTACAACTCTTGTTTTTTGCCAAGGGATCTTCAACTCTCTTGCTATGAGCATTGGGATTTCCCGATCATGTCTCAACAAAGCTTGTGTGTTGGAGAAATCCGACTTGGGGTTTCGAAAATTTGCGGGGCTTTCAATACTTCCGTTATCCAAAACTGATGGCCAGAAATAGATTCTTCGGTCATTCTTAGCCTCGTTTCAGGCCATTAGGTCACTATACTCTGCAGTTGGTGTGTAGACAGTGCAAAGTTCACGACCCACGAGCTCTGCAGCGAAGCAGACGACAGAAGAGCAAATGGCCGAACAACACTCGACATCTCAGCACTCTTCAGGATGATCTCTTCCTTCAGTGCACTTGGAGTGTGTGCAAGTTGGATTTTATAAAATGTCATTCAAAATGTGATACAGGAACTGATATATTGACCTGTGTATTTTGTAAGACATATTTCTCCTGAAAATTTCTCTAATTTTACTCATACCATTACTCAGCAACTATGAGGTTTAGACATTTGAAATTTCAGCATGTTATACACCAATCTTTTTAATATATAACCTGCCAAATTTCAAAGCTCTCTGTTTTCATGTTTTTTGTATGAGAATTTTTCTCATGACCTATACAAATGGTGCATATCAGGGTAACGGCAAGGGGCATTATTGTACGTAGCTAGCGAGTTTTAAAGGCCTCGCTTCGGATCCCACAGATTGGGTAAGCAGAGCTAGTTGACAGATTTTCATTTCCTGCGTAACTTGTGACAGCAGAGTGGGGCACTGCAAGGGTTCCACACACATTTACACACGCACATGGAGAAACTGGGTCGGCTCTACAGTTATAGTTTGGTCAAGCTGAAACTGAAGGTGATATGCCTGCAGCCCTATCGCAGCCCCAAATACAAAGCTGTGTTACTGCTTATTCTGCCCTGATTTGAAATGTTTTTATCGATATGTCATAGCATTTTCCATTTATGCAACATTATATTTAATGAAGTATAAGAAGTGAAAATAGCTACCATTTTACTAAATATGAAGCTGTGTTACTGTATCTGTATCGAACTACTTGAGAAAATGTTACAGAAATGTGATATCTGCTGTTACAAGGGTTAGAAATGAAACTGACAACTTGGGCACATTCCCCCATGGGGATGTCGGGGTTTTTTTCAGTACAAATAGTATCCCCACCTTCTGTAAATTCTGTGCAAGAAATTTCCTCTTTTCTGTCACTCTCTTTCTTTCTGCATTGTTCCTTTGCTTTGTCATTTTCTGCCTTGCTGGCCCATTCATCTGTTTGTGTTGGATAAAGTCCTACATACTTTCTCTTAGGATTGACAATTGGGTACATATATTAAATGCATTTTTGGCTCTAGGGAAATGATATGCGAAAGCAATTTTAGGTAATTTAGGCCTGTTTTTATGTTTTGGTGTCCTTAGTTCTGTTTAAATTTGTATTCAGGTTTGTTTTATAAATCGTGATAAATTGGATGGAGTGGTCCACATCAGGGGCATGTCCTTAGATTATGTGCATGAATGTATTGATGTGTGTACTCAGTTTTCTTTTCCTTTTTTTTTTCCCCCCTTTTGAAGTATTGTAACGGTTATAGCCCTGATATGGCTGTACGCAGTCGGCTAGGCTTTAAACAAAATAACAGGCACACGGCGCTTTATGAAGTCCTGCCTTGGCTTTTAACGTGTGTGCCAAGTGCATGCTGCGCACAGGACCTCAATCAGTCACTGTATCCAAAAGACTAGCACCCAGATCACTGCTCAAAGTATGACAGAGGAGGGGTGGGTGGGGAAGGGGGAGAAAAGCCCTTTAAGACCAGGGTTGGAACTATGGACCTTTCACTTCCCTGTCTGGTTGTTTAACACTCATGCACACTGTCCACCAACTGCAAAAACTTAACCCTTTGACTCCCTCACCCTATCCACCAGGAAGCTTGTGGATAGGGTGAGGGAGTCAAAGGGTCAAGTTTCTGCTTTTTTAGCTTAGTTGACAGTACAGGATGCTGATGGATAGGGTGCAGGAGTATACAGCTGATGTGGCGTTAGCCCTGGTATGGCTCTAGTAGTCGGCTGGGCTATAATATGAACTTGACTTGATTTCATATAGCATAGGATCCAGCTGTTAATTTTGTATTAACGTTTTAAGGAACCACTTCTCATTTCTTATAGTATTTTGATAAATAGCAAAGAAAACAACTGCTCATTTCTTATAATAATTTTGATTAATAGCAAAGGAAATAACTGCTCATTTTACACAATAATTTTGATAAGGAACTGCGGTTAATTTCATATAATCTTTTGATAAATACAAAACAAGCAGTGGCTAACTTTCAATCTTTTGTAAATAACAAAGGAAATGGCAGTGAATTTTGTCTAACATTTTGTTCAGAAGCAAAGGAACAAGATGTTAATGTAGCAAAAACTCCTTTCAATGAAGAAAATCTGCTGTAAGAGTGAAAATGATGCGCAATTTGTAACCATTGTTTGTTTTTTCTCATATGCCTGCACGCACGCACACATACATGTACACACACACACACTCAGTTGTCACACATAAATATACAGGTGTGCACGATTTATTCATGATAGATATCGTAAAACAGAATTCCATTTCAGACAGATTTTTTTTAAAAACCCAGCCTTTACTTTAAAACCAGGAGATTGGTGCATGAATATAATGCCCATTGATGCACAAGTATAATGCTTTTACACCCCTATGTGCACGTATATGCACACGAACACAGACATACACACTCATGCACATGCAATGCACACACACTACAGACACACACACACACAGCACCATGGACACACACACAAACACGGATACCACAGACATACACACATACCACAGACACACTACACACAAAACACACTCACCACGGATACACACACACACCATGGACACACACAAGCACACCACGGACAAACACACACACACACACCTCAGGCATATACACACACACCACAGGGGGACACACACCACGGACACACACACACACACACACTATGGATACACACTCACACACACACACACACAGAGAGGCATACACACATTCTCTATATATCCATTTGTCTTGGCCGTTGTAGATTAGCTGGCAAGATGAAGATCTGAGACAGTTAAGGAACACTGACCGCACAATGGCAAAATGTTTATACACACATTTAAAGCTATTCTTTACATAATCACATGGATAATGATGGTGACCATGGTTGATGGCCGTTTTTATGTTTTAGTGTCCTTAGTTATGTTTAAATTTTTATTCAGGTCTCACCTGTCGGCGTCACCAAGTTCAGTGTTGGCCGGTACACATCTGGATGCCATCATCTCCCTCCAGGCTGCTCTGTCTTGACTTTTATGGACAATTCCTTGAATATTTAGGCACTGATGTTGGTTATGTTCTCAATGTATGAGACTAGAGGTCTGCCTTTCTTCCTTTTTGCCTCTGTTTTTCCTTGAAAGATGGTTGCCATGAGGTCCGTGTTCTTGTTGCGTGACACATGGCCAATGTATTTTAGTCTTCTCTTGTTGATGTCTGCTAGTAGTTTTCTGGTGGTATCAAATTTCCAGGACACTTTCATTAGTTCTTCTATCTGTCCATTTGACAAATAGTAAGTAAGTAAGTAAGTAGGCCTCCTTCGTCATGACTGACCATGGACAAAGTACATCCGTTCTAATGTCTAGATGGGCTGTCTGCTTGGTCCAAGCAGCGTCGCCTGTGACTGTACAGACCAATGCGAGAGAGGCAGTCTCTGTCGCAGCGGTCGCATGTGTATGCTGATGCTGGTCTGTTGGCTGTCATCCCTTTTCTGCGAACTCGCTTTTCTGCTGCAGCAGCTGACAGTTTGTCCTCACCAATCCGCAGCTGTTTCTTGAGAGTAGTTCTCCAGCTGTTGCGGTCGTCTGCGAGATCCTCCCAGGACTCAGTGTTGATCTCAAGCGCCTTCATGTCACGCTTGCAAACGTCTTTGTATCTCAGCTGTGGGCGGCCAATGTTTCTCTGCCCTGTGGCAAGCTCACCATAAAGGATGTCTTTTGGGATGCGACCATCTTCCATGCGGCGAACGTGGCCCAACCAGCGCAGCCGATGCTGTCTCAGCATGGTATGCATGGTTAGGAGGCCAGCGCAGGTTAGGACTTCGGTGTTGGTAACCTTGTCTTGCCAGGAAATGCCAAGTATGCGCCGTAGGCTTCTCAGGTGGAAGGTATTGAGCCTTTTCTCCTGATGAGCATGCGTGGTCCACGCCTCGCTGCCATACAGCAAGGTGCTGAGGACACAGGCGTTGTATACAGCCATCTTTGTCTTTGTGGTCAGCTTGGGATTTGTCCACACCCTTTGTGTGAGGCGGGCTAGTGTTGTGGCTGCCTTCCCGATCCTCTTGTCGACCTCTGTGTCAAGGGAGAGGTTATCGGTGATGGTGGACCCAAGATATGTGAATTGATGGATGGCTTCAAGCTCGTAGTCATCAATGGTGATGGCTGGTGGAGATGGCGTGTCTTGGCCCAGGACGTTTGTCTTCTTAAGACTGATGGTCAGACCAAAATCTTTGCAGGCCTGGGAGAAGCGGTCCATTAGTGACTGCAAGTCCCGCTGAGTATGGGTCACAACTGCGGCATCGTCGGCAAATAGCATGTCTCTGATGAGGGCTTCACGGACCTTTGTCCTTGCTCTGAGGCGGGCGAGGTTGAAGAGCCTGTCATCTGATCTGGTCCGCAGGTGGATCCCTTCTTGCGCTGTGCTGAATGCATGCCTCAGGAGGAGAGCGAAGAAGATTCCAAAGAGGGTTGGGGCCAGGACGCAGCCTTGTTTCACACCGCTGCGTACGTCGAAGGGTTTGGAGAGGTTTCTGTTGAACTGCACCATCCCTTTCATGTTTGAGTGGAAGGACTCAATTAAGCTGTGCAGTTTGGGGGGGCAGCCGATTTTTCGGAGAGCCCTGAAAAGGCCATCTCTGCTGACTAGGTCAAAGGCCTTGGTGAGGTCAATGAATGCCACATACAGGGGCATCCGCTGCTCTCTGCACTTCTCCTGGATTTGGCGAAGGGAGAAGACCATGTCTACCGTGGATCTCTCTGCTCGAAAACCACACTGTGATTCCGGGTAGACGCGTTCAGCCAGTTTCTGCAGGCGGATTAGGAGGACCCGAGCATAGACTTTGCCAACAATGCTGAGGAGCGAGATACCTCTGTAGTTGTTGCAGTCGCTCCTTTCGCCCTTGTTTTTGTACAGGGTGACGATCTTGACGTCCCTCATGTCCTGTGGTACAGCTCCCTCATTCCAACACTGACAGAGAACTGCGTGCAAAGGGTGCAGAAGAGAAGTCTTGCAGTGCTTGATGAGGTCTGGGGGAATTCCGTCGTTGCCAGGTGCCTTCCCTGATGCCAGGCTATCAATGGCCTTGCTGAGTTCGTCCGCAGTTGGCTCTGCGTCAAGTTCTTCCATTACCGGCATGCACTTGATGGCATCGAGGGCTAAGGGGGACACCATGTTCTGTGTGGAGTAGAGGTCGGAGTAGTGTTCCGCCCATCTTTCCATCTGTTGGCTAGGATTGCTGATTACTTCCCCAGTGGAGGATTTGAGGGGGGCGATCTTGCTCTGTGTTGGTCCCAGTGCCTTCTTGATGCCATCATACATTCCTGGGATGTTGCCTCTTTCAGCAGCACTCTGTATCTCTTCGCTGAGCTCTGTCCAGTACTCGTTTGCGCAGCGCCTGGCGTTAAGCTGAACCTTACTTCTGGCAGCCCTGAGGATTTGCAGGTTCTTCTCACTGGGTGACCGCTTATACTTGGTGAGTGCGGCACGCTTGGCCTCAACAGTGGGAGTCATCTCTGATGATTTGGCCTTAAACCAGTCGTGGGACTTCACAGTTTTCTTCCCAAAGGTGGCCATAGCAATGCGGTGCATGGTGTCTCGTAGCGTTCCCCATCTCTCGGAGGCAGAGTCTCTGGGCTGCAATGCATCGTATTCTCTCTGAAAGGCCTCTGCAAACTGTTCTACAAGATCTGGCTGAGACATCTTGCTGACGTCAATGCGAGGGTTCCCTTGTTTCTTTGAGCAGTGGAACTTCTTTGGTTGTAGCCTGATCTTGCAACATACCAGAGAGTGGTCTGTGTCGCAGTCTGCGCTGTGATAAGAGCGAGTGTGGAGAACGTTTTTGATAGCGGCACGTCTTACTAGGATCAAATCCAGTTGGTGCCAATGTTTTGAGCGGGGATGCCTCCAGGAGACTTTGTGCTGAGGCTTCGTCTTGAAGAAGGAGTTGGCGATGCACAGTTTATGGCAGGCGCAAAACTCAAGCAGTCGCTGTCCATTCTCATTCATTTTCCCCACTCCAAAGGAACCGAGGCAGAAGGGCCATGAGTCATTGTCTGCACCCACTCTGGCGTTAAAGTCGCCCAGGAGAACAAGTTGTTCTGTCCTGGGGATGTTCCTTATGGTTGATGCAAAATTTTCGTAGAACTCATCCTTGGTGTCTGGAGAGGCGGACAGAGTTGGGGCATAAACGCTGATGAGAGTGACATAGCCTTCGGTGGTGTTGAGGCGGAGAGTCGAGAGTCGTTCTGAACCGCCGCTGCCTGGTTCAATCATGTTCAGCAGGCTGTTCCTTACTGCAAAGCCTACTCCGTGCTCTCTTGGGGCATCAGAACTCTTTCCTTGCCAGAAGAAGGTGTAGTCCCTTTCCTTTAGTGTTCCTGAGTCAGCTAGCCGTGTTTCCTGCAGAGTGGCAATGTCCACATTGAGCCTCTTTAGTTCGCTGTTTATGACGGCGGTTTTTCTGGCGTCGCTGATGTCTTGCAGATCTTGGGAGAGCCCAGGCATCATTGTTCGGACATTCCAACAGCCCAGTTTCACTGCTGATCCTTTTCCTGATCCGTTTCTTGAATTTGAAGTTTTCTTTTTGTTTGGTGCGGTAATTAACGACCTGCTTGTCAGATTTTCTCCTAATCTTCATGCACCCAATGAAGAAGGCAGGTCGTGGCGGGACAGCACCTAACTGGCTGGGGGCTGCCCAGCGTAGGCGGGCGGTAGCTGTCCAGTAAGACACGAAGGTCTCTCCCACCGTCAAAAGCAACCCCTGGCATCAGCTCTACGCCAGTTGAGCAATGACTTATCACCGGTATCTGTTGCTTCCCATGTTGTGCTGACACTAGTGTTAGTAGCGAGGCTGGAGTGTCCTCTCCAGGTCGTAGGTGCAGAGTGTTTGTGGATGAATGGACGGATGTAAGCCTGGGCAGTGTAATATGGAAGACAGGCTGTTGCCCATGCAACTTGTCCCCCCTCTCCACCTCGCTGACAGATCCAAAGAAACAGCAGGGCTGTTACGTTTTGGTGCCAACGCGGCCGCAGGAGCTGCCGGAAAGTGAAAGTTTGCCATCCAACCGCCTTAGGGGCCCCACACCGGATTTACTGTCAGGGTTTACTCCCTTAGCTAGATGGCCGCGGGTAGCTCTCCAGAGCTGGCGCCCTTTGATGGATCTAATTTATTTCCACCAGGGTTTCTAGCCACCCTCCTCGCCATCCTCCTGAGAGGACAGGTGGGGTTGCTGGTTTAGTCGCCAGCAATTCGACCCTGTGACAGGTAGTACTGGGTTCCAGGTTACCAGTAGCGGATACATCTATCCGACCTGACCTACCTGACAAGTAGTAGTCTCCAATAAAACCACATCTCTGCTACCTCAATTCTTCTGCAATCAGTTTTTCTCAGAATCCAGGCTTCACAGCCATAAATCATGACTGGCCAGATTAAACATTTTAGAAGTCTAACTTGCAGGTATTCAGGTCATCATCATCATCAGGTGCCTTGCCACATGGTGTTGTCGATTATGGACTTCCATCTGTCTCTATCACTTGTTGCCTCAAGCATCTCTTCCACTCTCCTTGTCCCCAGCCACACTGCAAGTCCGTCTAGCATCTTCTCCCTGGGTCTACCCGGTGCTGTCTTTCCCTCCAGCTTTCCCGTTGTGACCAGGTATTCCAATTCCCCTTTCCTCATAAAATGGCCTGTAAATGTTGCCTGTCTTTTCCTAATCTTCCTTATGAATGATCTACTTGTGTCTGCCTCCATCAAGACTGTCTCGTTTGTTTTCTTGCTGTCCATGGAACTCTCAACATTCTTCTTACAAACCACATCTCGGCTGCCTCAATCTTGTTCTGGCTTTGCTTGTTGACTGTCCATGCCTCGCAACCGTACAACAGTACTGGTTCTATATAACATTCAAGAACTCTCTTCCTGATGTGATAGGCATTTGTTGGTAAGAATGCTTTTCATCTTCTTGAACACTGTTTTGGCTTGGCCGATTATGCTGGCTATTTCTGATATGCATCTGCCGTCTGGTGAAATGATCGCTCCCAGGTATTTAAACTTATCAACTTGTCTCAAGGTTCTACCGTTTGCTGTTATTTTGCATGAGGGGATTTCATGTTTTTTACTGATCACCATGACTTCAGTCTTCCTGCTGTTTAGTTGCAACCCCTTACCTTTGCTTTCTATTTCAAGTATATTCAAAGGTTTTGTAGGTCCCTTTCACTTTCTGCAATTAGCACAGTGTCATCCGCGTATCGAATGTTGTTTATCATTTTTCCTTCAACCTTTAATCCAGGGTCTTCCTCTAGGTTTCTCATGATGTTTTCGCTGTAAAGTGAAAACAGATCTGGTGACAAAACACAACCCTGTCTGACTCCTCTTTTGATGTTTTGGAAAGAGCTTATATCGTTTTTTATTCTCATTGCAGTTGTTTGTTCCCAATACATATTTCTGATTATTCGTAGATCTTTTCCATCAATATTAAGTCTTTCTAGTTGGTTGATCAATTCTTCATGTCTTACCCGATCGAAAGCCTTGGTATAATCAACAAAGCATAAATATAAATCCTTGTTTATCTCGATTGACCTCTCTGTGATAGTTCTTAGGATGTATATGGCATTAATAGTTCCTTTCCCTTCCACAAATCCACACTGTTCATCTGCTATTTCTCTTTTGATTCTATTCCTTGTCCTCATCATGATTATTCTTAATAGGATCTTGGTTACATGACTCATCAAACTGATTGTGGGATGGAGTTCACATTCTATAGCCCCTGTCTTCTTTGGAAGTGCAATGAAAATTGATTTTGACATATCTTTGGGGATTTTTCCAGTCGTAAATTTCATTTAGGTGGACTGTTATTTTTTCTATACTGATTTCTTCCAGGGCTTCAATCATCTCTATAGCAATGTTGTCTGGTCCTGGGGCTTTTCCTGGTTTCATCTTTTTCAATTCATCTTTTTCAATGCTGCTCTAACTTCATCTTTCATTATGGGTGGTTCTTGAGGTATGTGTTTTAAATCCCCTGTATGATAAATTGGATGAAGTGGTCAACGTCGGGGGCATCTACTTAGATAATGTGCACGAATGCTTTGATATGTGTACTTAATTTTCTTTTCTTTTTTTTCCCTTTTAAAGTAGGCCTACTGTGTGTGTATTGAAACGGTTATAGCCCTGATATGGCTCTACGCAGTCGGCTGGGCTTCAATCAGCAATAAGAATAAGAACGAACTGGTCCACCGCTGTGTGCAGTCAGGATGCATTCTTGATATGAACAAAGACAGAAATATCATCCAGTTGCTGTGGTTCCCCCTGTGGGGATGCTGGGAGCTCTTTCAGTATAAATGATATCCCCACCTTCTGGAAATACTGTGCTAGAAATTTCCTCGTTTCTGTCACTCTCTTTGTTTCTGCCTTGTTCCTTTGCTTTCTGTCATTTCTACCTATCATTTTCTGCCTTAATGGTCCATTCACCTGTATGTGTTCATAAAGTCTTGCGTACTTTTTCTTAGGATTGATAATTGGGTACATGTATTAAGTGCATTTTTGACTCTAGGGAGGTGAGATACGCAGAAGCAATTTTAGGTAATTTATTCCTGTTTTTAATATATGTTTTGGTGTATTAGGTATGGTTAAATTTGTATTCAGATGTGTTTTTAAAATCCCCTGCGCGATAAATTGGACGGAGTGGTTAATGCCAGGGGCATGCCCCTAGATTATGTGTGCGATTGCATTGATATGCGTACTTAATTTTCTTTTCTTTTCTTTTTTCCTGTTGAAGTTCTGTATGTTTTGAAGCGGTTATAGCCTTGATAAGGCTCTACATAGTTGGCTGGGCTTTAAACAACAATAACAACAACACTGCCGTGTTTCGTTTAGCCATTGCCACCTCCATTTATTCTTAATTTGGCCCTCGATGAATGTCACTGGATTGCCTGCTTTCAAGAAAGCCATGATCATTTAACTTTCAAAATCACCTCGCAATATTCCGCCTCAGCAGTCGGTGAAAGATTTTGAGAAAAGACTTGTGGATACACCAAAGTGTAGATGCAGCTACTTCCGGCAAGAGATACAAAATATGGATCAAACAGAAACACGGAAAAGTCAAACCGGCAGAACGTTTATAATCGGATTTCTTTTTTATTGACGGCAGTTCCGTCATGACCAAAACTCATTTTGATTTTGATGGAATTCTGTCTACAGACGGAAAACGTTTCACCCATGCAACAATCCACTTCACAGATGAGTCACTGAGGGTATTGCTCAAATTTCTTGACCAACACCTCAAGTATGCTATCTCTTGGGCCTGGTCAACACCAGAATCATCATCATCATCATGTGTCCTGCCGCATGGCGTTGGCGATCATGGCCCTCCATATGTATCTATCCCTTGTCGCCGGAAGCACATTCTCCAGAATACCAGAATATATTACGAAAATAAGCGTAATGTAGCCTACAGCCCTATCACAAAGTCTCAATCCTAGACGGAACTCCACAGCATCATGACTATCATCGTCGTCATTGCATCATGATAAATTGCCCCAGCTTCTGTGGCCAATGAAACGGTACAGAAAATGTGACAGAAGAAGGGAAAAAAAAGCGGACGTAACAAAGGATACTTGGTGCCTGGACCTCAGGTTGTCGATTAGTGTGTGGACAGGTGAGTAGCGGGTCAGCGTGGTCGTGTCGCCCACAAGAATCAGCTTATGCTTCCCTCGTGTCACTGCCACATTCAGTCGTCGCACATCGTGCAGGAGCCCGCCTCGCTGGCTCTGTCGGTCACATTGATATTATTAATAATAATGTTAATAACAACAACAATAATAACAGTAATAATAGTAAAAAGTTAAAGCTAATAATAACAACAATAATAGTAATAATAATAATATAAGATAATAATAATAGGCCTATTTATAATTCATCTACATGGCTGAATAATAATACTTATAAGTCATCTACATAGCCGAAACTGTCCATTTCAGAATACTCTTTCTTCCTTAACCCTTTGATTCCCGCACCCTGTCCACCAGCTTCCTACATTGTCAACTATGCTAGCAAAGCAAAAACTTAACCTTTTGACTCCTTCATCCTATCCTCCAGCTTCCTGTATTTAGCTGGTGGGCATAGGATGAGGGAGTCAAAGGGTTCGTTTTTGCAGTTGGTGGGCAGGGTGCAGGAGTCATGGTTATAAAAAAAAAGGGGGGGGGGGGGTGCGAAGTCAGTACATCAAAGCAGTACACACACAGCTGGATACAGACACTTACACATCAATGCAGCATAACAACAGTTATCAAAAATAACAAGAAATGTCAGAGAATCGGTCAACACTCACAGAATCAGTCAAAACACTCACAGAATCAGTCAACACACACACAGAATCGGAGTCAAAAACACTCGCAGAATCAGAGTCAGAAACACTCACAGAGTCAGAATCAAAACACCCACAGAATCGGTCAAAACACTCACAGAATCGAAGTCAAAACACTCGCAGAATCAAAGTCAAAAACACAGAATCAGAGCCAAAACACCCACAGAGTCAGAGTCAAAACACACACAGAGTCAAAACACTCGCAGAATCAGTCAAAACACTCACAGAATCAGTCAAAACACTCACAGAATCAGTCAAAACACTCACAGAATCAGAGTCAAAACACACAGAATCAGAGTCAAAACACTCACAGAATCAGAGTCAAAACACTCACAGAATCAGAGTCAAAACGCTCACAGAATCAGAGTCAAAACGCTCACAGAATCAGAGTCAAAACACTCACAGAATCAGAGTCAAAACACTCACAGAATCTGTCAACACACAGAATCAGAGTCAAAACGCTCACAGAATCAGAGTCAAAACGCTCACAGAATCAGAGTCAAAACACTCACAGAATCAGAGTCAAAACGCTCACAGAATCAGAGTCAAAACGCTCACAGAATCAGAGTCAAAACGCTCACAGAATCAGAGTCAAAACACTCACAGAATCAGAGTCAAAACGCTCACAGAATCAGTCAAAACACTCACAGAATCAGTCAAAACACTCACAGAATCAGAGTCAAAACACTCACAGAATCAGAGTCAAAACAACAGAGTCAAAACACTCACAGAATCAGAGTCAAAACACTCACAGAATCAGTCAAAACACTCACAGAATCAGTCAAAACACACACAGAGTCAAAACACTCACAGAATCAGAGTCAAAACACACACAGAGTCAAAACACTCACAGAATCAGAGTCAAAACACTCACAGAATCAGTCAAAACACTCACAGAATCAGTCAAACACACACAGAGTCAAAAACACTCACAGAATCAGTCAAAACACACACAGAGTCAAAACACTCACAGAATCAGAGTCAAAACACTCACAGAATCAGAGTCAAAACACAGTCAAAACACTCACAGAATCAGAGTCAAAACACTCACAGAATCAGTCAAAACACTCACAGAATCAGTCAAAACACTCACAGAATCAGTCAAAACGCTCACAGAATCAGAGTCAAAACACTCACAGAATCGGTCAACACACAGAATCAAAGTCAAAACACTCACAGAATCAGTCAACACACAGAATCAGAGTCAAAACACTCACAGAATCAGTCAAAACACTCACAGAATCAGTCAAAACACTCACAGAATCAGAGTCAAAACACTCACAGAATCGGTCAACACACAGAATCAAAGTCAAAACACACAGAATCAGAGTCAAAACACTCACAGAATCAGAGTCAAAACGCTCACAGAATCAGAGTCAAAACGCTCACAGAATCAGAGTCAAAACCTCACAGAATCAGAGTCAAAACACTCACAGAATCAGAGTCAAAACACTCACAGAATCAGAGTCAAAACAGCTCACAGAATCAAAGTCAAAACGCTCACAGAATCAGAGTCAAAACACTCACAGAATCAGAGTCAAAACGCTCACAGAATCAGTCAAAACACTCACAGAATCAGTCAAAACACTCACAGAATCAGAGTCAAAACATCTACAGAATCAGAGTCAAACACAAATCAGAGTCAAAACACTCACAGAATCAAGTCAAAACACTCACAGTAATCACAGTCAAAACACTCACAGAATCAGTCAAAACACACACAGAGTCAAAACACTCACAGAATCAGAGTCAAAACACTCACGATCAGAGTCAAAACACTCACAGAATCAAAGTCAAAAAACACTCACTAGAATCAGTCAAAACACTCACAGAATCAGTCAAAACACTCACAGAGTCAAAAACAACTCACAGAATCAGTCAAAACAGAATCAGTCAAAACACTCACAGAATCAAGTCAAAACACTCACAGAATCGAGTCAAAACACAGTCACAGAATCAGTCAACCACAGAATCAGAGTCAAAAACAACTCACAGAATCAGTCAAAACACTCACAGAATCAGTCAAAACACTCACAGAATCAAGTCAAAACACTCCACAGAATCAGTCAAAACACTCACAGAATCAGAGTCAAAACACTCACAGAATCGGTCAACACCACAGAATCAAAGTCAAAAACACTCACAGAATCAGTCAACACCACAGAATCAGAGTCAAAACATCACAGAATCAGTCAAAACCTCACAGAATCAGTCAAAACACTCACAGAATCAGAGTCAAAACACTCACAGAATCGTCAAACACCACAGAATCAAGTCAAAACACTCACAGAATCAGTCAAAACACTCACAGAATCAGAGGTCAAAACACTCACAGAATCAGTCAACACACAGAATCAAGTCAAAACACTCACAGAATCAGTCAACACACACGAATCAGTCAAAACACTCACAGAATCAGAGTCAAAACGCTCACAGAATCAGTCAAAACACTCACAGAATCAGTCAACACAAAATCAGAGTCAAAACACTCACAGAATCAGTCAAACACAGAATCAAGTCAAAACACTCACAGAATCAGTCAAACACACACAGAATCAGTCAAAACACACACAGAATCAGAGTCAAAACACTCACAGAATCAGTCAAAACACTCACAGAATCAGAGTCAAAACACTCACAGAATCGAGTCAAAACACTCACAGAATCACAAAGTCAAAACACTCACAGAATCAGTCAAACACACAGAATCAGTCAAAACACTCACAGAATCAGTCAAAACGCTCACAGAATCAGTCAAACACTCACAGAATCAGTCAAAACACTCAGCAGAATCAGTCAAAACCACAGAATCAGTCAAAACACTCGCAGAATCAGTCAACAACAAATCAGTCAAAACACTCACGAATCATCAACACCCAGAATCAGTCAAAAAACATCACAGAATCAGAGTCAAAACACTCACAGAATCAGTCAAAACACTCACAGAATCAGTCAAAACATTCTAATCAAAACACAGAATAAGTCAAAACTCTCACAGAATCAGTCAAAACACCCACAGAATCAAAACACAGAATAAGTCAAAACACTCGCAGAATAAGTCAAAACACTCGCAGAATCAGTCAAAACTCTCACAGAATCAGAGTCAAAACACTCACAGAATCAGTCAAAACGCTCACAGAATCGGTTAAAACGTTCACAGAATCTGAGGCAAAACACAAAGTCAAAGTCAAAACAAACACAGAATTGGAGGCAAAACAAACACAGAATTGGAGGCAAAACAAACAGAATTGGTGTCAAAACACTCCCAGAATCGGAGTCAAAACACAGAATCAGAGTCGAAAACACTCACAGAATCGGAGTCAAAACACAGAATGAGTCAAAACACTCACAGAATCGGAGTCCGACAGCGCCGCACTGCGAACAAAGGAGATGAAGATGACGGACTTGTCGCGACCCTGGTACTGATCCACCGTGTTTACCTCCACATCTTTCAAGGGGAAGCACTCTGACAGTCGCTGCTGGAGTGCTCTGACCTGAGCCCTGTAAGGGGCAATCACCCCAATGTCGTCTGCCGGGATACCAGCCTGGGGGAGGAGGGCGATTTCAATGGTAAATTATGTGCATATCTAAACTGGATGAGAACGGATTGGAATTTTTTTTTTCTTTTTTGTTGTTGTTGTTGATCATAATGGAATTTTTCTGCATGCGGGTGGCTCTTTTCGAGAAAAAACACGTTGCCACTGACATGCACAGTAGCCATGTGGCTAAATGTTGTAACTCGAACTGAAAGGCCCTGAGTTCGATTCACCTAGACATCTCCACCTGGTGAGTGATTTTTTTTTCCGAACTCCTGAGTCAAATGTGGTGACTGCCAGTGCCTACACCTCCTTCATATGCATGTTAAAGATCCTATAAGTCATGACGGTGGCTGGCTTATGGAAACATGGAAACACCCAGCTTGCGTGCTCACCAAAGATGTAGACTGTACAACAATATCAGAGACCATGGTCAGCTCATCTACAAGCTTAGCTCTTCCTTCACTACAAAATCTGAACATATATGATGAGTAGTGAGTCCACATGTGTTTGAAGAATACTGATATGCAAAAATGACTTTTCATAAAAACAATATAAGGGAATGCAGCCCCCCCCCCCTTGGGGACACCGGGGATTCTTTCAGTACAAATAGTATCCCCACCTTCTGGAAATTCTGTGCCAGAATTTTCCTCTTTTCTGTCATTCTCTTTGTTTCTATCTTCCTCCTTTCCTTTCTGTCATTTCTTCCTATCATTTTCTGCCTTGCTGATCCATTCACCTGTATGTGTTCGAAAAGGTCTTGCGTCATTTTCTCCTAGGGTTGATAATTGGACACATACATGTATTGGGTGTGTTTTTGGCTCTTTGAGGCAAGATATGCGGAAGCAATATTAGGTAGGCCTAATTTGAGCCTGTTTTTATATATGTTTTAGTGTCCTTGGTTATGTTTAAGTTTGTATTCAGGTATGTTTTTTAGGTCCCCTGTGCGATGGATTGGATGGAGTGGTCAAAGCCAGGAGCGTCTCCTTGGATTATGTGCACAAATGCATTGATATTCGTCATGTTGAAGTTTTGTTCATATTCTGAAACGGTTATAGCCCTGATATGGCTCTACACAGTCGGCTGGGCTTTATTAAACAAAAATAACAGTAACAAGGAACGTGGTCAGCTTGTCTTAGAGCTTGTGTTCTCCGTGCTCCACAAACAAGTCTGAGACAACATTGCTCAAACACAGAAGAAAGAAAGCGCACAGTCCGGCTAGCACTGCTACTGTTATTTTTGTTCAAAGCCCAGCCGACTGTGTAGAACCATATCAAGGCTATAATCATTTCAACACACACACAATACTTCAACAGGAAAAAAAGGAAAAGGAAATTAAGTACATACATCAATGCATTCGCACACAAAATCCAAGGAACGCCCTTATCGTTGACCACTCCATCTGATTTATCAGACAAGGGATTTAAAAAAACATACTTGAATACAAATTTAAACATAACAACAATCTTGAATACAAATTTAAACATAACTAAGGAATACCTGAATACAAATCTAAACATAACTAAGGACACTACAGCACATATAAAACAGGCCTAAATTACCTAAAATTGCTTCCGTATATCTTATTTTCCTAGACCCAAAAATGCACTTAATACATGTACCTAATCATCAATCCTAAGAGAAAAACACATATAGGTGAATGGACCAACAAGGCAGAAAATGATAGGAAGAAATGACAGAAATAAGGCAGAAACAAAGAGAGTGACAGAAAAGAGAAAATTTCTAGCACAGAATTTCCAGAAGCTGGAGATACTACTTATACTGAAAGAGCTCCCGGCATCCCAACGGAAGAAGCGTCCAGCATTACCTGAACGAACGTGGTACAAAGGCAGTGGATCAAGGTGGCTTCCATTTCGTTGATCAGACCTCTACCATCACAACTTTCTGCGGCCAACATCTGTAACAGGAACACAATGTGGTCTGAGTGTGACAAGGATGATATGATAAGACTATGACCTTTCTTTTTTTATTTTTGATATGTTAAAACGACTTTTTTCTTTTTAGTTTTGTTTTTGCTTTCCCATTTCTATCTTATTCCCATTTGGCGTAGCACATATAGGAATTGACAGAAATAAGCTCTGTTTTTTAGGGCATGCTTTCCTCTCACCCCCCCCCCCCCCACCCCCAATATATTCTATCAATCGAAATCTAAGCTATCTGGGACTAGCCTCGAGTACATTTCAAGGCTTAATCCTTTTACTCCTGCACGCTATCTGCCAACTGCAAAAACTTAACCCTTTCACTCCCTCGCCCTAGGGTGTGAGAATGAAAGTTTTTGCTTAGCTGTCATGACTGACAATGCAGGATGCTGGTGAATAGGGTGAGGGAGTCAAAGGGTTAAGTTTTTGCTTTGCTAGCATGACTGACAATGCAGGATGCTGGCAGATAGGGTGACAAAGATTTTTTTTTAAAATCTGTTACATAAAGGAACTTTCAAAAACAACAACAAAAAAACTCTTCAGCAGCATTATGTGTATGACAGCATGTGTCTCCTCCATCCCGTCTTCATCACTACAACAGACCTCCACTTCTGTGTCCATCGTCAACTGTTTTATCATCACTGACTACAAGGGCAAGGACGACTTGTCGACAACGCAATGAACTTTATGAAAAGAACACAGTGGAAAAGATATGACGAACATGTTCAACACTGTAGCTTGCTTGCAAGAGTTAGCCTGTTTCAGAGGAAGGTAAGCCTGCAGTTTTAGTAACTAACAGGAAGCAGTAGTGGCATGCGAACAAGGATATATATGGCCCTGGTGGGGGGCAAAGCCCCCCGGCCGAAATTGAATTCGAGCATTTTTGAAGACCCTTTTGTGGCCTCTCATGATAGGCAAATTACCATGTGGCATGCAAAGAAACCAAACTAAAAACATCTTATTTACCATGCAGCATGCAAAGAAATCATACCAAAAAAAACAACTTACTTTTCTCCATTTTCTTGATGTACTGTAGTGCCTTGCTTCAAAAGTTCAATGATTCAATCTTCGTGAACTGAGTCCCCGTAATGTTCTACTAAATGATGCATCACCCACAGATTTATTCAAAGTCAAATACTGGCATCAGTCTACTGAGTCTAGTATTGTATATAGTCAACACTCACTCCACTTTCTTGTATGTGTACTGCAGAGCCTTGGTCAACTGTTCAGTCTTCACAAACTGAGCCCCATAAACAGATAGTTCCTCTACTAATGATGCATCATCCTCAAACTTATTCAAAGTCAAATGAATGGAAACAGTTTATAGGCCTACTTATCATAGTCAACACTCACTATCTCTTCACACAGCATGGTAAGACAACAGGGGACAAAGAAGGTTATAAGTACACCATTTAAAAAAAAATGGCAAGAGAAGCCTGTTTTGTTTTGGTAGGGGGGGGGGGGGGGGGGGCAGCCACAGATCCACTTGCACATCTTGGCCTTTCTTGTGGTCCTTTGCTGCTTGTTTCCATACTGACTGATGGCCTCTCTTGTGGTCCTTTGCTGCTTTTTTCCTTACTGACTGATCAGAGTGCTGTTAGTCCACGACTGGTGTAGTTCAACTCTTCTCCACACAGTATGCAGCGCGCCACTCCAGCCTTGTTCACTTTGCGAATGCAAGTTGAAACTCGCTGATCGTAACCTGCCACTTTCGTTGACTTTTCAGTCCAGTCCCATCTCCATTTGTTGCTAATTGATCCTTCGTCAAAAGTCTTGCCACGATTTATGATGCGTGATACGCATGACATTTTGTCAATCGTAGACTCTACTGAAGCGTTAGACTCTTGTGAAACATGCAGAAAATGGCTGCGAAAATCACGTTCACAAATTGATGCGCCCACCTCGGCAACAGTTTCATAAAGCACGCAGAAGTACCCTCACAACCGCGGGCGGCACTGCCTTGAAAATGGTCTGATGAAAACCTGGATTGGAAATACTGGATACAGAACGGTAATGGACTTGGAGTGATCAAGTTCTTCACAATTTTTTTTTCACGCGGGATTTTTTTTTTCTAGGACCCGTTTTCTTTTTCTTGGAAGTCACTTTGAAAAATGTCGGGGATCCGAGGAGAGTTCCCCAGCCTCACACACACACACACACACACACACACACCTGACTAGTATCAAGAAAGACGACAACATTGGGCAGACTTGTGTCCACACACACACACACACACACACAATACAGACACACACCACACACACACACACAATACACAGACACACACACACCACACACACATACACACACACACCACACTATCACATCACACACACTCAGACTCAGACTATTTATTAACCAATGAATTAACAAAGGAATTTGATTTGGTTTTGCGTAACACACTCCCGCCATGCATACAAGACATGTGACAACATGAACAATACATAATATGAAAAATACTTGATCAAAAACACTTCAGGTACTCACACATGCCTGGGCGTGCACACCCACCCGTGCATCAAAAACAATATATAATCATACAGATAATAATGCTTGTAAACAAGACATGAAATTTGCTAGTATGATATAAATATAACTTGACAGAAAACATCAACAGATGAGCAGCCCTTACACTCAGAAAGGAGGAGGGAATAACTAAGGAGGGGGGAGGGTGGTGGGGAGGGGGGGCCGGGGAAGAAGAGAGTAGAAAGCAGAAGCAGGGGTGTCAGATAAAAGGAGCAATGGATGAAGAAGACAGTGTCACAAATCATTCAGCATCTTTACAGCAGTGGGGAAAAAGCTGTGCTTCAATCGGTTGGATTTACACTTAATACTGCGGAATCTTTTGCCGGAAGGAAGAAGTTGGAACAGAGGGTTGGCTGGGTGCAGTTTATCAGATACAATAGACCTTGCTTTGCGTGTCACACGCTCCCGAAAGATATTGTCGATAGATGGGAGCTCACATCCTGCAATTTTGGAGGCGGTCTTTACAACCCTGTTGAGTCTTTTCTTGTTGTTACTGGACGCACTCCCATACCAGACAGTATTTGAGAATGTGAGTACACTCTCAATGACAGAGCGATAAAACTGTGTCATTATTGGCGTGGTTAATCTAAGCTTTTTAAGTTGACATAGGAAATACAGTCTCTGATGCGCTTTCTTGCAGATTTCTGATGTATTTACATCCCAAGTGACCTTGTTAGAGATGTGCAGGCCTAGAAATTTGAATGATTTAACCTGTTCAACTGTTTGGCCTTTCACTGACAATGGGGGGAGTACTGGTTTGTTTTTGCGGAAGTCGATTATCATTTCTTTAGTTTTAAATACATTAAGTTCTAGGTTGTTTGCAGCACACCAGTCAACCATGTTCGCAACCTCTTTCCTGTACATTGTCTCATCACTGTTTGATATAAGACCTTCCATAGTGGTGTCATCAGAGAATTTGACTACAGTCACAGATGAGCAATTAGAACGGAAGTCATTGGTAAACAATGTAAATAGCAAGGGAGATAACACACATCCTTGAGGGGCACCTGTATTCAAGATAAGTTCTTTTGACATTTTGTTTCCTACTCTCACTGCCTGGGGCCTGTTGGTCAGGAAATTAGAAATCCAGCGACACACACTAACATCAACACATACACACACATACACACACTCACACACCTGACATGTATCAAGAAAGACTACAGCATTGGGCAGACTTGTGTCTAACGCTCTGGTCAACCATTCCACACCTTCTGCCTGGAGACACAAAAGGACAGAAAAACTTCTATAGTCAATCAATTAACAGTAATAATAATAACACGACAACAACAATAATGATGATGGTGGTGGAGGTACTAGTAGTAAAAATAATAATAATAATGCTGATCATAGTGATAGTAGCAGCAGCAGTAGTAGTAGTAATAGTAGTAGTAACAATAATGACAGTGTGTGTTTGAGTGTTGTATGTGTGTAGTAGTAGCAGTAGGAGTAGCGGTAGTAGTAGTAACAATAACAACGACAATGTGTGTGCGCTTGCACATTCGTTCGTTATTTCTTTTAACATCTATTCACATATGTAGCCTACTTTTAGATGGGAAAAAAGGTATTAAAAATGAATGGACAAATAGATTGTTAAGTAAATAAATCAGTAAATAAATTAAAAAAATGAATGGACAAATAAATAGATAGTTAAGTAAATAAATCAATAAATAAACAAATAAGTAAGATAAAGTTTTGGGATGGATGAATCTATGATGGCATATTGGCATTGTATCACATAAGGTATCGTCATACGATTTAACAAGCAACAGAAAAACATTCAGAACTTTAGAGCAGTCAGGCTTCATCAATTTGTGCAGGGTTCTGTGAGTGTAAGTATGCGTGTGTGTATATATATATATACTCTTGTGAAACATGCAGAAAATGGCTGTGTGCGTGTGTGTCGTGTTCGTTATTTCTTTTAACATCTATTCACGTGTGTGTGTGTGTGTGTGTGTGTGTGGTGTGTGTGTGTGTGTGTGTGTGTGTGTGTGTGGTGTGTGTGTGTGTGTGTGTGTGTGTGTGTGTGTGTGTGTGTGTGTGTGTGTGTGTTGTGAGTATGGTGTGTGAATGTATGTATGTATGTATGCATGTTAGTGTGTGTTTGTGTGTGTGTTGTGAGCATGGTGTGTATGTGTGTGTGTGTTGAGTATGGTGTGTGTGTATGTATGTGTGTATGTATGCATGTTAGTGTGTGTGTGTGTGTGCGTGTGTGTGTGTGTGTGCGTGTGTGTGTGTGTGTGTGTGTGTGTGTGTGTTCGCAGGCGGGTGTGTGTGTGGGCATGCATGTATGTGTATGTGTGTTCATGTGTGCGTGTGTGTGTGTGCGCGCATGTGTGCTAAGTGTTGTGCGTTTATTCTTTGTTGTCTTTTAGGTATGTTTGAAAAATACCAGTCTGCCAAAAATTCGCACCTGTCCTGTTTTGTTACATCAAATACATGTTCTGATTTTATTTTTGCATTTTTCTGGTTCCTACTATATATTTACATTAGATGCTGTCCATGGATACCATCAGTTCAAGATATCGGATATGCTATCTGCTTAGAGAAGTCTTATTTGGTGTGGTAGACCTCAAAACAAGACAGGCAGACAGCCTTTTTGTGTGGTGTGGTAGACCTCAAAACAAGACAGGCAGACAGCCTTTTTGTGTGGTGTGGTAGACCTCAAAACAAGCATGGCTAGAGAAGCTTTTTGTGTGTGTGGTAGACCTCAAAACAAGACAGGCAGACAGACCTTTTTGTGGTGTGGTAGACCTCAAAACAAGCAGGCAGACAGACCTTTTTGTGTGGAGTGGTAGACCTCAAAACAAGACAGGCAGACAGCCTTTTTGTGTGGTGTGGTAGACCTCAAAACAAGACAGCAGACAACCTTTTATGTGGTGTGGTAGACCTCAAAACAAGGGCAGGCAGAAGAGCCTTTTTGTGTGAGTAGTAACCTCAAAACAAGAAGAGCCTTTTTGTGTGGTGTGGTAGACCTCAAAACAAGGCAGACAGGACAGAGCCTTTTTGTGTGGTGTGGTAGACCTCAAAACAAGGCAGCAGAAGAGCTTTTGTGATGTGTAAACCTCAAAACAAGGCATCAGAGCCTTTTTGTGTGGTGTGGTCGACCTCAAAACAAGGGCAGAAGCAGAGCCTTTTTTGTGGTGTGGTAGACCTCAAAACAAGAGGCAGACAGAAGGACTTTTTTGTGTGTAGTAGACCTCAAAACAAGACAGCAGACAGAGCCTTTTTGTGTGGTGTGGTAGACCTCAAAACAAGACAGGCAGACAGAGCCTTTTTGTGTGGTGTGGTAGACCTCAAAACAAGACAGAGCCTTTTTGTGTGGTGTGGTAGACCTCAAAACAAGAACAGAGCCTTTTTGTGTGGTGTGGTAGACCTCAAAACAAGACAGGTAGACAGAGCCTTTTTGTGTGGTGTGGTAGACCTCAAAACAAGACAGCAGCACCTTTTTGTGTGGTGTGGTAGACCTCAAAACAAGACAGAGCCTTTTTGTGTGGTGTGGTAGACCTCAAAACAAGACAGAGCCTTTTTGTGTGGTGTGGTAGACCTCAAAACAAGACAGAGCTTTTTTGTGGTGTGGTAGACCTCAAAACAAGACAGGTAGACAGAGCCTTTTTGTGTGGTGTGGTAGACCTCAAAACAAGGCAGGTAGAGCCTTTTTTGTGTGGTGTGGTAGACTTCAAAGCAAGACATATAATCTAAGGATATGGCCCTGGCGTTGACTACTCCATTCAATTTATCGCATAAGGGATTTGAAAAACATACCTGAATACAAATTTAAACATAACTAAGGACACCGAAATATACGTTAAAAACTAGCCTAAATGATCTAAAATTGCCTCTGCATATCTCTTTTCCCTAAAGCCAAACATGTACTTAATATGTGTACCCAATTATCAATCCTAAGAGAAAGTATGTTGGACTTTACCGAACACATACAGGTGAAGAGACCAGCAAGACAGAAAATGATAGGAAGAAACGACAGAAAGTAAAGGAGGAAGAAAGAAACAAAGAGAGTGACAGAAAAGAGGAAATTTCTAGCACAGAATTTCAAGAAGGTGGGGACACTATTTATACTGAAAAAAACCCGGGCATCCCCACTGGAGGAGAAACGCTAGTTGCGAGTTTAGCCAGGTTTATCCATACTGTGTCACATGCAATCAAAGAAACAAAGAGAACTGACGGCAGAGGGGCGCAGAGGTTGAATGCAGGCTTGGGACACAGCGTCGTTGCCGCAGGTTAAAGCTCCCTTGTACACCAGTTCATTGGACAGCTGCATGATTGGCCTGCAAATACATGTAGTAGTAGTAGTGGTAATAGTAGTAGTAGTAGTAGTAGTAGTAGTAGTAGTAGTAGTAGTAGTAGTAGTAGAGCAGCAGCAGCAGCAGCAGCAGCAGCAGCAGCAGTAGTAGTAATAGAGCAGAAGCAGCAGCAGTAGTAGTAGTAGCAACAGCAGCAGTAGCAGCAACAGTAGTAGTAATAGCAGCAGCAGTAGTAGTAGCACAAGCAGCAGTAGTAATAGTAGCAGAAGCAGCAGCAGCAGCAGTAATAGTAGTACTAGCAGCAGCAGCAGTAGTAGTAATAGCAGCAATAGTAGTAGTAATAGCAGAAGCAATAGTAGTAGTAGCAGAAGCAATAGTAGTAGTCGCAGCAGCAAGCAGTAGTAGTAGTAGCAGTAGTAGTAGCAGTAGTAGTAGTAGTAGTGGCAGCAGCAGCAGTAGTAGTAATAGCAACAGCAGCAGTGGTAGTAGTAGTAATAGCAGCAGAAGTAGTAGCAGCAGCAGTAATAGTAATAGCAGCAGCAGAAGCAGTAGCAGCAATAGTAGTAGTAATAGCAGCAGCAGCAGCAGTAGAGGTAGCACAGCAGCAATAGTAGTAGTAATAGCAGCAGCAGCAGTAGCAGTAATAGTATCAGTATTAGTAGTAGCAGCAGCAGCAGTAGTAATAATAGTAGCAACAACAGTATTAGCAATAGCAGCAGTAGTAGTAGCAGCAATAGCAGCTGCAGCAGTAGTAGAAGTAGTGATAGCAGCAGTAGTAGCAGTAGAAGAAGTAATGATAGCAGTAGTAGAAGTAGTGATAGCAGTATTAGTAGCAGTAGAAGTATAGATAGCAGTAGTAGAAGTAGTGATAGCAGTATTAGCAGTAGTAGCGGCAGTAGTAGTTTTAGTGTTTAAAGCCCAGACAACCACTCAAAGCTGTATCAGGGCTATAACTATTTAAAACAAAACATGCACATCCATAAGCGCACACAAATCAACAGACATATATATATATACGTGCGCACACCCACAAACACAGAGAGCAATTACGCACATGCACACATATAAACATACACAGACACAAACAGCAATCACATACACATAAACACATAACAACCATGCATACATACACACGCACACATACACTACATACAAACACACACACATATACACAAATGTATGTAAACATAACTCTCTCTCTCTCTCTCACACACACACACACACACACACAACTACACACACACATACACACAGAGCAACCACACACACACATATAAATACAGACATTTACACAAAGCAATACTGCACGCACAAATACCCCCCCCCCCCCCCACAAGCAATCACACACATATATGTACGCGCGCACACACACAAATATACACACACAAAGCAATCATCCATGCACGCATGCACACACACATACCCTCACACAAAGCAATCATGCACGTGCACCCCCCCCTCCCCACAGAGCAATCACACACACACGTGCGCACACACACACACAAACATACACTCAAGCAAACCAATCATGCATGCACACACACAAACACACACACATACCGCAACTAACTGTATGACACACACACAAAAAAAACCCAAATTACTGAAGTATTGTTTTTCATTTATCCTACCAGCTGATCAAACATTCCCAACAACATTTGCAGTCTAACCCCCTACTTAACCCTTTGACTCCTGCACCCTAGCTATTAACAACAAAAAGTTAACCCTTTTGATTCCCTCACCCTATCCACCAGCTTCCTGTGTGTGTGTGTTCTTTGTGTATGTGTGCGTGTGCATGCATGTGAGCACGCGTGTGCATGCGTGCTATATCGTGTGTGTGTTCTTTGTGTGTGTGTTTTGTGTGTGTGTGTGTGTGTGTGTGTGTGTGTGTGTGTGTGTGTGTGTGTGTGTGTGTGTGTGTGCACGTATGTGTGTGTTTGTGTTCTTTGTGTGTATGCATGTGTGTGTTTGTGTTCTTTGTGTGTATGTGTGTTTGTGTGTGTGGTGTTGCATGCACCATATGTGTGTGTGTGCGTGCGTGTGTCTGTGTGTGTATATGTGTGCAAGCGTGTGTGTATGTGCATGTGTATGTGCGTGTGTATGTGTGTGTGTATGTGCGTGTGTAGTGTGTGTGTGTGTGTGAACAATTGCACAGGCGCCTTTCTGTGTGTGCCTGCGCGTGCGGTGCAAGCGTATGTGTATATGTGTGTGTGTACATGTGTGTGTGTGCTTGTGTAAGCGATTACAGCTATGTACATATACGTACATATGTGCCATCATGCTGTTGGTGCTATACAGTGGACAAACCTCACCTGTTCATTCTGTACTGCAGGTGCAGATCGTACGTGGCTCCTGCACCATCCAGCCGAGCAAACAGACTTTCCCCCATCCCCAGAGAGCTGCAAGACAAAAATTATTGTTAAATCCAAAACAAAAGTGACTGCCTGCATTCAAGCAAACAGGAACCAGAAAAAACACGAAAAAATCAGAACATGTATTCAATACAACCAGACAAGACAGGCGCAAATTTTTGGCCAACTGGCCTTTGTCAAGCGTAGACATAAGATCACAAATGAACAAACACCAAATACAAAAATTAGGAGAAAAAGACTGAAACTTCCCTGCTGCTTCGTCCATCTTATTGTTATTTTTGTTTAAAGCCCAGCCGACTGCGTAGAGCCATATCAGGGCTGTAACCATTTCAAAACATACACAATACTTCAACAGGAAAAAAAGGAAAAGAAAATTAAGCACAAATATCAATGCAATCATGCACATAATCTAAGGAGATGCCGCTGGCGTTGACTGTTCCGTCCAATTTTATTACACAAGAAATTCTAAAAACATACCTGAATACAAATTTACATATAAATGATAACACTAAAGGATATATATAAAAACGGGCCTAAATCACCTAAATTTGGTTCCGCATATCTCTTTTCCCTACAGCCAAAAATGCAGTTGGAAGATAGGGTGAGGGAATCAAAGAGTTAACAGCTCCGCCTGGTAGGTAAAGGGTGAAGATTTATTTTCGTGATCTCCCAGGTCAACATGTGTGCAGACCTGCCAGTGCCTAAACCCCCTTCACCTGTATTTGCGTTCGTTCATTCTTTGGTTCAACGTCTTTTCACTATGAGTGATATTAGACCATGTGTATTCGCATGCAGACTACCAAATATGTGTGACAGGGCTGAAATCTACACTATCATTATACATCCTAGCGTTAATCAGGCCTGAGAGATAGAGACACCTGCAGCATTGGTCAAGAGATTTGAGCAACACTCTCAAATGACGCATCTATCAAGCGGATGAGACTCGACTGTTTTGAGTCCAGTCTTCCCAATGAGCACATAGCACGCTCAACTCTGGGTAGGAGCCGGTTGGGGCCAATAAATCCCACAATGTAACTTTCCAGTTAGCAGTCTGTTTGATTCTTACAATGATTTTGATGGGACTGGTAAGGATTTGAATCCACAACCTTCATGTCAGGATCAGTTGTGATAACCACGGTATCACATCCGCTGCTTTCATCTTGTAACATTACCTGGCTTATCTGGTGTAGTGGTTATGTAATGGACTACTGACTGGAAGGTTGTGGGTTCAAATCCCCATCAGTCCCTTCAAAAATCATTGCGGGATTTTTCGGCTCTAACCGGCTCCTACCCAGAGTTGGGTGTGCTATGGGTTCATTGTGAAGACTGGGACCGCACAGTCGAGTCTCATCCACTTCATGGATGCGTCATTGAGGGTGTTGCTCAAATCTTCTGACCAGCACCGCAGGTGTCTGTATCTCTTGGGCCTGCTCGACGCCAGGATATATTATGATAGTAAGCATAGAGTACAGCCTTATCACACAGTCTCAATCCTAGATGGATTTCCATAGCATCATGATTATCATCCTTATCAACACATCATCATTGCACCGTGAACATATTGTGCCATTAATGTGGCACAGAAAATGGGATAAAAAAAAAATGGGTGAGCACAAAGATAACCTCCCTGAATGCGATGATCCTAAACAAAAACAAACAAACAAAAAAAAAACGTTACCTGGCTTGTTTGCTCTGTACAACTGGTGGCAACTGCATGGGATCTCCAACCAGCACGAACCTGTCGGCATAGAAGAGCGGACCCAGACAGGCAGGCTGCAGGACTTGCGACGCCTCGTCCACGATGCACACGTCAAAACGACACTGTGTGAACACTGGGTGATTGACGCCGAGACAGCTGGTGGCCACCACGCCCTGAAAAAAACATGTGGCAGGGCATTTGATGATGATGATGATGATGATGATGCATGTGTTATAGATAAAGCGGTTTAGACACTGGCACACACATTGATCTCACAGATACAAAAAATATCCACTCTCAACCCAACAGGTGAAGGTACCAACCAGACAGCATTGAACTCGGAACCTTCTGGGTTCCGATTCCGCCAGTCCCTCTTCTGCTGAACAACAACTGTTCCATGCTGTTCAAATGTGATAGTGCCCTGTGTGCACTGCTGTTCCTAGCATACACTGAGTGACAGAAAAGAGGAAATTTCTAGCACAGAATGTCCAGTAGGTGGGGATACTGGGTGACAGAAAAGAGGAAATTTCTAGTAGAGAATGTCCAGAAGGTGGGGATACTGGGTGACAGAAAAGAGGAAATTTCTAGCACAGAATGTCCAGAAGGTGGGGTTACTGAGTGACAGAAAAGAGGAAATTTCTAGCACAGAATGTCCAGTAGGTGGGGATACTGGGTGACAGAAAAGAGGAAATTTCTAGCACAGAATGTCCAGAAGGTGGGGTTACTGAGTGACAGAAAAGAGGAAATTTCTAGCACAGAATGTCCAGTAGGTGGGGATACTGAGTGACAGAAAAGAGGAAATTTCTAGCACAGAATGTCCAGAAGGTGGGGATATTGGGTGACAGAAAAGAGGAAATTTCTAGCACAGAATGTCCAGAAGGTGGGGATACTGGGTGACAGAAGAGAAGAAATATCCAGCACAGAATGTCCAGAAGGTGGGAATACTATTTATACTGAAAGAGCCCCCGGCATCTCCATGGGGTGTAGGTACTGACCTACACTTCTACTTCACAATAACACACAGAAAGAAAAACAGACAAAACAAACAGTAATAATTACGTAAGAGCTGTAGAACTCCCTCAGTTCCTCCACAGATGTGATATCCAAGGTCAAGGTCTCAGCAGTGTGACCCTGGATCAGAGGGTGAACGCGACTTGACCTCCCTAACCGCAGGAAGTCCACACCGTCCTGAAACATGCGTCACACACAAAGTTATCAGAAAGTTATGACAAGGTTATCAGAATGTTATGACAAAGCTATCAGAAAGTTATGACAAAATTATCAGAACGTTATAGGAAAGTTATCAGAAAGTTAACAGAAAATTACCAAAAAGTTATCTCAAAGTTATCAGAAAGATACCAGAAAGTTATCAGTTATCACACAGTTATCAGTAAGTAATCAGAAAGTTATCACACTGTTATCACACAGTGATCAGAAAGTTTGTCTGACAATTGTGTTTTCTGTACTCATGAATATGGTCAGTTTGCCTGACAATTGAGTTTTCTGTCCTCATCAATATCGTCAGTTTGCCTGACAATTGAGTTTTCTGTGCTCATCAATATCGTCAGTTTGCCTGACAATTGAGTTTTCTGTCCTCATCAATATGGTCAGCTTGCCTGACAATTGAATTTTCTGTCCTCATCAATATGGTCAGTTTGCCTGACAATTGAGTTTTCTGTCCTCATCAATATCGTGTTTGCCTGACAACTGAGTTTTCTGTGCTCATCAATATGGTCAGTTTGCCTGACAATTGAGTTTTCTGTCCCCATCAATATTGTCAGTTTGCCTGACAATTGAGTTTTCTATGTCATGAATATGGTCAGTTTGCCTGATAGTTGAGTTTTCCGTGCTCATTATGATGATGATGATGATGATGATATTATCATCATTCTTGTTGTTCTTCCTGCTGCTACTGTTGCTGTTGTTGTTGCTGTTGTCCTTTCATCATCATCAGCATCATCGTCATCATCATCACTATTATCATCGTCATCATTACTATCCTTATTATAATCATTGTATCATAAATAATCATCATCATCATCATCATTATTTTCGTTGTCATATTATAACAATCATCATCAATACTTTCAGTCATTATTATAATCATCATTGTTATCATACTGTTGTTATTATACTGTTATTATTATCTTGTTATTGTTGTTGTTGCTGTTATCATTATCATCAATATTATGATTAAAATGAGCTATACCTGTTTCAGTTTGATGAGAATGTTGTCGACAGCAGAGTGTGTGTAGCTGGTCAGCAGTACAGATTGTCCGAGCTCCCTAAGGATCTTCACTAGCGCCACAATGGTCGACGTCTTCCCTGAAAAAACCACGACACAACACACTGTGCTTATATCAAAACAAAAGTGACAACAAAACCCCAATTACGATAAAACTAAAATCTAACACACACTCACACAAACCCACACACACTATGCTGAGCTAGAATACATTCAACCTGCTAAGCGTGTGACCCTTGACACAAGTTGTCATCCTGTATCTCTCTCTCTCTCACACACACACACACACACACACACGCACACATGCATGCATACACACATAGAGCATGCTGATCTAGGGTATACTCAACCTGTTAAGCGTGTGACCCTTGACCCAAGCTGTCATCCTGTATCTAACACACACACACACACACACACACAAACATACACGCACACACACACACATACACACACACACACACAGAGGATACTGACCCAGCTTACACTTAACATGTTAGGCATGTAACCCTTGACCAAAGTTGTCATCCTGTATCTCTCTCTCTCTAACACACACACAAACACACACACACACACAATTGATAATGACCCAGCTTTCACTTAACCTGTCAGGCATGTAACCCTTGACCAAAGTTGTCATCCTATATCTCTTTCTCTCTAACACACACACACACACAAACACACACACACACACAGGGGATGCTGAGCTAGAATACAATCAACCTGTTAAGCGTGTGACCCTTGACACAAGTTGTCATCCTGTATCTCTTTCCCTCACACACACACATACACACACACACACACACAGAGGATGCTGAACCAGCGTACAGTCAGCCTGTTAGGTGTGTGACTCTTGACCCAAGTTGTCATCCTATCTCTCTCTCTTTCTCTCTCACACACACACACGCATACACACACACACGCATACATAATTATATATATACATACATATATGTATATACATACATACACACAGACATATATAAATGTATATATATATATGTGTGTGTGTATATATATATATGTATAGATAGATAGACTTAGATAGATAGATAGATAGATAGATAGATAGATAGATAGATAGATAAATAGATAGATAGACAGACAGACAGACAGATATATATATATAGATTAATATTCTGATGTTTACACAATCACACACACACCTCATACAAACGTTTACACATACACAACTCATATTAATATTCACACATAGACGCACACCTCCCTCCCTCCCCCACCCTACTCCCACACCTCCCCAGGTGTCTCTTACCTGTGCCAGGATATCCCTTAATCAGCACGTAGTCTTTGCACATCAGGACCTGCCCATAAGTTACAATCCACTTTACACACCATCAACATCCTTTATATTCTTACCCTCATTGTTTAAAACCCGGCCAACTGCACAGAGCCATGTCAGGACTATAACTATTTCAAAAACACACAATACCTCTCAGAAAAAAAAAACACCCGGAAAAGAAAACGAAGTACACATCATCATCATCATCAGGTGCCTTGCCGCATGGCATTGGCGATCATATATATATGCATTTGCGCATATAATCTAAGGACATGCCCCTGGCGCTGACCACTCTGTCCAATGTATCACCAGATGGGTTAAGAAAAGAAGCATGGATGCAAATGTGAACATAACTAAGGACACTAAAACATATGAAAACAGGCCTAAATTACCTAAACTGCTCCTGCACATCGCATTTCCTTAGAGCAAAAAATGCAGTCAATACCTAAACCCAATTTTCAACCCTAAGAGAAAAAGTCTGTCAGACTTTATTAAACACATACAGATGAATGGACAGGCAAGGGAGAAAATTATAGGAAGAAATGACATAAAGTAAAGAAGAAAGGCAGAAACAAAGAGAGTGACAGAAAATAATAAATTTTTAGCACAGAATTTCCCGGCAGGGGGTACTATTTTATACTGAAAGAGTCCCCAGCACCCGAAGGAGAGACCATTCTGTATATAGTGTTGGGTAACTCTACAGGTTTCTAACCAACACCACAGGTGTCTGTATCTCTCAAGCCTGGTTGACATCAGAGTGTATTATGATAGTAAGCATAAAGTAAAGCCCTATCACGCAGTCTCAATCCTTGATGGAACGCCATGGCATCATGGTTATGAGATGATGGATGATGATGATGATGATGATGATGATGATGATGATGATGATGATGATGATGATGATGATGATGATGATCATCATCATCATCATCATCATCATCATCATCATCTCATCATTGTCACAAGCAGACTGTGACAATGGTATAAGGGTTGCAACTCTTGTACAGCAGGGACTGTTAGGAGTTAATTACCTCCCAATAAGGTGAATAAAGGGGAAGGAGGTGTGACGCCTGTGACGTCAAAATCTGCAGATGGAGGAGTCCATCTACCTCATTAGCATAGGTATAGATTGACGGTTGAGGTCGATCGTTCTTATGCAGAAAGTCAAGATTTTCCCCTCTTGCTCTAGTGCTTTGGACTAGCAAAAGAACTTTTTTGGGGGGAACTGTCCTGGTGGGCAGTCTCGCCACAGCCAGTGTGGGGATAGGCAGCATTAGGTTTAAATGTTTAGTACATATTGTACTGTGTTCTGAAAGTGGATTCAGCTAGGGGCAGGGTTCTGCTAAGGAACAGATTCGTTCGACAGGTGTGGTTGTGTGAGTGAACCAGCCTGGGCAAGTTGCGACTGGAAGGAACTATATTTTTGTTTTTGGTGGTGGATTTAATTGTGACTTGGACAATTATTCCCTGGAGTAGGGGTCTGTGTGAATCCACAGGAGAGATTGGTAAGGAAATTTAGATCTTTTTTGTTATTGTTGATGTTGGTGTGTGGACGTTCTGGTTGAGTGTTATAAATATTAAGGTTTAATTTCTTTTTTCCCTTATAGGTGTGGTGTAGGCTGAGCTGAGCTTGGGTGGTTAATGCACACATAGAGGGAATACTTTTGTTTATGTAAGCTTGTTATAAGAGTTAATAAATTATTTTATGTTGTTAAATATTGATTGTTTAGTGTAATGTTGTTGATGGGGGGAACTGGAAGTTCCCTTTCCAATGACTTTGTCTGAGCCACCGACTGGTGATTCAGACAAGGTATGGGGGGAGTGTTGTGTGACAGGGGAGAGTAATTAGAATGCTCTTCCCCAGATCCAGTAGTGACCAGTGTCCAGCGGCCAGCCAGCAGAGAGTGCTGAGGCGTACGACCGGAGGGGCACCAGGGGAGGTAGTTTGTAACGGCGGCGATCGCCGGGGTTTCCAGGCAGCAACACAGCTAAGTGAATCTGACTTTTCTACTCCCCCTCTGTCTGTGTTGTTGGGGGCAATGATGACATTGTAGGTCAATGTTGAACTTATGTGTGATGTAGGGAAACCATCCTTTGAATTTAAGTAGACTCTGTGTGAGTGTGGAAGAGTGGGTGTAAGGAAAATGTTTGTTCTTTTGCCTTAGTTTTTGTTTTGTTTTTTTTGTTTCTGTTGATTAGAAATAAATGTTGGGACTTGAACATATAGACTGGTCTTTTTGTACAGTTCAGTTATATGGTGGGTTGATGGGTCTGTTTCGGTAGGTTTGGTTGATGGTGTATGGGATGAATGAAAGGTGGTTTGGTTGTGTAATGGTAGTATGGTGTTGGTTTTAGTGTGTGTGTGAATGATTCCAACCCTGTATGCAAAAAAAACTAAATGTGAAGTGCTCATACTAAGTTTGTATAGTATGTCCAGCCGCTAGCAATCCCTAGACAGTATTAAGCTAGTGGTTTGTGACAATCATCATCATCATCATCATCACATTGTAAAAACTGTGCTAGCTTTTAAGGTGGCGTGGATAATGGAACCAAAAAATAAAGAGTGAGCAGAAAGGAAATCTCCCTAAGTGCCATGATCCTAGTTAGAGCACCTAGTCACAACAGGAAAGCTGGAGGGTAAAAGAGCACCAGGTAGACCCAGGGAGAAAATACTGGATGGACGTAAGGAGTGGATTAAGGCAGAAAGGGTGGGAGATATACTTGCAGCAACAAAACATAGATTCGTACAGAGGGCCATGATCGCCAACGCCATGCAGAAGGGCACATGATGATGATTATGATGATGATGAGGAAGAGGAGGAGGCGTCATGATTGCATAAAGGATAAGTAGACAAAGCAGTTCTTGCTAACAGATATACATATAAAAAAAATAGTCATGACTGTATGAATTAAAAGTACAGAATGGAATGCATGCTGGAATTCCTACCTTCAAAATGGCCGTCTTTTGTGGTTTGTTGAGAGTCCTAAAGATCCCTTTCACTGTCACACACAAATAACAACATTTGATAACATCACTCACATAATCAACCATCAGTGAAAAATCCAACAAAACAAACAAAAACAAACAAAACAGCACACACACACACACACACATATAAAACACAAAGACACCACACACACACAAGACAAACACACGCACACTATGCAAACACAACACACACATACACACAACAAAAACACACACACACACACACAACACAAACACACACCAGACACACACACAACACACACACACACACACACACACACACACACACACACACACACACACACACACAAATATTAGCATGTATGCATGTATGTACACGTAAACATACAAGCATGCTCAACATCTTTAAGGCATGGTGTAAATGCATGCTTGCGCATAACACACACAAAACACACACACACACACACCCAAACACCCCCAAACACACACATACCCACAAACACACACAAACACCCCCAAACACACACACACACACACACAACCCCCAAATACACACACACACACACACACATACAACACACACACACACACACACACACACACACACACACACACACACACACACACAAACACACACAGAGTAACACACTACCTTTCTCCACAGAACGTTTTGACATAGTCAGTTGGAACTCCGGCTTCCTGCCATCAATGACAAGCGATCGCAGCTTTTGACTGAAAAATAATGGCAGCAAATCAACCCTTTGACTCCCACACCCTGTCCACCAGCATCCTGCATTCTCAACCTTCTAGCAAAGCAAAAATTTCACCCGTTGACTCCAGCACCCTGTCCACCAGCTTCCTGCATTGTCAACCACGCTAGCAAAGCAAACACTTAACTCTTTGACTCACTCACTGACTCACTCACTCTATCCACCAGCTTCCTGCAGGAAGCTGGTGTAAGGTGCGGAAGGCACACCTGTCTCGCCTGTCGGTGCCACCGGGTTCAGTGTTGGCCACTGCATTCTTTGACACCACCACCTCTCTCCAAGCCGATCTGTCTAGACTTTTGTGGACAACTTCAGGTGAATGGACCAGCAAGAGAGAAAATGATAGGAAGAAATGACCGAAAGCAGAGGAGCAAGGCAGAAACAAAGAGAGTGACAGAAATGAAGAAATTTCTAGCACACAATTTCCTTTTTTTTTTTTTTTTTTTGTGTGTTTTGTTCAGTTTTTATGTCAGCACCCACCTCAGGTGATATGGCCGACAGGGATAACCATCCCAGGGAAGCTGGGGAAGGGGGACTTATCTAATCCTATACTGACACCACCAGAACAACAATGATGTTAAGATGGGACAGTGAGAAGGCCAGTTTTAATGTAGTGCACCCCGGGATTCGAACCCACAATCATTAGGATGTGAATCCGACACTCAGACCAACTGAGCTACTGGGGCCGGCACAATTTCCAGAAGGTGGGGATACTATTTTTACTAAAAAAAGCCCCTGGCATTCCCACAGGGGGGAGAATTAATCAATTATGACTTTTCATTGTATATGATGTTGCATATGTCGGCAGCAATGACGATGTAAGGTTTAAATCTGTATTGTATACCTTACTCTAGAAACAGTTTGGGCCTAATATGTTGTCAACTTTGGAAATGCTGCAGCTGAACGGTAGCTCTATGTTTTGTCCCTTTGTCTGTTTCATGTCATATTTCTTTGTTACTTGTGCTTCATGTCGTATTTCTTTGTTACTTGTTTTGCAGATTTTGATTGTTCCCTTGGGCTGATATGTGTTTGAAGTCATATTGTAAATGACACTGTGCATTGTAAAAAAAAATAAATAAATAAAAAGAAGTTTAAGGGAAAAAAGGAAACCACACCACATCAAAAATCACGTCACCTCACACACCAAACCACACACCACAGCACACCAAACCACACTACACCAAATCACACATAACGCCACACCACACCACACCACTACACACATACCACACCAAATCACACCTAACTACACCACACTAAACTCCATACCACCTGCACCACACCAAATCATACAACACACCACATGACACCACACACCACCAAGCCCACACCACACAATACCAAATCACACACCAGACCACATCAAACCACATGACACCACACAACACCAAACCACACCACATGACACCACACAACACCAAACCATATGACATCACACAACACAACACCACACAACACAACACCAAACCACACCAAACTACATGACACCACACACCACACCACACCACACAACACCAAACCACACCACATGGCACCACAAACACCAAACCACATGACACCACACAACACCACATGACACCCCACCACATACCACACCAAAGCCCACACCACACCACACACACAACCACACCACACCTACCAGTGAGCAGAGGTGTCCAGAAGTCGAGATAAGTTGGTCAACAAATAGCCCGCAGTGTTGAAGACATCGCAACGATCAATGCGAAACACCAACTCCTGGAAGGCAGTGTTGTCATGGAAACTGTCCCTGCAAAAACACACACACACACCTCACCTGTCGGTGTCACCGGGTTCAGTGTTGGCCGCTGCACTCTTTGACATCGCAACCCTCCTCCAAACGGCTCTGTCTTGACTTTTGTGGACAATTTCTTGAATATTTAGGCCACTGATGTTGGTTATGTTCTTGATGTATGAGATTGAAGGTCTGCCTTTCTTCCCTTTTGCCTTTGTTTTCCTTGAAAAATGGCTGCCATGAGGTTTGTGTTCTTGCTACGTGACACATGGCTTACGTATTTTAGTCTTCTCTTGTTGATATCTGGTTGGTAAGTTTTAAATATCTGGGAATGATCATCTCACCACACAGCAGATGCACATCAGAAATAGCCATCAGAATCGGCCAAGCCAAAACAGCATTCAAGAAGATGAAAGGCATTCTTACCAACAAATGCCTATCAATTAACATCAGGAAGAGTTCTTGAATGTTCTATAGAAGTGATAATCTTATATGTTTGTGAAACAGTCAACAAGCAAAGCCAGAACAAGATTGAGGCAGCCAAGATGCGGTTTCTAAGAAGAATGTTGAGAGTTCCACGGACGGCAAAGAAAACAAACGAGACAGTTTTGATGGAGGCAGGCACAAGAAGATCATTCATAAGGAAGATTAGGAAAAGACAGGCAACATTTATAGGCCATTTTATGAGGAAAGAGGAACTACAGCAGCTGGTCACAACGGGAAAGCTGGAGGGAAAGACAGCACCAGGTAGACCCAGGGAGAAAATATCGGACAGACTTGCAGGGTGTCTGAGGACAGAGAGGGTGGAAGATGTGCTTGCGGCAACAAGGGATAGATACATAAGAAGGGCCATGATCGCCAACGCCATGTGGCAAGGCAGGTGATGATGATGATGAAAACGAACTCTGGCCTCCCTATCATGATAACAGTTCTCTATGACACATAAAAACACACCTCAGACAAGACGGAGATGAAAACAAATTCGAATTATACATCATTCTTCCTGATGAAGGCACCATAAGGAAGCAGAAAGCTTGCAACACCGTCAACCAAGGTTGACTCTGAAGGTAAAAGTATTCCTCCATGTTTTTACATGGCAAAGTGTGTAAACATTTTTCCTGCTATAGCAAAGTCTTCCTGCTATGGTAAAAAGTGTAAACAGTCTTCCTGCTATGGTAAAAAGTGCAATCAGTCTTCCTGCTATGGTAAAAAGTGTAAAGTCTTCCTGCAATGGTAAAAAGTGTAAACAGTCTTTCTGCTATGGTAAAAATCTTAAACAGTCTTCCTGCTAAGGTAAAAAGTGTAAACAGTCTTTCTGCTACAGTATAGACTTCCTGCTACAGTATGAGCAGTCCTCCTGCTATGGTAAAAAATGTAAAGTCTTCCTGCTGTGGTACTAGCAGTCTTCCTGCTATGGTAAAAAGTGTAAACAGTCTTTCTGCTGTTGTAAAAAGTGTAAACAGTCTTCCTGCTATGGTAAAAAGTATAAAGAGTCTTCCTGCTGTGGTAAAAAGTGTAAACAGTCTTCCTGCTATGGCAAAAAGTATAAAGAGTCTTCCTGCTGTGGTAAAAAGTGTAAACAGTCTTCCTGCTATGGCAAAAAGTATAAACAGTCTTCCTGCTGTGGTAAAAAGTGTAAACAGTCTTCCTGCTATGGTAAAAAGTATAAACAGTCTTCCTGCTGTGGTAAAAGTATAAACAGTCTTCCTGCTATGGCAAAGTATAAAGTCTTCCTGCTGTGGTAAAAAGTGTAAACAGTCTTCCTGCTATGGTAAAAAGGTAAACAGTCTTCTGCTATGGTAAAGTGTAAAAAGTCTTCCGGCTACAGTATAAAGTCTTCGCGGTAGGGTAAAAATGTATTCTTCCTGCTATGGTAAAATGTAAACAGTCTTCTGCTATGGTGAAAAGTGTAAACAGTCTTCCTGCTATGGTGAAGATAAACAGTCTTCCTGCTATGGTAAAAGTGTAACAGTCTTCCTGCTGATGGTATAAAGTCTTCCTGCTGTGGTAAAAAGTGTAGTCTTCCTGCTATGGTATAAAATCTTCCTGCTGTGGTAAAAAGTGTAGTCTTCCTGCTATGGTATAAAATCTTCCTGCTGTGGTAAAACGTGTAGTCTTCCTGCTATGGTATAAAATATGGTAAAAGTGTTCCTGCTATGTATAAAATCTTCCTCTGGTAAAAGTGTAGTCTTCCGCTATGGTAAAAATGTAAACAAGTCTTCCTGCTATGTATAAGTCTTCTATGGTAAAAGTGTAGTCTTCCTGCTATGGTAAAAATGTAAACAAGTCTTCCTGCTATGGTAATAAAGTCTTCCTCTATGGTAAAAAGTGTAAACAGTCTTCCTGCTATGGTAAAAATGTAAACAAGTCTTCCTGCTATGGTAAAAATGTAAACAAGTCTTCCTGCTATGGTAAAAATGTAAACAAGTCTTCCTGCTATGGTAAAAATGTAAACAAGTCTTCCTGCTATGGTAAAAATGTAAACAAGTCTTCCTGCTATGGTAAAAATGTAAACACTCTTCCTGCTATGGTAAAAATGTAAACAAGTCTTCCTGCTAAAGTAAAAATGTAAACAAGTCTTCCTGCTATGGTAAAAATGTAAACAAGTCTTCCTGCTATGGTAAAAATGTAAACAAGTCTTCCTGCTATGGTAAAAATGTAAACAAGTCTTCCTGCTATGGTAAAAATGTAAACAAGTCTTCCTGCTAAAGTAAAAATGTAAACAAGTCTTCCTGCTATGGTAAAAAGTGTAAACAAGTCTTCCTGCTACTGTTACACCATCTCTCTCACCTGTCAACGACAACATCGACGACACTTTCAGAGACATTCTTGATGAATCCTGTAGACAGCGCGATGTATCTTCCGTCCTCGGAGCTGATCACCACGGCATCGTTTTTCGTCAGTCCTGCAGCGTTCAGAGCCCCAGCCATAAACCTGTGCCAAGACAGCACAGGGTTAATCATATTTTCTCCAGCAACACAGTTTAAAATTAACCCTTTGACTCCCTCACCCTATCTACCAGCATCTCACATTGTCAGCCATCAACACAAGTTAAGAATTAACCCTTTGACTCTTTCAGCTATCTATCAGCATCTCGCATTGTCAGCCATGACAGCAAAGCAAAAACTTAACCCTTTCACTCCGTCACCCTATCTACCAGCTTCCTGCAGTGAACACATCAACAGACTCACCTAACGCACACATAAAAAAATACAGATCCGAACAATCAAACCTGGCATCAACATATCAACAAACGCATCAAACACATCAAACAACACAGATCCAAGCAACCCACCCTGGCATCAACACATCAACAAACACATCAAATAATACAGATTCAAGTGACCTACTCGAGCATCAACACATCAAGAAACACATCAAATACGTCAAGAGATGCATCAATCACAATATAAGACAACAGAGATTTAGGGGACCCACCCTGGCTTGCGCTGAAACTGCACACAGCATCCCTTTCCCTCCGTAAAGGCCTGGGTCTCAGGCACGCCTAGCGTGGAGTGGACCATCACCAGTTGCTGTAGGCAGTCGCCTTTCTCCTCTCTGCACACAAACCATACAGCGAGTGAGTGAGTGAATAAGCGAGTGAGGAAGTCAGCGAGTGAATAAATGGGTAAGTGAGTCAGCCAATGAGTGAGTGACTAAGTGAGTGAGTAAGTGAGCGAGCGGGCGAGCGTGTAGTCAGAGTTTACAATAACATTAATAACAATGTGTTGAAGACCAACCTGTGACAGTTGGAGAGGCACCAGATGTTGTGCAACTCCTAACTATGGCATCAATGTTGATAATAATAGTATTAGTAATAATAATAATGATAATAATAATATAATAATAATAATAATAATAATGATATTCATAATGACAGTTTATACGGAGCCAAATCTTGACAATTCAAATCAAAGCGCACTCAAGCACCAGGCATAAGCATACGATCGACAAAGACCACCTTATAATATTTAATACACAGACTGAGGGAAAGAAGTAGTTGCAGAATTCATTGTTGGGAAAAGAGGTGGGTTTTGAAATTGGATTTAAAAGCAGAAAGGGTAGGTGTTATGCGAAGGCAGAGTGGAAGTCTATTCAGGGCTGACGGTCCTGAAACAGTAAAAGAACGCTGGCCAACAGTTACTAATATTTACTGTTATTGTTGCACAAAATCCTGCCGACTGCCTAAAGCCATATCAGGGCTACTACAGCTTCAAAATATACAAAACTTCAACAGGAAAAAAAAAAGGAAAAGAAAATAATTAAGTACGCTTATCGATGCAATCGCACACATAATCTAAGGACATGCCCCTGGCATTGACCTCTCCGTCCAATTTATCGCACAGGGGATTTAAAAAACACACCTGAATACAAATTTAAGCATACTTAAGGACACCAAAATGTATATAAAAACGGGCATAAATTACCTAAAACTGCTTCCGCACATACCTCCCCAGAGCCAAAAATGCACTTAATACATGTACCCAATTATCAGTCCTAAGAGAAAGTATATAAGACTTTATTGAACACATTCAGATGAATGGACCAGCAAGACAAAATGATAGGAAGAAATGACAGAAAGCAAAGGAACAAGGCAGTAACAACACGAGTGACAGAAAAAGAGGAAATTTCTAACACAGAATATCCAGAAGGTGGGGATACTATTTATACTGAAAGAGCCCCCAGCATCCCCACAGAGGGAGTCAGTGAGTGAATAAGCAGGTGGGTGCGTTAGTGAGTGAGTCGGCGAGTGACTGACTGACTGATTTAGTGAGTAAGCAAGCAAGTGAGCATGTGAGCAAGTGAGTGAGTCAGCAAGCGAGTGAGTGAGTGAGTGAGCAATTGATCAAGTAAGTAAGTAGCATAGAATTTCCAGAAGGCAGCTATACTATTTATGCTGAAAGAGCCAACAACTGATAGTTTAAATGTTAGCAAAAACGTAATAACAAAGTGTTGAAGACTGACCTGTGAGAACTAGGCATGCACCAGATGTTGTGCAACCTCTGACCTAGACATTAACCCTTAGACTGCCGCTTCCTCTCCACCAATTTCAAAAACTTAACCCTTTGACTCCCTCCCCCTGTGAGGGAGTCAGAGGGTTAAGTCTTTGCTTTGCCAGCATGGTTGACAATGCAGGATGCTGGTGGACAGGATGTGTGAGTCAAAGAGTTAATATTCACAGTAACAGTAATGTGAGAACTAGCCATGAACCAGATGTTGTGCAACCCCTGACCTAGACGTCAATATTCACAATAACAGTAATGTGTTGAAGACCAACCTGTCAGCGCTACGCATGCACCAGATGTTGTGCAACCCCTCCCGCGCTGACACCTAGTCTCCAGCTCCAAACACAACAGCCAGTGCCGGAAGTAGCTCAGGTGAGAATCGTCCAGGTGGGACAAGGCTTCGGGTACCAGACTGCTCATGGCGTGGTCCGCTCCGTACTGTGCTTCTTCAACGCTCCTGTCACAAAGGTATTCATAGCGCCGTTTCACCAACACGATAAGTGCTCTCGTATTTTCAACCCTCTGACTCCCTCACCCTATCCGCTAGCATCCTGCATCGTCATGAATGACAGCAAAGCAAAAACTTCACCCTTTGACTCCCTCACCCTATCCACCAGCTTCCGGAAGCTGGTGGATAGGGTGAGGGAGTCAAAGGGTTGTTTTTTTTGCAGCTGGTGGATAGGTTCCGGGAGTCAATGGGTTAACATCTCAATCTCTGATGTAACCGTACACACTCACTCACACACACATAAACAAACAAACACACACACACACAAGCACACAAACACACACATAAAGACATACACACACACACAAACACACACACAAATGCACACACAGACACCAACACAAACACACAGAAACTAACACACGTAAAAAAAAGACACACACACACAAACACACACTATACATACACACAAAAGCACACAGACACCGACACACACACACACACACACACATAAAAAACACAAACACACAGACACATACACAGACACATACACACACAAACATACACACACTTACACACTAACGTGCACACATACACACTACACACACACACAAACACACACACACAAGCACAAACACACACACACACACACACACATACTATACCTCTGATAGAGGGCGCAGTTGAGAAGTTGCGGACACTTGCCACAGGAGCGGTGACTGTTGATAGGAGCGGGCAGACAACCCACACCTCCACATCCCTTGCCCTCCCCACTCGTCCCCATCCGACCCTTCAGGTAATAGGCCATCTCGTTACGCAACTGTAATAAACCTGCAAAATGAACCACACAGGTAACAGTGCAGCGGAGGTAGGTGGGTCCATCCATCCATCCATCTATCCATCCATCTGTCGTCGTCATCAGCAGCAACAGCAGTGGCAGGAGCATCATTGTTGTCATTACCATCATCATCATCGTGTTTATCATTGTCGTCATTTTTTGTTTTTTTAAGGATCATCGCACTCAGTGAGGTTACCTTTGTGCTCACCTTTATTTCTACGCCTCCTTAATGGCCACAGAAGCTTGAACATATATGTATATTTTTTTTTTGCAATGCGATGACGATGATGTCAATGAGGATGATAATCATGATGCTATGGAGTTCCATCTAGGAGTGAGACTGCATGACAGGGCTGTACTCTATGCTTACTATCATAATTTATCCTGGCATCAACCAAGCCTGAGAGATACAGACACCGCGGTGATGGTAAGAAGATTTGAGCAACACCCTCAATGACGCATCTGTGAAGTGGATGAGACACGACTGTGTGGTCCCAGTCTTCCCAATGAGCCCATAGCACGCCAAACTCTGGGTAGGAGCCAGTCAGAGCCGAAAAATCCCACAATGATTTTTGAAGGGACTGATGGGGACTCGAACCCATAATCTTACAGTTGGTAGTCTGTTGCGTTAACCACTACACCATGGTGACAGGTCATCATTGTCGTCTTCATGACACAAGACAGACCTAATATGTTTTCAGGTCCAACAGGTATGGTGTTCATCATGACACAACATAACATGACACCACGACACAACACAACATGACATAATACATCATCATCATAATCATCAAGTGCCCTGCTGCATGGCGTTGGCGATCATGGCCCTCCATATGTATCTATCCCTTGTTGCCGCAAGCACATCTTCCACCCTCTCTGTCCTCAGCCACCCTGCAAGTACGTCCAATATCTTCTCCCTTGGTCTACCTGGTGCTCTCTTTCCCTCCAGCTTTCCTGTTGTGACCAGGTGCTCTAATTCCCCTTTCCTCATAAAATGGCCTATAAATGTTGCCTGTCTTTTCCTAATCTTCCTTATCAATGATCTTCTTGTATGTCTCCATCAAGACTGTCTCGTTTGTTTTCTTTGCTGTCCACAGAACTCTCAACACTCTTCTTAGAAACCACATCTCATCTGCCTCAATCTTGTTCTGGCTTTGCTTGTTGACTGTCCATGCCTCACAACCGTATAACATTATCGGTTCTATATAACATTCAAGAACTGTCTTCCTGATGTGAATTGATAGGCATTTGTTGGTAAGAATGCTTTTCATCTTCTTGAATGGTGTTTTGGCTTGGCCGATTCTGCTGGCTATTTCTAATGTGCATCTGCCGTCTGGTGAGATGACCATTCCCAGATATTTAAACTTATCAACCTGTCTCAAGGTTGTGCATGATACAACATATAAGACAAACCTCGTATATTTTCAGGTCTGACAGGTATGGTGTTCATGTCGTTATGTTTCAGGTACAGCAACAGTCCTTCGTCCGGGCTCTCACGACGGTCTGACATCATCATAGAGTACAGCGTCACCTGCACAATAACAACAATAACAATATCACCATATCATAAATCATTTTTGTATTGAGTACAATCACCGGCACAATAACAACAACAATAACAATATCACCATATCATAAATAATGTTTGTACTGAGTACAATCACCTGCACAATAACAATAGCAACATTAATATCACTATATCAGGAATCATTTTTGTATCCCACTATTCTCCACTCATTTGGACTCACTGAGCAATACACATAATCAAACTGGACTCACTGAGCAATACACATAATCAAACTGGACTCACTGAGCAATACACATAAACTGAACTCACTGAGCAATACACATAAACTGGACTCACTGAGCAATACACATAATCAAACTGGACTCAATGAGCAATACACATAACCAGACTGGACTCACTGAGCAATACACATAATCAAACTGGACTCACTGAGCAATACACATAATCAGACTGAACTCACAGTGCAATACACATAATCAGACTTTGGCTTCACCATGCAATACACATGATCAGACTTTTGGCTTCACCATGCAATATAATCAGACTCTGGACTCACTGTGCAATACACATAATCATATGTTGGATTCACCATGCATCACACATAATCAGACTTTGGCTTCACCATGCAATACACATAATCATATGTTGGACTCACCATGCATTACACATAATCAGACTTTGGATTCACCATACAACACACATAATCAGACTTTGGCTTCACCATGCAATACACATAATCAGACTTTGGATTCACCATACAACACACATAATCAGACTTTGGCTTCACCATGCAATACACATAATCAGACTTTGGACTCACCATGCAACACACATAATCATATGTTGGACTCACCATACAACACACATAATCAGACTTTGGCTTCACCATGCAATACACATAATCAGACTTTGGACTCACCATGCAATACACATAATCAGACTTTGGACTCACCATGCAACACACACAATCAGACTTTGGCTTCACCATGCAATACACATAATCAGACTTTGGACTCACCATGCAACACACACAATCAGACTTTGGCTTCACCATGCAATACACATAATCAGACTTTGGACTCACCATCACCTTGGTTCTCCTCCATAGCTTCACAACTGCAAGATGCCAAGCGTGACAGACGTCAAGCTGAGAGACAATGGCTCAAGTCCAGTCTAACTGTGCATAGGCAAATCTTTCAAACTGCCAACAAAATTGTTAATAGCCTTGTAGACGCCGCTAAATCAGCCTATTACAATGCCAAAATTCTTGCTTGCTCCACGTCCAAACAATTGTATAATATCACTAATACTCTTCTTGGCAAAACTGGCTCTTCTCCTCTTCCATCTAACCTGCCACCATCTGATCTTCCACAGGCTTTCTCCGACTATTTTGTCAACAAGATTGCTAACCTCAGGCTTTCTCTTGATTCCATGACGAACACTCATGCAACATTTCCTGAACCCCCTTTCTCTGGAATCCCCCTTACTTCCTTCCAACCCGTTTCTGAGGACTTTGTTAAGAAAATCATCATGAAATCCGGCATTAAAACCTGTGAACTTGACCCATTGCCAGTTTCTTTCCTCACCCATTGTCTTGATACTCTTCTTCCTCACATCACCAACATCATCAACCATTCCCTCTCAACTGGCTCCTTTCCTTCTTCTTTCAAGTCAGCAATTGTTAGACCTCTTCTAAAAAAGACGACTCTTGACCCTGAGAATTTGAAAAACTATAGACCTGTGTCAAATCTTCCATTTCTTTCCAAGGTCTTAGAGAAAGTTGTTCTCAACCAGCTGTTAAACCACCTTCATTCCAATAACCTTGTCTATCCCCTTCAGTCTGCTTACCGTTCTGCACATAGCACCGAGACTGCTCTTCTCAAAATCTGCAACGACTTACTGACTACTCTTGACTCTAACAATGTATCACTTTTGACTCTCTTGGACCTATCTGCTGCCTTTGACACTATTGACCACTCTATCCTTCTCTCCCGTCTGCATCACTCTTTTGGGCTCCATGATACTGTCTTGAATTGGTTTCATTCTTACATCACCGATCGTCTGCAAGTAGTTTCTGTCAATGGTCTTTCTTCTAATGCTTCCTGTCTGACCTATGGAGTGCCACAGGGATCTGTTCTGGGCCCCCTACTTTTCATTCTCTACACCTATCCTGTCTCCTCTATTGTCCAAGAACACCTACTTCAGCATCATTCTCTCTCGGATGACAATCAGCTGTATGTCTCTGGGCCTCTCCCTGACCTTCCCCTCATGATCCAAAACACCCAATCTTGTGTAGCCGACCTGAAGGATTGGATGACTGAAAACAAACTGAAATTGAATGAAGAGAAATCCGAATTGATCTTGATCACCCCACCCAAACTCCAAAATCACCCCTCTCTTCCAACCTCCATCACACTTGTTGACTCGTCTATCACTCTCTCCTATTCTGCCCGTAACCTTGGTGTAACTCTTGACCAAACCCTGTCCTTCCATCTGCATGTTAGCAACGTTTGTCGGACTTGTTTTCTTGAACTCCGCCGAATTGCTTCTATCCGCCATCTCCTCTCAGAAGACACGACAAAGACTCTTGTCTGTGCACTTGTTCTATCTCGTCTTGATTACTGTAATGCTCTTTTGTCTGGTTCCCCCTCTCACCTCATTAACAAACTTCAGAAAGTTCAAAATCATGCTGCCCGTCTCATCTTCCGCTCTTCAAAATTTAACCATGTTACGCCATTGCTCTGTTCTCTTCACTGGCTCCCGGTTCAGCAAAGAATATCCTACAAGATTGCCTGTCTCTGCTTCAAATCTATTGAGTCTTCCTGTCCTGAGTATCTCGCCCATCTGTTACATCTCTACACGCCATCTCGAGCTTTGCGGTCCTCATCCGACACCCGTCTCTATAGTATCCCCATAGTCCGCACTAAAAGGTTTGGGCAGCGTTCTTTTTCCTATCAAGCTCCAACTATCTGGAATCAGCTACCTCGCTCACTCAGATACTCACCCTCTCTGTCCACATTCAAACGCTCCCTCAAAACTCATCTGTTTCCCAAATAACTGGTAATTTCTGCCCCCTCCCCCCATGTAATGTAATGTTGGCTTTATAATGTCTTAGTTTCAATGTGTCATTGCATTTGCATGTCGTGCGTGTGTGTGTGTGTGTGTGTGTGTGTGTGTGTGTGTGTGTGTTGTGTGTGCGTGTGCGTGTGTGTGTGTGTGTGTGTGTGGTGTGTGTGTGCGTGTGTGTGTTTGTGGGCGTGTGTGTGCGTGCTTGTGATTTCGGTTATATGTTTTGCCATTGTTAACGCCTAGGGCATTAATTTGATTAGGCGTACTAAATGTTCATAATAATAATAATAATAATAATACACATAATCAGACTTTGGACTCACCATGCAACACACACAATCAGACTTTGGACTCACCATGCAATACACATAATCAGACTTTGAACTCACCGTGCAATACACATAATCAGACTTTGGACTCACCATGCAATAAACATAATCAGACTTTGGATTCACTGTGCAATAAACATAATCAGACTCTGGACTCACTGTGCAATACACATAATCATATGTTGGACTCACCATGCATTACACATAATCAGACAACTCACCATGCAATACACATAATCAGACTTTGAACTCACCATGCAATACACATAATCAGACTTTGAACTCACCATGGAATACACATAATCAGACTTTGAACTCACCATGGAATACACACAATCAGACTTTGGACTCACCGTGGAATACACATAATCAGACTTTGAACTCACCATGGAATACACACATCAGACTTTGGACTCACCGTGGAATACACATAATCAGACTTTGAACTCACCATGGAATACACACAATCAGACTTTGAACTCACCATGCAATACACATAATCAGACTTTGAACTCACCATGGAATACACACAATCAGACTTTGGACTCACCGTGGAATACACATAATCAGACTTCGGACTCAATGTGCATTAGACATAATCAACTTAAGACTCACCGGGCAATACACATAATCAGACTTTGGACTCACCGCACAATAAACATAATCAGACTTTGGACTCACCATGCATTACACATAATCAGACTTCGGACTCACCATACATTACACATAATCAGACTGAACTCGCCATGTATTACACATAATCAGACTTTGGACTCATCGTGCATTACACATAATCAGACTGAACTCACCATGCATTATACATAATCAGACTGAACTCGCCATGTATTACACATAATCAGACTGAACTCACCATACATTACACATAATCAGACTGAACTCGCCATGTATTACACATAATCAGACTTTGGACTCATCGTGCATTACACATAATCAGACTGAACTCACCATGCAATACACATCAGACTTTGGCCTCACCATGCATTACACATAATCACTTTGGACTCACTGTGCATTACACATAATCAGGCTCTGACCTCACCATGCAATACACATAGTCAGACTTTGGACTCACCATGCAATACACATAATCAGACTTTGGACTCACCATGCAATACACATCAGACTTTGGCCTCACCGTGCATTACACATAATCAGACTGAACTCACCGTGCAATACACATAATCAGACTTTGGACTCACCATGTAATACACATAGTCAGACTTTGGACTCACCGTGCAATACACATAATCAGACTTTGGACTCACCATGCAATACACACAATCAAACATTTTTAGAGAGCAAGAAGATTTCAAGCTGTTAGGAAAGCTGACCACATTCCACTATGTTGTTGTACAGTCGACATCTTCAATGAACGTGCATGCCATTACTGTTACTGTTATTTTTGTTTAAAGCCCAGCCGACTGCGTAGAGCCATATCAGGCTATAACCATTTCAAAACATATACAATACTTCAACAGGATGAAAAAGGAAAAGAAAATTCAGTACATATATCAATACATTTGTGCGCATAATCTAGGGAGATGCCCCTGGCGCTGACCATTCCGTCCAATTTATCACACATGGGGTTTAAAAAACATACCTGAATACAAAACTCAGGACACTAAAACATATATAAGAACGGGCTTAAATTATCTAAAATTGCTTCCACATATCTCACTTCCCTAGAGCCAAAAATGCACTAAGTACATGTACCCAATTATCAATCCTAAGAGAAAGTACATAAGACTTTATCGAACACATACAGGTGAATGGACCAGCAAGGCAGAAAATGATAGGAAGAGATGACAGAAAGCAAAGGAGGAAGACAGAAACAAAGACAGTAATAGAAGAAAGGAAATTTCTAGCACAGAATTTCCAGAAGGTGGGGTTATTATTTATACTGAAAGAACCCCCAGCATCCCCACAGGAGTGGATGTGCATATGGGGTATTTTCCTGTTTTCATAAGCCAGCCATTGACATGACTTAAAGGATCTTAAACAAACATGTTTGATATTTTGAGTGTATACACATGAAGGTTCAAGTCCTTGCAGTTCAACACACATGTTGAGCCGGGTGACCAGAAACATCTCCACCTTTAGCCACCAGGTGGAGTGTCTAGGTGGATTGAACCCAGGTCCTTGAATGTCTGATATTTACTTATTTGACTCATTTGTCTCTGTCACCTCACTCCCCTATGTCCCCAGGGTTATGGCACTGTCTAGGTAGGACCTGAGGACCTGGCCAGCTCGTGGGTTTATGTGCAGGCTTAAGGCTTGTGCAGTGATCATTCTGGATCTTCTCTGTCACATGGCGCCTGTGATGTTAGTGCATATGGAATTCATTCCGAGCGCAGAGACGTCATCTTGAGAAACTGAAACTGAGACTGAAACATTTGACTACCGCACCCAACTAGCATAACCCCTTGACTTCCTCAAAAAATGGTCCAACTCAACATCTGGAAAGACAGGGGCATACCAAATGGCCTGAAAATTAGACTTTTAAAATGTTTGATCTGGCTAGTCATGATTTATAGCTGCGAAGCCTGGACTCTGAGAAAAATTGATTGCAGAAGAATTGAGACAGCACAGATGTGGTTTTATCAGAGACTACTACGTGTCAAATGGACAGATAGAAAAACTAGTGAAAGTGTCCTGGAAGAACTTGATACCACAAGAAAACTATTAGCAGACATCAACAAGAGAAGACTAAAATACATTGGCCATGTGCCACGCAGCAAGAACACGGACCTCATGGCAACCATCTTTCAATAAAAAAAATTAAAAACAGAGGCAAAAAGGAAGAAAGGCAGCCCCCAATCCCATACATCGAGAACATAACCAACATAAGTGGCCTAAATATTCAAGTTGTCCACAAAGTCAAGACAAATTGGCCTGGAGGGAGATGGTGATGTCAAAAAGTGCAGCGGCCAACACTGAGCCCTGTGACACCGACAGGTGAGATCCGACATCTGGTGAGATGACTGTTCCCAGATATGTGGGATTTTCAACTTGTCTCAATGTTGTGCTATTTGCTGTAATTTTTCATGAGAGGATTTCTTGTTATTTAGAAATTACAATTTCCTCAGTCTTTTTTTTGAGTACCACACTGATGATGCAAGGTTCATGGGCCACAGTTTGTTTGTTTGTTTGTTTGTTTGTTTGTTTGTTTGTTTGTACTGCCCATCATAATGTTCCAATCATTCCGGTGCTGTCTGCCTAATGTTCTATAGTCCTCCTCCCTGTTCCATTTCAAGATCTGGTCAGCACATAGTTTTGCCATGGGCCAAGGAGTCTGCCAAATAATGGCTGACGGAAATGGGTGGAGCGCATATGGAACTGCCAAAGTGCAATGAATCCCTCTTGAACAAACCCCTATCATGTACTGTCAATCATGCACTGTGAAGACATCGTACAATCGCTGTGTAAGTGTCGACCCCTCACCTGTCCTTTGTGCTCTGCGGAGTAAGATGCCCTGCCTGTCTTCAGTTCCAGGGGTACCACCTTCCTCCTTACGCTGCCCTGCTTCACCATCTGTAACATGTACACCATGTTGATTTTGTATCTGTAATATGTACACCATGTTGATTTTGTGTCTGTAACATGTACATCATGTTGATTTTGTATCTGTAACATGTACACCATGTTGATTTTGTGTCTGTAACATGTACATCATGTTGATTTTGTATCTGTAACATGTACACCATGTTGATTTTGTGTCTGTAACATGTACATCATGTTGATTTTGTGTCTGTAACATGTACATCATGTTGATGTTGTATCTGTAACATGTACATCATGTTGATTTTGTGTCTGCACATGTACATCATGTTGATTTTGTATCTGTAACATGTACATCATGTTGATTTTGTATCTGTAACATGTACATCATGTTGATTTTGTGTCTGTAACATATACACCATGTTGATTTTGTGTCTCTATCGAGTATACCATGTTGATTTTGTGTCTGTAATATGTACACCATGTTGATTTTGTGTCTGTAATATGTACACCATGTTGATTTTGTGTCTGTAATATGTACACCATGTTGATTTTGTGTCTGTAATATGTACACCATGTTGATTATGTGTCTGTAATATGTACAACATGTTGATTTTGTGTCTGTAACATGTACACCATGTTGATTTTGTGTCTGTAACATGTACACCATGTTGATTTTGTGTCTGTAATATGTACAACATGTTGATTTTGTGTCTGTAACATGTACACCATGTTGATTTTGTGTCTATAACATGTACACCATGTTGATTTTGTGTCTGTAACATGTACATCCATGTTGATTTTGTGTCTGTAATATGTACAACATGTTGATTTTGTGTCTGTAACATGTACACCATGTTGATTTTGTGTCTGTAAATGTACACCATGTTGATTTTGTGTCTGTAATATGTACACCATGTTGATTTTGTGTCTGTAACATGTACACCATGTTGATTTTGTGTCTGTAACATGTACACCATGTTGATTTTGTGTCTGTAAATGTACAACATGTTGATTTTGTGTCTGTAACATGTACACCATGTTGATTTTGTGTCTATAACATGTACACCATGTTGATTTTGTGTCTGTAACATGTACACCATGTTGATTTTGTGTCTATAACATGTACACCATGTTGATTTTGTGTCTGTAACATGTACACCATGTTGATTTTGTGTCTGTAACATGTACACCATGTTGATTTTGTGTCTGTAACATGTACACCATGTTGATTTTGTGTCTGTAACTGTACACCATGTTGATTTTGTGTCTGTAACATGTACACCACGTCACTTTTGTGTCGTAACATGTACACACATCACTTTTGTATCTGTAACATGTACACCACGTCACTTTTGTATCTGTAACATGTACACCATGTCACTTTTGTATCTGTAACATATACACCATGTCACTTTTGTATCTGTAACATTAACACCATGTCACTTTTGTATCTGTAACATGTACACTATGTACTTTTGTATCTGTAACATGTACACCAGTCACTTTTGTATCTGTAACATGTACACCATGTACTTTTGTATCTGTAACATGTACACCATGTCACTTTTGTATTGTACATGTACACATGTTTACTTTTGTATCTGTAACATATACACCACATCACTTTTGTATCTGTAACATATACACCACATCACTTTTGTATTTGTAACATATACACCCATCACTTTTGTATCTGTAACATATACACCAATCACTTTTGTATCTGTAACATATACACCACATCACTTTTGTATTTGTAACATATACACATCACTTTTGTACATGTATACGTCACTTTTGTATCTGTAACATATACACCACATCACTTTTGTATCTGTAACATATACACCACATCACTTTTGTATCTGTAACATATACACCACATCACTTTTGTATTTGTAACATATACACCACGTCACTTTTGTATCTGTAACATATACACCATGTCACTTTTGTATCTGTAACATATACACCACATCACTTTTGTATCTGTAACATATACACCACGTCACTTTTGTATCTGTAGCATATACACCATGTCACTTTTGTATCTGTAATATGTACACCATGTCACTTTTGTATCTGTAACATGTACACCATGTCACTTTTGTATCTGTAACATGTACACCATGTCACTTTTGTATCTGTAACATGTACACCATGTCACTTTTGTATCTGTAACATGTACACCATGTCACTTTTGTATCTGTAATATGTACACCATGTCACTTTTGTATCTGTAACATGTACACCATGTCACTTTTGTATCTGTAACATGTACACCATGTCACTTTTGTATCTGTAACATGTACACCACGTTACTTTTGTATCTGTAACATGTACACCATGTCACTTTTGTATATGTAACATGTACACCACATCACTTTTGTATATGCAACATGTGCACATCATTACTTTTGTATCTGTAACATGTACACCATGTTAGTTTTGTAACATGTACACCGTGTCACTTTTGTATCTGTAACATGTACACGTCACTTTTGTATCTGTAACATGTACACCATGTTACTTTTGTATCTGTAACATGTACACCACATCACTTTTGTATCTGTAACATGTACACCATGTTACTTTTGTATCTGTAACATGTACACCATGTTACTTTTGTATCTGTAACATGTCATTTTGTATCTGTAACATGTATACTACATCGTTTTGGTATCTGTGAGGTGCTGTATCTATAATGAGACAAAAAATGAATGATGACTAGGTCTGAATGATGGACCAGTCGGTCATGGTGTAGCGGTGAATGCAATGGAAAGTTGAGGGTTCAAATTCCCCCTCCCCATCAATCCCTTCAAAAATCATTGTGGGATTTGTCAGTGTTGTTCTTTTAAAAACGCAGAAGACATAACTACAAAGGTCATATCCAATTAACCCTTTCACTCCTGCACCCTATCCAACAGCTGCTAAAAACCTAACATTTTCACTCCCTCACCCTATCCACCAGCTTCCCACAAGAAGCTGGTAGATAGGGTGAGGGAATGAAAGGGTTAAGTTTTTACTAAGTTTCTGCTTTGCTGTACTGGCTGATAATACAGGCAGCTGGAGTATAGGGTGAGGAAGTCAAAGGGTTAATGTACTCACCTCAACTTCCACTGTCATATCGATTTTTCCTTTCACACCAATTCTGAAAAAAGGGAGAAAAGTTTTTTGAAAACTTCAACAAACATATACTTTTTTCTTTCATCCGGAATCTACAGAAACAGCATTATCACATCTCTCATTGAAACAGACCTGCAGAATAGTTCAGACATAACAATCAAACAGGCAAATCAACAAACCAACAAAAACAAATAAATATGGGCAACCTTCAAAACATCATAAACAAACAAGTAAATTATATAAACAGCCTTCAAAACACCCTAAACAAACAGGCAAATCAACAAACAAAAACAAATAAATATGGACAGCCTTCAAAACATCATAAACAAACAGGCAAATCAACAAATAACAGAAACAAATAAATATAAATAGCCTTCAAAACATCTTAAACATACATGCAAATCAACAAACAAACAAAAACAAATGAATATGGACAACATTCAAAACATCATAAACATACAGGCAAATCAACAAAAACAAACGAATATGGACAGCCTTCAAAACAGCATAAACAAACAGGCAAATCAACAAAAACAAATAAATATGAAGAGCCTTCAAAACATCACAAACATGCAAATCAACAAATAACAGAAACAAATAAACATAAGAGCCTTTAAAACACCACAAACATGCAAATCAACAAACAACAGAAACAAACAAATATAAACAGCCTTCAAAACATAAACATACAGGCAAATCAACAAAAACAAATAAACATGGACAGCCTTCAAAACATCATAAACAAACAGGCAAATCAACAAAAACAAATAAATATGGACAGCCTTCAAAACAGCATAAACAAACAGGCAAATCAACAAACCAACAAAAACAAATGAATATGAACAGCCTTCAAAACATAAATACACAGGCAAATCAACAAAAACAAATAAATATGAACAGCCTTCAAAACATAAATACACAGGCAAATCAACAAAAACAAATAAATATGGACAGCCTTCAAAACATTATAAACAAACAGGCAAATCAACAAAAACAAATAAATATGGACAGCCTTCAAAACATAAATACACAGGCAAATCAACAAAAACAAATAAATATGGACAGCCTTCAAAACATTATAAACAAACAGGCAAATCAACAAAAACAAATAAATATGGACAGCCTTCAAAACATTATAAACAAACAGGCAAATCAACAAAAACAAATAAATATGAACAGCCTTCAAAACATAAATACACAGGCAAATCAACAAAAACAAATAAATATGGACAGCCTTCAAAACATTATAAACAAACAGGCAAATCAACAAAAACAAATAAATATGGACAGCCTTCAAAACATTATAAACAAACAGGCAAATCAACAAAAACAAATAAATATGGACAGCCTTCAAAACATTATAAACAAACAGGCAAATCAACAAAAACAAATACACATAAAGGAAAACTAGAAAAAAAAAAAAAAGGGAATGTAAACAAACCTTGGGGACCAAATGGTTTCCTCAATATCATGGATCTGGACAACGTTGACATCACCAACACCATCACCACACCTGTATGTTGAATAGATAAACACATAAATAGATTGATACTGTTAGTTTTGTTTAAAGCCCAGCTGACTGCACAGAGCCATATCACGGCTATAACCGTTTCAAAATACACACAATACTTCAACAAGAAAAAAGAAAGGAAAAGAAAATTCAGTACACATATCACTGTCTTTGCACACATAATCTAAGGAGATGCCCCTGGGTTGAGCACTCTGTCCAATTTACCACATAGGGGATTTAAAAAACATACATGAATAAAAATTTAAACATTACAAAGGACACTAAAACATACATAAAAACAGGCCTAAATTACCTAAAATTGCTTCCGCATACCTCATTTCCCCGAGAACCAAAAACACACTTAATACATGCACCCAATTACCAATCCTAAGAGATAGTATCTAAGACTTTATCGAACACATACAGGTGAAATAGACCAGCAAGGCAGAAAATCATAGGATGAAATGACAGAAAGCAAAGGAGGAAGAAAGAAACAAAAGAGAGTGAAAGAAAAAAAAGGAAATTTCGAGCACAGAATTTCCAGAAGGTGGGGATACTGTTTATACTGAAAGAGCCCCTGGCATCCCCACAGGGGGAACATTTAAGTAAAGAAAAGGTTTTCCCACAACAGTGATGCAGCAGAAGAGTGAAGAGGTACAGACTTAAGTTTTCTTAGGTTCTTATACTGAAAGAGCCCCCGGCATCCCCACAGGGGTAGAAAAAGATAGTAGTCCAGAAAGGAGAGTGTTGCAGTAATGAAGACAAGACAAAATGAAAGATGTCACAAGTTCATGGCAGGTGGAAGAAACAGGAAGAAAAAAACGGTCACATTCATAGACAGATGTGACCTGACCATGCAGAGGCAAACGAAAGAAGGAGAAAATGGCTGATGCTTGTTACCTGTTGCCAGTGCCGGAGACAGTGACGGAAGGTACATGTTTAAACAGCCAAGTCTGGAGTGGACCGATATACTGTTCCACCTCCTCCATCACTCTCTCCTCACTCACACACTGTCCGTACCTGTTGAAACACAACAACAATAATAAGAACAATTAACAACTAGACCTTGCTAGAGTATAGGGTATGTGAACTTGCGCAGGCTTAAGGAATAATGCCAAATAGTTGTCAGCAGATTTGGGTGGAGCGCATATGGAACTGTCCAAGTGCGATGAATCCCTCTTGACCACACTTTGAACCCCAATAACATCTACAAGGCAAAGCCAGAACAAGATTGAGGCAATTGAAATGTGGTTTCTGAGAAGAACATTAAGATTTCCATGGACAGCAAAGAAAACAAATGAGACAGTCTTGAAGGAGGCAGACAGAAGATCATTAATGAAGATTAGAAAAAGACAAGCAACAACATTTATAGGACATTTTATTAGGCGAGAGAGATTAGAGCACCTGGTCACAATAGGAAAGCTGGAGGGAAAGGGAACACAAGGTAGACCCAGGGAGAAAACATTGTATAGACTTGCAGAGTGGCTGAGGACAGAGAGGGTGGGGAGATGAACTTGCAGCGACAAGGGATAGATTAGTACGGAGGGCCATGATCGCCAATGCCAGACGGCAGGGCGCATGATGATGACTATACCTTGCTGTTCACTAAAAGTCATTCACAATGACACAAACAACACAAGGGTATATGAAACATGCACATATCGGGAAAGAGAGTACAGGAGAGGAACAGGATGGAGGGGTGTGATGGCATCACTGCCTACCCCAAAATGCTGTTTTCAGGAATCGCACCCCTCAACTCTCTCCCTCACCGGGATCGGCTGAAGGAGCCACTCTCAACCTCAAAAGTCTTCTCCAGGTCAGACATCTGAGACATCTGTGAGCGACCTCCTGGATCCCCAGACCACAGACTTAGCGATGTTGTTGAAATAAGAGGTGTGCGGTCGTCCCTTTCTTCTCCTCACCTCAACTTTCCCCTGCAGGACTGTTGACATCAGATCTGTTCTGGTGTTTCTGATCGCATGGCCTACGTATTTCAACTTTCTTTTGTTGATCGCTGTCAGCAGCTGAGGCCTGACATTCAGTACCATCATCATAGCAGTGTTTCACGGTCGCGGACACTCCCTCCCCAGTAGCTTTTGAAGCCTGTCCATCCCTGGGGGTCTTAGAAGGTCCAGTCCTATAACCTTTTGTTTCTTTGATCTCATCTCACATGGTTTTTGACAGAAACACAACCAGTGGTCTGTCATTGCCTTTTGGAATGGCAGTGCACATACTGTGCGGAGGCTCTGGCCATTGTTGTTTTCAGGAATAAGCACCTTTACAATCGGGAACATGGAACACATTAGCAAACACATCATCATCATCATGTGCCCTGCCACATGGCGTTGGCGATCATGGCCCTCCATATGCATCTATCCCTTGTTGCCACAAGCACATCATCCACCCTCTCTGTCCTCAGCCACCCTGCAAGTCTGTTCAATATTTTCTCCCTGGGTCTGCCTGGTGTTCTCTTTCCCTCCAGCTTTCCTGTTCTGACCAGGTGCTCTAATTCCCTTTTCCTCATAAAATGGCCTATAATTTTTTCCAATCTAACCAGCAAAACTCGGTCTGACACAGCCCAGTATCCTTTAACGGCTTTTGACTTGTCCCTTTCTATCATGACGCCTACTCCTCTTTCATGTGTGTTTCCACCAGAATATACTATTGTATGTGTGCCTGATGTTATCATGCCTGCCCCCTTCCATCTCACCTCAAACACAAACACATCACAAACGTTATTTGACAGAATCAGTCACTACTTTAATGAAAGCAACCACAATTTCACACAGCAGCTATCAGCAATGCTTTCATTCAATGCACATTGCATTCGGCCAGCATCTGAAAGTTGGCGCCATTCTCGCCAAATATCTTCTGCCACTGTCTGAAAACTTTGATCAGTTCAGCGAAAAGTGTGCTTGCTCTGTAAAATGACATACACAAAAAAATCGAGCACAGTGTTACAGAAATACAGTTATTTACCAACCCTTCTGGAAAAACAAAAATGGAATTGGACCTTTTTTGTTTTCCCAGAACGGTCGATAAATAACTTATCTCCTCATCACTGTGCTCGATTTGATGTGAATCCTGAATAGATACGAGCTCCCAGACTCTGTTTCAGTTTCAGTTTCTAAAGACGTCTCTGCACTCGGAACGAATTCCATATACACTAAGTCACAGGTGCCATGTGTATGGTGACTATGACATGTCTTAAGCCTGCACATAAACCCATGAGCTGGCTAGGTCCTGTTTACCTAGTCTATATTTCTTATACTAGTATTGTATCAGCCTATCATTGGTACAATCATGTATATCTGTGTATCTTATCTTCAAAAAATAGGAACATATATATAAATTAAGTAAAAAAAATAACTAAAGGTCTGAATCACAACCAACTCTGAAACAGCACAGAAATAGGACAAAAAAACAAAACAAAAAAAGAAGTCTGTAACTCACATATCATGAAGGAATTTGTTGGACTGGACGATGGATTTGGCCACAGCGCGGATCTCCTCTGTCTTGCTCAGTCTGTCCTTCAGTACCTGAAAGACATAAAAAAAAAAGAACACGTCCCAACTGGGTTTTTTTTCTTTTAACTTTTCTCCCAAGTTTTCCTATTCAAATTTTTGTGTCCTTGGACGACATCAGATATTCAGAGTGCTTAAAAAGGCATTTTCTGCATTATTTTTCTTTTTACAACCACTTAACAAATGCAGAAATTATACTCATTATACTTACTCCACTTTGAAAGAAAAAGGAGCTGGATATGGATTTTCTAAGGAAAGGATCCACATAATCTGAGGATCTCACCTGTCTCACCTGTTGGCATCACCGGGTTCAGCGTTGGCCGCTGCACTCTGACACAACTACCCTCCTCCAAACGGCTGTCTTGACTTTTGTGGACAACTTCTCGAACATTTAGACCACTGATGTTGATTATGTTTCTTGATATATGAAATTGGAGGTTTGCCTTTTGTCCTTTTTGCCTATGTTTTTCCTTGAAAAATGGTTGTTGTGAGGTCTGTGTTCTCACTACATGACACATGTGCATGCATACATGTGTGTAGGTGATTAGCCATAAGCTGTTTATATATTTACTTGTTTGTATAGTTGTTATGGACACCAAGAACTTAAACCAAGGCACACCATAAATCCTGTTATCATTATCATCCCAAAAAACATAATAACCCAGTCTCGAAGCACAACACACTGACTAACCTGCTGGAAGAGGCTGTGGATAATACTGCCATACAGCATATGGGCATTCTTGCTCTCTATGCCCTGCACACACAAGTTAACATCGTTTAGCTTAAACTATTTGAATATTATGGCTGTCATACACATACACATAGGACATTCTTGCTGTCTATTCCCTGCACACAAGTTAATATCATTTCGCTTACTTTATGTGGATATTATGGCTGTCGTACACATACACATAGCACATTCATGCTGTCTATTCCCTGCACACAAGTTAACATCCTTCCGCTTACATTATGTGGACATTACAGCTGTCGTACACATACACATAGCACATTCATGCTGTCTATTTCCTGCACACAAGTTAACATCGCTCTGCTTACATTATGTGGATATTACAGCTGTCGTACACATACACATAGCACATTCTGGCCGTCTATTCCCTGCACACAAGTTAACATCGCTCTGCTTACATTATGTGGATATTACAGCTGTCGTACACATACACATAGCACATTCTGGCTGTCTATTTCCTGCACACAAGTTAACATTCTTCCGCTTACATTATGTGGATATTACAGCTGTCGTACACATACACATAGCACATTCTGGCTGTCTATTTCCTGCACACAAGTTAACATTCTTCCGCTTACATTATGTGGATATTACAGCTGTCGTACACATACACATAGCGCACTCTTACAGTCTATTTCCTGCACACAAGTTAACATCGTTCTGCTTACATTATGTGGATATTATGGCTGTCATACACAGACACATAGGGCCTTTAAGTGGAGCACAATTGGAATTGTCTGAGCATGATGAATCTCTCTTGAAAAACTCCAGACTCTGAATTCCACTTATCATCATGATTAAGCCTTTGACTCCAGCCGCCTTTCCACCAACTGCAAAAACCTGACCCTTTCACTCTCTCACCTTATCCACCGGCTTCCTGCTGGAAGCTGGTGGAAAGGGTAAGGGTATCAAAGGGTTAAGTTTTTGCTTTGCTAGCATAGTTGGTAATTTTGCTTTGCTAACATAGTTGGTAATGCAGGATGCTGGTGGACAGGATGTGGGAATCAAAGGGTTAAAATTCAATACAGAAGAAGTAACAGCAATTTCATCAGTAAAAAGAAAAAACATATATAATATATATATTTATGATAACAAAACATTAATAATTATTTTTGTTTAAAGCCAGCCGACTGCGTAGAGCCATATCAGGGCTATAACTGTATATACACAATAATCCAACAGGGGAAAATGAAGAAGAAAAAAAAATGAGAAGAAGGAAAAGAAAATTAAGTACACATATCAATGCATTTGTGCACATAATCCAAGGAGATGCCCCTGGCGTTGACCACCCCATCCAATTTATCACACAGGGAATTTAGAAAACATATCTGACTACAAATTTAAACATAGCTAAGGACACTAAAACAAATATAAAGATATGCCTAAATTACCTAGAATATTGCTTCTGTTTTGTTTTGTTTTTAGAGTAAAACGGTTGGAAAAACAAAAAAGTTTTTACTCACCTTGAACTTTTCATTCAAAACAGACCTGAAACATAAAGCTGACATTATAAGAAAAAAATTGACATTATCATGGATTGCATGGAGTAAAATATGTGACACAGAATGGGGAAAACCTTGATAGTGACGCTGCCAGCCAGCCATAGCTATGCTAAAAACAGAGTAAGTCTTTTGGCCATAAGTTTAAACCAGGATAACACCTACGTAAAACCTAGAGAGCAGAAGTCAGAGGTACCAGGCCTGCAGACATCTTGTAACAAACCATGGTACCCTGCAATAGAACAGGGCTGAAGTCAGAAGTACCAGGCCTGCAGGCGTCTTCTAACAAACCATGGTACCATGCAATATAACAGGGCTGAAGTCAGAGGTACCAGGCCTGCAGGCGTCTTCTAACAAACCATGGTACCATGCAATATAAAGCAAATGTTAATGCAGCCATCTTCATCAGACGAGAATGATTCTCATCCGCTGAGGTCCCCCTAAAGCACGAGTGTTATTGCTGTTTAACGCCCAGCCGACTGTGTAGAGCCATATCAGGGCTATGTGTATAACCGCCTCAAAATATACACAATACTTCAACAGGAAAAAAAAAAAGAAAATTAAGTACACATATCAATGCATTCATGCACATAATCTAAGGACATGACCCTGGCGCTTACCACTCCATCCAATTTATTACACAGGGTATTTAAAAAACACACCTGAATACAAATTTAAGCATACCTAAGGACACAAAACATATATAAAAATGGGCATAAATTACTCAAAATTGCTTCCGCATATATCTCACCTCCCTAGAGCCAAAAATACACTTAATACATATACCCAATTATCAATCCTAAGAAAAAGTACATCAGACTTTATGGAGCACACACAGGTGATGGACCAGCAAGGCAAAAAATGATAGGAAGAAATGACAGAAAGCAAAGGAACAAGGCAGAAACAAAGAGAGTGAAAGAAAAGATGAAACTTCTGGCTCAGAAGGTGGGGTACTATCTATACTAAAAGAGCCCCCGGGGGGCCTTAAGCATGAAGGGTCATGCGGATAAACATGACAGCCAGCAAGAACTGAAGTAGAGGTCACATTCATTGATAGGTATGGTGATCGTGGAGATGGTGAACAATTATCATCACCATTAACATTTAAAGCCAAGCCAACTGAGCAGAGAGCTATAACCACTTCAAACACACATAACTCCTCGCTGACCTTGAAAGAAAAATCAACACCTGGAAAAGAAAATAATCATATCAATGCATTCACACACATAATCTAAGCATATGGCCCTGGCGCTGACCATTCCGCCCCACTCATTACCCAGGACTTCAAAGAAACAAACCTGAATACAAATGTACAAACATAACTGAAGATGCTAAAACATATATTAAAAACTAACCTAAATTACCTGAAATTGCTTCTATATATGACATTTCCCTAGAGCCAAAAATGCAGTAAATACATGTACCCAATTATCATTCCTAACAGAAAGTATGTAAGGTTTTACATAATACATACACATCACACTTCCCTTAGAGCCAAAAATGCACTCCATACATGTACACAATTATTAGTCCTGATAGAAAGTATGTAAGGCTTTATAGAATACATACATGTACATCAGTGTCATCACATTTCCTTACAAAATGCAGTTAATACATGGACCCAATTATTAACCCAAACAGTGTCTAAAGCTTTAACCCTTTGACTCCCACACCCTACCCACCAATTGCAAAAACTTAACACTTTGACTTTCTCACCCTATCCACCAGCTTCCTGGGTGAGGGAATCAAAGGCTTAAGTGTTTGCTTTGCTAGCATGGTTGACAATACAGGATGCTGGTAGACAGGGTATGGGAGTCAAAGGGTTGAAGAACACATACAGGTGAAAGGACCAGCAAGGCAGAAAATGGAAGGAAGAAATGACAGAAAGCAAAAGAGCAAGGAAAAAACACAGACATTGACAGAAAAGACGAAATCTGTAGCACAGAATTTCCAGAAGGTGGGCATATTATCTCTACTGAATGAGCCCCCGGCATCCCCACAGGACAGCAAAGAAAGAAAGAAAGAAAAAAGTTGTCAAAGAGTGAATAGTCCACAAAAACACGCAGTGACCTATGACACTCACCTCCTGAGACAATAGACACCTGACACAATCGTCGTCCCTGAAAGCAGCAGGTCAGGGTTTACGACAATCTGACCCTGGCTGTCATCAATGATGACTGAACGGTCGTCCTTTCCATGTCTACCGCCACGACCAGAGGCCAGTTGCTCATCGTCCAGTAGCAAATGTACAACGTCGCCTGGGTCTACATGTGTGTCTGACCTGTGAGACAAAGCAGGCTGGGACTGAACTCAAAATATACATCTTGAGTCCACAGTTCTATCAAAAGAACCAACCAGCTTACAGGATTTGTCCGGAAGTGTGTGTATTCAACATACTGTGTCACCTCACTGTATGTATGAACTCTCTCTCTATATATATATATATATAAGAGGCATTCAGGATTTTGGTTTGGAAATAGCTTGTTTTTGCAGATGCAATGAGGGTGGATATATCTTTCTTTCTTTCTATCTCTCTCTTTCTCTCTCTCTTATACATGCACACACATATATATATATACTAACATGCAAACACACACACACAGACTACACAGAAACACACACATTCAAAATGAGACAAAAGTACAAACAAAAACTCTCATAATGAGACATATGCACATGTAGACATTCACAGATACTCAAACACACATACACATGTATACACACACATACACATCCCCCAAACATACACACACATACCCACACACACTCACACATACCCACACACACGCGTGCACACACACACACACACACACAACAACACATACATACACACATACATACACACACACACACACACACACACACACACATACATACACACATACATACACACACACATACATACACACATACATACACACACACACACACACATCCCCCAAACATACACACACACACACACGTGCACACACACACGCGTGCGCACGCACGCACGCGCTGCGCACGCACGCACGCACGCGTGCGCACAGCACACCGCACACACACACACACCACACACACACACACACACACACACACACACACACACACACACACACACACATGTTCTATAAAAACGTAACAGCATAAAAGCCTGTACATGTATGTAGTGTGGTTCTAACGTGAGATGTTCTGATAGTTTGTCACAATGGGTCCTCACCAGAATCCTTGCAGTCTGGCATTTCTGATCACCTCACTGCTCCCTTTCTCAGACAGCCCCAGAACTTTATTGTGAGACTCCCTGAAACAACACATCATCAACAGTCATTAGAAGTAACCAGACAAAACACACAAAAAAAGAATCGTTATTGTTATTGTCATTGCTACTGTTGTTTAAAGCCAAGCCGACTGGGTACAGCCATATCAGGGCAATAACCGGTTCAAAACATACACAACACTTCAACAAGAGAAAAGGAAAAGAAAATTAAGTACATCTATCAATGCATTCGTGCACATAATCTAAGGACATGCCCCTGGCACTGACCATTCTGCCTAATTTACTGGGCATAGGGATTAAAAAACATACCTGAATACCAATTAAAACATAAACAAGGATACTAATAATACATAAAAATGGGCCTAAATTACCTAAAATTGCTTCTGCATATCTCATTTCCCTAGAGCCAAAAATGCACTTAACACATGTACCCAATTATCAATTCTGAAAGAAAGTAAGACTTTATTGAACACATGCAGGTGAATGGACCAACAAGGCAGAACATGATAGGAAGAAATGACAGAAAGCAAAGGAGGAAGAAAGAAACAAAAAGTGACAGAAAAGAGGAAATTTCTAGCACAGAACTTCCCGAAGGTGGGGATACTTTTTTTACTGAAAGAGCCTCCGACATCCCCATGGGGGGACAAAAAAGAAAACAAAAAAGAATCATAAAGTGTATTTAAGACAACCAGATAAGACAGGCACAAATTTTCGGCCAACTTGCTTTTGCCAAATGTTGATGTAAGATCACAAAAAACAGACACCAAATACAAACATAAGGAGAAAAAGACTGAAACTTCCCTGCTGCTTCTTACATCTACGCTTGACAAAGACCAGTTGGCCAAAAATTTGTGCCTGTCTTATCTGGTTGAATTAAATACACATTCTGATTCTGTTTTCGTGTTTTTTTCTGGTTCCTGTTTTTGCTTGAACGCGGGCAGTCACACTTATTTTGGACTAACGATACAAGCTCTTTCCAAAATATCAAAAGAGGAGTCAGGCAAGGTTGTGTTTTGTCACCAGATCTGTTTTCACTTTACAGCGAAAACATCATCATAACCTAGAATACCCTGAATTAAAGGTGGAGGAAAAATGATAAACAACATTCGATACGCAGATGACACCGTGCTAATTGCAGAAAATGAAAGGGGCCTACAAAAACTTGTGAATATAATAGAAATAGAAAGCAAAAGTTAAGGATTGGAGCTAAATAGCAAGAAGACTGAAGTCATGATAATCAGTAAAAAACATGAAATCCCCTCATACAAAAAAAATAGCAAACAGCACAACCTTGAGACAGGTTGATAAGTTTAAATATCTGGGAACGATCATCTCACCTGACGGCAGACGCACATCAGAAATAGCCAGCAGAATCGGCCAAGCCAAAACACCATTCAAGAAGATGAAAAGCATTCTTACCAACAAATGCCTATTAATTAAAATCAGGAAGAAATTGATAATGATAATATTAATGATATGGGGAGGCGGTGGAGACGGAGAACAAGAAAAGAGAGGAAGAGGAGAATGACTGCGGCTTAGACAAAAAAACTGCTGTGAAAAAAAGAAATGTACATGCCTTATGATTTGGGTTACTGTTCACATGAACACAGATGTAAACAAAATATCCAACAGTTCCAACCGCTGAGTCTCCAAGCCTTCAATGATGAAGAAAAAGAAGACGACAACAAAGAAGAAGTAGAAGAAGAAAAAGAAGAAGAACAAGAACAAGAACAAGAAGAACAAGACCAAGATGAAAAAGAAGACGATGAAAAAGTACAAGAAGAAGAAAAGAAGAAAAGTCGAAGACGAAAATGAAGACGAAGACGATAAAGAAGAAGGATCATGTTATACAGTACATCCAATCCATATTATTAAGCACATTTGCAACACTTTACACACAAAAAACTTTTTTTTAAACAAATTAACACAAAAAATTCGGGGGTGGGGATACCATTTATACTGAAAGAGCCCCCATCATCCCCACAGGGGGGAAACACTCACCTGTCTATGGTCACACTGCGAACTACATATCTGTTCCACTTGTCAGTAAACTTGACGCCTGGCTCAGTTTGTTGGGAGATCTTGTTCGTCTTACTACAGGGGGAAACTGCCAGCCTTTCTCTTTAGAAGATACGAACAAAGCATTGTTTGCTCAAATGTATGTATATAGGTTAGATAACATCTTACCAATCATTTCTGCTCTAAACAAAAAGAGCTGAAATACAGACAGAAAATTGAAGAACACAACACAAAAAAATCAAGAGTAACTGTATTACATTTCTAGCAGACTGGTTGTTTTATTCTTTGATTATTGATTCCCTCTTTGCAAATCAATCAATGACTTTTCATTCTTATAATGTCGATTTTGTTGGTGGCAATGACGATGTAAAGGTTTCTGTATTTGTGTTGTATGCCTTACTCTAACAGCTTGGGCCTATTATTGTTGTCGACTTTGGAAGTGTTGCAGCTAACTGGTTGATATCTGTTTGGCCTCTTTGTATAAATTTCATTTCACAGCTCTTTTTGCATGTTTTCATATTTCTCTTAGATTGAAACATGTTTGATGTTTGACTGTAAATGACATTGTGTATTGTAAAAAAAAAATGATAAAGGAAGTTTGTGTAACTGTGTATGTGTGTATGTGTGTGTGTGTGTGTGTGTGTGTGTGTGTGTTGTGTGTGTGTGTGTGTGTGTGTGTGTGTGTGTGTGTGTGTGTGTTTGTGTGTGTGTTGTGAGTATGGTGTGTGTGTGTGTGTGTGTATGCGTGTGTGTATGCATGTATGTATGTGTGTATGTGTGTATGTGCATGTGTTGTGTGTGTGTGTGTGTGCATGCGTGCGCGGTGTGTGTGTGTGTGTGTGTGTGTGTGTGTGTGTGTGTGTGTGTGTGTGTGTGTGTGTGTGTGTGTGTGTGTGTGTGTGTGTGTGTGTTGTGAGTATGGTGTGTGTGTGTGTATCTCTCTCTCTCTGTTGTGAGTATGGTGTATGTGTTGTGAGTGTGTGTGTGTGTGTCTGTGTGTGTTGTGAGTATGGTGTGCATGTGTGTGTGTATGTGTGTGTATGTGTGTGTGTGTGTTGTGATGTGTGTGGTGTGTGTTGTGTGTGTTGTGTGTGGTGTGTGTGTGTGTGTGTGTGTGTGTGTGTGTGTGTGTGTGGTTGGGATGTGTGTTGTGTGGTGTGTGTTGTGAGTTAGTGTGGTGTGTGTGTGTGTGTGTTGGTGTTGTGGTGTGTGTGGTGTGTGTTGTGTGTGTGTGTGTGTGTGTGTGTGTGTGTATGTGTGGTGTGTGTGTGTGGTGTGTGTGTCTGTTGTGGTAGTGTGTGTATGTATGTGTGATGTGTAGTTGTGTTGTGTGTGTGTGTGTGTGTTGGTGTGTGTGGTGTGTGTGTGTGTGTGTGTGTGTGTGTGTGGTGTGTGTGTGTGTGTGGTTGTGAGTATGGTGTGTGTATGTATGTGTGTATGTATGTATGACTATGGCTTGTGTGTGTTTGTGTGTGTTGTGAGTATGGTGTGTGTTGTGTGTGTGTGTGTGTGTGTGTGTGTGTGTGTGTGTGGTGTGTGTGTGTTGTGTGTTGTGTGCATGTGTGATGTGTGTGTGAGCTGGTGTGTGTGTGTGTGATGTGTGTGTGTGTGTGTGTGTGTGTGTGTGTGTGTGTGTGTGTGTGTGTTTGTGGTGTGTGTGTGTGGTGTGTTGTGTGTGAGTGGTTGTGTGGTGTGCAGCGTGCGTGCGTGCGTGCGTGCGTGCGTGGTGTGTGTGTGTGTGTGTGTGCGTGTGTGCATCAGGTGACAGGTGATGGAAAAGATCCACAATGATTATGGCACAAGCCTTAAGCCAGCACATAAACCCATGAGCTGGTCAGGTCCTGAGGTCTTACCTAGCCTATGTTTTACCTAGGCTACATAAATCAGTGACTTAGGGAAACATGAAAACACCAAGCATGCACACCCACTGAAGATGGAGTATGCAGACTATGCAGCAACATATCGCCTGCATAGTGTGGGCAAAACAATGAGCATACAAGTATTCAAGAAAAACTGGATTGCTTTGATTTTTTTTTAAAAAGTAATATGGTAAAGAGTTAAGAAATATGAAAAGTTTAAATTCATGTTTGAAAAAAATTCAAGAATGATACTTTCCAAAACTGTCAGTGTGAAAGTCTAAAAAAAGCATTTTATTTGTACACACACACACAATACATACACAAGCACAAACATAAACACATGATAAACATAACACACACACAAACACACTTGCACAAACACACACACACACAAAAACACACACACACACACATACACACACGCACGCGCACACACACACACAACACACACATACCACTCACTCACACACCAACTTTTAGTCCTAAAAAAACACCCACCTTGCTGAAACTCGACTTTTAAATGGGGACAGTTGTTGAAAGCTTCCAGCAAGGTCCTTGTCTATAGGGTCCTCCGCCTCGACAGTCAGACACTCTCTCCTGTTAGGACTAGGAGTCCTAGGGCTCTCCATCTCTATCACCATATGTTCTCCCTTTGTCTCGGCTGGCACAGATTCACAGTACGCCCCATCATTATCAGTAACGTCTTTAAACTCTGTGGAAATGTTTTTGCCTGAGTAAACACGAAGTTCACGACTTTTCACATCTGTGGAGACATGTTCTAAATGAGTTATTGGTTCATGATCTTTGCAATCTGTGGAATTATGTCCTCCTGAGTGACTATTATGCCTATGGCATTTCAAATCTGTGGAGATGTGTTTTTCTGAGTGAGGTTGAGGTCCAGTCTTCGTCTCAAGCATATTTTTGGACTTGGCGTTCTGGCAGCAAATTTCTCCTCTTGCTGATGTACCATCACCATTTTTGGAATGAGAAATGTATGCTTTTTTGCTTCTTTCGCCAACTGAAATATTGTCACCGTTCGTTACCAGAGGAATGCCCAATTTCTGGCTTTCTTGTCCACTCTTGTTTGTTGCTCTGTCAATACCGTGAATGTTGGAGTTTGGTTTGTGTGGTTGTCTGTGTGTGTTGCTGTCTGGGCACAAAGTGTTGCCTAGTTCACCTAGAATCTCTGCCAAGACGTCATCTTCTGTAGTGTCGATAGGAGATTCTATGTCCATGGGCTGTTCTTTAAAAGGGTTCTCAGTCACGACGGGGTTGCTGTGTTTCTGTGTGTGGGCGTTGTGGTTTTTGTTCCCTGACGATGTGGACAAGGCGGTGGTGTTCATCTGTCCCAGAATGTCTGCCAGGACGAGATCCTGGGTGCAGGAGACGTCCATGTCTGTCGTGCTGCTCTTCCTCCCTCCCAGCTGGTACTTGTTGACCTGCTGGTTCATCTCTCTCACGTCCTTGAACCCTGCCATGGAGGCCAGCTGTCGTTTGGCCTTCACCTTGCGCTGTGAGGTCGTCATTTCCAAGCTTTCGCCGTCGTCAGTTACTGTGGTTTCTGTTCCTTGCAACCGTTTGGGGTCGGGTGACAAACCCGATACTGCCATCCGCTTGACAGAGTTGCGGTCAACGGAGGTTTTGGTCGGGGTCAGGGACTGTGTGGGGACATCTTTCGCCGCGTGGGTCCCTGTCTGATTATTGGGTGGTTTTGCTGATTCCACACTTGATGTTAAAGTCTGATTATTGGGTGGTTTTGTTGATTCCATGGTTAACAGTAAAGTCTGATCGTTTTGTGGCTTTGTTGATTCCACAGTTGATGATAAAGTCTCTGAATTTGTTGATCTTGTGAAGGATGGTGATATATCAGATTCCATGTCAAAATCAGTGAAATCCACATCTTCCTCAACACTCACCTCACCTGCCCTGGAATCTGTGTCAGGACAAGACGTCAATAACACACTTACTGCTGCTGGGGGTTCTGGCGTTGCCTCACTCACAACCATAGAATTTTCCTCCATCTTTGTTTCTGTGTGATCTGACGTAGCGTCATCCATCATCACAGACTTTTCCCTCGTCTTTAATTCCATCTTTCCCTCGTCAGTTAACCCTTTCTGACCAAACTCCACACTCACAAGGCCTAAAGATTTTTTCACCACTTTTCTCGGCTTTGTTTTCGGAGGGGAGGGTTTTTTACCGGGCATGGTGGACAGCTGGGAAACGGGGCAGAGAAAGCTTCGACTGACGAATCTGGAGTGAGGTTTCTGTCGTTTGTCTTCAGGGGTATCGGGTATGATCACAACATCCTGCTCTGAGGATTCCACAGACCCTGATTTTTGCGTTCTTTCATGTTGGGACGTAATGTTGTTGAAATTCTTCAAAACTGTCATGGAATTCTTGCCGCCATCCAAGTGTACTTTCTGTGCTGATTTGGTGTTGGAAGCATTGGTGGCATTGGTGGTGTTAGTGGTGGGGTCTGGTTTGGATACAGCGGTCTGTCGTTTTAAGGACAGGGGTGGCCTGGATTTTGACACATTGCTGAACAGCTTGCTCTGTGCTTGCTCTGTGCCTGGCTGTGATATGAAACAGACAGAGAAACAAGATGAACAGACATCACTGTGATATGAAACAGGCAGAAACAAGATGAACAGACAGCTCTGTGATATGAAACAGACAGAAAAACAAGATGAACAGACATCACTGTGATATGAAACAGACAGAAACAAGATGGACAGCACTGTGATATGAAACAGACAAAGAAACAAGATGAACAGACAGCTCTGTGATATGAAACAGACAGAAACAATATGAACACAGTTCTGTGATATGAAACAGGCAGAAACAAGATGAACAGACATCACTGTGATATGAAACAGGCAGAAACAAGATGAACAGACAGCACTGTGATATGAAACAAAGAAACAAGATGAACAGACAGCACTGTAATATGAAACAGGCAGAAACAAGATGAACAGACAGCACTGTGATATGAAACAAAGAAACAAGATGAACAGACATCACTGATATGAAACAGGCAGAAACAAGATGAACAGACAGCACTGTGATATGAAACAAAGAAACAAGATGAACAGACAGCACTGTAATATGAAACAGGCAGAAACAAGATGAACAGACAGCACTGTGATATGAAACAGGCAGAAACAAGATGAACAGACAGCACTGTAATATGAAACAGGCAGAAACAAGATGACCAGACAGCACTGTGATATGAAACAGGCAGAAACAAGATGAACAGACAGACAGCACTGTGATATGAAACAAAGAAACAAGATGAACAGACAGCACTGTAATATGAAACAGACAGAAACAAGATGAACAGACAGCTCTGTGATATGAAACAGACAGAGAAACAAGATGACCAGACAGTTCTGTGATATGAAACAGACAGAAACAAGATGAACAGACAGCTCTGTGATATGAAACAGAGAAACAAGATGAACAGACAGCACTGTGATATGAAACAGACAGAAACAAGATGAACAGACAGCTCTGTGATATGAAACAGAGAAACAAGATGACCAGACAGCTCTGTGATATGAAACAGACAGAAACAAGATGAACAGACAGCTCTGTGATATGAAACAGAGAAACAAGATGAACAGACAGCTCTGTAATATGAAACGGAAACAAGATGAACAGACAGCTCTGTAATATGAAACAGACAGAGAAACAAGATGAACAGACAGCTCTGTGATATGAAACGGAAACAAGATGAACAGACAGCTCTGTGATATGAAATAAGATGAACAGACAGCTCTGTAATATGAAACAAACAGAGAAACAAGACGAACAGACAGCTCTGTAATATGAAACAGACAGAGAAACAAGATGAACAGACAGCTCTGTAATATGAAACAGACAGAGAAACAAGATGAACAGACAGCTCTGTGATATGAAACAAACAGAGAAACAAGATGAACAGACAGCTCTGTAATATGAAACAGACAGAGAAACAAGATGAACAGACAGCTCTGTAATATGAAACAGACAGAGAAACAAGATGAACAGACAGCTCTGTAATATGAAACAGACAGAGAAACAAGATGAACAGACAGCTCTGTAATATGAAACGGAAACAAGATGAACAGACAGCTCTGTGAGTGTGATATGAATTAGAGAAACAAGATGAACAGACAGCTCTGTAATATGAAACAGAGAAACAAGATGAGCAGACAGCACTGTGATATGAAACAGACAGAGAAACAAGATGAGCAGACAGCTCTATTATATGAAACAGACAGAAACAAGATGAACAGACATCTCTGTGATTTGAAACAGAAACAAGATGAACAGACATCTCTGTGATACGAAACAGGGAAACAAGACAAACAGACAGCTCTGTGCCTGGCTGTGATGTGAAACAGAGAAACAAGATGAACAGACCAATAATAACAATAACAATAATAAAAATAACAACAAAATTAATAAAATCAATCATCGGTGTATACTTTCACTAACCAATGAAGAAAGTATGCAGACTATGCAGCAGCATTAAACCTGCATATTCTACACCCGATATCCACAATAAGAAGCATCACACATACAAACACCACACATACAAACACCACACACACACACACACACACACACACAACACACACACACACACACACAAGCATACACAGCATACACACACACACATGCTCACTCACACACACACACAGCATACACACACACAAATGTACATTGCATACACACACAAACATATACAGTATATACACACATACCACTCACAAATACACACACACACACACAAAGTACACAGTACTACACCCACACAAACACACACACAGCATACACACACAAATGTACATACACATACATACACAAACACACACAAACACACAGTACACACACACACATACATATGCTCACACAGACACAAACACACACACATGCTCTCACATACACACACACACACACACACACACACACACACACACACACAACACACACACACACACACACACACATACACACACACACACATGCTCTCACATATGCACACACAAAACACAAAAACACACACACGCACACATACCACACACAAACACACACACACAAACTTTGTGACAAAGTGCACACACACTCACAAACACACACACACATACATCTAATATCACTTATAGTGAAAAGACGTTAAAGAACAAACGAACTCACACACATGCTCACATATACACACAGACACACACAACTCACACACATGCTCACATATACACACAGACAACACACACACACACAGACCACACACACACACAACACACACACACACACACACACACAGTGACACACACACAGTGACACACACACACACGGGAGACTGAGATTCAAGATGGCGGAGATTGCTACTTGGTAAAATTCCGGCAGTCAGAGACATCGTGGATCAGTCCAAAATGACCAGGACAAGAAGAAGCCGCCTTGCTCAGCAGAAGCAAGATGATACGTCAGTGAGAATGGCCGATCAGGAGATCCAAACGACTAGCGACGATGGAGAGATGAGAGATGAGATCGAAAAGGCTGAGACTGTCCGTACAAATGGCGCCTCGACCGCGGTTCTCACTGGTACGCAGAGTGGGATAACACACCCACGCCTGTACTCAGCTCTGCGGAACTGGTGAGTACGATTGACAAACTCAAAAATATCGTACTGGATCTGCGCAAGCAAGTAAACTCTCTAGAAAGGACTGTGCTTGCGCAGATCTCGGAGCGGTCAACAGCAACCACCACCACCAAGATCACCAGTAACAGTCAGACACAGACAGATCCCCAGGACACAAATCCAACTGTACGCAGACGTTCTCAAACAGAAACCAACACGCAGGCAGGACGACCAACAGCCCTCAAAATCAGACAAAACAAAAAGTAGCAGCAATAAATCAAAGCGAGCAAAAATAGCGACCGAGAAGAAAACCAAAGACGGGAAAGAACAACATGACATCAAAAAAACTAAAGACGTCACTTCACAGCCAAAACATTCAACGTCACACACTAAGAAGATACCAGAACAATGTAAGAAGAATCACGACCTTCCCTACGTTTTGACTGTCCACGACTCGGTGTTGACAGGTGTCAACTCAAGACGACTGGGACGATCTTACGGTTTTGAAGGAGACTCGTGTGCTGTGAATAACATTCCTGACATAAAAGGCTCTTTAGACAAGGCACTATCTAAATTTGACAATCCTGCTGACTGTATCGTTTTTCATTGTGGTGTCCACGAACTAAATAACAAAGACATCGCAGCAACTACTCAACATCTCGCTTCTTGCATAAAACATGCAGCACAAACATACCCAACATCAAAGATAGTTATCAGCAAGATCGCCCCTGTCCGACATGCACATACGGAGGTTCAGCGGAATTTGTTCAACGCTTTCTTGTCCGCTGAGCTTGTTGACATAAAAAACATTTCTTTTGTTTCACATGAAAACCTCCGTAATAACCAGCACTTTCTATACGACAATATACACCCCACTGCCAGAGGAAGCAGCGTGATAGCGGGAACCTTGGACGACACGTTCGAGATTTGTTTTGGGAGACCCCTAAGAGAACAACACGATCACGTTCTTCACGACTACACTCCTCCAGATTCCCCCTAGGACGGTTCCACCATTTTGATAACTGCGAACCGTGGTGGCTGCCATATGATATGTTTTAGTAGATCTACAGTTATCAACGATTCCTGTCACAGGACTTTTTCCACATCATCTCTGACAATTCGTCAGACTATAAGGACTCAGTCAGACTATAATCTCCGTACATTTGACGGCGTGTATACCATTGTTTCATTTATTTGTAATTTGTTTCTGTTCTTAATCACCTCTTATCTCTATTAGAAGGACTTTTCCCCATAGTTTTACTTACATTTTTGTTCTACCTTTCAATAGTAGCCTAAGTAATTAATGGTTTCTTTCTGGCCATTTTTATCGTACATAGAAAACCAAAGTCTTCGTGATTATCAAACAAATAACCAATAATTTAACATAAGAGACTAGCCAACAATGAAATTGCGCCAACAATCACAAATCAAAATTTTGCAGTGGAATTGTAGATCTATTTCCACCAATTCCGCATACCTGGAACATTTTCTCTCATCAAATCAGTGTGAAGTTTTAATTTTGCAGTCGCTTAATGTTATCCCAACCAAACTTCCCAATTTCCAAAATTATTATTATCCTCCGATATATGACTTGGGAAATCCTGGGAAGAAGGTAGCCACTGCGATATATATACTTAAAGAGTTGCAGTATCACATATTTAATTTCCCAGTTTTTACATCAACTGAAGACTTACACGCTTGTGCCGCCACAGTACAATTCAGTAATTCTTTCATCCTGAACGTTTTGTCAGTTTACCTGCCAGCAGGTCCAAATGACCACAACACAGAATGGCTGCATACGATTCCGGATCTGCAGCACGGTAGATGGCTAATAGGTGGAGACTTTAATTCCCACTCCCCGTTTTGGGAAAAAGATTGTTGTACTGTTACAAGCAATCGTTTAGTAGAAAATATAGTTGACAGTGCGCTTTACCTTTTGAATGATGGGAGTGTCACTAGAATTCCTGATGTTTCCAAACACCGGGCAACAGCCATCGATCTGTCACTAATATCACCAGAATTAGTACCATGCTGTACCTGGGACACTCACAAAGATACTTTGGGAAGTGATCACTTACCTATCATCATAACAATAACTTATGACAACATCAGGATGAAAGACAGCACTCCTGACATCATACCAAAATATAATTACGTGCGCGCTGATTGGTCCTTGTTTCGGACTGCTCTTGCTAATCAAGAATATAAGCATTATGAAAGTGAAAATGTAGACGTTATGTTTTCAAAGTTCCAGGAGTCAGTTCTAGCTGCTGCAGACCTCTCCATCCCGAAACTCAAAACTTATAAGTCCAATAATCGTATGGGTAATGTTTGGTGGACAGAGGAATGTGAGAAAGCAGTTCAGTATAAAAAAGATAAATTCAAAATCTACATCAAAAGCAGAAAATCCGACGATCACATGGAAATGAAAAAAGCTAACATCCAGTGTAATAAAATCATTGCTGAAGCAAAGAAAGATTATTGGGCATCATACTGCACCAAAGAAATTTCTGATTTTAAGGATTTCCATAAAATCTGGACAAAAATGAATCAAATGAAAAATGGGGCCAATTTACCCACGTGTCCAATAATGATTGATACATGTCACAAATTTCCTTCTGACATGGACAAAGCTGAAACTTTTGTAGAACTCTTTGCTGAAAATAGTAAAGTAGACGGTTGTCTCCTAACAGCAAACACTACAGAGAAATGGCAGCTAACAACCCTATCTTCACTGATCCAATACCTCAGAATGATCGATGGTTTAATTCTCCGATCACCTTAGAAGAGCTAAAAAACACTCTCTTGTCTCTACACAACAAAAGGAGTTCGGTAGGTGTCGATGCAGTTTCAAATGAAATGATTAAGCGTCTTCCAGAAAATTATATTATTTTCTTACATAAAATTTTTCAGAAGTGCTGGGGGAGTGGAACTGTACCACAGGTATGGCAAAAGTCTGTTGTTATACCCATATTAAAAGCAGGAAAGCCTAAAAACAATAAAAACAGTTACAGACCTATTGCTTTGACGTCCCATACAAGCAAACTAATGGAAAGATTGATCCTAAACAGACTTATACATTACTGTGATAGAAATAACGTTATTCCGGTAAACCAGGCAGGTTTCAGAAAAAGGAGATCCACAGTTGAGCACCTGGTTAAACTTACAACTCAGATAAAACAACAATTTGCCCGTAGAAAAAGTCTTTTAGCAACATTTTTCGATGTGAAAAAAGCTTATGATCAAGTTTGGCATAAACGTTTATTGTACAAGCTGAAATCTATTGGTCTATCTGGCAATATGTATAATTATATTAAGTCCTATCTAACCAATAGAACAATTCAAGCAAGAGTGGGAACAAGTTATTCTTCTTCACGATCTCTTGACATGGGAATTCCTCAAGGTTCAGTGATAGCACCTATTTTATTTAATATCCTTATATATGATCTTCCTAGAGTACTCTCAAATCGTGTTGTTTTGGTACAGTACGCTGATGATATATGCATCTGGATGAATATTACTTTAAAAAAGACAACTCCCCAGAGAGCGCAGAATTACATCAGGAAGTTGTATCAATCTGATCTAGATAGTCTTGGAAACTACATGTTAGAAAATGGTCTGTCGTTGTCAGCAGAAAAAACTAACATGATGCTCTTTAATCCTGGTGGTACTTTAAATAACTTGCCTACTTTCAGGCTGCATGGTGAAGCGATCCATTACAAACAGGTTGTAAAATTTCTGGGAGTCTTTATAACATCGAAATTAAACTGGAATGTCCATTTTGATTATATTTTAACAAAAGCAAGAAAAGCCTTAAATTTTTTAAAGATAATAAGTAGATTACCCTGGGGAATGGATACAAACATACTTCTCCATCTATCAACAGCACTTGTAAGATCTAAATTATCTTATGCACAAGAAGTGTTCTTCAGTGCACCCAAATATTTACTAAAGAAGATTCAAAGTTTAGACTGCAAAAGTCTTAAAATTGCACTAGGTGTACCAGCCCATGCTTCAAATCTGGAAACGTACAAAGTTGCTGGAATTCTGTCTCTGAACAGCTATCGTGAGCTAGCGACAGCAAAGTTTGCAATCAGAACTACTTCACAAACGGACAATTTTGTGAGCAAGGAAATTAAACTAAGGTCTGATGTTGACTTTCCAAAACGAGCAAGCAACATTTCATCACAAATGACTGTTGCAACTTACGTATCTGACTTAGTCAAACAGTCTAACATAAGTTTGGATGAAATAGCTGAGACACCATCCACAATGCCTATCCCTACATGGGAAATGCTTAAAGCCACTTTTGATCTTGATTATACAGATGCTAAGAAATATGAAAACATTAACATTTCGATATGCACAGCAAGAGAACACATCGATGAAAAATACCGTACCCACCTCCATATTTTTACCGATGGGTCAGTCTTAGAAAATAAATCTGCTGGAGCAGCGTATTATGTTCCAAAATCTAAAATACAAAAGTCATTTTTCCTTGGGCCAAATATATCTATATTTACAGCGGAATTAGTCGCTATTACACAAGCGTTGCATTATTTAGTAGATCTTAAACCTGTCTTTTTTAAAGTGGTTCTCCTTGTTGATTCAAAATCTGTATTATATGCCTTACAGTCATTTAATACAGACACAAGGCCTGACTTAATTACTGAGGCAAATCATCTTATACATCGTTTAAGGACAAAAGGTATAGATATCAGTTTATGCTGGGTGCCTTCTCACGTTGGTCTTCATGGCAACGAAGTAGTAGACAGAGCAGCTAAACAAGGTGCACACAACACTGATAATACTATAGAATTACGTATTAAAACTTCCGTAAAAGAAGCTTGCAACTTGCTAGAATCAGCCTCATGGATTCGATTTCATGAACATTTCAATGAAAAGTTTGTGACACAACAAATGATAAAACTTTCATTACAAAATGTATGTAAAAAATTGCAGTATTCTTCCATATATCATTCAAGATCGATTGTTGCTGTTCATTTTCGTATTCAACTAAACGCGTTGAAAACAAAATATTGTAAAAATATCAAGTGTATTTGCGGAGAACAATTCACACTGTTTCACAGTTTATTTTACTGCAAAATGCTACGTTCTTTTTTACCAAAAATATTTACACAAGAAAACTATTCAGAAACTCATTTTAAAGAAGTAACTTCTGATCAGTCTTTATCAGTTAAAATTTCAGAATCATTGGTTCACAGTCCTGTTAATGTATTGCTTTAAGTTTATGAAGTTAGTATTCTAGCGTTAAATTTTTCCTTCACATTGTTAATGTTAATTGTTAGTGTTAAGATCTTGTTCCATTTTTCTATTTACCCATTTATTTATGTCTTTTACTTTGTCTCCCCTCTCCCCACAATGCAACTCGCCCACCTCTTATCTTCCATTCCCCCCCCCCCCCCCCTGTCTAATATCACTCATAGTGAACAGACGTTAAATTAAAGAACGAACACACACACACACACACACACACACACACACACACACACACACACACACACACACACACAACCCCACACACACACAACACACACACAGTGACATACCTGGAAAAAGGAAGAGATTTTCTGCTGAGAACCATCCTGTAAGTGAAACACATAAAACAAATATCAGCAACTGGTGGAAAAATACTGTCCTTGTATGAATGCTTTACAAAACATTTCATCAAGGACAAAAAGAAAAACGATTTTTTCCCAAAGTACCATTGTACCCAGGCAGCCCTGTCTGTGTTCACTTCTCCCCTCTTAGCCCCCCCCCCCCCCCCCCATTTTCTATACCACGATGAAGATGATAAGTATGATGCTCCGGAGTTCTGCCTAGGATAGAGACTATGTGACAATGTGACATGGCTCCATGCTTACAACCATAACAATATATCCTGGTGTCACCAGGCCCAAGACATACAAACACCTGCAGCATTGGTCAAGAGATTTCAACACCATCCCCAATGACACATCCCTGAAGTGGATCAGACTCAACTGTGTGGTCCCAATCTTCCCAGTGAGCCCACGGCACGCTCAGCTCTGTGGGTAGCAGCCACATAGGGTTGAAAAATTCCACAGTGATTTTTGAAGGGATTGATGAGGATTTGAACCCACAACCTTCCAATCGGAAGTTTGTTGTGCTATCCACTACACCATGGTGACTGGTACTAAAAACAATCGCTGGACGGGCATGGCATACGGGACGATTTGGTTCTTTGTCTTTTTAACCCTTTCACTCTTGCACCCTATCCATCAACAGCAAAAAACTTAACCTTTTGATACCCTCATCCTATCCACCAGCTTCCTGCAGTTTAGCTCAACTACTTCTATAAATACTGCCATGTGTGTGTGTGTGTGTCTGTGTGTGTGTGTGTGTGCGCGCTTTATCTGCGAGTGTGTGTGAGTGAGTGAGTGAGTGAGTGAATGAGAGTGAATGTGTGTGTGTGTGCGTGCGTGTGCGTGCGTGCGTGCGTGTGTGTGTGTAAGTGTCTGAGTATGAATGAGTGTATCTGTTGTGTGTGACTCTTTCACTAGTTTCAGCACAATGAATTGTTTACAAAAATACACACACCACGAAAATACTGTTTGTCTTTTCTTTCAATGGTTAAAGTAGTGAAAATGAGTATATCATAGATCCTGGATTCTAATCCACCCTGACACCTCCACCTGGTTGGTAAAGGATGGAGATTTTTCCTATCTCCCAGGTCAACATGTGTGTAGACCTGCCAGTGCCTAAACTCCCTTCAAGGATATACATGCAGAATATCATATATGCCTGTTTAACCCTTTGACTCCCGCACCCTATCCACCAGCATCCTGCACTGTCTAGCACACAAAAACGTAACCCTCTGACTCCCTCAACCTATCCACCAGCTTTCTGCAGGGAGCTAGTGGATAGGGTAAGAAAGTCGAAGGGTTAAGTTTTTGCAGTTGGTGGATAGGGTGCGGGAGTCAATGGGTTAACCCTTTGACTCTTGCACCTGTCCACCAGCATCCTGCAATTGTCAACCATGCTAGCCAAGCAAAAACTTAACCATCTGACTCCTTCACCCTGTCCACCAGCCTCCTGCTTTTGTCAACCACGCTAGCAAGCATAAACTTATTCCTTTGACTCCCGCACCTGTCCAACAGCATCCTGCATTGTCAACCATGCTAGCAAAGCAAAACCTTAACCCTTTGACTCCCTCACCCTACAGGAAGTTGGTGGAGGGGATGAGGAGCCAGAGGGTTAAGTTTTTGCAGTTGTTGGATAGGGTACGGGAATCAAAGGGTTAAGATCCTGCAAATCATGTCAGCAGATGGCTTATGGAAACATGAAAACATCCAAAACACACACCCGATGATGAGTATGCACGTGTGGCAACATATCGTCTGTTCAGTGTTGGCAAGACCCAGGAGATATGGCCAACTACAACTCCTTACTTTCAACAAATAACCACAAACAAATTGTGATAATGAGGAAACAAAGATAGCCTTAAAGTGGAGTTCCCTTGTATATTTTAGGAAGTGTCACCCATAATAATGACGTCATCGCTGATAGTCGTCATTTCCGCTTCGTTGATCTGGTAACCACCAAATAATTTAGCGAAAAGAAGCGACTTTAAATCGTATCCTTTTTGGAGGCAACATTTCAGGTAAATGTATAGTATTTTATCGATAAATAAATGGAATTTATAAATAGTTAAGATTTGGAATCATTGCAATGATCGTTGTTATGAAAACATCTCCAAGGCAGCGATCACCACAATCTAAATTTCTAACATCTAGATCTAAATACATTTTGTCGTAGATCACAAAATATCGAGTTTCACATAAATCAGATGAATGATTTAGAATTATTTCATAAAATTTAGAATTATTTCATCAATATTTTGAAGTAGTGACGACCACTGCCATGGCTGTTGCCCTGGAATAAGCCATTCTGTTGATTTGCCGCCATGGCAGTGTGTACATTGTTGTCAAAGAAATTGCTGGGTGCCTCAAATATAAGCAGATCCTCTTAGGTTCTCGGGAGATGAGATGACGATGAATGATTAAATCGTTGAGACGTCCGATCCACTGGTTGCCTGCTTTGAGTCTGGAATGTGTGATGCATTGAGTCTGTCAGCTTCTCCGAACTCATAGGGTTCACAAAACCCACCTCATCTGCGCCCCACAACATTTTGGTGTCAGAAATGGGATTCATTGATTCAATTGAAGTTTCGTGGGATTCGAATGAAGTTTCGTGGGATTCGATTGAAGTTTCTACAGAGAAAAAGACAGACTCTGCATTACATATTTTGGGTTTGAAGCGGGCGATTGGAGGTGAAGATGGAACAACGTCCATGCCTCGGTGGCAAGAACCAACCTCTTTTCAGCGACGGAGAAGCTACACCCCAACAATATTTTAAAGCCTACAAACTCAGAAAATTTCATAGAAGAATTTACAAGAGAAGCACGCCTGATTCTACAATTTCAACCGCTGTCAGACAGGGCCGCCGCCAGTTGGTTGCTGAACGCACTAGAAGGGAGGGCTCGACAAGAAATCCTCTCCAGAGATGCCAGAGAGATCAACTCAGCAGAAAAGATCCTCGAAATCCTCGAACAACTGTGGGGAGAAAAAAAGAACTTATCTACACTGACAACTAACTTCTTCAGGCGCCAGCTAGGGAAGAATGAATCCATCGGAGAATATGCAACTGCTCTACGACTTCTATGGAAGATTATCGAGTCAGCAACGCCGGAAGAACCGTTTCCTCAGTCACTTTTACGAGATACTTTCGTGAACGGGATACATCCAGTTTCTCTCCGCAGAGACTTAAAGAAGTATACCAGGGAACATCCAGAGGCAGACTTCTTTAAAGCAGTCGAAGAGGCTCAACGATGGATGCGAGAGGACTACGCCGTGGAAAATGCTGTGGAGCAAGCCACTCTAGATGACAGCACACTTCGATGCCTGGAAGAGAAAATAGAAGCCCTGACGCTACGCATAGAAGCAGGAAGAAACGAGAAACGACTGCAAGAAGTAGTCACCTATCAAAGTGAAGAGCAACAAATACAGTCTTCAACCAAACGTCAAGCAGCAAGTCCACAACCTTCGACGAGGAGTCTGACATGTTGGTGGTGTCAACGCAAAGGCCACAAAGAGTCTGAATGCACAGCCAAACGGCAATATAGATGTCGGCAACATCAACATGGTCATCTGGGCAAGACGCAGGAAAACTAGAAACCCCCGTTGTTCTGGAGAGCCAAGCAACGGGGGGAAGGAGGAATCAGTCAGCAAGGACAAGCAAGAAGACAACGAACAGCAGTAAATCAGTTACTACAGTTGAGGTGGAGAGCCATGCGGATGGACAGCGAAGATCAGACAGGGAAACAGCAAGTCGAGAAGGAAAAATCAGTCTTTCAGGGGAATGCCCAACGACTACTGTCAACCTGAACGGCAAGACAACTCGAGCACTAGTAGACATGGGTAGTGAAGTAACTACCGTCACAGAATCCTGGGCTTCAAGAAACCTGAAGAATCTGCAACAAGAAGAAAGCCTCGTCAAAATACGAGCTGTGAATGGGGCAGAAGTGCCCTATTCCGCTATCTGCCTAGCAGATCTCCAGGTCTTTGGGATAACATGTCCAAATACTCCAGTCTTTGTGGTCAAAACGCCTACAGAACCGACGATGAAAGCCAGGAAAGAGAAAGTCCCAGTATTATTGGGGATGAACGTCTTGGAGACTTGCCTGAACAATGAAGATCTTCCTCCATCATTCAGAACTTTGGCAAGAGAGATTAAAAAGAAGAAAACTCCAACTCAAGGCATTGCTCACGCTGCATACCAGCAATTTATATCGGCTTTCTCCATTTCGACCATCAAGATCTCTGGTACGAAGACAGAATCGCCGCATCTTCTAGCTTATCCAACGAGCCAGTCACTTCCTCGAGGCCTGATGATGATTCCCACCCTGCTTAGTGATGACCGGAACGCTCGCTATGTTAGAATAGCCAACCTGACAGATGAAGACAGAATCCTGCCTGCGAAGACACCAGTAGCAGTTTTAGAAATGGTCGACATGCTTGAAAAAGGTCCGCAAGTCCAGCTCAACACCGAGTTAGTCATCTCAGCCACATCGACTGGAGAAGAAGACCAAACAAAATCAAGCCGCAAGTTGGGGAAACCAACCATTCCCGACTTTGACGGGACAAACAGCCAAAAGAAGAAGCTGCAGGAACTCTTCGAAAAATACTCTGACGCTTTCATGGCAAACTCAGAAGACGTAGGTTTCACTGATGCTGTGACACACCGCCTGAAAACTACAGATGAAACACCAGTAGTTCAACCTTATCGGCGAATTTCACCTTCTCAGTTTGAAGAAGTCAGAAATCATCTGAAAGAACTTGTGAAGAAAGGCATCATCACAGAAAGCTACAGCCCTTATGCAGCACCAGTTGTCATCGTCAGGAAGAAAGATGGTTCCATCAGACTGTGTCAGTGTGTGTCGACTATCGCAAGTTGAACTCCAAGACCATCAGAGATGCTTATCTATTGCCGAGAATTCAAGAATCTTTCGACGCGCTGGTGGGCTCGCAATACTTCTCGACCTTTGATCTAGGCTCCGGATTCCATCAGATAGCCATGCATCCAGAAGATCAGTAAAAGACAGCCTTCACAACTCCAATGGGACTCTACGAATACACCAGAATGCCTATGGGTCTCTGCACAGCGCCAGCCACCTTTCAGAGACTAATGCAAAGAACAATGGCCGACTTCACTTTCGAGTTCCTCCTGGTCTACATTGACGACCTCCTAGTCTACTCTAAGACGTTTGAAGAGCATCTAGAACACTTAGAGCGTCTCTTGCGAAGAATCACAGAAATGGGCCTCAAACTTCGAGCTGACAAATGTCAAATTTTGCGTCGACAAGTCGTCTATTTGGGCCACACCATTTCTGCTGAGGGCGTCTCCTGCGAAGATAAGAAAGTCGAGGCAGTCAGAGAATGGCCAGTACCCAACACAACTTCAGAACTCCGCAGCTTCTTAGGCTTCGCAAGTTACTATCGATGGTTCATCAAGAAATTTGCCAAAATAGCTGGCCCTCTACACAATTTAGTCTCCAGAGACAAAAGCAAGAAAAAGAACGCCAACATCTCAGAAACGTGGAACCACTGTCATCAGAAAGCTTTCGAAGAACTCAAGAGCACGCTAACCAGAGCACCTGTCTTAGGCTACGCAGATTTCACTAAGCCTTTCATTTTAGAAACAGATGCAAGCCACAAGGGACTGGGAGCCATCTTGTCTCAAGAACAAGATGGACAGCGACGTGTCTTAGCGTACGCGAGTAGAAGACTGAGACCAACTGAGAAGAATCAAGCCAATTGCTCCAGTCTCACCTGTCTCACCTGTCGGCGTCACCGGGAACAGTGTTGGCCGCTGCACATGATGTCCTCACAAGTTGCCTCCAGCACTCTCGATCTTGGCTAAGTCTGACCACCTCCTGGAGTTTCTTGCCACTGATGTTTGTGATGTTTCTAGCAAGTGATGCAGGTGGCCGTCCTCTGTTTCTCTTTCCTTCCACTTTACCTTGGAGGACAGTGGACATCAAGTCTGTTCTCTCATTACGGATTGCGTGTCCAACATATTTCAGTTTCCTCCGTTGTATGAGTACTAGAAGCTTGCGTGTAGTACCCAACTCATTCAGTATGCTTTCATTTGAGCGCCTATCCGTCCATTTGACCCTCAGCAGTCTTCGGTAAAACCACAGCTCTGCTGCTTCCACTCGTCTTTCATCCTCTTTCTTCATTGTCCATGCCTCGCAGCCGTATAACATCACTGGCCAGACAAGACATTTTAAGAGTTTTATCTTAAGGTCTGCTGTTATGCTGTGGTCTTTCCAAATATTGTTCAATTGAACCATACTGTTCTTGGCCATTCCAATTCTCATCTTTATGTCTTTTGAGCATGTTCCATCGTGTGTCTTGACTGAACCTAAATATCTAAAGTCCTTGACATTTTCTAGAGGGACTTGGTTTAGCATGATCTGGTCCTGTCTAGTGTTATATTTGCCTGCAACATGCATAACCTTTGTCTTCTTTGAATTTAAGTCCAGCCCAGCTGCCTTTCCAACCCGGTCTACCCTGTACAGGATCCTCCTAGAGCCTGTAATGTTGTCTGCCAGTAATCCTGTGTCATCTGCGTAGCGTAAATTTGACAGGTTTCTACCACCAATATTTACTCCCATGTCTTCTATGTCTGCTTCTCTCATGATATGTTCAGTGTATATGCTGAAGAGATGTGGAGACAGGATGCAACCTTGCCTTACCCCTTTAGTGATGTTAAAAAATTTGCAGTTTTGATTATTCCATCTGATTGTTGCTTTTTGATCATTATATAATGAAGCTATGAGGGAAACCAGATGTCTTGGAAAACCCATTTTGATCATGAAGTGGAAAAGACTTTGGTGAATCACGCTATCAAATGCTTTGCTGTAGTCAATGAAAACGATGAACATCTCTCGGTCTGTGTTTCTAATCTTTTCTATCAATATCTGGAGTACAAACAGCATATCTATTGTTCCCCTGTTTTTCCTATAGCCTGCCTGACAGTCGGATAGCTCTTCCTCTACTTTTGGCTTTAACCTGTTTAAAATTATTATCAGCAGTATTTTACTGGCATGACTGATCAGTGCAATTGTTCTATAATTGTTGCAGTCTTTGACATTTCCACTCTTATGTAACATGACAAATTCTTGGAGCTTCCAGTCTGTAGGCCACTGACAAGTCTTCCATATCTTGCAGCATAAGTGATGCATTACTTTGAGTCCACCATCACCTGAGTGTTTCAACAACTCTCCAGGAATATTGTCAAGACCAGGAGACTTTCTGCATTTTAGATCTTTAATGGCAGATTCAACTTCGCTGAGCAGAGGTTCAGGTTCCGTATCTCCAGGGATCAATTCCAAATTTGGCTCTAAATTATTTTCATGGCTGTCAGGCTTGCCAAAAAGTGATGTGCCATATTCGTTCCACCTATCCAAGACATCATCTGGTTCAGTCAGAGTGTGACCATCCTTGTTGTTGATGCATTGGTTTGTTGCTTTGAAATTTGTTTTTTTCACTTTTTTTATTTGTTTGAAGAGCTCCCTCGACTTCCTGTTTTCGTTGTGTTCATTGATTTTACTGCATTCTTGTGCCAGCCAATTTGCTTTGTCTCTTCTGACTTTACTTTTTATTTCCCTTTTCAGTGCTGAGTATTTTTCCCGCTCTCCCTGCTTTCGAGCTTGACTTTTCTTTTCTGCCAGATCTATCACTTCCTGACTTATGTAGGGCTTAGCTTTTTTCCTTTTTTCTTCTTTTCCTAGTTTTTCTTCAGAGATTTTGGTCAGTGTGTTTTTTATGTCTGTCCAGATTTCATCAGGATATGAGTCATTTTCATCCCAAACTTCAAGTAACTTTAAGAAACGATTACTTGTTTCTATACTGAATTCTAACGCCAGCTCAGGGTTTTCTAATTTTGATATGTCGAACTTTGGCGTAGTTTTGGTTTTAGGCTTCTTCAATATTTTCATTCTTAATTTGGTTGTCACAAGAATGTGATCCGTGTCGCAGTCTGTTCCAGGCTTTGTTTTTGCATTGAGGACAGTTGATTTCCAGGATCTGTCAATGATAATATAATCAATCTGATTACGACACCTGTCTCCTGGAGAGATCCATGTGTATCTTCTGCGCAGTGGTTGTTGGAAAAAAGTATTTGTGATGTTCATCTCATTTGCCTGACAAAACAGAGCCAGCATGTCACCTCTCTCATTTCGTTCTCCTAAACCATATGGTCCTATTCCACATTCTGTGTCAGCCCCCTCTCCAACTTTAGCGTTGAAGTCACCCATCACAATGCATATTTCCTTTTTGGGAATTTTGTCTCTGATAGTTTGGAGGTCATTGTAAAAATTTTCTATTTCTTCTTCTGAGCTAGTGGATGTTGGAGCATAAGCTTGAACTATGTTCAAAACAGCATATTTGGTATTTATTTTGACAGTGAGAAATCTGTCATTAATTGGATTATAGCTTTTCAGAGCTCCAGCATGCTTTTTGTCCAGCACAATTGCTACTCCTCTTGAGCCACCTTTTTCATTTCCACTATATACAACTGTATGCTCTCCTACAGTAAAAAGTCCCTGCCCACTCCATCTAACCTCACAGAGCCCTGTTATGTTCATCTTGCTCCTTTCTAATTCTTTGACTAGTAGGTAGAGCTTTCCTAATTCTAACATAGTCTGTACATTCCATGTCCCTATATTCAAATCCTTTTTTTGCATTTTTTTCTTTTTGTGATTTTGCATTTTTGAGGAGTTTCTACATGTCCGCTTCCAATAACCTCCGTCGGGTAATCCATTACCGTCATCACAGCTACCTTTCACAGACACGGACTCTCCCTCCCCAGTAGCCATTGAGTTCAGGTCCCCCCTGGGGGACTCAGAGGACACAGAACTATAACGTTTTCCATTTTGTAAGTTCATCATATGCAATGATTAGCAAAAGTACAAGCAAGTAGTTTGCGGGTGCCTTCTTGCCGCGCAGTGCACTTACAGTGCTGAGATCCTGACCATTGTTCCTTCGAAGAAATCATCTGCTCACGACATTGAAAAAGAAGCCATATATGAAAAGTGTATCTTCTTTACCCTCTTTTTCACCCATCCCCTGCTGCCAGGACTTGTTTGTATGCACCCCTTAGTCTGGCCCCTCCCCCAGCGACCTGTCCGGCTTGCTTGAAGCTGCCAGGGCCCACGAAGTCCCCGCCGGCATAGCTCCTGGGATCGTAAGGACACACAAGCTCCCCCGCCACAACAAGGCTGATGCAATTGGAGGGAAACTAGAATTCCTGGCCATGAAATGGGCGATTTCCGAGAAGTTCAGAGACTATCTACTTGGCTCGAAATTCGTCGTCTACACAGACAATAATCCTCTGGTACATTTCAAGACTGCTTCACTGGGCGCGGTAGAACAACGCTGGGCTGCTCAACTGGCACAATCCGACTTTGAAATCAAATTCCGTCCTAGGAAGACAAATCCTGCTGACGCTTTGTCCAGACTATCTTCACCCGCAACATCAATACCACCTGAATTTGCTGTCATGCAAGAACCAAAAGAAGATGTCTTCACGTCAGAGCAACATTCTCTGCCATTGAAGAAGATAGCAACTGAAATCCAGTCAGCACAAGCGCGAGATGAAATCATTGGTCCTGTCTTGAAGTTATGGCCGGAGAAACCACACACGCGGGGAAACCAAGAACTAAACACCTTGTGCCAGCAATACCCACGACTGCGCCTAGAAGATGGAGTCCTCTACCGAAGGATGGAAGATCCGCTTCTGGGGCCTTGTCAACAACTTGTCCTCCCGGCTTCCATGAAGGCAGAAGTCTTGAAGTCTCTACACGACGATATGGGTCATCAAGGGAACAACAGGGTCATAGGTCTACTACGAGCAAGAGCATACTGGCCAGGCATGCATCGAGAAGTCTCACGTTACATTGCCAACTGCCAAAGATGTACTATGGGGCGGCATCCTACCAGCATTTCAACATCTGGTCACCTCCTAGCATCGCGACCGTTACAAGTCTTAACCATAGACTTCACGAAGTTGGACACAGCCAGCAACGGCCGAGAAAATGTCTTAGTAATGACTGACGTCTTCTCCAAATTCACGCAAGCTGTAACCACCCCCAACCAAGAAGCTTCCACAGTTGCCAAGGTCCTGATCAAAGATTGGTTCCAGAAGTATGGTGTGCCAGAACAGATACACAGCGACCAGGGAGAAACTTTGAATCAAACTTAATTGCTGAACTATGCAAGTACTATGGCATCAAGAAGATGCACACTACACCCTACCACCCGCAGGGCAACGGCCAATGCGAAAGGTTCATCTGTTCCATGTGTCAACTCCTACGATCTCTTGACAATGAAGAAAAGAAACATTGGCCTTTACATCTGCCAGAACTGGTCTTGGCCTACAACAACACCCCTCATGCCGCTACGGGTTTCACACCTCATTTTCTGCTCTTCGGACAACATCCCAGACTTCCAGTAGACAACATATTGGGAGAAGTGAACAAGCCAGCAGAAAATGAAAACTGGTTCCATCTGCACCAGTCCCGTCTAAAGGACGCTCAGAAGAGAGCTTTCGAACAGCTGCAAAAGGCCGGTCTCCGATCTACATGTAGGAGACTTTGTCTTTCTCCGAAACTGTCAGAAAGGCAAACTACAAGACGTCTGGAGACCAGACCCACATCGGGTCTTGGCTAGACCCTACGACAACGATGCCTATGTTGTTCCACCTGTGAGAGGAGGAAATGACCTCACAGTCAACCGAAAAGACCTAATGCAGATGGCCAGTCCGGAGAAGAATGGGAAGAAGGAGGGCCGTTATCATCACCATCAGCATCCCGAAGAAGAGATGAAACCAGCAGCGACTCCGAGTCTGAAGAAGAATGGTTCCTAGCGCAAGAACCTACTATTCTTGTGCCAGCGCCAAGATGGTCTTTGAGACTGGCAGCAAAACCGAGGAAGGTATATGCAGAGAAATCGGTCATCTTCGAATGAGAAAAATTCACAGAAAAGTGAAAGACTTGAAAGACTTACATTGACAGATAATAGGGAAATTGTTGTAAATCTTTAAAGCTAATCTTTAAAGTTTAATGGCTGTTGTAGATCCTTACATTTAACCATCGTTATTTAAAGACTGTTTAAATTGGAAATAATTGTAAATTTTAAAGTTAGTCTTTAAAGCTTTAAAAGAGGATAGAAAAGAGGACCCAGCAATTTTTTTGAAATCAATTTTATTCGGAAATCTTTACAAAAGTCTTAGATCGAAGTCTGTTTATGGGAGACACTTCTATAATTGAAAAAAAAATATCTATCGCGTGTCGGGAACTTCTTTGTGAGAATTGGACGTCGTAAATTAGATTCCTGTTTGTATTGATTCAATCTGCCTTATTTAAATAATAACGCAATTGAATCAAATTCGGTGCCCATAAATATCTTTGTAGTTCAATTTGCCTTATTTACACAATAACGCAATTGAACAAAGATTTTTTCATCTATCTTTATTGATTCAATCTGCCTTATTCAAATAATAATGCAGATGAATCTAGTTTCCTTTTAAGTTTGTCCCCATCCTTTCTTGATTCGAAATTGCCTTATCATATATAACGCAAATCGTATCAAGTCTTTAATGTTTTTTGGAAAAAAAAAATCGGTTCCAAGGAGGGCCTTGGACATATTTGAGGGGGGATAATTGTGATAATGAGGAAACGAAGATAGCCTTAAAGTGGAGTTCCCTTGTTTATTTTAGGAAGTGTCACCCATAATAATGATGTCATCGCTGATAGTCGTCATTTCCGCTTCGTTGATCTGGTAACCACCAAATAATTTAGCGAAAAGGAGCGACTTTAAATCGTATCCTTTTTGGAGGCAACATTTCAGGTAAATGTATAGTATTTTATCGATAAATAAATGGAATTTATAAATAGTTAAGATTAAGAATCATTGCGATGATCGTTGTTATGAAAATATCAACATCTCCAAGGCAGCGATCACCACAATCTAAATTTCTAACATCTAGATCTAAATACATTTTGTCGTAGATCACAAAATATCGAGTTTCACATAAATCAGATGAATGATTTAGAATTATTTCATAAAATTTAGAATTATTTCATCAATATTTTGAAGAAGTGACAACCACTGCCATGGCTGTTGCCCTGGAATAAGCCATTCTGTTGATTTGCCGCCATGGCAGTGTGTACATTGTTGTCAAAGAAATTGCTGGGTGCCTCAAATATAAGCAGATCCTCTTAGGTTCTCGGGAGATGAGATGACGATGAATGATTAAATCGTTGAGACGTCCGATCCACTGGTTGCCTGCTTTGAGTCTGGAATGTGTGATGCATTGAGTCTGTCAGCTTCTCCGAACTCATAGGGTTCACAAAACCCACCTCATCTGCGCCCCACAACAAAATAAAACAGGAAGAAAAAAGACATCATGACAGTTAAGCCATTCTGACAATCTGCTTTTTCATACAAGAACCAGGAGACATGATTGCCTACAACTCTCTTAGTCTCTACTATTAACAAATAACTACAAACATATAAAACAGGAGAAAAAAGACATCATGACAGTTGAGTTAAGCCATTCTGACAATCTGCCTTTTTATACAAGAACCAGGAGACATGATCAACTACAACTCTCTATTAACATATAACTACATACAAATAAAACAGGGGGGAAAAAACATCATGACGGTTAAGTCATTCTGATTCTGACAATCTGCCTTTTCATACAAGAACCAGAAGACATGGCCGACTACAACTCCCTACTTTCAACAAATAACTACAAATAAATAGAAAGAAAAACATCATGACAGTTAAGTCATTCTGAAAATCTGTTGTTTTATACAAGAACCAAGAGACATGGCCAAATACAACTCCACTGACCACAAGGTCCATGACAGACAACAGAAACTGAAAAAAAATAGTCCAAATTCATCACTAACTGTGGCCTGACTATGTCGATGGTGAACATAAGGACCAGAAGACGACGAAAACAAAAACTACAAGAGAAAATCCAGATTTTGTACTTTTCCAGGTAACCGTGACCATGGACACAAACCTTTAGCGTGCGTTTATGAACAAACAGAGAGTAAGTGTCATTAAGACCTACCTCTGGTTTGGGCAGCTTGTTCTTCTTAGTTGAGCGCTTCATTGTCACGTTCGGTTACGTATGTTTCGTTCACAATTGGCAAGTCCTGTCTGGTGACCAGCATCTGGGAAAACTAATCACATGACTTCTGTCATTAGAGACTAGCTGACTACGTACAGCCATACGCAATACTTCAACAGGAAAAAAAAAAGGAAAAGAAAATTAAGTACAAATATCAATGCATTCACGCACATAATCTACGGGCATGCCCCTGGAATTGACCACTCCATCCAATTTATCGCAGAGGGGATTTAAAAAAAAAACATACCTAAAACATAAAAACAAGCCTAAGTTACCTAAAATCGCTTCTACATATCTCATTTCTCCAGAACCAAAAATGCACTTAATACATGTTCCCAACTATAATCCTGGGAGAAAATACTAAGACTTTATCAAACACATACAGGTGAATGGACCAGCAAGGCAGACAATCATAGGAAGAAATGACAGAAGCAAAGGAGGAAGAAAGTTACAAAAAGTGACAGAAAAGAGGAAATTTTAGCACAGAATTTCCAGAAGGTGGGGATACTATTTATACTGAGAGTCCCCAGCATCCCCACAGGGGACCATGATCAACATGCATATAACAAAAGCAGAAATCAGTGAACAATTCTTATGATTTAAATAAATGAGAATTATTTTCAAAATAGACAGTACACAAATAACACCAACACTGACCTCTACTGGCTTAGTGAAAAGCAATGACATTATAGTAACAGTGAAAGTGAAAGCAAAAATTTAACTCTTTCACTCCCACACCCTATGCACTGCAGTGTTTCACATTTCCCTCGGACTCCGGACATTGACCGATTGAAATTTGAAATGACCGATTGTTTTGCTTCTGAGCGGACCCACTGTCCGATTGATATGCTATCCGAGCGGACCCGTGTCCGATTATTACATGGAAGTCGCGGACACGCCAAGTGTGTTTTATCGAGCGCGTTGAACGGCAGCGCTGGCTGTGCGAGGCCCTTGTAGCTGACACAGTGACAGTGGACAGCCTATCACAGTGTCAACCATCGCCCAGCGCTCCGCGAGTGTGCTATTTTTAGCTTCGCACGTTATCGGGGACGTTGTTTTGTTTTTGTTTTTACTGATTTTGAAGCAAGGTGCGACTTCAGTATTAACTTACAATAACTGCTTGAATATTCCATTTTTTTGTGTTGTTTAAGACTTAACAGATATTATTCAAAATTGCCAGAATGTGCCAAGTTTTCTCAGTCAGATCTTATTTTATAGCAAGATGCTACTTAGTTTTCGTTATTAAAATTCATTCACTATTCAGTATCACTATGTTCAAATGTGATTGCCAGATTGTGCCAAGTGTTGTTTTGGGTTGGGTTTTTTTTTACTGATTTTGAAGGAAGGTGCGACTTCAGTATTAACTTACAATAACTGTTTGTTGATTATTTCATTTGTGTGTTGTTTAAGATGTAATTACTAAAAATTAGTAATTTTTGTTGCAAATGCTTTATAGTATATCAGAGTTCTGCATTACTGGACTTATTTTAAATAAACACTTGTTTTTTTGCGAAAAAATGGTGTCCTATTGTTTTTTCATAGCCAGGACACTGTGTCCTATTACTTTTCTATGTCCAGGATACTGTGTCCTATTGGGGGTTCAGAAAATGTGAATCACTGGCACTGATGTCATGTGATGGAGAAGATCCAAAAGTTCAACCAATCAATGGTAAAGGGAAATGTCATCACACATGGAAGCTTGTGTTATTTTATCTGCTTTATTTTGAACTGGTCAAGACTAGATTCTTTCTTTCTCTTTAATTGTTTGCTTGTTTGGTTTGGTTTGGTTTTCTTTTCTGTCCTGATTTCTATGCCAATTTCATGACCACAGAATCAGGGGCAAGTTTCCGCAATGATACGATGATGATGCGGAACTGGATGACAATCATGATGATGTGGACTTCCACTCTAGATTAACTCTTTGACTCCCTCAGCCTGCCCACTATTATTCTGCTTTGTCAACCATGACAGCAAAGCAAAAATTTAACCCTTTGACCCCTCACCCTGTCCACCAGCTTCCTGCAGGAAGCTGGTGGACAGGGTGAGGGGGTCAAAGGGTTAAATTTTTGCTTGTGGTGGAAAGGGTGTGGGAGTCAAAGGGATAAGACTGCCTTACAAAGCTGTACATTACAATTATTCTTATAACATACCCTGGCATCAATCAGGGCCTAGAGATACAGACACTTGTAAATTCTGGCAGTGAACATGACAAAAACATCCTTTTAAAATCATTGATATTAAAAAGTTTATAATCCAGTTTTGGTGGGAAACAATCCATTTATAAACAATTAAAATGCTGTCAATTGTTTGCTAAAAGTAAAACTGAACATACTCTTCATTTTTCTTGAAAAATATATATACAAAAATTATGCACCACACACAAATAGGACAAAACCACTCACTTTAAAACACACAACGTTTCGGCCACACCGGCCCTTGTCAAGGGGAACATGTAACTGTTTTTTCTTTTGTTGCTCTTGCCCACAACCAACAAAAATTACCCCCTCCTACACACACACACATACACACACACAGAGTACACACACACGCAGAGTACACACACACACAGAGTACACACACACACACACACAAACACACAGTACACACACACTCGCTCAGAAACACACACACACATGCACGCACACACACACAGAGTCAATACACATGTATGAGTATGACTTATAGTTGCACACTGAAATAAAAGTGGAGTCTTCATAAAACCACCTTAATTTAAATGGGACCTTTTTCTCTCTTTTTCTTTGAGGAGAGACTGGCAGACATATCGACTGGTTTACTGTTGGAGTGGTAGATTGATTGGCTGATTCACGATAAGACCATATGATACATAGGCCTAAACAGATCAGTTATGCTGATGATCAAGGGCAGAATTTAGTCGAACACTGGAATTCTAAGACCTGGCTAAAGTACTTGCCAACAACTAATGATCCCTGACTATGTAAGACTAAAGGCTTATTATAGTTATACTTCAATACATTTGGCTGATAATACTGTCATAATGACAGTGACATACTAAGAGTTTGGTCCAATTGTATACACTGCTTGCCAGTGTCTCAGCCATTATGCACATAAATAGATCTAGTAATCAATAACATTTCACATGCTAATGGTTGTGTGTTCAAATCCCTGGGTTTGCTACATTAAAACTAACTTTCTCACCATCCAATTTTAACGTTATTGTTATTCTGGTGGTGTCAGTATAGGATTACGTAAGTCCCCCTTCCTTCCCCCATTTCCCTGGGATGGTTATCCCCATTGGCCATATCACCTGAGGTGGGCGCTGACGTAAACACTGAACCAAATCAATAACACTTGGAAAGACAGAAGGATACCAACAGGCCTTAGGATTAACATTACAAAATGTGTGATCTGGCTAGTAATGCTATCCTGGACATACAAAAAAAAAAAAAAAAACGGAAGGCAGATGAAAATAATATGATCGAAGCAGCAGCAATGTGGTTCTACTGGCTCCTTCTTTGAGTCTCATGGACTGATAAAACTTTAAAAGAAGAAATTAACACATTTTGAACGAATCTATTGTCCAACGCTAATGCTGGCAGAAATCAACAAAAGAAAAATGAGATAACATCGGCCATGCTACCCGCAACACGAACGTCGTACAGTCCTAATCAATGACAACAAACTGAACTGTTTCCGAGGAAAAGTTGAGGTCAAAAGAAATCCGGGCTGATCACCCACCTCCTACTCGAACAACATCATCACTATCAGTGATTTGAAAGTCTACAAAGTAGCACAGAAAAGTCCAGATCGAGAGTTGTTGCGGCTACCATAACCATCGAACTCGATGATACTGACAGGTGACAGGTGACGAGGGGTGAGGGGAGGGAGAGGGGCGAAAAACAAGCCAGGTCTTCGCAGTCTTCTTCTTCTTCTTTTTCTTCCGTTGAGCGACCACAATCAACACACTGATTCTCCTGCCGCGCAGTTCCACATAAAAAAAAAGTAACGTAATGATATGGTCTGGATCTGCACTAAGTTATTCCCGATTCAACCCCAATCCATTGCCTGATTACTAAACTACTACCTCCTTTTGATCACTTGATCTGATGGAAGATAGAGCGGCATTCACTTTCGGTCATACATCTCCGTTCATTTTCACCGCGGAAAACACTCTTCCGGTGACTTACACACAAGATACCTACATTACAAAATTTGCCAGGATATTTCGGGCTCGGCGTATAACTATTTTAACTTAATCTCTTTAGAAAATTGTCGATGAAATTTAGTAATTCAATCAGAGTCAGTTTGTTGTTGTGTGTTGTTTTTTTATGTGTAGTAAGTGCAAACTACGCACAAAGACTTTGATTTATCGTATCATTCTTCCCCCACATGATCCTGCCGCTTCCCCCCACCCACAAACATATCGACAACAAATTACCCAGCTTGAAGTGCGGAATTTGTTCACAATCAGTCAATTCCATATGTGCTCCATCCAAACCTGCTGCCAGTTGTTTCTCAGACCCCTTGAACCTGCACAAAACCCTGGGCTATGCACTGACAAGATCTTAAAATGGGGGCCGAGGGAAACGTATAGGACTTACATGGTCGAAACGGTGGCACCACCAGTATGGTTGGAGCACAAAGACGGGCAGTGAAGAGGCCAAATCCTATGTCGAAGAGAGGGACTGAACCCAAGATGTGAGACCATAAGTTCACAGCCTTATGAAAAAAGCCAGTCAGTGCACAACAAACGCACAGAAAACTAACACATATGGCCAATCTGGCTTTCTTTTTTTTTTTTTAATTTTATTTATCACATGCTATATACATTTTATGTTTTTATAATAATAATAATAATTACAATATTTATATAGCGCAAAATCTTGATAAAATCAAATCTAAGCGCTGAAGCAGACACACACGCAGGCACGCACGCTCGCACACACACGCACGCACACATACAGACACACACACACACACACACACACACACACACACACACACACACACACACACACACACACACACACACACCCACACACACGCATGGCTATAAATGGGGAGAAAGAATAAAAGCAATAAAAGCAAGAATAAAAGCAATGGAAAATTATAGAGAGCTAGTGGTACTGTTGCCTATCTGATTTCATGTTATCATCTGTTGTTATTCTTGAAGAAGTATATTTATGATGCATTAATATCTTAACTGCGATGTCTTTCACGGCAGGTCTTGGGGCCTTTTTTATGCCCTTGTCATCATCATCATCAGGTGCCCTGCCGCATGGCGTTGGCGACCATGGACTTCCAACCATCTCTATCTCTCGTTGCCCCCAGCATCTCCCCCACCCTCTTAATCCTCAGCCACCCTGCAAGTCCGTCCAGCATTCTCTCTCTGGGTCTATCCGGTGCTCTCTTTCCCTCCAGCTTTCCCGTTGTGACCAGGTGCTCCAAATCCCCCTTCCTCATAAAATGGCCTATAAATGTTGCTTGTCTTTTCCTAATCTTCCTTATCAGTGATCGACTTGTGTCTGCCTCCATCAAGACTGTCTCGTTTGTTTTCTTTGCTGTCCATGGTACTCTCAACATTCTTCTGAGAAACCACATCTCGGCTGCCTCAATCTTGCTCTGGCTTTGCTTGCTGACTGTCCACGCCTCGCATCCGTACAACAGTATTGGTTCTATATAACATTCAAGAACTCTCTTCCTGATGTTAATTGATAGGCATTTGCTGGTAAAAATGCTTGTCATCTTCTTGAATGCTGTTTTGGCTTGGCCGATTCTGCCAGCTATTTCTGATGTGCATCTGCCGTCTGATGAAATGACCGTTCCCAGGTATTTGAACTTATTAACCTGTGTCAAGGTTGTGCCATTTGCTGTTATTTTGCATGAGGGGATTTCATGTTTTTTACTGATCACCATGACTTCAGTCTTCCTGCTGTTTAGTTCCAACCCCTTACCTTTGCTTTCTGTTTCTAGTATATTCACAAGGTTTTGTAGGTCCCTTTCATTTTCTGCAATTAGCACGGTGTCATCTGCGTACCGAATGTTGTTTATCATTTTCCCTCCAACCTTTAATCCAGGGTCTTCTTCTAGGTTTCTCATGATGTTTTCGCTATATAGTGAAAACAGATCTGGTGACAAAACACAACCCTGTCTGACTCCTCTTTTGATGTTTTGAAAAGAGCTTATATTGTTTTCTATTCTCATTGCAGCTGTTTGTTCCCAGTACATATTCCTGATTATTCGTAGATCTTTTCCATCAATATTGAGTCTCTCCAGTTGGTTGATAAATTCTTCATGTCGTACCCGATCGAAAGCCTTGGTATAGTCAACAAAGCATAAATACAAATCCTTATTCATCTCAACTGACCTCTCTATGATAGTTCTTAGGATGTATATGGCATTAATAGTTCCTTTCCCCTCCACAAATCCACACTGTTCTTCTGCTATTTCTCTTTTGATTCTATTCCTTGTCCTCATCATGATTATTCTTAACAGGATTTTTGTTACATGACTCATCAAACTGATTGTGCGATGGAGTTCGCATTCTATAGCCCCTGTCTTCTTTGGAAGTGCAATGAAAATTGATTTTGACATATCTTTGGGGATTTTTCCTGTGTCATAAATTTCATTTAGGAGGACTGTTATTTTTTTCTATGCCAAATTCCTCCAGGGCTTCAATCATCTCTGTAGTAATGTTGTCTGGTCCTGGGGCTTTTCCTGGTTTCATCTTTTTCAGTGCTGCTCTGACTTCATCTTTCATTATGGGTGGTCCTTCAAAGTTCTTTTTTATAATGTGTTCTTCGTTTCTATTATCATCAAAAAGGTCTTTAATATACTCTCCCCATCTGTCTAATATTTTGTCTTTTTCCATGATAAGCGTGCCATCTTTTGATTTTAAGCAACCAGTTGATGTGCATGTATTTTTCCTGTGAACAATTTCTTCAATTCGTCTGTACATACACTGAGGATCCATTTTGTGTCGTTCTTCTATCTCTTTGCATTTTGTGTTCAGCCAAGCTTCCTTAGCTTCATTGCACCTATACCTGATTTCTTTGTTTATCTTCCTTTATATCTCCTCGTTTCTCTTTGCCTTCCTCCTTTTCTCCATCAGGCCCAAAATTTCATTAGTCATCCAGCTCTTTTTTGCTTTTCTATTTGCCTTAGGAATTTCCTCACAAGCTTCATTTATAGAACTTCTCAACTTTGTCCATTTTCCTCACTGTCACCAACGTCTTCCAGAGCACTGAATTTGTTTTGAACATTTACATTAAATTTTTGACGTATCATTTCATCTGTCTTCAAGAGTCCAAGGTTTAGTTTGATGTTGCTTTTGGTCTGTTTCCTTTTCCTCAATTTCAGCCTAAACCTTCCCACTACCGGATTGTGGTCACTGTTGCAGTCTGCACCTGGTAGTGTTTTTGCTGACAGTAAAGAATTTCTAAATCTTTTGTTGATCAGGATGTAGTCAATTTGATTTTTGGTATTATCTCCTGGACTCATCCAAGTCCATTTTCTTCTGTTAGGCTGCTCAAACCAGGTGTTTCCTACTATGAACTCATTCATCTGTGCCCATTCTACAAGCTTCCCCCCTCTTTCGTTTTGTGTACCAAGGCCATGAGGTCCAGCTATATCCTCCACCCTATCCTGTCCCACTTTAGCCCTTGTACATGCCACAAATGTTGCCAGACGCTGCACTGTGCTGTATTCCTTCGCACAGTTGCGCACAGGAACAGTAGCAGTATAGTATAATGCTATGGTAGTTTCATGGACGACACAGCATTTTCACATCTGTTAATTTGTTGTAATAGTGATCAGCTTAAAATGACATCAAGAGTTTATTGACAACAAAGAATACTGAAGACATTCCACTTCCAGTGATTGATTGAACTGGCTATTGTTGCATTACCATTTCAAAAACTTCTCAGTTGATACTGTTCTTATATCAATGAAATAAATATATACTTACAGTTATCAGTAGCAAACATAATTTAATTTTGATCCTTTGTATGGGTAATACTAAAATCCATTTTCATTCTAAATTTGAGAGGGATGTAGTGTTGTTGCATAGATGTGAAGATGTGTAACAGATATGTGCAGAAATCATGAACAATAACGTTGCTGTGTGTGTAGCGAAATGGAGCCAGCAGATAAGTTTGTTTTCGCTAGTATTTAAATCGCTTATTAAAGAGATAAAACACACGGACCATGTTTTGAATGTATATGTCCATTTACTGTTGCAAGTCAACAAGATAATATTAGATTCAACAACCCAGACCACCAGTGAAGCCTGGTGGAGAAGGAGCAAAGGCCTTCATTGCGAATCAATCCTGGAACCTTGATTCACCTTCCCTGCGGGTGACTGTCCATAAAATGTGATGCATGAAATGTGAAATAGGGTTAAGAAATTAACAAAGAACTGTTTTTCGTCTTTATTGATATCTTAACAAAAGAAATTCCCGAGGTAAATCTATTAGGGGTTGATTTTTGTCGTGTGGCCGCTGAGAAGGGAGATGATGCACAGAGCATTAGAAGGGACATCACTCATAGAGGCAACATGGACGACCACAAAGCGAAACACAAACACCTGGCTCCGAGTGTCCAAAATATTCGTATCAAGCAAAGAGAAACGCAGATCGGTATGTCTCTATTTAGATTTTTTTAAAATGCACTAGTTAATTTTGAGGGGTTCATAATTTGTTGGGATTATTTGCTGTTCGTCATAGTGTCTTTATTTTGTTGTAACTTATGTAAGTCTTGCGCGCGTAAGACCAGAACTGTAGAAATTTTAAAATCACAATGAGTTTAGAGCGGGGGTTTATTTAAGAGGGATTCATCACTCTCGGACAGATTTCTGTTATCTGTAAACTCTTTGAGCCCTCACTATATCCTACGCGCTGGCAGGGTCTTGAAGTGATTTGGATGGATGGGGTGGGGACATTCAAGCTACTGAAGATGACACGTGTCTCCGCGCTCGGAAGAAATTGAGTTGGGGACAGGAGCTACGAAACACAAAGCCGTCGCCACCAGAATGATTAGAGCGTTCAGATGGACAGCAAACAGGCAGACGTTTGTATTGCAGGCTGAACTCAAGATACTAGGTTTTAAGTCCACAGCTCTGTTGCAAGTCTACAAGCCCACCAGCTAAAAAAGTTCCTAGCAGGAAGTAAAGAACTTCTAAAAATAGTAAAATGCTGTGGGTAATCTTGATCTTCATCTTTATGCTTGTGTAGCAGAATCCACAACTGGCATAAATACAGTGAGGAAGGGTATGGTGTTGCCAGCTCGACAGCTGAAAAAGTTCCCAGTAGGAAGTGAAGAAGTTATCATATGCAGTGGGTAATCTTGATCTTTGTCTTTATAGCCTACTTCTAGCAGAATCCACAACTAGCATAAAAGGCAACTTGTTGATAACCAAGTACTGTACTTAATGAGAACGAGTACGGTGCTTGGTGTATTAACAAGTTGCCTTATTGATCCATATATATGCAGAACTTGCGCAGGTAGCAGTCAGTGGATGATGTTTTGACTGTCTCTTCTTCTTGATGGTTGTAGTCTTTTATTTTTGTTATGAAAAAATGAAGTTATATATGTTGGTCTATGTATTTGACTGTTACAAACATACATCATCATCATCATCATTAATGTTATTCTTTTATCAATTTTATTATCTTATCTATTATCGTTAGGCCTATATATGTTTGTTATTCTTGATAAACTGACTATGGTCACTGCAATAATTTTCCCATTACAAATTATACCATTTGAAATATAATAATATAATCTGTAATGTAAGGTCAGCGAGCATGTTTTTGATATAGACGTTATAAATGCTTTTCAATGGAAATCATCATTATCTTTATCATTGCAATTATCATTAATATTATTATTGTTGTTATTATTACTATTACTACTACAGGGTTCGCACAGTCCTTAAAAGTCCTTAATTTTGAGGGCATGCTTTTTAAGGCCTTAAAAGTCCTTAAAAATCAGGCTTTTGCTGAAAGGTCTTTAAAAAGTCCTTAAGTTTTGTCACTGCCTATGATTTTTAATAAAGTCTGTGTAAAATCTTGAGTTTGTAAAAAAAAAAAAAGAAAAGAAAAGGTTGAAATTGAATTGAAAAAAAAAAAGAGAGAGAAAGTCTGAATTGGAGTTAAGATCGACGATCTCACCGATACGTTGTCTGCTATAGGTCAAAACACCAGAGTTATGGGCCTTCATGGCGCATGCACATACATGAAAGAATGTTCCACCATTTTGAAATTGAGAAGTCATAATGCTGGGAAGTGTTTGTTTAACGTGGTTTGGCTGTAAAAAGACGAATACAAAGAATGGCTGCAGGCAGACCCAAGTGGAGACAGATGCAAGGCCTTTTGCCGCATTTGTAAAAAGACCGTAGACATTCGTTCAATGGGAGAATCGGCTGTAAATACCTGTGGAAAAGGGAAAAAACACTGCGATCTGATGAAGGCTTCAAATCCTGCAGTTCATCTTTCGAATTTTTTTACAAAAAATTCTACAACGAGCGATCCCATCACTTCTAGCAGTTCGTCATCCTGCAGTTCATCAACCAACTGTTCTGCTCAAACTCAGATGTCAGTGAACAGCCTGAGCCATACTAAAACAGGCAATGAAAGCTGAACTACTGTGGACTTTAAAAGTAGTAGGCCTCCTTCGGTCATGACTGACCATGGACAAAGTACATCCGTTCTAATGTCTAGATGGGCTGTCTGCTTGGTCCAAGCAGCGTCGCCTGTGACTGTACAGACCAATGCGAGAGAGGCAGTCTCTGTCGCAGCAGTCGCATGTGTATGCTGATGCTGGTCTGTTGGCTGTCATCCCTTTTCTGCGAACTCGCTTTTCTGCTGCAGCAGCTGACAGTTTGTCCTCACCAATCCGCAGCTGTTTCTTGAGAGTAGTTCTCCAGCTGTTGCGGTCGTCTGCGAGGTCCTCCCAGGACTCAGTGTTGATCTCAAGCGCCTTCATGTCACGCTTGCAAACGTCTTTGTATCTCAGCTGTGGGTGGCCAATGTTTCTCTGCCCTGTGGCAAGCTCACCATAAAGGATGTCTTTTGGGATGCGACCATCTTCCATGCGGCGAACGTGGCCCAACCAGCGCAGCCGATGCTGTCTCAGCATGGTATGCATGGTTGGGAGGTCAGCGCAGGTTAGGACTTCGGTGTTGGTCACCTTGTCTTGCCAGGAAATGCCAAGTATGCGCCGTAGGCTTCTCAGGTGGAAGGTATTGAGCCTTTTCTCCTGATGAGCATGCGTGGTCCACGCCTCGCTGCCATACAGCAAGGTGCTGAGGACACAGGCGTTGTATACAGCCATCTTTGTCTTTGTGGTCAGCTTGGGATTTGTCCACACCCTTTGTGTGAGGCGGGCTAGTGTTGTGGCTGCCTTCCCGATCCTCTTGTCGACCTCTGTGTCAAGGGAAAGGTTATCGGTGATGGTGGACCCAAGATATGTGAATTGATGGATGGCTTCAAGCTCGTAGTCATCAATGGTGATGGCTGGTGGAGATGGCGTGTCTTGGCCCAGGACGTTTGTCTTCTTAAGACTGATGGTCAGACCAAAATCTTTGCAGGCCTGGGAGAAGCGGTCCATTAGTGACTGCAAGTCCCGCTGAGTATGGGTCACAACTGCGGCATCGTCGGCAAATAGCATGTCTCTGATGAGGGCTTCATGGACCTTTGTCCTTGCTCTGAGGCGGGCGAGATTGAAGAGCCTGCCATCTGATCTGGTCTGCAGGTGGATCCCTTCTTGCGCTGTGCTGAACGCATGCCTCAGGAGGAGAGCGAAGAAGATTCCAAAGAGGGTTGGGGCCAGGACACAGCCTTGTTTCACACCGCTGCGTACGTCGAAGGGCTTGGAGAGGTTTCCGTTGAACTGCACCATCCCTTTCATGTTTGAGTGGAGAGCCCTGAAAAGGCCATCTCTGCTGACTAGGTCAAAGGCCTTGGTGAGGTCAATGAATGCCACATACAGGGGCATCCGCTGCTCTCTGCACTTCTCCTGGATTTGGCGAAGGGAGAAGACCATGTCTACCGTGGATCTCTCTGCTCGAAAACCACACTGTGATTCCGGGTAGACGCGTTCAGCCAGTTTCTGCAGGCGGATTAGGAGGACCCGAGCATAGACTTTGCCAACAATGCTGAGGAGCGAGATACCTCTGTAGTTGTTGCAGTCGCTCCTTTCGCCCTTGTTTTTGTACAGGGTGACGATCTTGACGTCCCTCATGTCCTGTGGTACAGCTCCCTCATTCCAACACTGACAGAGAACTGCATGCAAAGGGTGCAGAAGAGAAGTCTTGCAGTGCTTGATGAGGTCTGGGGGAATTCCGTCGTTGCCAGGTGCCTTCCCTGATGCCAGGCTATCAATGGCCTTGCTGAGTTCGTCCGCAGTTGGCTCTGCGTCAAGTTCTTCAATTACCGGCATGCACTTGATGGCATCGAGGGCTAAGGGGGACACCATGTTCTGTGTGGAGTAGAGGTCGGAGTAGTGTTCCGCCCATCTTTCCATCTGTTGGCTAGGATTGCTGATTACTTCCCCAGTGGAGGATTTGAGGGGGGCGATCTTGCTCTGTGTTGGTCCCAGTGCCTTCTTGATGCCATCATACATTCCTCGGATGTTGCCTCTTTCAGCAGCACTCTGTATCTCTTCGCTGAGCTCTGTCCAGTACTCGTTTGCGCAGCGCCTGGCGTTAAGCTGAACCTTACTTCTGGCAGCCCTGAGGATTTGCAGGTTCTTCTCACTGAGTGACCGCTTATACTTGGTGAGTGCGGCACGCTTGGCCTCAACAGTGGGAGTCATCTCTGATGATTTGGCCTCAAACCAGTCGTGGGACTTCACAGTTTTCTTCCCAAAGGTGGCCATAGCAATGCGGTGCATGGTGTCTCGTAGCGTTTCTCATCTCTCAGTGGCAGAGTCTCTGGGCTGCAATGCGTTGTATTCTCTCTGAAAGGCCTCTGCGAACTGTTCTACAAGATCTGGCTGAGACATCTTGCTGACGTCAATGCGAGGGTTCCCTTGTTTCTTTGAGCAGTGGAACTTCTTTGGTTGTAGCCTGATCTTGCAACATACCAGAGAGTGGTCTGTGTCGCAGTCTGCGCTGTGATAAGAGCGAGTGTGGAGAACGTTTTTGATAGCGGCACGTCTTACTAGGATCAAATCCAGTTGGTGCCAATGTTTTGAGCGGGGATGCTTCCAGGAGACTTTGTGCTGAGGCTTCGTCTTGAAGAAGGAGTTGGCGATGCACAGTTCATGGCAGGCGCAAAACTCAAGCAGTCGCTGTCCATTCTCATTCATTTTCCCCACTCCAAAGGAACCGAGGCAGAAGGGCCATGAGTCATTGTCTGCACCCACTCTGGCGTTGAAGTCGCCCAGGAGAACAAGTTGTTCTGTCCTGGGGATGTTCCTTATGGTTGATGCAAGATTTTCGTAGAACTCATCCTTGGTGTCTGGAGAGGCGGACAGAGTTGGGGCATAAACGCTGATGAGAGTGACATAGCCTTCGGTGGTGTTGAGGCGGAGAGTCAAGAGTCGTTCTGAACCGCCGCTGCCTGGTTCAATCATGTTCAGCAGGCTGTTCCTTACTGCAAAGCCTACTCTGTGCTCTCTTGGGGCATCAGAACTCTTTCCTTGCCAGAAGAAGGTGTAGTCCCTTTCCTTTAGTGTTCCTAAGTCAGCTAGCCGTGTTTCCTGCAGAGTGGCAATGTCCACATTGAGCCTCTTTAGTTCGCTGTTTATGACGGCGTTTTTTCTGGCGTCGCTGATGTCTTGCAGATCTTGGGAGAGCCCAGGCATCATTGTTCAGACATTCCAACAGCCCAGTTTCACTGCTGATCCTTTTCCTGATCCGTTTCTTGAATTTGAATTTTTCTTTTTGTTTGGTGCGGTAATTAACGACCTGCTTGTCAGATTTTCTCCTAATCTTCATGCACCCAATGAAGAAGGCAGGTCGTGGCGGGACAGCACCTAACTGGCTGGGGGCTGCCCAGCTTAGGTGGGCGGTAGCTGTCCAGTAAGACACGAAGGTCTCTCCCACCGTCAAAAGCAACCCCTGGCGTCAGCTCTACGCCAGTTGAGCAATGACTTATCACCGGTATCTGTTGCTTCCCGTGTTGTGCCGACACTAGTGTTAGTAGCGAGGCTGGAGTGTCCTCTCCAGGTCGTAGGTGCAGAGTTTTTGTAGATGAATGGACGGATGTAAGCCTGGGCAGTGTAATATGGAAGACAGGCTGTTGCCCATGCAACTTGTCCCCCCTCTCCACCTCGCTGACAGATCCAAAGGAACAGCAGGGCTGTTACGTTTTGGTGCCAACGCGGCCGCAGGAGCTGCCGGAAAGTGACAAAGTTTGCCATCCAACCGCCTTAGGGGCCCTACACCGGATTTACTGTCAGGGTTTACTCCCTTAGCTATATGGCCGCGGATAGCTCTCCAGAACTGGCGCCCTTTGATGGATCTAATTTATTTCCACCAGGGTTTCTAGCCACCCTCCTCACCATCCTCCTGAGAGGACTGGTGGGGTTGCTGGTTTAGTCGCCAGCAATTCGACCCTGTGACAGGTAGTACTGGGTTCCAGGTTACCAGTAGCAGATACATCTATCCGACCTGACATTAAAAGTAGTGACAAGTCATTACAGCTTTTGTTCGTGTGAAGGCATTTAAAAAAAAAAAGTGCTTGAAAAGTCCTTAAATTTTTTGTCTGGAAATCTGTATGAACCCTGTACTACTACTACTACTATCATACATCATTTGTCATTATTGTTATTAATATCTTGGCATACAAAGTTTAAATGACCTCAACTGGAACTTCTATAGACTGTACAAATTTAGCATAAATTTGCTATAAAGTATAAGGCCACCAAAGCAGTACGTAATATTCATGTTGTTTTTTTTAATGCTGAGAACAGAGAGGGTGGGTGATATATATACTAGCAGTTTCAGTTTCAGTTTCAGTTTCAGTTTCTCAAGAAGACATCTCCGCGCTCGGAATGAATTCCATATGCACTAACATCACAGGTGCCATGTGTATCGTGATCATGGCACAAGCCTTAACTAAGCCTGCACATAAACCCATGAGCTGGACAGGTCCTGAGGCCCTACCTAGACTATGTTTTACCTAGTCTATATTTTATACTGGTATTTTATCAGCCTACCACTGGAATAATCTTGGTTACAATTACTTATAAATGACGTGTATCTTATTCGTATGGAGGGCCGTGATCGCCGACACTACGTGGCAGAGCGCAAGATGATGATAATGATGAACCATCAACGTTGTCCACAGGGACCCAAAAGAACAAAAGGACAGCATGTATGTGGCAGAATCCTTGATTGGTGTAGATTTCTATGGAAAGTGTGATGGATTTAGTGCATGTTAAATTGGTCCTTGGGTTTTCACACAGGCTGATTGGTTGTTTTGATAAAGCCATGGACTCAGCAGCAGCATAACCAAATTTCTCTGAGGTCTCCGAATACCTGAATTACAAGATCAAAGAGTCCATATACACATGATTTTTATGTATAAGATGTTTGAGGGGTTGGTGCTGGCTGTTCTTGTCACACTTTTTTCACACCAGTGGACAGAAACCAACAGGTGAGCATAGCCAATAATATTTCACATTTGCCAACAATATGACGGAAAACTTCATTACCAAATTGTCTGGTCATAATGACAGAGCATTTAACCCTTTGACTCCCACACCCTATCCACCAACTGCAAAAACTTAATCCTTTGATTCCCTCACCCTGTAAGAAGCTGGTGGATAGGGTGAGGGAATCAGAGAGTTAAGTTTTTGCTTTGCTAACATGATTGGCAATACAGGATGCTGGTAGACAGGGTGCGGGAGTCAAAGGGTTAAGATCCATGGCTTGGCTTGAAGCTAACCTCTATATATCTGAAGGCCATTCGTCACCCATCACCTGCGACCTACGTGTGTGGGGATGGTCGCTCCATACCAGGTTAGAGGTGGCCTTTTCTAGAGGAATAGAACTGATGATGTTGGTTGATTTTGTAAATTGTTTCTTTTTTTCCCCAGAAATTCGGAAAGGGAAACGGCATCGCAATTTCAATGCAAAGAGAGTTCATCTGGAAGAATCTGAGAAAGAAGAATCACCTGTGTCATTAGAAGAGGTATGTTTTAACATTTTAAATATGTTTATAATGCTGAGTTTTCATTGGGAGAGTTTTGTTTTAACTTAAGCATGTTTGAGGATACATATGTCTGATTTTAAGCAGACATCATATCATAACCTGGTTACGCCTAGTTTTCATTTGGACAGTAGTGTTTTAACTTAAGCATGTTTGAGGATATTTATGTCTGATTTTGAGTGGATCCCATATCATAATCTGGTTATGCTGAGTTTTCATTCGGAGAGTTATATTTTGACTTAAGTTTCAGTTTGTTTCTCAATATGATGTCTCTGCGCTTGGAATGAATTCCATGTGATGATAATCATGGCACAAGCCTTAAGCCTGCACATAAACTTATGAGCTGGTCAGGTCCTGAGGTCCTATCTAGCCTATAAAAAATAAACTGTGACCCACCTGAGGGTGTCTCATTTGTTTTCTTTGCTGCCCATGGGACTCTCAATATTCTTCTTAGAAACAACATTCCAGTTGCCTGAGTCTTGTTTTGACTTTGCATTTTAATTGTCCAGGCTTCAGATCCATAAAAGAGTGTTGGCTGTATATGACACTGAAGATGAGTGTTGCCCTTACAAATGCTGGCCTTGAGAAAAGTTGAGATCTGTACCAACCCAGAATCTTAAGGCTTTTGCCGTGTTGGTTAACATTTACCTTTTTTTTTTACTTTAAATTAGTAATGATTATTTCTATGTTAAATCTATTGTGATAATTTCTGTGATATATTAATTATGATGATTTCCATGTTAAATTAATTATGATGATATATGTGTTAAATTAATTAGGATGATTTCTCTGTTGAATATGATGATTTATGTGTTAAATGGATCATGACACCGTGTTAAATTGATTATGATGATTTCTGTGTTAGATTGATTATGATGATTTCTGTGTTAAATTAATTATGATGATTTCTGTGTTAAATTGATTATGTCAGTTTCTGTGTTAAACTGATTATGATGATTTCTGTGTTAAATTAATTATGATTCCTGTGTTAAATTGATTATGATGATTTCTGTATCAAATTAATTATGAAGATTTCTGTGTTAGATTGATTATGAAGATTTCTGTGTTATATTGATTATGATGATTTCTGTGTTAATTAATTATGATGATTTCTGTGTTAAATTGATAATGATGATTTCTGTGTTAAATTAATCATGATGCTTTTTGTGTTAATTGTGATGATTTCTTGTGTTAAATTAATTATGATGATTTCTGTGTTAAATTAATCATGACAATTTCTGTGTTAACCCTTTGATTCCCACACTGCCTGTCTAACCAACTACAAAAACATAACCTTTTGATTTCCTCACTCTATCCACCAGCTTCCTGCAGGAAGCCAGTGGATGGGGTGAGGGAGTCAAAGGATTAAATTTTTGCTTGGGTAGTATGGTTGACAATGCAGGATGCCAGTGGATAGGGTGTGGGAGTGAAAGGGTTAAATTATGATGATTTCTGTGTTAATTTAATTATGATGATTTCTGTGTTAAATTGATTATGATGATCTCTGTATTAAATTAATGATGAAGATTTCTGTGCTAAATCAAATATGACGATTTCTGTGTTGTCGGCCGTTTGTGCAGACAGAGGCAGCATGCAGAGAGTTACTGAACAAGGGAGACCACTCCATGGCGTCCTTGATGAAGCTGCGACGAGCATTCACGCAGGGACCAGAGTACGTCGATGTTTTCTTCAGGTACTCCATTTTGCTTACTGGTACATGTGTTAAAGGCCATGATCAACGTGCACGATAATCAGGTCATGATAGTCAAGTGGGTGAAACATCACACTTCCAGTTGGAAGGTCTGGGATTCGATCCTGCCTGGATACTTCCCGTCTGGCAGGTGAAAGGGTGAAAATTTTTCCGTTCATAGATTTATGATGTCCATCATCTCTATTGATTTATGATGCCCATCATCTGTGTCACCCCCCCCCCCCCCCCTCCAACCCAAATGAGAAAAAAAACAAAACTTGTTTATAACGAATGTCATTACTATCATCATTTTTTCCTCCAAGTCTTATGTTGCTCTTCATCTTTCATCTTGAAAGAATTTTAATTATTTTTAACTGTTGTCTTTTATTGAAATGGAAGTTGTTTTTGACACGTGTTTAGCCCTGTAGGGCTCTAGCAGTTGCTGGCTACAAGCAATATGAACTGAACTGTTTGTTTTCAACGTGTGTTAGCCCTGATATGGCTCTAGTAGTCTGGCTGGGCTATACAGCAATTGAACCTGAACTTGGGTGTTGTTTTTAATGTGTTAGCCCTATATGGCTCTAATAGTCGGCTGGGCTATAGCAGAATGAACCTGAACTTGGGTGTTGTTTTTAATGTGTTAGCCCTGGTATGGCTTAGTAGTCGGCTGGGCTATAAGCAATATGAACCTGAACTTGGGTGTTGTTTTTAAAGTGGTGTTAGCCCTAACATGGCTCTAAAAGTTGGCTGGGCTACAAGCAATTTGAATGTGAACGTGGGTGTAGTTTTTAACGTGGTGTTAGCCCTGATATGGCTGTAGTAGTCAGCCGGGCTATAAGCAATATGACTTCAACTTGTTTCAGGGTAGACAACTGCCTGCCAAGCTTGGTGGGCATTCTGACAGGAGGCAGAATCGAACTCCAGGAACAAGCGGCCTGGTGCCTGACCAACTTGGCCACCGGGCGCCCAGAACACGTCCTGGCTGTGGCCAAGGCAGCTGCGCCCTACTGCATCACCTATGTTTCAGGTTCAAGTCCCCTTCTGCAGGTGGGTGTGTTGGGATGGAAATGTGTTTTTGAATTAAGCGTGCCTGTGTGAAGGAGAGATTTTGTTTTGTTTTGTTTCGTTTCGTTTCGCTGTCCCAAATTCTAGGTCGTTTGGCCCTTACCACTTATTCCTGCTTTTTTGTTCATTTGTTTTCTTTCATAAACCGTTTGACTCCCGCATCCTATCCACCAACTGCAAAAAAATTAGCCCTTTTATTCCCTTACCCTATCCACCAGTTTCCTGTAGGAAGCTGATGGATAGGGTGAGGGAATCAAAGGGTTAAGTTTTTGCTTTGCTAGCATGGTTGGTGATACAGGATGCTGGTGGACAGGGTGAGGGAGTCAAAGGGTTAATAGAGGTTTAACTGTTTCGGGATTTAAAAAATTTTTTTTTTTATTGAATGAGGTTTAACCCTCTTATCTTCATTACGACCGCAGCCGACAGTTCTGCCGGCACTGCCTAGCGCTTCATTACTGCCGTACCCGACCGTAAAAGTCAGCCACGAGCATGGGCTATTTTGATCACGCACTGATCACATGTTTCTGGCCCTGGGAGACTGACAATTGGTCAAACATTCTTGGTATCATCCAATGAGATGATCTTGGGAAAATAAGCACTACACACACATCCATTCACTTATGCTTGGGTGCGAAATGTGGTTGGGGTATTTTCATTCATGCCTCGTAGCTTGTGAAAAAATGGTGATGCCCTTTGTAGCAGACGGTTTTCAGGATGCAGATGATTCTCCAGATTATTCAGAGGAGGAATTAAATACTACTGTTCGTAAATTAGGAAAACACGAAGAAGATGTAGCTGAGTCAGATATTGAGGTTTGTAAGGGGGAAGATGATGAAAACTGTGATTTAGGAGAGCAGACCGACACAGAAGATAACGCTCCGCTGGCCGCATTCCAGCGAACGTGGCACTCATCACTGGGTCTGCTGACAGTAAAGAAATTTGATCTCTGGATCGGACCAACTTGTATACTGCCAGCTGATGCCAAACCTTTACATTATTTCTTTTTGTTTTTGTACAGACAATTAGTAAACTGTATTATGAACATTGAATGTAGTTTTGTAGTGGAAAGAAAAATAATGATAAAAACTACCTGAACAAACTGTGTAAATACCTGAGGAGCGCTTGGTGATGTTTGGTGACCACTGTGAGTACTATCACATGGAAATGCTGTTAGACACTTTAGCTAAGCCATACTCTAATTCATCACTCATCTGTATGTGTTGTGGTCACGTATAGGTGTGCTTCTCTTGTTTTCGTATATATGTCACTTATTTATTCATCTTTGGTGACATCTTTGGTGACAATGACTTGACAAGCAGTGGTTAGAAAGACATACTCACTTGGATATGGAAGTAAAGCATGTTTACCAACACCTGACAAATTTCTAGCTTTATATCTGATCAGACATGCTCACAGTGTACTCATGAACAGAGTAACCCTATTTGGGGGGAAAAAGCTTGAGAAAATTCGAAATCTAGGGGCAGTTCAGCTCTCTAGAATGCAAATACAGGAGGGTTAACATCTCCACCCACCTGAGGTGAGGTGTCCGAGGGTTTGTAATTTCTCCCCAGTTGTTTTTGTGTGTGACAAGCCATTAACTCACTCAGCTCTAACAGCCGGATATGCGGACAGGCTCGGCGAAGTGCTTCCTTACTAAGGGCCGGATATACGGATCTGACCTTCAAAAATTTCCACTGGTGACAGAGTGCTGTGTAGTGGAAATTGAAGTGGGTCATGCTAAAGCCTCATTACCACAGAGTAATATTTGACCACTGCATGTGGCGAGTGACCTATGACCGGTCAGCCACAGAGCTATCTTTGTGCTGACCCCTTTCCTGTTTACCACGAGAGAGCAATGACGTCTCAGCTGCAAACGAGTTGCGCTCACAGCAGTCGAACAAGACGTGTTTGCACTTTATGTCGGGCAAAAAAGTCATTCTTACCGAGGGGTCTGACTCTGAAGATGCAGAACAGTATGAAGAAAGTGGTTTTAGCCCATCAGAAGGGATGGAATCGATGAAAATGTGTCTGACAGAGAAGGTGAAAGGAAGAGAGGGGTGGGTGTGGTGAGTGACACAGTGTGTACCCGTGGCCTTCGTAGCGCGGTACTTATGCAAATAGCCCACTAGCTGATCTGACAGAGGTTGGTTTTGTTGTTTCGTGATGAATGTCTGCTTGAAGATTTTATGTGTGTGTGTGTTTTCCTTTCAGTTATTCCTCCATACACAGACAGCAAAACACATAGGCTAAACTTGTATGGCATTACAGACCACGCCCCCATTCATTTTTTGACCAAATATTCAGTGACCTGATTATGAAGCACATGGTTGATGAAACAAAGAGATTCAGTGATCAAAGCCTTCAGGCATAAGGGGAACTAGCAAAATAGTTTGAAAATGGAACAGCAGTAAATGAAATGCGTGTGTGTGTGTGTGTGTGTGTGTGTATGTGTGTGTGTGTGTGTGGTGGTTGTGTGGTGTATGTGATTGTGTGTGTATGTGTTTGTGGTGTGTGTGTGTGTGTATGTGTGTGTGTGTGTGTGTGATGTGGATAAGTGTGTGATATGTGTGTGTGTGTGTGTGTGTGTGTGTATACATCTGCACTGTTATGTGCATGTGGATGTTTGTACTGTGTGTGGATGTTTGTATTGTGTGTGTGCACTCTGTGTATGTGTTGTGTGTGTGTGTGTGTGTGTGTGTGTGTGTGTGTGTGTGTGTGTGTGTGTGTGTGTATGTGTGTGTTGTATGTATGAATGTGATTGTATGGTGTGTGTATGGATGTAGGTGTCTGGGTGTGTGTGTCTGTGTGTTGAGGTTATAGTTTTGAAACCTTGTGCTGTGCTTATTTAGTCAAACAATAATCATATGTTACTGTTTCAAGAATGTGTGCTTTGTTAATATTTTTCATGAATTTTCCAATTCCATTCAAGCACTTGGTATGCTGAAGCCGACTATAAATCGCCAAGTAGTCAGCAGCATTTTGCTGACTTTAGCTGAATTGTATAAAGTAGAAATCTCAGGTAGCCATTGTTCACTCTCTACTGGGATTTTCAATGTGATTTATGTGGAAAACTGTCCACTTTTCAGGAGCAGTGTGAACTTTACCACTATCCAATTGCAGCCACCCTCAATTTTGTTGTCACAAAAAATATTTTCTCTCATCACCACCTACAAAAAGAGAACTGTAAAAGTTACAACTTTGAAACTCTGTAATATGCTTATTCAATCAAACAATAATCGTGTTTGGAAATTTCAAGAGTGTTTGTTTCCTCATTATTTTTTTATTATTTTTTTAAACACCTGTACAAACCGCCTGTATACAGGAGAATGTGAAATGACAAATCGACAAGTTATCTGTAATAAGTTATTGATTTTAGTTTATTTGTAGGGAATAGAAACTCTCAATTAGTTATTGTTTACTCTCTACTGGTATTTCCAATGTGATTTATGTGAAAAACAGTCCTCTTTTCAAGAACAGTGAGAACTTCCCTTATATGCTCTTGTGATCACCCTCATTTTCATTACCATGAAAACATACCTTGTTTTACAACTGGCAACAAAAAGAGTACCATAAAGGTTACAGCTTTGAAACTTTGGAAAATGCTTGTTCAATATGATGATAATCATGTGTCAAAATTAAAAGAATATGTGTATAGCCGTTATTTTTTAATGATCTTTTTAAAAACCTATACAAACGCCCAGTATACAGAGGAATGTTAAATTCCAAATCGCCTAGTAGGGAGTGAGTTAATCCTTTAACTTCTTTGGTCTGTTCACCAGAGACTGGATGAGGGCAGAAAAGAGTTAACTGATATTTTGTGTATCCCCGTGAGGATACCGGGGGCTCTTTCAGTATAAATAGTATCCTCACCTTCTGGAAATTCTGTGCTTGAAAGTTTCTCTTTTCTGTCACTCTCTTTGTTTCTTTCTTCCTCCTTTGCTTTCTATCATTTCTTCCTATCATTTTTCGCCTTGCTGGTCCATTCACCTGTATGTGTTTGATAAAGTCTTATGTACTTTCTCTTAAGATTGATAGTTGGGTACATGTATTAAGCACATTTTTGGCTCTAGGGAAGTGAGATATGCGGAAGCAATTTTAGGTAATTTAGGCCCATTTTTATATATGTTTTAATATACCTCTGTTTCATTTTGTATTCGAGTATGTTTTTTAAATCCCCTGTGTAATAAATTGGACGGAGTGGTCAGCACCATGGGCATCTCCTTAGATTATGTACGTGAGCGCATTGATGTGTGTTCTTAATTTTCTTTTCCTTTTTTCCCCTCTGTTGAAATATGTGTATGTTTTGAAAGGGTTATAGCCCTGATATGACTCTATGCAGTCGGTTGGGCTTTAAAAAAAATATCGGTAACAATAGTAATAGATGTTTTGTGTTCAGGACCAGTGTGCGTGGGCGCTGGGTAACATTGCCGCTGAGAATGTGGAGTGTCGTCAACTTTTGCATTCCATGGGATGTCTTTCTCCACTCATCCAACTTTTACAGGTAATAATTTGTTTTCAATCTGTCTTGTTTTCTATAACATTTTAACTGTTTGACTCCTGCACCCTATCCACCAACTGCAAAAACTTAACCCTTTGATTCCCTTACCCTATCCACCAGCTTCCTGCATATCTGAGAAAAATATTGATGCAAAAACAAACCCCAAAACAAAACAAAAAAATGAGCTGATCTTTTCCAGGGTAACTGGCTCCTTACAGATTACTATCTTTTTCACTATGAATAATTTATTTTTAGCCAGTTCATGAATATGTGAAAGAAAAAGGGTGAACTCTCAGAAATTTACATAGTATGTGCAACTTGTTTATTACTTGTTATATTGTCATCAGATTGTGCTGTTCCCCCCATTGGGATGCTGGGGCTCTTTCAGTATAAACAGTATACCTACCTTCTGGAAATTCTGTGCTGGAAATTTCCTCTTTTCTGTCACTCTCTTTGTTTCTTTCTTCCTCCTTTGATTTCTGTCTTCCTATCATTTTCTGCCATGCTGGTCCATTCACCTGTACATGTTCAATAAAGTCTTAGTGTTTTCTTTTTGGATTGATAAGCAGTTTTACTTAATTTAGGCCTGTTTTTATACATGTTTTAGTGTCCTTATTTCTGTTTAAATGTGTATTCATGTATGTTTTTTAAATTCCCTTTGTGATTAATTGGACAGAATGGTCAACACCAGGGGCATCTCCTCAGATTATATGCGTGAATGCATTGATATGTGTAGATAATTTTCTTTTCCGTTTTTTCTGGTGAAGTATTGTGTATATTTTGAACTTGTTCTAGCCCTGATATGGCTCTACGCAGTCGGCTGGGCTTTAAACAACAACAACAATGACAATAATAGTGGTAATTGTACCAGTTGCCGTGGTGCAGTGGTTAATGCAACAGACTGGAAGATTGTGGGTTCGAATCACCATCAGTACCTTCAAAAATCATTGTGAGATTTTTCGGCTCTTACCCAGAGTTGGGTATGCTATGGGCTCATTGGGAAGACTTGAACCACACAGTTGAGTCTCATCCACTTCGTGGATGCGTCATTGAGGGTGTTGCTCAAATTTTCTGACCAGCACTGCAGGTCTGGTTAACGCCAAGATATATTATGATAGTAAGCATAGAGTCCAGCCCTGTCACGCAGTCTCAATTCTAGATGGAACTCCGTAGCATCATGATTATCATCCACATCGACATCATCATCATCGTATAATAAAAACTGTTTCAGCTGCTGTGACCATTAAAGTGGCGTAGAAAATGGGACGAAAAAAAAAAGGTGAGCACAAAGGTAACCTCCCTGAGTGCAATAATCCTTTAAAAAAAAAAAAGTAATTGTGGCATTGATATGATTTTTTTATACTTGTTTTTCTTGTTTGTTTGTTTTTTTCCCACAAACCAGAGCTCCACCCCACCCTGCATGAAATCAGCAGCATTTGCCATCAGCAACTTGATTAGGGAACTACAAGATATGGCAGAGTGAGTTACCCTTTTTTCCTCATCACCTTTGTCTTCTGTTTGAGCATGATCACATTCTTCAGATGTGACCCAACATGGGTAAACCAGTCTAAAGTGTAAAATGTTCATTCCTGAATTTTTAAAGTATCTTAAAATTTCAGAGTTTATGAATTGGCATGCAGAATGTGAATTATCTATTATCATTTTCTGTTTAGATGCATTTAAACTGTTGCCATGTATTCTTGTAGGTTATGAATTCACATGCACAATACGGAATGTGAATTATCTATTATTATTTTGTTTAGATGTATTTGAACTGTTGTCAAGTACTGAATCATTTGAACTGTTGTCAAGTACTTTTGTAATTTATTAATTCACATACAGAATACAGAATGTGAATTATCTATTATCTTTAAATGCATTCTATTATCTTTAGATACATTTGAATTTTTGTCAAGTATTTTTCACTAGGGGAGTGATACATTCATGACATTTTGGAAAAAAAATGTGTTCTTGTTTTTTTTTTGTTTTTTTTTTTTATAAAGAAGTCATGACCTGGATATGGCCTGATCGCCTTAGAGTGTAAAGAGTTAAGGGTGGAAACACTTTGCTTGAGGGGAAGTGGGGGGTTCTCTGAGGACCTTCTGCTGGCCAGCTCTCCCCAGAGTTCTTTGCTACTGACTCCTTTATGTTAACCCTTTCACTCCCGCAGCCTGCCAATAAGCTGCAAAAACTTAACCCTTTGACTCCCTCACCCTGTCTGCCAGCTTCTTGGATAGAGTGAGGAAGTCAAAGGGTTACGTTTTTGCTTTGCTGACATGGTTGACAATGCAGAATGCTGGAAAACAGGTTGCAGGTGTTTGCAATTGTAAGATACAATACAATGAATCATCATCATCATCATCATGTGCCCTGCCACATGGCTTTGGCGATCATGGCCCCCCGTACAAATCTATGCTTTGTCGCTGCAAGTACCTCTCCCACCCTCTCTGTCCTCAGCCACCCTGCAAGTCCATCCAGTTTTTTCTCCGTGGGTCTACCTCGTGTTCTCTTTCCCTCCAGTTTTCCTGGGAAAGTGAAGATGGATGTTGCAGACTCACAATATGGACAGATCTCAGTTGACCCAGTGTTTACCCATTCAGCTGTTTTTAGTCAAGCTGTAACTGGCTACCCTATGGGGATGCCGGGGGCTCTTTCAGAATAAACAGTATGCCCATCTTCTGGAAATCCTGTGCTAGAAATTCCTCTTTTCTGTCACTCTCTTTGTTTCTCTCTTGCTCATTTGCTTTCTGTCATCTTTACCTATCATTTTCTGCCTTGTGGGTCCATTCACCTGTATGCGTAGTGTAAAGCCTTGGATACATTTTCTTAGGATTTGATAATTTGGTACATGTATTAAGTGCATTTTGGGGTTTAAGAAAATGCCTTACATGCTTTCTCTGAGGATTGATAATTGGGTGCATGTATTAATTGCATTTTAAGTTCTAATGGAATATCTGCAGAAGCAGCTTTAGGTAATTTAGACCTGTTTTTATGTATGTTTTAGTATCTTTAGTTATGTTGATATTAGTATTCAGGTTTGACATTTTTTAACCCCCCTGTGTGATAGATTGGATGAGTGGTCAGCACCAGGGGCATAACCTTAGATTATGTGCGCAAATGCATTGATACATGCACTTAATTTTCTTTTCCATTTTTTTCCATTTTTTTCTCTGCAGTGAGATATGATGTACATTTTGAGATGGTTACAGCCCTGTTACATTTCCAGATGGTTATAGCCCTGTTATGGCTCTGGGCAGTCGACTGGCTTTAACCTGTTTGACGCTTCAGGCGCCACATGGCATCATCATCATCATCATCATCATCATCATCATTGTCCTTATGTCAAAACACTTCTGTATATCTGTGTTTTATTATTATCATCATTATCATTGTTTTTGTTATTATTGTCCTTATGTCATGACACTTCTGTATAACCGTGTTTTAGTATTATTGCCATTAATACTATTATTGTCGTCCTTATGTCACAACGCTTCTGTATAATTGTTTTATTATTATCACCATCATCATTATTATAATTATTGTTCTTATAACACTTCTGTATAACTGTGTTTTATTATCATCATTATGATTACTATTATTATTACTGTCCTTATGTCACTACATTTCTGTGTAATTGTGTTTTATCATCATCATCACCACCACCACCATCATCATCACCACCACCACCACTGCTGCCATCGCCGTCATCGTCATCATGATCATCATCATTACTATTGTTATTATTATCCTTATGTCACAAATTTCTGTATAACTGTGTTTTATTATCATCATTATTGTTATTATTGTTCTTATGACACTACTGTATAACTGACCCCAAACGCACCAATTGCTATGACAACGTTCTACAAAGCAGGAGGGAAACAGGTCTGGCCCGAAAGGGCTATGACAACCAGCACATTGCCAAAGGGTCTTCTGGATGGAGCAGTCGACTGGGAGTGTACAGCAGACCTCCCAGAGTGGAGAAATTACCCAGATGTCATCAGCAAGACAGGCATGAGACCAGACATCGCTCTCCACTCTGACTCCTCGAAACAAGTGATTCTGATAGAACTCACTGTGCCATACGAAAGCAGAATGGAAAAAGCACATATCTACAAGACCGAAAAATACGCCGGTCTTGCCAGCACCCTGAAGAAAGCAGGTCTGCGGGTCAAAATCTTCGCCATAGAGGTCGGGGCAAGAGGGTTTGTGGGCACCTCCGCTTATGATCTCATGAAACAACTCGCCATTTCTGGGAAGAAGAGGACTAGAGCCCTTAAAGCGATGGCAGAGGCAGCAGAAAGGAGCTCAAGCTGGATCTGGGCAAGGAGGAACCAAAAAAGTGAACTTCATAAGGATTAAATTCCCTACAGATGATGTGTGCCCCGTTAGCACATTGGTAAAACCGCGTACCGCAGTTCTGAAGCGCAGAATCGCCCAGGTTCGATCCCCGGCGTGGGAAAAAAAAAAAAAAAAAAATAGACAACAGCAGAAGGGCATCCAGGAGTCATGACCTGGATGTGGCCCGGCCCCCCGAGAGTGTAAGGAATTCAGGGCCGAAACACTTGTCTAAAGGGGGTTACTTCTCTGAAGACCTTCTGTTGTCTAGCTCTCCCTAGAGTTTCTTTCTACCTAACTGTGTTTTATTATCATCATTATGATTACTATTGTTACTAATGTCCTTATGTTAGTAGTACTCTTCTGTGTAACTATGTTTTATCATCATCATCATCATGATCATCATCATGTCACAAATTTCTGTATAACTGTGTTTTATTATCATCGTCATCATTTTTATTATCATTGCTCTTATGACACTTTTATATAACTGTGTTTTATTGTCATCATTATGGTTATTATTATTACTGTCCTTATGTCACTACACTTCTGAATAACTGTGTTTTATTATTATCATCATCATTTTATTATTGTTGTTGTCCTTATGTCACAACACTTCTGTATAACTGCATTTTTATTATTATAACTGCGTTTTTAGTGATATTGTCTTTATTTCACGACACTTCTGCATAACTGTGTTTTATTATCATTACTATTATTGTTATTGTCCTTGTGTCACAACACTCTTGTGTAACTATGTATTAATATTATTATTGTTGTTGTTGTTGTTGTCCTTCTGTCAGAACACTTCTGTTTAACCCTTTGACTCCCGCACCCTGCCTACCACCATCCTGCATTGTCAACCATGCTAGCAAAACAAAAACAAAAAACTTAACCCTTTGATTCCCTCAGCCTGTCCACCAGATTCCTGCAGGAAGCTGGTGGATAGTGTGAGGGAGTCAATGTTTTTGCAGTTGGTGGATAGAGTGCGGTAATCAAAGGGTTAACTTGTTTCATTATTATCATCGTTGTTGTTATTATTGTTGTTATGTCACAACACTTCTGTATAACACACGGCTGTTTCAGTAGCTCCCTTTTTTGCCTTTTAGTTGGTCGGCCAGCCTGGCACCAGATGTCAGATATCAGATGTCTGCCCTTACCCCATAGCCATGTGTTTCCACATTCCTTAGTCTAGTGGCAAGGGAAACAGAGGATTAATACTGCACTGTACAGTGATTCTTCTCTGTGGATGAAACCTTGTCGTTGGTAGAGAAGCTTGCGTGCAACTATGATCCATTGAGCTAAGCCGTCGGGAGTCTAGTACTCCTGGTAGGGTCTCCCATGGCGGAAAGTTCACTGGTGAGTTGCCAGACTAATATCATCCGTTTCCACTGCCTTGTGGATAGCTGATGGATCAGTAAAGGCTAAGGGAAACAACCCCTACAGAAAATTCGGAGCGGAGCCCCGTTAGGCGGTTTCTTGTTCAAACTCTGTCAAGTCTCTGGCAAAATCCTACATCCAGAATCATCTCCTGCCGTCTTGACCATGTCTTGCCACTGGATCCAGGTGATCCTGGATGAGAGAGTGTGGATGATGCTGCGCAAGTTATCTACACTTTAACCCCTAGCCTGCCGGGGAACGGAGATTTTCGTTCTGCGCGTATGGTCTAAAAAATTGCCCCGGGACGGCAATTGCCGTTCGCGTCTTTAGTGGAATTTTCTTATCTCCACAGTAAGACCAGAGGTTCCCAATTCACTCCAATCACAACGTTTAGTGTGTCTCCTATGAATATGTATAAGTAGAAGGATCCAATGAGATTTCAAGGAGTCAGTCTGGGCTGTTTCCCAAACCACCCCCTGCAACTTTCGAACCCGCTGATCAACATGGTGGATGACGAAACTCAACCTGGCCGAAGTAGCGTGAAACGAAAGCCAACAGCAAAAGATTACAGTGACTTTGTTACCACTGATGATGAGAAAGTTCTACAATTGATAAAGGACGACAAATTCAGTTGTTATGACGAAACTGCTATGTCAAATGGCTCACTGGAGGAGGAAGAAGTCGAACCAACTTTCCAGAGGAGCGGAGGGTGTGTGTCGACATCGCAATTACTAGAATAGTCCAGCAAGAGGAGAGAGAGCCGAGTTGGAGGCTGTAACTTACCCAGATTTTGAAGAGGGTGAAGGCCAGTCAGGGGAACAATGGATCAGAGGGGGGAGAGTGAAACTGGACACGTAGTACAAGCGTAGTCTGCTACAGCTACACCGGAACTGACACGGTGGAGCAGCCTGCTCGTGGTCAAGCCAGCACGTGTCAACCACGCGGGCAGGGTGTTGGCAGAAGCACAGGTATGACCCATTGTTATTGTCTTGTGTAAGTGTGTTGATAAACGGAGTGTTATCACAGAGTAGTGACTGCAAAAGAGAAGACTTTGCTGAATGGGCTTGTGGGCGTGGCACTGAGTGTGTTTGTGTCATCACTGTACTTATGTGTGTGTGTGTGTGTAGCTGTGTGTGTATCTGTGTGTCTGTGTGTGGAGTTGTGTGTATATGGTTGCCTGTAGTTGTGTGTGTGTGTGTGTGTGTATGTGTGTATGCTTGAAACAAGACTGAGTGAGAACTAGTGTTGCAATGGTGCATGTGTCAGTGTAGGTGTGTGTGTGTGTGTATGTGTGTGTGTGTGTGTGTGTGTGTGTGTGTGTGTGTGTGTGTTGTTTCCATGCACAAGGATGTGAACCTGATTTTTTTTTATATTCACAGGTGGTACCAGATGCCATGGGACCAGAGGCAGGGGACAGGGAGCTACTCAGCAGAGAGGGAGAGGGAGAGGTGCAGTGTTAGACCAGCCCCTTGTGCCACCCAACAACACCCAGCCAGATATTCCACAGTTCACAGGGGAACCTGGCCTGAAGATTCAGCCTGATGGGGACAGGCCTGTGGATACTACCGGCTCTTCCTCAACGAGATACTAGACAAACTTCCCTACCACCCTGGAGAAGACTGTCAGAAAGCTTTCCTCTGGCAGGAAGTGCAAGGTGTACAGCAAGAGGGGCATCAGGAAAGAAACCAACTTTGTGTGTGGACAGTGTTCTTCAAACCCATCTCTTTGTGTGCAGCCTTGCTTCGTGGTGTACCACACCAAGAAAAACTACTAGTTGCTGACTGATGCCCTGTACATAGATCTATGTAGACACAGTTTGTGTATGTATTTTTCATCACTGTGTGTGTTGTGTGATGTGCTATTGGAAAATTTGTAAAAAAAAAATAAAAAAAAAGGAAGGAAAAAAAAAGTGACACGGAAAATTCTTTCGAGTCCCAAAGTGAGTGTGTGTAGATATGGACATGTATTTGGTGATTGTGAAAACTTTGGAAAATTCTTCTTGGACAGAAGGTAAGGAAATACATTTTTCATTATAATTCTTTTGCTTTCTGATAATAATTCAGTTTTATTATTCACTGTTTTTCACTTTTTTTTGCAAATAGTTGTCGTGGAGCTAAAAAAACGTGTGGCAGTGAAAGGGTTAATCAAAATCTCAGCGCATGTCATGGCTTCATACTCACAGTTGAAAGTTTCAACCGTAAAGCCCTGTGGCGATGGGGGCGCGACGACGTAGTAGGTGAGGACAATGCCAAAGCTGACTGACCTGATAGAAGAACTGCACTGGTTGCTGGAGAATTAGCTCGTTACAAGGTTGACATTGCCGCTCTATCAGAGACCAGACTGACTGAAGATGGTCAACTCACTGAGACAGGTGCTGGCTATACATTCTTCTGGAGTGGACGTAAACAAGAAGAACGCCATGAAGCTGGAGTAGGCTTTGCGATCAAGTCCAGTCTAGTTAAGAACCTTAAACGACTGCCTAAAGGTTACAATGACAGACTCATGATGATGCACTTGCCCCTCACAGACAAAAAGCAAGCCGCACTGATTAGTGCCTACGCCCCAACAATGACAAATTCTGAAGAGACCAAAGAGAAGTTCTATGAAGATCTTGATTCTCTACTAACAAGCGTTCCCAGAGCTGACAAACTTCTGGTCCTCGGGGACTTCAATGCAAGAGTTGGGTCCGACTATGAAGCATGGGAAGGCATCATTGGCAAACATGGCATAGGGAATTGCAACAGCAATGGACAACTCCTCCTTCGGACATGCAGCTCACACAACTTGGTCGTCACTAACACGCTATTTCAGTTGGCAACCAGAAAGAAGACAACATGGATGCACCCTAGATCCAGACACTGGCACATGTTGGAGTGGTCAGAAATTCTTGAAAGGTGGGCGGATCACTTCGATAGTGTCTTGAACCGCCCTTCCTCAATAAATGAAGCAGCCATTGATCACCTCCCTCAAATAGAAAAGAACAACCAACTTGATGTACCACCTAACATACAAGAGGTCACAAAGGCCATCGGCCAACTCTCCTGTGGCAAGGCCCCTGGCGCTGACGCCATACCTGCTGAGATCTACAAAGCGGGAGGTCCAATGCTCACACAAAGATTAACTGAGATGTTTGTAACACTCTGGAACAGTCAATCACTCCCTCAAGACTTCAAGGATGCCTCAATAGTCCACCTATACAAGAGGAAGGGAAACAAACAATCATGTGACAACCACAGAGGAATATCACTACTGTCCATTGCAGGCAAGATAGCAAGGGTGCTGCTGAACCGCCTCACTAATCATCTTGAGCAGGGTCTGTTGCCAGAGAGTCAATGTGGATTTCGGGCTGGGAGAGGTACGGTGGACATGATCTTTGCTGCTCGTCAACTGCAAGAAAAGGCGCAGGAACAACACCGAGCACTGTACACAACCTTTGTCGACTTGACAATGGCGTTTGACACGGTGAGTCACGAGGGGCTGTGGAAGATAATGGCGAAGTTCGGCTGCCCTCCAGCCTTCGTAAATATGGTGCGACAATTCCACGATGGTATGATGGCACGGGTCCTTGATGACGGAGAAATGTCCAGAGACTTTCCAGTCAGCAATGGCATGAAACAAGGATACGTCCTTGCACCTACACTATTCTCTATGATGTTCTCGGCAATGTTATCAGATGCAATCTCTCCAGAAGACCCTGGCATAGATATATGCTACTGCACAGATGGCAAGTTGTACAACACAAGACACCTCAAGGCGACCACTAAATGCAGTTACAGCACTCTTCGTGACCTCCTTTTCGCAGACGATTGTGCGTTAAATGCTTACAGTGGTGAACAGATGCAACAATGCATGGACAAATTTTCAACTGCTTGCGACAACTTCGGTCTTACAATAAGCACCAAGAAAACCGAAGTCATGTATCAGCCTCCTCCAGGTGTTCCATATACTGAACCAAATATCGAGGTCAAGGGCACAAAACTACATGCAGTCGACAACTTCACATATCTTGGCAGTTCCCTATCACGTTGTGTGCATATCGACTATAAAGTCAACAAATGCATAGCTAAGGCAGCACTGCATTTGGGAGGCTGCGTCCTACTGTATGGGACAGAAGAGGTATCTCGGCCACAACTAAACTCAAAGTGTACAAAGCGGTGGTCCTCACCACTCTCCTCTACGGCAGTGAGACCTGGACTGTTTACAGTAGACACGCAAGGAAATTGAATCATTTTCACACCAAAAGCCTCAGAAAGATTCTCAATATCCGATGGCAAGAGAAGATCCCTGATACAGAAGTACTAGAGAGAGCCAATCTCCCCTCCATCTGCACTTTACTTCAAAAGAGTCAAGTTCGCTGGGTTGGCCATGTGTACCGGATGTCTGACACCAGAATTCCGAAGCAACTCCTCTACGGGGAACTAGCGTCTGGTAAGAGAACAGTTGGAGGCCAGAGAAAACAGTTTAAAGACAGCTTGAAGGCATCGCTAAAGTCCCTCAACATAGACTGGGAGAATTGGGAAAACCTTGCCCTCGACCGTACAGTCTGGCGTAGAAGAATCAAAACCAGATGTACCACTTCAGAAGTGTCTCGTATCCAATCTGCACAAGAAAAACGAGCTGCACGGAAAGCTGACTCAAAGCAACTTCATGAAGCTGTGGTCATTGTCGACGACGACAGACGAACACCACTACAGTGATTAAGCCATTTTATCATCAACTTTGGCCTTGTGTAGAATGAAATTCTGTAGTATTTGTCCATTCATTTTTTTGAATCCTTATTGTTTATTTATCATTTGACCGAGTGCAGCTATAAATTATTTATTTAGTTATGTAGTTTGAGTTTGTGCTTCACTTATAGAGAGTAAGTGAGTGTCATCATTTCTCACTGTGGGTAAGTGTGTGTGTGTGTGCGGTCTATTTTTTGCTGTATTTCATCTACCTTTCTATACTGGACTTATTTCATGTGAAACGGGAGACAGTATGTGAGTGAAAATATTTTTAAGTTGTTGTTTTGCTGTTGTTGTCTCTTTTATTTTTGTTGCTGTTTTGTTTAATTTCTTTTGTTACTTTTGTTTTTGTTGTGGTTTTTTAAAAATTTTTTAAATTTTTGTTTGCTTTTTTTGTGTGTTGTGTTGTGTTGTGTTGTGTTGTGTTGTGTTGTGTGTGTGTGTGTGTGTGTGTGTATGCGCGCGCGCGTGTGTGTGTCTCAGTTTCGTCGTTTTATTTAGATTTTTTATACTGAAACTGTTTTTTTTCTCCTGTTATTCGTTGTTGTTGTTGTTGTTGTTGTTGTTAGTGTGTGTGTTTGTCGTATTTTACTAGTTGTGGGTGTGTATCTGTGACAGAAGTGGTAGTAAGAACTGGCAAATGGATGTCTGCTGGTTCTGAATTAAAAGACAGTTAGTGTTGAGGCTACGTAAGCCTGTATAGTCAGCCTCTGCATTGTGTGAAAGAAGGCTGCTGCCTTGTACTGTGAGAGAAATCTGTGCCATATCAAAATGATGGATACTTACTAAACAACCTGATAACGATCCTTGCGGACAACTAAACACTTATTCGGTAAGTTTAGTGTTGTCCACACACGTGCAGCTAACATCTCTGAAAATATGAATGTTGTAAAGGTGCAGGTGCATGAACAGTTTGTCATTTAAATTGGATTTTTTATTTTACATATATGTGGTTTTCTTCTGTCAGTCATCTGATCTTTGCAAGGAAAACAGCTGTTATATCTAATTTTTTTCTGCATGCCTGATATCAGTTTCTACATGAGTCATTCCTGCATTTGGTTATAGTGTTTATATTTCTCTTGGTGAAACTCAGACTTTGTAATTTAATGTTTTTGCAACCTACCCATGTACTATAACGCTATAAAAAGTTAACTGGCCTTGCTACGAGTCTCGTATCACTGACACCTGCGGTTCCCTTTTGACAGCTCGGTGCGTTGCACTCACACACTGCTCAGCTGGCTAGCTGCCACTTGAGAGTCCACATCTGCTTATCGTTTATCTCTCCCGTCCCATCCCCTCCCCTCCGCCGCTCCTGCTCTCAAACTAAAATCTTGCTCGGGAACAGCCGTGAACAGCGTTGTTCATTCTGTGTGCACAGCGACGCTGTTCAGAAAGGACTGTTGACGGTGTTACTGCCCTTGCTGCAGAAAGCGGACACACCGGAAGACGTGTTGAGTGAGCTGAGCTGGGTCTGCACCTACCTCACCAACAGGTAACCTCAAGGCGTCCTGGCCCTCTGGTTCCTCTTGCTGTGGCTCTCTCTCTGTCTCTCTCTCTCTGTGTCTCTCTCTGTCTCGTCCTGGCCCTCTGGTTCCTCTTACTGTGGCTCTCACTCTCTCTCTCTCTCTCTCTCTGTCTGTCTGTCTGCTCTGTCTCTTTCTGTCTTGTCCTGGCCCTCTGGTTCTTCTTACTGTGGCTCTCACTCTCTCTCTCTCTCTCTCTCTCTCTGTCTCGTCCTGGCCCTCTGGTTCCTCTTACTGTGGCTCTCCCTCCCTCTCTCTCTCTTTCTGTCTGCTCTCTGTCTTGTCCTGGCCCTCTGGTTCCTCTTGCTGTGACTCTCTGTCTCTTTGTTTCTCTCTGTCTCTCTGTCTTGTCCTGGCCCTCTGGTTCCTCTTGCTGAGGCTCTCCCTCTCTGCCCCCCCCTCTCTCTCTCTGTCTCTCTCTCTCTCTGTCTCTGTGTCTCGTCCTGGCCCTCTGGTTCCTCTTGCTGAGGCTCTCCCTCTCTCTCTGTCTCTCTCTGTCTCTGTCTCAGTCTCTGTATCTCTCTCTGTCTTGTCCTGGCCCTCTGGTTCCTCTTGCTGTGGCTCTCCCTCTGTCTCTCTCTCTCTGTGTCTCTCTCTCTCTGTGTCTCGTCCTGGCCCTCTGGTTCCTCTTGCTGAGGCTCTCCCTCTCTGTCTCTCTGTGTCTCTCTCTCTCTCTGTGTCTTGTCCTGGCCCTCTGGTTCCTCTTGCTGAGGCTCTCCCTCTCTCTCTCTCTGTCTCTCTGTCTTGTCCTGGCCCTCTGGTTCCTCTTGCTGAGGCTGTCCCTCTCTCCCTCCCTCCCTCTCTCTCTCTCTCTCTGTCTCTGTTTCTGTCTCTCTGTCTCGTCCTGGTCCTCTGGTTTCTCTTGCTGAGGCTCTCCCTCTCTCTCTGTGTCTGTCTCTCTGTCTTGTCCTGGCCCTCTGGTTCCTCTTGCTGTGACTCTCCCTCTCTCTCTCTCTCTCTCCCTCTCTCTCTCTTTCTCTCTTTCCCTCTTTCTCTCCCATTATGTAACACATCAGTCCCAATTTCTGATTCAGCTAAAAACCTTGGTGTCTGCATTGACTCTACCCTCTCCATGAACAACTTTGTTTCTCAAACTGCCAGATCCTGCTACTATCATCTCCATCGTATAAAGCTGATCAGGAAGTATCTCTCTGTCGAAACAACTGCAAAACTCGTTCTCTCCTTCATAATGTCTCGCATTGACTATTGCAATTCACTCCTGTCTGGTCTTCCTGCCTCCACCATTCACATCCTACAGCGCATTCAAAACAATGCTGCACGCCTTGTACTCAAAAAGAAAAAAGCTGACCACATATCTCCTCTCCTGGCACAACTTCACTGGCTCCCTGTATCAAAGCGCATACAGTACAAACTAGACACCATGTGCTACAAAAGCCTCAATAACGCAGCCCCCGATTACCTGTCAAGCCTACTTGAGATCTATGTTCCCTCACGTACCCTCCGCTCTGCCTCTGATCCTCTGACTCTTCGCTTTCCACGCACTAAGCTCAATACCTATGGTCCACGAGCCTTCTCTGTTTCTGGTCCACTCTCCTGGAACAAACTTCCTCTCTCAGTCCGTCAGCAACCTACTTTTGTCTCCTTCAAGTCCGCTCTCAAAACTCACCTTTTCTCTCCTGCATAAAATCCTAACCTCACTCAACCCTCCCCTCTGCAGCCTGTCTCCGCTCGGAGGGAATCACATGGTTATAATATATAATTGTATGCTATGCTCTCTATAATTTTCCATTGCTTTTATTCTTGCTTTTATTGCTTTTATTCTTTCTCCCCATTTATAGCCATGCGTGTGTGTGGGTGTGTGTGTGTGTGTGTGTGTGTGTGTGTCTGTGTCTGTATGTGTGCGTGCGTGTGTGTGCGAGCGTGCGTGCCTGCGTGTGTGTCTGCTTCAGCGCTTAGATTTGATTTTATCAAGATTTTGCGCTATATAAATATTGTAATTATTATTATTATTATCTTTCTCTTCCCCCCCCCCCCCCCCCCCTCTCTCTCTCTCTTTTCTCTTTCAGTCTCCAACTTTCAAGAACTTTTTATTTCAGCTTTCTGGTTTTTCTCAGATCTGTGTATGCACGTTGTTTTGTCTGTGTGCTGTGCAGGCAATATGTTTCTGCTCAGTCTGCATGTTCCATCTTTGGGGGGGGGGGGGGGGGGGGGGGGGATGTACATGCTGGGAGTTTTAATGTATTTTAACCCTTTTACTTCTGTTCTGGACCCTGTCCATAAGCTGCAAAAAAATTAACCCTTTCCCTCCGTCATTCTATCCACCAGCTTCCTGCAGGAAAGAAGCTGGTGGATAGGATGAGGGAGTAAAAGAGTTAAGTTTTTGCTTTGCTGTCATGGCTGACAATGCAGGATGCTGGCAGATAGGATGAGGGAGTCAAGGGATTATTATTTTTTATAATTGTGTTTTCAGTCTTTCGATTTTTTTCTCGGTTGCATGTATGCATTTTTGGGGGGGGGGGGGGTTGGCCCACACTATGCAGACAGTATTTTGCTGCACATTCTTCGTACTCCGTCTTTGGTGGGTGTACATGCTGTGTGTGTTCACGTTCCAAGGCTACCGGGTACTGACATGAATTACAGGATCTTTAATGTGTGTATGTTATGTTCTGTATGCATGTACACATTATGGTTATAACCCTGATATGGAACCAGATAAACACGAGAAAAAAAATCAGAACACGTATTCAATACAACCAGACAAGACAGGCACAAATTTTCGGCCAACTGGCCTTTGTCAAGCGTAAATGTAAGATCACAATCGAACAAAGACCAAATACAAAAATTAGGAGAAAAAGACTGAAACTTCCCTGCTGCAAAGAGTAGTTTTTGGAATGTAAAGTATCTCACTATTAAGTAATGTATGTATACACATACACATTCATACATACATACACATGTATCCATGTATACATATACATACATAGATACATACATACATACATATACATATCTACTACATACATATATCTACACACATGCATACACATAAGTCCCTACATAAATATAGAAATAAGAGAAAGTATAAGCATATGATCAACTGCATGGAAAAATATATAATCAAAAGATATTGTTGATGTAAATGGATCATGCCTGATTTGGCCCTGCGCAGTCGGCTGGGCTTTAAACAAAAATAGCACCAACAGCAATAACAGGCATTCCTGAAATTAGCCCTTTTCAAGCAAGGTGTGTGTGAACGGTCATCATCATCATCATCAAGTGCCCTCCCACATGGCAATGGTGATCATGGCCCTTCATATGAATCTATCCCTTGTTTCCGCAAGCAGATCTTCCACCTCTGTCCTCAGCCACTCTGCAAGTCCGTCCAATATTTTTTCCCTGGGTCTACCCGGTGCTCTCTTTCCCTCCAGCTTTCCTGTTGTGACCAGGTGCTCCTATTCCCGTTTCCTCATAAAATGGCCTATAAATGTTGCTTGTCTTTTCCTAATCTTCCTTATCAATGATCTTCTTGTGTCTGCCTCCATCAAGACTGTCTTGTTTGTTTTCTTTGCTGTCCATGGAAGTCTCAACATTCTTCTTAGAAACCACATCTGGGCTGCCTCAATCTTGTTCTGGCTTTGCTTGTTGACTGTCCATGCCTCACAACCGTATAACAGTATTGGTTCTATATTACATTCAAGAACTCTCTTCCTGATGTTAACTCTTTCACCGCCAAGTTTCCCCAGAAACGGCACTCCTCAGTGCCAAATATATTTTGGGCAGCTAATTTTGCAGCGCAGTATGCATTTTTAAAAGCTTATATCTCAAAGACTATTAAAGATTTTCACTTACTTTTTTTTGCTGTGTAAAGGGCAGATGTTGTATTTATATATGAATGCTTGCTTATGTTTATGTGCTAGATTGATTATTCCACAGATAATATTATAAAGAAAAACATTTTTTTTCATACGGTTTATTAGTTGTGCTACTGACCTTATTTCGTGAGTTGTGCGCCAGATATCATCATAATAAATGAGGAAAAGCAATGAAAAATCTACACACAAAGTCAGCTGTCTGCTTATTCTACTCGGAGTGGTAGACAGTGCATGTTGATTTGCAGCATTTGGAGAAAACGCTTCGGAGAAAACGTGATGTAAATTCTGACAGTTAACAAAGCCACACTTCAGCCTTACTGCTGAAAAACTAGGTCACTGGGTAAAGTTTAAAAATAGCACAGTCGCCTGCATTCACCAGTGGAGCTGACACCCACGTGAAAAGTTATCGTTTAGCATGACCCCACCAAGTCGCACAAATGCTACCATTACGACCATGGCGGGAAAAGAGTTAATTGATAGGCATTTCTTGGTAAGAATGCTTTTCATCTTCTTGATTGCTGTTTTAGCTTGGCCGATTCTACTGGCTATTTCTGATGTGCATCTGCCGTGTTGTGAAATGATTGTTCCTAGATATTTGAACTTATCAACCTGTCTCAAGGTTGTGCCGTTTGCTGTTATTTTGCATGAGGGGATTTTTTGTTTTTTACTGATTACCATGACTTCAATCTTCTTGCTGTATAGCTCCAACCCCTTACCTTTGCTTTCTATTTCTATTATATTCACAAGGTTTTATAGGTCCCTTTCAGGAAAAGAATTTTGAATGTCAGTTGTTAATACACACACACACACACACACACACCACACACACACACACACACACCACAAAACACACACACACACACACACACACACACACACACACACACCACCACACACAACACACACACACACACACACACACACACACACACACACACACACACACACACACCACACACACCACACAACAACACAACACACACACACAACACACACACACACACCACACACACACACACACACCCACACACCAACCACACACACACACACCACACACACACAACACACACACACCACACACACACACACATCCTACACACACACCACCCACACATGGTCCGCTGACGGATGTCATCCTCGTCTCCACCATGGTCCTTCAACATCCACTGGACTGGCCGCAGACTGTCTTCATGGTGGTGGTGGTGGTGATTAAGATAACTGTGATGGCACTGATGATGATGATGTTGACAATGATGATGGTGATGATGATGACGACTGATGATGATTGATGATGATATCGTCAGTGTGTGACTTAGTGCAGGCATCGCAGAGAAGATCGAGATTGGGGAAGAAAGGGGGAATACCTACCTGTGCTTGTCAACATGTGGTGGTGATGATGACGAGAATGATGATGACAACAACCATAATAATGATGATGATTATGGTAATGATTATATGATGATGATGATGATGGACGACAGTGGTGATGACAATGATGATGGTGATGATGATGATAATAATGATGTCGATGTGCGTTTTAGTGTGTGGGTTGTGGAGAAGATAGAGATGGGGGTGGGTGGGTGGTATCTATCTGTTATGGTCAACATGTGATGATGATGATGACAATGATGACGATGACGCCGATGATGATGACGCCGATGATGATGATGATGACAGTGGTGACGATGATGACAGTGATGATGATGACGATGATGTTGATGTGTGTCTCAGTGCGGGCATCGTGGATCAGATGGAGATAGCAGGGTTCCTACCTGTGATAGTGGACATCATCGTGCACATCGCTATGACCAGCCAGTGGAGAGAGGGACAGGTGACGACCAACTTTCTCTGCCTCTCTGAACTCCCACCCCCCACCCCCACCCCTCTTCTTTGTCCATTTCATCAACTTTAGTCCTTAACCCTTTGACTCGCGTATCTTACAGTGACAACCACTCTGGCAAATCAAACACTTAACCCTTTGATCCCCTCACCCTATCCACAAGCATCCTGCATTGCCAACGACGCTGGCAAAGCAAAAACTTAACTCTTTAATTCCCTCAGCCTGTCCACCAGCATCCTGCATTGCCAACCACTCTGGCAAAAGCAAAAACTTAACCCTTTGATTCTCTCACCGTGTCCACCAGCATCCTGCATTGTCAACCACTCTGGCAAAGTAAAAACTTAACCCTTTGATTCTCTCAACCTGTCCACCAGCATCCTACATTGTCAACTACTCTGGCAAAGCAAAAACTTAACCCTTTGATTCCCTCACCCTGTCCACCAGCATCTTACATTGCCAAATATTGCTAGCAAAGCAGAAACTTAAATGTTTGTCTCCCTCACCCTGTCCACCAGCATCCTGTATTGTCAATCATACTAGCAAAGCAAAAACTTAACCCTTTGATTCCCTCACCCTATCCACAAGCATCCTGCATTGCGAACCACTCTGGCAAAGCAAAAACTTAACCCTTTGATTCCCTCACCCTATCCACCAACATCCTGCATTGTCAACCACTCTGGCAAAGCAAAAACTTAACCCTTTGATTCCCTCACCCTATCCACCAGTTTCCTGCAGGAAGCTGGTGGATAGGATGAGGGTGTCAAAGGGTTATGTTTTCGTTGGTTGGTGAGATAGGATGCAGGAGTCAAAGTGTTAACCCTTTCACCTCTGCCAGGCTTAGAGTGTGAGCAACCTCCACAGCCTAACAGGTTTTGCAGGTATGGGAATCTTCTTGCTTCTGGTATGTTTAGCGAGAACTAAGTTTCCTCAGAAAAACAAAAAACTTCAAGTTCCTCAGTTTCTTACAAAGAAAGAGCATGAACACGAACACAAACTTTATTGTGCCAACAGCCTCTCATAAAGGCTGTGACCTGTCTCACCTCACCTGTCGGTGTCATCGGGTTCACTGTTGGCAGCTGCACTCTTTGACACGTCCACCCTCCTCCAAACCGCTCTGTCTTGACTTTTGTGGACAGTTTATATGTAGTGGTCTCCGATGGACCCTACTTCAAAGACTTCAAAATAAGAATTGGAATGGCATAGAAAAAGAGAACGGTCCAACTCAACAACATTTGGAAAGACAGGGGCATACCAAATGGCCTGAAAGTCAGATTCCTAAAATGTTTGATCTGGCCAGTCATGATCTATGGCTGCGAAGCCTGGACTCTGAGAAAAACCGGTTGCAGAAGAATTGAGGCAGCACACATTTTCAGTAGTTGTTGCACTATGCTGCTTCATTTGTTATCTTTCGCTCCCTTTGTCCTTTTCCTTCCGTCCTTCTTGTTTTTCACACTATATTATCCCCAATATGGCTGTGATAGTCAGGTGGTCATCCTGCATCTACATCCCCTTCCCTACATCGCTTTTTTCTTTTCCTTTTTTGTGTGTTTATTTAATTTATTGTTATTACTAGTTTTAGTAGTAGTAGAAGTAGTATTTGTTTAAAATCACTTGATTAAATAGACATTAAACCAGTGACCATACACACACGCACATACACATACACACACTACACGCACACGCACACGCAACACCACCAACGCACACACACACACACACACACACACACACACACACCACACACACACAACACACACACACACACACTCAGAGACACACACACACACACACACACTCAGAGACGCACACACAGAGACACACACACACACACACACACACACACACACACACACACACACAGAAGAACACACACACACACACACACACACACACACACACACACACACACACACACACACAACACAATACACACACACACACACACACACACCAGAACTAATATTCAAAGTGCAGACTGACCTCCAGGTGGTCACGCCCTTGCTGCGAGCGCTGGGCAACATTTGCTGCGTCCTGAACGCTACAGCCTGATGGCCTGCGAGAACCCGCGCCTGATGCCCGCTCCTGCAACTGCTGGAATGCCCTTTGACCCACATCGCCAAGGAAACGGCTTGGGTCATCTCAAACATGACTGTAGTGAAATCTTTCTTTTCTTTTTTTTTTTTTTTTTGAGAGGGGGTGGGGTAGTTCTTTTTCTTTTCAGTTTGATGCTTGTTATTGTTATTTTTGTTTAAAGCCCAGCTGACCGCACAGAGGGCTATAACTGTTTCAAAACACCCAGCTTACCACATAGAGCCATATCAGGGCTATAACTTTCAAAACCCAGCTTACCACATAGAGCCATATCAGGGCTATAACTGTTTCAAACACCAGCTTACCACATAGAGCCATATCAGGGCTATAACTGTTTCAAAACACCAGCTTACCACATACAGCCATATCAGGGCTATAACTGTTTCAAAACACCCATCTTACCACATAGAGCCATATCGGGGCTATAACTGTTTCAAAACACCCAGCTTAACACATAGAGCCATATCAGGGCTATAACTGTTTCAAACACACCATCGTACCACATAGAGCCATATCAGGGCTATAACTTTTCAAAACACCCGGCTTACCGCATAGAGTCATATCAGGGCTATAACCCTTTCAAAACACCCAGCTTTCCATATAGAGTCATATCAGGGCTATATCCATTTCAAAACACCCAGCTTTCCATATAGAGTCATATCAGGCTATAACCCATTTCAAAACACCCAGCTTTCCATATAGAGTCATATCAGGGCTGTAACCCATTTCAAAACACCCAGTTTACCACATAGAGCCGTATCAGGGCTATAACTGTTTCAAAATGCCCAGCTTAACACACAGAGCCATATCATTTCTATAACTGTTTCAAAACACCCAGTTTACCACATAGAGCCATATCAGGGCTATAACTGTTTCAAAACACCCAGCTTACCACATAGAGCCATATCAGGGCTATAACTGTTTCAAAACACCCAGCTTAACACATAGAGCCATATCAGGGCTATAACTGTTTCAAAACACCCAGCTTAAGCTGGCGTTTATAGAGGCGGCGGGTTTCGGGAAATCGCACGCGCGAGTCGACCCGAGCGAACTCGCGCGAGGAATGTTGCTATTTTCGGTTTGCAAGTGTTCATAGAGGACGCGGGTCTCTCGAGGCGGCAAATCTGCCAACCGGCGCGGGAAATTACCAGAAAGAGTTGCCATTTCTTGTACGCGGGGACGCGCCGAACTTTGTGTTGGCTGTACTTTTGGTGGCTGTGTTCACAGACATCTCACGTCCATTTGTTGATACACGACGGCTCAAGATGGATGTTGACCAACTGATCACTGCAGTTTTCAACAGACCGTTAATATGGGACAAAAGAATTAAAGAATATGCCAACAGGAATCTTGTGGACAAAGCGTGGAAGGAAATCAGCATGGAGATGAACATTGAAGGCAACTTTGTGAAACTGCTGTCTAACAATAAAAATTCATCAAGAAAAGAAGCCATTTTGTCTGTTTGCTACTGCAAGGCCTGGACTGCATGTGAAGTGTGTGTTGTCTCCTCTCGTCTCGTCTGGCTTTTTCCCGCTTTTGCTATAAACACCAACCGCGCGAGTGATTAGGCGCGGGTTTTCTAGCGCGAGTAACCAGCTCGCGGCAACCCGCTACCCGCCGTCTCTATAAACGTACACTAACACATAGAGCCATATCAGGGCTATAACTGTATCAAAACACCCAGCTTAACACATAGAGCCATATCAGGGCTATAACTGTTTCAAAACACCCATCGTACCACATAGAGCCATATCAGGGCTATAACTGTTTCAAAACACCCAGTTTACCACATAGAGCCATATCAGGGCTATAACTGTTTCAAAACACCCAGCTTACCACATAGAGCCATATCAGGGCTATAACTGTTTCAAAACACCCATCGTACCACATAGAGCCATATCAGGGCTATAACTGTTTCAAAACACCCAGCTTACCACATAGAGCCATATCAGGGCTATAACTGTTTCAAAACACCCAGTTTACCACATAGAGCCATATCAGGGCTATAACTGTTTCAAAACACCCAGTTTACCACATAGAGCCATATCAGGGCTATAACTGTTTCAAAACACCCAGTTTACCACATAGAGCCATATCAGGGCTTTAACTGTTTCAAAACACCCAGTTTACCACATAGAGCCATATCAGGGCTATAACTGTTTCAAAACACCCAGTTTACCACATACAGCCATATCAGGGCTATAACTGTTTCAAAACACCCAGTTTACCACATAGAGCCATATCAGGGCTATAACTGTTTCAAAACACCCAGTTTACCACATAGAGCCATATCAGGGCTATAACTGTTTCAAAACACCCATCGTACCACATAGAGCCATATCAGGGCTATAACTGTTTCAAAACACCCAGTTTACCACATAGAGCCATATCAGGGCTATAACTGTTTCAACACACCCAGTTTACCACATAGAGCCATATCAGGGCTATAACTGTTTCAAAACACCCAGTTTACCACATAGAGCCATATCAGGGCTATAACTGTTTCAAACACCCAGCTTACCACATAGAGCCATATCAGGGCTATAACTGTTTCAAAACACCCATCGTACCACATACAGCCATATCAGGGCTATAACTGTTTCAAAACACCCAGTTTACCACATAGAGCCATATCAGGGCTATAACTGTTTCAAAACACCCAGCTTACCACATAGAGCCATATCAGGGCTATAATTGTTTCAAAACACCCAGCGAACATGCAGCCATATCAGGGCTATAACTGTTTCAAAACACCCAGCTTACCGCATAGAGCCATATCAGTGCTATAACTGTTTCAAAACACCCAGCTTACCACATAGAGCCATATCAGGGCTATAACTGTTTCAAAACACCCAGTTTACCACATAGAGCCATATCAGGGCTATAACTGTTTCAAAACACCCATCGTACCACATAGAGCCATATCAGGGCTATAACTGTTTCAAAACACCCAGTTTACCACATAGAGCCATATCAGGGCTATAACTGTTTCAAAACACCCAGCTTACCACATAGAGCCATATCAGGGCTATAACTGTTTCAAAACACCCATCGTACCACATAGAGCCATATCAGGGCTATAACTGTTTCAAAACACCCAGCTTACCACATAGAGCCATATCAGGGCTATAACTGTTTCAAAACACCCAGTTTACCACATAGAGCCATATCAGGGCTATAACTGTTTCAAAACACCCAGTTTACCACATAGAGCCATATCAGGGCTATAACTGTTTCAAACACCCAGTTTACCACATAGAGCCATATCAGGGCTTTAACTGTTTCAAAACACCCAGTTTACCACATAGAGCCATATCAGGGCTATAACTGTTTCAAAACACCCAGTTTACCACATACAGCCATATCAGGGCTATAACTGTTTCAAAACACCCAGTTTACCACATAGAGCCATATCAGGGCTATAACTGTTTCAAAACACCCAGTTTACCACATAGAGCCATATCAGGGCTATAACTGTTTCAAAACACCCATCGTACCACATACAGCCATATCAGGGCTATAACTGTTTCAAAACACCCAGTTTACCACATAGAGCCATATCAGGGCTATAACTGTTTCAACACACCCAGTTTACCACATAGAGCCATATCAGGGCTATAACTGTTTCAAAACACCCAGTTTACCACATAGAGCCATATCAGGGCTATAACTGTTTCAAAACACCCAGCTTACCACATAGAGCCATATCAGGGCTATAACTGTTTCAAAACACCCATCGTACCACATACAGCCATATCAGGGCTATAACTGTTTCAAAACACCCATCTTACCACATAGAGCCATATCAGGGCTATAACTGTTTCAAAACACCCAGCTTACCACATAGAGCCATATCAGGGCTATAACTGTTTCAAAACACCCAGCTTACCACATAGAGCCATATCAGGGCTATAACTGTTTCAAAACACCCAGCTTACCACATAGAGCCATATCAGGGCTTTTAACTGTTTCAAAACACCCAGCTTTACCACATAGAGCCATATCAGGGCTATAATAATAATAATAATTACAATATTTATATAGCGCAAAATCTTGATAAAATCAAATCTAAGCGCTGAAGCAGACACACACGCAAGCACGCACGCATGCACGCACGCACGCCACACACGCACGCACACACCATACACACACACACACACACACACACACACACACACACACACACACACACACAAAACGCATGGCTATAAATGGGGAGAAAGAATAAAAGCAATAAAAGCAAGAATAAAACCAATGGAAAATTATAGAGAGCATAGCATATACAATTATATATTATAACCATGTGATTCCCTCCGAGCGGAGACAGGCTGCAGAGGGGGGGGGGGGGGGGGGTTGAGTGAGGTTAGGATTTTATGCGGAGGAGAAAAGATGAGTTTTGAGAGCGGACTTGAAGGAGACAAAAGTAGGTTGCTGACGGACTGAGAGAGGAAGTTTGTTCCAGGAGAGTGGACCAGAAACAGAGAAGGCTCGTGGACCATAGGTATTGAGCTTAGTGCGTGGAAAGCGAAAAGTCAGAGGATCGGAGGCAGAGCGGAGGGTACGTGAGGGAAGATAGATCTCAAGTAGGCTTGACAGGTAATCGGGGGCTGCGTTATTGAGGCTTTTGTAGCACATGGTGTCTAGTTTGTACTGTATGCGCTTTGATACAGGGAGCCAGTGAAGTTGTGCCAGGAGAGGAGATATGTGGTCAGCTTTTTTCTTTTTGAGTACAAGGCGTGCAGCATTGTTTTGAATGCGCTGTAGGATGTGAATGGTGGAGGCAGGAAGACCAGACAGGAGTGAATTGCAATAGTCAATGCGAGACATTATGAAGGAGAGAACGAGTTTTGCAGTTGTTTCGACAGAGAGATACTTCCTGATCAGCCTTATACGATGGAGATGATAGTAGCAGGATCTGGCAGTTTGAGAAACAAAGTTGTTCATGGAGAGGGTAGAGTCAATGCAGACACCAAGGTTTTTAGCTGAATCAGAAATTGGGACTGATGTGTTACATAATGGGAGAGAAAGAGGAGGCAGCTGAGAAAGTTTCTGACGGGTGCCAATGAGGATAGCTTCTGTTTTGTCGTCATTAAGCTGAAGTCTATTGTGTGTCATCCAGTTCTTAATGTCCGAGTAACACTCAGTGGTGCGAGTCAACAGGCACTGTATATTATCAGGTGAGTCACTGTCTTGAAGTTGGGTGTCATCAGCATAGAAGTGGTGTTTTATAGAATGGGAGTTGATGATGGTGGACAGGGGGGAGATGTAAAGAGTGAAAAGAACAGGGCCAAGGACAGATCCTTGTGGAACACCACAGGTCAGGTATGCAGGTTGAGAGTAAGTGCCATTGATGAGAACGGTTTGTTTTCTGTTGGATAGGTATGAAGTGAACCAAGACAGAGCAATGTCAGAGATGCCAAAAGTATGATGAAGTCTAGAAAGGAGAATACCATGATCAATGGTATCAAAGGCTGCAGACAGATCAAGGAGTGTGAGGAGAGAGACTTTGCCAGTATCAGTTGCAAGGAGGAGATTGTTGAGAATGTGTAGTAGGGCAGTTTCAGTGCTATGGCACTGGCGGTAGGCTGACTGGAAAGGATTGAGGAGATTGTTGGCAGACAGGTGAGAGTTCAGCTGGTTGAGGACGACTTTTTCAAGGAGTTTTGACAAGAAAGAGAGATTAGAGATAGGCCGGTAATTTTTCAGTTCATTTGGATCTAAATTGTGTTTCTTGAGGAGAGGGTGAACAATAGCAGACTTGAAAGAATCTGGGACAGTTCCAGTTTGAAGAAAGTGTTGATGATGTCAGTGATGAATGGGAGGAGAGTAGGGAGACAGTCGGCGTAGAGAGAACCTGGAAGAGGATCCAGCTCGCAGGTTTTGAACGACATGGATCTGATTGTGTTGAGAATTTCTTCTTGTGAGACTGGGTTAAAAGTAGTAAGAGGTGTGCCAGAGAAGGAAGGGTCAGGTGGGCATGGTTGACAGGGTGTCCTGTCAAGCCTGTCACGAAGAGTTTGTATTTTGGTGGTGAAATAGTTGGAGAATACAGTTCTTCATTTGTATGTTTTGTTGGGAGAGGTAAATCTTTTCGTGTGCCAAGGAGATGATTCATGGTTGTAAAGAGTTCTTTTGAAGAAGAGGCATTCAGGATTTTGGTTTGGAAATAACTTGTTTTTGCTGATGCAATGAGGGTGGATACTTTTGTTTTAGAGGCTTGGAAAAGTTGCCTGTGTACAGTGAGTTTGGATTTGCGCCAGCGGCGCTCTGCTCTGCGGCGGGCACGTTTTGCACAGGCGATCTCATGAGTGAGCCAGGGGGTAGGGGGGCGGTCAGGTAAAGGACGGGTTGTGGCTGGAGCATGAGTGTCCAGAAGATGGTGGAGAGTAGTATAGAATTCATCGGCAAGGTTATGTGACTTTTCAGAAAGGAGACGGGAGGCATCAGATGAAAATGTGGAGAGGTCGATAGATTTGAGATTGCGTCGAGTCACTGTGCGCATGGTACGGGAAGGAGGAGAAATGTCGAGAGAACAGAGAATTGCAGAGTGGTCAGATGGAAGGGCTGAAGTTAGACGGGTAGAAAGAACTAAGCAGTTGTCAGTAGCGGAATTGTGGTGATCACGAGAAATGATCCAGTCAAGAATGTGACCTTTTTGATGGGTTGGTTCAGAAATGTGTTGAGTCATATTGTGATTGGACAGAGAGTTGATGATATGTCTTGTGTCATAACGGTGAGTGTTGTCATAGTGGACATTGATGTCACCTAGAATGATGAGATTTCCGGGTAAGAGACAGTAGTAATCAAGAAGTTGATCAAAGTCAGAGAGAAACATGGATGTGGTGAGCTTGTTGGCAGAGCTAGGTGGAGGTCGATAGACACAGGAGAAGGTGATGGGGTGAGGGGTGGATTGGAAGGATACTTCAACGTGCTCGAAAGAAGGATGGGAGAAAGGCAGAGACTGCGAGAAAGACAGGCGGGAATGGAGTGAGTCGTTGTAGAGGATGGCGATACCACCACCTCGGGATGAGCGATGGAAAGAAGCAAGCCTGTAACCACTCGGAGTGAGACTCACATGTATAGGTTCATGACCAAGGGGGTTAAGCCATGTTTCGGTGATAAAAGCAATGTCAACATGTTCATCTGCGATAAAGTCAGCAATGACATCAGCTTTGCCATCAGTGCATGCTGACTGAGCGTTAAAAAGGCATAGTTTTAGTTTATCACAATGCGGCGTCCGAGGTGGAGACGAAGGCAGCACCGACGGGACAGAAGACGAAGGAGACACCAGCGGGGCAGAAGACGAAGGCAGCAACGACGGGACAGAAGACGAAGGAGGCACCAGCGGGACAGAAGACAAAGGCAGCACCAGCGGGACAGAAGACGAGGGCAGCGCTGGCGGGACAGAAGACGAAAGCGGCACCGGCGGGACAGAAGGTGAAGGCGGCACCGGCGGGACAGAAGACGAAGGCGAAGACGGCAGAGGAGGAGACGAAGTTTGCAGCAGCAAGGTCGAGTGCAGGGGTAGTGGAGGAGACGAAGAAGCAGAAGAGTTTCAAAACACCCAGTTTACCACATAGAGCCATATCAGGGCTATAACTGTTTCAAAACACCCAGTTTACCACATAGAGCCATATCAGGGCCAGACCTGCCAACCAGTACGATTTTGGCGTATTATTTTACGATCATAATTAAATAATACTAAATTACGATCGAGTAAAAAATGATACGATGCAAAAAAACAAAAACAAAAAAAAAAAACGATTATAGGTCTAGTAGTGACTTTGAGCCGAGAGCGCCACTGAGAAGACAATCACGATCGGTAAACAAGTGGACTATGGGCGCAGCCATGTTTGTTATTATAAATGAGAATCTCGTCAAACGAGAGTCTCGTACTGGGTCAAACGAAAGTCTTGTACCGACTGTGAGACTTCCGTTTTTGCAAAAAGAAAATGGCGACACGAGGTAGACCGCGTGGTAGTGGCAAAGGAAAACGTGGTGGTGAAGCTGCTTTGGGCACCGGCAGTGAAAGTGTACAGAAAAAGGCAAAAAGAGAACAAAAGTTCATCCAGTCGTACTCACAAGAGTACCCATGCATCACTGCATCGAAAGTGGGAAGCACATATGCAAGGTGCAGTGCTTGTGAGTTCGATTTTCTAGTTTCGCATGGCGGGATCGACGATGTAAAAAAGCACGTGACTTCGTTGAGGCACATTGCAAAGGCATCAGCCTTAAGAAACACCTCTTCTCTTGTTGATTATATTCAAAGAACTGAAGATACTGATCTCCAGCCCATTCGTGCAGAGGCATATTTCACGGTGTTTTTGGTGGAACACAACGTGCCACTTTCAGCCTCTGACCATGCTGGACAGTTGTTTAAGAAGATGTTTCCTGACAGCAACATAGCAGATACCTACAGTTCTGCAAGAACAAAAACCACATCCATTGTGAAGGAATGTGCTGAAGATAGTAAGGCTGAACTTGTGCAGTGCATGAAGGGACCCTTTGTGTTAGGTACTGATGGTAGTCAGGAGGGGGAAGACAAGTTCTTTCCCATTGTTGTGAGAGCTGTGGATCCCCATGGAACTATCAAAACTGAACTGCTCAGTGTCCCCTCATGTGAGACGTCAGCCACTGGAGAAACACATCTTTCAGTTGTTGGACTCTGAGCTAAGGGCTTACCAGATAGACTGGAGGAACTGCCTGGCATTTGTAACCGACAATGCCAATGTCATGATTGGGGTCAACAAAGGTGTCATCTCGTTCATCAGAGACAAGCATCCAGAGACCTTCTTGGCCAGATGTGTATGCCATCTCCTTAGTCTGACTGTGAAGAAAGCCATGAAGGAGTCTAGCAAGTTTGACCTTGATGACACAATGCGTCAACTGGCCTGGTATTTCTCCAAGAGCACTGGCAGACAGCAACGCCTGAAGCAGATCCAGAAGGAACTAGGCTTGCCAGAGCACAAGGTTGTTGAGCATGTTCCCACCCGATGGCTCTCTCTTGGGGCTGCCTTGGACAGAGCAGTTGAGCAGTGGAACGCTTTGGACAAATTCTTCAAGGAAGAATGCAGTGTGAAGACATCACATGCTTCAAGTACATCTAGTTCTGACCCACCTATGAGGCAAAAACTCGGGGATTTCTTCCGGCGCAAGACCACCAAATTGTATGTCTTGTTCTTTGCAACAGTCTTGGAGGTGTTCAACCAAGTCAACAAACTTGAACAGACCGACAGCGCCAGAATCCATCTGATCAAGAGAGACATGGAACAACTGTACAGACGCCTGCTTGTCAGTTATCTGAAGCCAGCTGCTCTGAACAATGGGGCCCTGATGGATGTGGACTTCAAATCCTCATACAACATGAAGCGTGATGAAGACATCTTCATTGGTAGCACCACCCGAGAACACCTGGACTGTGTGGAAAGTAAGCAGCAGCAGATCTTCATGGAGAATGTGAACACATTCTACAAGGAGGCATGCAAGTACATGAAAGAGAAGCTGAACCCGGCCGAGGAAACTCTATGGAAACATGCAGAGCTTGCGGATGTGAACCTGCAGAAGTCAGTTCAAGCATCTCTTTGAAATACTTCTTGAAGAAGTTCCCATGCACTCTGCCACCTAACACAACCCCTGATGAGCTGGAGGGAGAGTTTCTGGAGTACCAGGCAGCAGAACTTCCACCTGTGGTGTTGAACCAGCCATCAGCAGAACTGCAGTGGAAGGAGATTGGTGCCATGAAAGATCACAATGGTGCCACTAGACTGAAACATCTGTCCCAGTTCATGCTGTCAATTCTCCTCATCCCTGTGTCCAACTGTGGGTGTGAGAGAATCTTCAGTCAAGTGCGAAGAAACAAGACTGACTTTCGGGGATCCATAGGGGCAAAGACATTGGATGCTCTCATGGTTCTGAAGTCCAAGAAAGGGGGCCCATGCTACAAAGCAGTGTTCTCTGATGAGCTCTTGAAAAAGTGCAAGTCAGCTACCAAAAGGCAGCACACTGAGCACAGTGCAACAAGCTCTACCGACACAACTCAGTAACTTTCAAAGTGTGCCTTGTTGGCTTCAAATTGTCATTTTGACAATGCAGTTTGTAGCGAAGCAGACATTAGAATTTATGTTTTTTGAGTGAATCATATGTGATTGTGCCTCAGTGGAGACAGACACTGGAACTCATAGTGATCAATATATGTGGAAAACAGACACTTGAACTCAGAATTTGTGATGCATGTGAAAAAAGACATTAGAAGTGATACATGTGAAAATATGTGTTCCTGGAGCCACAAATGACGAGACGAATCTACTTTATAATGAGGTATATAATTCTTTGTATACTTGGAATACTACTGTTTTTGAAAAAATACTATAAAAAATTTATAAAGGTACTATTGCAGGCTTAGAGGGGTTGGCAGGTCTGCAGGGCTATAACTGTTTCAAAACACCCATCGTACCACATAGAGCCATATCAGGGCTATAACTGTTTCAAAACACCCAGTTTACCACATAGAGCCATATCAGGGCTATAACTTTCAAAACACCCAGCTTACCACATAGAGCCATATCAGGGCTATAACTGTTTCAAAACACCCAGCTTAACACATAGAGCCATATCAGGGCTATAACTGTTTCAAAACACCCAGCTTACCACATACAGCCATATCAGGGCTATAACTGTTTCAAAACACCCATCTTACCACATAGAGCCATATCAGGGCTATAACTGTTTCAAAACACTCAGCTAACATACAGCCATATCAGGGCTATAACTGTTTCAAAACACCCATCGTACCACATAGAGCCATATCAGGGCTATAACTGTTTCAAAACACCCATCGTACCACATACAGCCATATCAGGGCTATAACTGTTTCAAAACACCCAGTTTACCACATAGAGCCATATCAGGGCTATAACTGTTTCAAAACACCCAGTTTACCACATAGAGCCATATCAGGGCTATAACTGTTTCAAAACACCCATCGTACCACATAGAGCCATATCAGGGCTATAACTGTTTCAACACACCCGGCTTACCACATAGAGCCATATCAGGGCTATAACTGTTTCAAAACACCCAGTTTACCACATAGAGCCATATCAGGGCTATAACTGTTTCAAAACACCCAGTTTACCACATAGAGCCATATCAGGGCTATAACTGTTTCAAAACACCCAGTTTACCACATAGAGCCATATCAGGGCTATAACTGTTTCAAAACGCCCAGCTTAACACATAGAGCCATATCAGGGCTATAACTGTTTCAAAACGCCCAGCTTAACACATAGAGCCATATCAGGGCTATAACTGTTTCAAAACGCCCAGCTTAACACATAGAGCCATATCAGGGCTATAACTGTTTCAAAACGCCCAGCTTAACACATAGAGCCATATCAGGGCTATAACTGTTTCAAAACGCCCAGCTTACCACATAGAGCCATATCAGGGCTATAACTGTTTCAAAACGCCCAGCTTAACACATAGAGCCATATCAGGGCTATAACTGTTTCAAAACACCCAGCTTAACACATAGAGCCATATCAGGGCTATAACTGTTTCAAAACGCCCAGCTTACCACATAGAGCCATATCAGGGCTATAACTGTTTCAAAACGCCCAGCTTACCACATAGAGCCATGTCAGGGCTATAACTGTTTCAAAACACCCAGCTTAACACATAGAGCCATATCAGGGCTATAACTGTTTCAAAACGCCCAGCTTACCACATAGAGCCATATCAGGGCTATAACTGTTTCAAAACGCCCAGCTTAACACATAGAGCCATATCAGGGCTATAACTGTTTCAAAACGCCCATTTTAACACATAGTCATATCAGGGTTATAACCTGTTGAAAAACACCAAGCTTACCACATAGACCCATATCAGGGCTGTAACCTGTTTCAAAACATACTGCCTCTGGTGTTGACCATTCCGTCCAATTTATCACACAGAGGATTTGAAAAAAACATGCGTGAATACAAATCAAAAACAAATAAGGAAATTAAAACATAAAAACAGGTGTAAGTTACCTAGAATTGCTCTTTCTATGTAAATAGTATCCCCACCTTCTGGAAATGCTGTGCTAGAAATTTCCTCTTTTCTGTCACTCTGTTTCTTTCTTCCTTCTTTGCTTTCTGTCATTTCTTCCTATCATTTTCTGCCTTGCTGGTCCATTCACCTGTACGTGTTCGATAAAGTTTTATATACTTTCTTTTAGGATTGATAATTGGGTACATGTATTAAGTGCATTTTTGGCTCTAGGGAGGTTAGTTATGCGGAAGCAATTTTTAGTAATTTATGCCCGTTTTTATAGATGTTTTGGTGTCCTTAGCCATGCTTAGATTGTGTTCAGGTGTGTTTTTTAAGTCCTCTGTGCGATAAATTGGACGGAGTGGTCAACGCCAGGGGCATGTCCTTAGATTATGTGTGCGAATGCATTGATATGTGTACTTAATTTTCTTTTCTTTTTTTTTCCTGTTGAATTTTTGTATGTTTTGAAGCGGTCGTAGCCCTGATATGACTCTATGCATTAGCTGGGGTTTAAACAACAAAAACAATAGAATGCAAGGTTATGTCTCTCATATAACTCCACTCAGCATGACACTATGGTGCATCATCCACAGTGAAACTGACTGACAGAGGCCTTGTAGTAATAGTAGTAGTACTAGTTGCTGTTCTTAGTAGTAGTAGTAGCAGCAATAGTAGTAGTAGTAGTAGCGATAGCAGCAGCAGTAGTAGTAGTAGCAGTAGTAGCAGTAGCAGTCATAGTAATAGTTTCAGGCTGGAATAGACTTCCGCTCTGCCTTCGCTTAACACCTGCCCTTTCTGCTTTAAAATCCAATTTAAAAACACACCTCTTTTCCCAACAATGAATTCTATGACTACTTCTTTCTTTCAGTCTGTGTATTAAATGTTGTAAGGTGGTCTTTGTCGATTGTATGCATATGCCTGGTGCGTGAGTGCGCTGTGATATGATTTGTCAAGCTTTCTTTTGTTCTTGCTGTTGACAACTCGGAAGACAGAGCAATGCTTTTACATCTTTACTGGAACATACTGTCTGATTTTCAACTGACACTTTATACATGTTACAATGAACAGCAATCAGTTCACATTTACACGATCAGTTCACATTTACATGATCAGTTCACATTTACACAAATATCATGCCATGCTGCTATCTAAACGAATATCATCCCCTGCTGCTATCAGCAGGCTGATTACAGTTAACACACATCACAAGATTTGGCACCACATAAATACTGTAACTATTATTCATTGTTATTAATGGTAGTAGTATCACAGTACCAATGATAACATGAACTGGTGTAGTGATGACATGTGTATGAAAAACCCCAACTTGTCAACACTGTTGACTGGTTTCCAGGTGACTACAGCGTTACTCAGTCGGTGGTGTACGGTCCCATGTTGCCCGCCCTCCTTGCTCTGCTGGCCACAGGACATGACATTCAGGTGGAGGTAAGTCTGGACAAAAACATCAGTCGCTGTGGTGTAGTGGTTAACGCAACGGACTACCAACTGAAAGGTTGTGGGTTCGAATCCCCCACCATACCTTCAAAAATCATTGCAGGCTTTTTCGGCTCTAACTGGCTCCTACCCAGAATTGGGCGTGCTATGGGCTCATTGGGAAGACTGGAATCAACACAGTCAAGTCTCATCCACTTCGCGGATGCGTCATTGAAGGTGTTGCTCAAATCTTCTGACCAACTCCGCAGGTGTCTGTATCTTTCGGGCCTGGTTGATGCCAGGATATATTATGATAGTAAGCATAGAGTACAGCCTTGTCCTAGATGGACTCCACAGCATCATGATTATCATCCACATCGACATCATCATCATCGCATAATAAAAACTGTTTCAGCTTCTGTGGCCATTAAAGTGGTGTAGAAAATGGGACGAAAAAAAAAGGTGAGCACAAAGGTAACCTCCCTGAGTGCAATGATCCTAAAAGAAAAATAAATGGACAAAAATGCTCTCACATCTTTGAAGAGTTGAAAAGGTCTTGGAGGCCTGTTATTTTTGTTATTTTAGTTTAAAGCCCAATCGACTGCGTGGAGCCATATCAGGGCCATAACCATTTCAAAACATACACAATACTTCAACAGGAAAAAAGGAAAAGAAAATTAAGTACTCATATCAATGTATTCACGCAAATAGTCTAAGGAAATGCCCCTGGCGTTGACCACTCCATCCAATTTATCACTCAGGAGAGTTAATAAACATACCTGAATACAAATTTAAACATAACTAAGGACTCTAAAACATATATAAAAACGGGCCTAAATTACCTAAAATTGCTTCCGCATATCTCATTTCACTAGAGCCAAAAATGCAATTGATACATGTACCCAGTTATCAATCCTAAGAGGAAGTACATATGACTTTATGGAACACGCACAGGTGAATGGACCAGCAAGGCAGAAAATGATAAAAAGAAATGACAGAAAGCAAAGGACCACGGCAGAAATGAAGAGAGTGACAGAAGAGAGAAAATTCCTAGCACAGAACTTCCAGAAGGTGGGGATACTATTTATACTGAAAGAGCCCCCGGCATCCCCATGGGGGGGTCTTGGAGGCTTGGTTGGTGTAGTGGTGGTGCTCCCGCCATCCTTTCTGTCTGGGGTTCGAGTCTGACTCAGAGGGGTGGGGAAAATTTACCTGGACTGTCTCCTGTTTGCCCATCAGTCGGTTTTTACCTGGACAATCTCCTGTCTACCCATCGGTCAGTTTTTACCAAACTCTGTTCAGGGTCAGGAAATGTAAAGCAGCAGGGGAGAGGAGATGGCCCCCTTCTCCCTGTCCACCCACTCCCACCCCCCAGCTCCCATAAGTCATTGTAAAGATTCAGGATTTCAAGATTTTCAAGATTTATTTATTTGTCCTTTCCAAAACAGCTAGGAAATTTGTTCTGCAAGCTTGTCAGTGTCATAGCATATTACACACACACACTCACGCACGCACACACGCACGCACGCACGCGCACACACACACATACACACACACACACACACACACACACACACACACACACACACACACACACACACACACACACACATATGCGTACACGCAAGCACTGGCATGTGCACACAAACCAATCATGTATGCATGAAGACAGTAGAAAAGTTCCCCATCACAGATAGTAATTAAAAACTTTCACCAGGAAGCTGGTGGATAGGGTGAGGGAGTCAAAGGATTAAGTTTTTGCAGTTAGTGGATAGGATGTGAGAGTCCATCCGTCATCATCAGCTGTGATTCTCCAGTGGGGATGCCAGGGGCTATTTCAGTATAAATAGTATCCCCACCTTCTGGAAATTCTGTGGAAGAAATTTAGTCTTTTCTGTCACTGTCTTTATTTCTGCTCACTCCTTTGTTTTCTGTCATTTCTTCCTATCACTTTCTGCTTTGCTGGCCCATTCACCTGTATGTGTTCTACATAGCCATAAATACTTTCTCTTAGGATTGATAATTGAGTCCATGTATTAAGTGCATTTTTGGCTGTAAGGAAATGTGATGTGCAGAAGCAATTTCAGGTAATTCAGGCCTGATTTTATGTTTTAGTTTCCTTAGTTATGTTTACATTTGTGTTCAGGTTGTTGTTTTTTTTAAACCTTCTGATGATAAATAGGCAAACGGTCAATGCCAGGGGCATCTTCTAAGATTATGCGTGCAAATGCATTGATGTGTGAACTCAGTTTTCTTTTCCAGATGTTTTTCTTTTCCCAGGGTCAACGAGGTATTGGGTATGGTTTAAAGATGATTATAGTCCTGATATGGCTCTGCGCAGTCAGCTGGGCTTTAAACAATAATGATGCTGCTGCTGCTGATATCAATGGTAGTAATAATCAGTTGTGATTCTTCCTCTGTGGGGATGCCGGGGGCTCTTTCAGTATAAACAGTATCCCTACCTTCTGGAAATTCTGTGCAAGAAATTTCCTCTTTTCTGTCACTCTCTTCGTTTCTGCCTTGTTGCTTTGCTTTCTCTCATTTCTATCTATCATTTTCTGCCTTAATGGTCCATTCACCTGTACATGTTCAATAAAGCCTTATGTACTTTTTCTTAGGATTGATAATTGGGTACATGTATTAACCCTTTGACTCCCACACCCTGTCCACCGCCATCCTGCAGTGTCAACCATGCTAGAAAGCACAAACTTAACCTTTTGATTCCCTCACCCTATCCACCAGCTTCCCGCAGGAAGCTGGTGGATAGGGTGAGGGAGTCAAAAGGTTAAGTTTTTACAGTTGGTGGATAGGGTGCGGGAGTCAAAGGGTTAAGTGCATTTCTGGCTGTAGAGAGGTGAAATATGTGGAAGCAATTTCAGTTAATGTATGCCTGTTTTTATATGTTTTGGTGTCCTTATGTATGATTGTATTTGTATTCAGGTGTGTTTTTTAAGTCTCCCCTGTCCCTGTACGATAAATTGGATAGAGTGGTCAATGCTGGGGGCATGCCCTTAGATTATGTGTGTGAATGCATTGATATGTGTAGTTAATTTTCTTTTTTGTTGTTTTGTTGTTGTTGTTGTTTTTTTTATGTTTTGAAGCGGTTATAGCCCTGATATGGCTCTACGTAGTTGGCTGGGCTTTAACTCTTAGAGCCCGAACGTACTGATATCGGTACCCTGCTCGCACAACATTTCAGCCCGAACGTACCGAGTTCGGTACTTTTGCTTTCTGCATTTTTCATTCGCCGGAGCTCGACTGTGTACGAAACTAAACACTACAGGCCTCTAGTTCATTCATTCATGAGTGCATCTGCACCATTCCCGCGAGCAACAAGGCTTCATTGTCTGTGCAGTATGCGAATGTGTAAGGGTAGTAGCTCTGTGTCAGCCTGCTGCGTGTTATCAAAATGGCGGTGCCTTCGACGTCAACAAAGCGAAGCAGACAAACTCGTGGCTACACGGCACCAGAAGTGCTTGAACGAATCGAACAGCTTCAGACTGAAGGCTCAGACGTTGAAGAAGAAGATGACTTGATGTGTAGTGAGTTTGTTGCGATAGACTCGGATGTCGGCCCTCAACTCAATGACACTTCCAGTGACCAAGACTCGGTCTTTCGACTCAGTACCGAGTATGACACAGAGTCGGACAAAGCGATGCCTGCTGACGACGACAGTGCTGAGGAGATGGAAGTGGGTGGTGAAGAGAACACTGAAGCGTTTCTGGACTTTTTTCTAAAACCATGGAACGAGAACTTCACATTCTTCCCTGTGATCAGCAATTTCACTGAGGACGAAGAGTGTGGTCTGCATGCGGAGCATGTGCAGAACCACGCCCCACCCCCCCACCCCCACCCCCCTTGTTGGATTCAGGACTGATGTTGGATTCAGGAACAGTGAGTAAATCTGTGTTACAAAACATGTGCAGAGAATACTGCATGGACCAGAATATATGATGACTGTCTGATAACTTGATTTTAAGCTCAATCTACACCCAAAAACATTTGTTTTCTTATTTTCAATTCAGAATGAATCACTGAAACATGATTTCAAGCTTGCTTATTTGCTCTTGTACACTTTTATTGTGTAAATGATTGCAAACTTTCTAGTCTCAATATTTCCTGTGATTATGTATGATTTTTTTTCTTTACCTAATGCAAATGACCATTGTAATTTGTTGTCAGTGTGTGTGTGTTTGTAAAGTATAACATATACTACACATTGCCTCTTGACAAAGAAAGAGTTACTGCTAGGTTCTTATTCTTGGTACACATAATGCCCAGTCATATATCAACTGTGTAGAAGTGTTTTTGATTTAAAAAAACTAACTTTTTTTTTTTTATTCTTTGGATATATTGGTACCCCCTGCGCAAACTTTTGAAACAAAATAATTTGCTTCAAAATTAAAAAAAAATAGTAGAAGGCATATGAACACTTTCATACTTGCTCAAAAGTTTATAACCATGTTAGTATCACCAGAAACTTTCAAGTCTATCCGTCTTTCCTATGATTTTTTTTATGATGTAGTCTGAATTGCTGTTGTTGTCTTTGGGCATGTGTGTACGTTACAACATTGACCTAATAAACAATGCTTGTTTTCATTGAAAGACTTACAGCTGGTTTCTGAAACTTGGTACACATTATGCCCAATCATATTGCAACTGTCTAGAAGTGTTTTGATATCATAGAACTAAAATTGTGTTTTTTTTTATTCTTTGCATATATTGATACCCCTCCAGCACAAACTTTTGACAAAATAATTTACAGTAAAATTTCTAAAAACTGTATCAAACATGTCAACTGTTTCATTCTTGCACAAAATTCAGTTTGTAACCATGTTAGTATCACTAAAATCTTTCAAGTCTGTCTGTCTTTCCTATGATTTTTTATGATTTTTTTGTTTTGTTCATGAAGTGTGAATGGCCATAGCTGTGTCTGTGCGTGTGTGTATATAACATTGACATAAGGAACATTGCTTGTTTACATAGAAAGACTTGCAGCTGGATTCAGAAACTTTGTTCACATAATACTGAATCATATTACAACTGTCTTGAAGTGTTTTTGATATCAAAAAGCTAAATGTAGGTTTTTTTTATTTTTTGCATTCTTTGCGCAAACTTTAAAAACAAAATAATTTACTTCAAAATTTAAAAAAAATAGTACCAAACAAGTGAACAATTTCATTCTTGCTCAGAAGTCAGTTTATAACCATGTTAGTATCATCAGGAACTTTCAAGTCTGTCTGTTTTTCCTATGATTTTTTTTGTTTATGTGTCTGAATTGCCATTGTCGTCTGTGGGTGTGTGTGTACATTATAATATTGATATAATGAACATGGCTTGTTTACATAGAAAGACTTACAGCTGGTTTCTGAAACTTGGTGCCCATAATATCCAATCATATTTCAACTGTCTAGAAGTGTTTTTGATTTCAATAATCTTAAATTGTGTTTTTTTTTTATTCTTTTCATATATGGTATCCCCCACTCCCCTGCCGCGCAATTAAAAAAAATCAATAAATAAAAAAAAAATGGCAGGAGACAACTCAACGCCTTCATACTTGCACAAACATTGGTTTGTAATTATGTTAGTATCTCCAGAAACTTTCAACTTTATATATCTTTCCTATGATTTTTTATGATTTTTTTTGTTTATGTAATGTGAATGGCTATAATTGTCTCTGTGCGTGTGTGCACATTATGATGTTGACATAATAAACATTGCTTGATCACAAAGAAAGAGTTGGTGTTTGTTTCTGATATTTAGTACACATAATACCTGATCATATTGCAACTGCCTAAAAGTGTTTTTGATATCAGAAAGCTGAATTTGTGAGTTTTTTATTCTTTGCATATTGGTACCGGTAACCCCCTCCCGCGGAAACTTTTAAAACAAAATAATTCATCTCAAAATTAAAAATAATAGTACTAAACAAGTCAACTCTTTCATACTTACACAAAAGCTGGTTTGTAACCATGTTAGCATCATCAGAAACTTTCAAATCTGTCTATCTTTCCTCTGATTTTTTTTGGTATATTTAGTATGAATGGCCATTGTTGTCTGTGCGTGTGTGTGTACAATTTAAAATTTGCATACTTCAAATTGTTTGTTGACAAAGAAAGACTTGCAGCTAGTTCATGATACTTGGTAAACATAATGCCCAGTCATATTGCAACTGTCTAGAAGTGTTTTTGATATCAAAAGTCTAAATTTGTGGGTTTTTTATTCTTAGCATGTATTGGTACCCCCCGTGCAAACTTTTGAAAAAGTGTCATTTTTTCAAAATTCAATTTTAAAAAAAATCAACAAAAGATCACCTTTATACTTGCACAAAAGTTAGTTTGTTCTTATGTTAGCAATACCAGAAAGTTTCAAGTCTTTAACTCCAAAACTTTTTTTTTTACAATTTTATTAGTAACCCTTCCAAACAGCCAGGGCAGAAAGATTGTTGACTGACACAATTGCCCAGGGCAGAGTGAGTTAAACAACAATAACAACAACAACAACAACAATTGTGATTCTTCTACTTTGTTTAGGTCATGTACACGCTGTGCAACATGGCCAGCCACGGGGAGACGACGTGCGCGGAACTGGTATCCCATGGAGCCATGGCAAAGGTCACACCCTTCCTGAAGAACTTTGACCTGGAACTCCTGCATATGGCCTTGGCCTTCTGTGAAACGACCCTGCGCTATTCGGACGAGGTAAGGATAAGTTGTTATTTGTATTGTCATCATCATCATCATCATCATCGTTGTTGTCATCATCATCATTATTTCATCATTATCCTTTCACCATCATCAGTTTATTCTCAATCATTGTTTTCATTGTCGTCGTCATCATCATCGTCTTCTTCTTCATCATCATCAATTTCATCATCATCATTACCACCACCATCATCATCAATTTCATCATCGTCATTGTCTTCATCATCATCAGTTTCATCATCATCATAGTTGTCGTTGTCGTCGTCGTCGATGTCATTGTCATCCATTTCATCATCATGTCGTCGTCATCACCACCACCATCATCAGTAATATCATCATCATCACCACCATCACCATCATCATCATCATCATCATATCATTTCTTCTACTTCATCAGCAGCAGCAGCAGCAGCATCGTCATCATCCCTGCAATGGGGTACTAGGGTCCCCTCCTGTTTTGGAACCACAGGAGCTGTCTAGTTTGCTTTTAGGTAGTTAGGGGTTCCTCTTTCCTGTCATGCTGTCTTTTCCTCACAAGACTTTTCCATATTTCTGCCTTCCAGATCATTCACCTGTACTTCTGTACAAATTCTCTCCTTAGCTCCCCAAAGACGGGGTATGACTGCCTTTAAGACAGGGTCAAGAATGATCATACACTTGAAAATCTGCTCCCTCTGTTAAGTAAGAGGGTTTGTATGAATTTGTATTGCGTAGATAGGGACCGTTTGCAGGAGCTTTTTAACCTGTGTAAGAATTATTATTATTGTTATTATTATTATCGTCATCATCATCATTATTATCATTATTACTATTGTTATCATTATTGTTATTATTATTGATGCCGCTATTATTGTTATAATTAGACAATATCAAAATGGAGATGGAAAGGCTTAACATTAGTATTTTAGGACTAGGGGAAGTGAGATGGAAGGGGCTAGGCATGATAACATCCGGAGAGTATACAGTGATATAATCTGGTGGAAACTTACATAAAAGAGGAGTAGGCATTGTAATGGACAAAGACAAATCAAAAGCAGTTAAGGGATACTGGGCTGTGTCCGACAGAGTCTCGCTGGTCAAATTGGGAGGCAAACCATTTGAGATCAGCATCGTTCAGGTGTATGTACCAACATCCACAAGTACTCAGGAAGACATCAACAACTTCTACGAAGTATTAGAGATGGCCAAGGCCCAATGCAAATCACAAGAAGTTACCATAATAATGGGAGATTTTAATGCTAAAGTGGGAAAGGATAGGGTAGAGGATATAGTTGGACCTCATGGCCTTGGTACACAAAATGAAAGGGGAGGGAAACTTGTAAAATGGGCACAGATGAATAAATTCATAGTAGGAAACACCTGGTTTGAGCAGCATAATAGAAGAAAATGGACTTGGATGAGTCCAGGAGATAATACCAAAAATGAGATTGACTACATCCTGATTAATAAAAGATTTAGAAATTCTTTACTGTCAGCAAAAACACTACCAGGCGCAGACTGCGACAGTGACCACAATCCTGTAGTGGGAAGATTTAGGCTGAAATTAAGGAAAAGGAAACAGACCAAAGGCAACATCAAACTAGATCTTGGACTCTTAAAGACATATGAAGTGATACATCAAAAATTTAATGTACATGTTCAAAACAAATTCAGTGCTCTGGAAGACGTTGGTGACAGTGAGGAACAATGGACAAAGTTGAGAAATTCAATAAATGAAGCTTGTGAAGAAATCCCTGTAGTAGATAGAAAAGCAAAAAAGAACTGGATGACAACAGAAATTTTAGGCTTGATGGAGGAATGGAGGAAGGCAAAGAGAAACGAGGAAATATACAGGAAGATAAACAAAGAAATCAGAAGGAAGCGTGGCTGAAAACAAAATGCAAAGAAATAGAAGACCAACACAAAACGGATCCTCAGGGTATGTACAGACGAATTGAAGAAATTGTCCACAGGAAAAATACATGCACATCAACTTGTTGCTTAAAATCGAAAGATGGTATGATTCTCATGGAAAAAGACAAAATATTAGACAGATGGGGAGAGTGCGTTAAAGACCTTTTTGAAGATGACAGAAACGCAGAACACATCATGAGAAAGAATTTTGAAGGACCACCCATAATGAAAGATGAAGTTAGAGCAGCAATGAAAAAGATGAAACCTGGAAAAGCCCCAGGACCAGACAACATTACCACAGAGATGATTGAAGCCCTGGAGGAATTCAGTATAGAAAAAATAACAGTCCTCCTAAATGAAATTTACGACACTGGAAAAATCCCCAAAGATGTGTCAAAATCAATTTTCATTGCACTTCCAAAGAAGACAGGGGCTATAGAATGCAAACTCCATTGCACAGTCAGTTTGATGAGTCATGTAACCAAGATCCTATTAAGAATAATCATGATGAGGACAAGAATAGAATAAAAAAAGAAATAGCAGATGAACAGTGTGGATTTGTGGAAGGGAAAGGAACTATTATTGCCATATACATCCTAAGAACTATCATAGAGAGGTCAATCGAGATGAACAAGGATTTATATTTAAGCTTTGTTGACTATACCAAGGCTTTCGATCGGGTAAGACATGAAGAATTGATCAACCAACTAGAAAGACTCAATATTGATGGAAAAGATCTACGAATAATCAGAGAATAAAAAACGATATAAGCTCTTTCCAAAACATCAAAAGAGGAGTCAGACAGGGTTGTGTTTTGTCACCAGATCTGTTTTCACTTTACAGTGAAAACATCATGAGAGACCTAGAGTAAGACCCTGGATTAAAGGTTGGAGGAAAAATGATAAACAATATTCGATACGCAGATGACACCGTGCAAATTGCAGAAAGTGAAAGGGACCTACAAAACCTTGTGAATATACTTGAAATGGAAAGCAAAGGTAAGCGGTTGGAACTAAACAGCAGGAAGACTGAAGTCATGGTGATCAGTAAAAAACATGAAATCCCCTCATGCAAAATAACAGCAAACAGCACAACTTTGAGACAGGTTGATAAGTTTAAATACCTGGGAACGAACATTTCACCAAATAATAATTAATAATAATAATTACAATATTTATATAGCGCAAAATCTTGATAAAATCAAATCTAAGCGCTGAAGCAGACACACACGCAGGCACGCACGCTCGCACACACACGCACGCACACATACAGACACACAACACACACACACACACACACACACACACGCATGGCTATAAATGGGGAGAAAGAATAAAAACAATAAAAGCAAGAATAAAAGCAATGGAAAATTATAGAGAGCATAGCATACAATTATATATTATAACCATGTGATTCCCTCCGAGCGGAGACAGGCTGCAGAGGGGAGGGTTGAGTGAGGTTAGGATTTTATGCAGGAGAGAAAAGGTGAGTTTTGAGAGCGGACTTGAAGGAGACAAAAGTAGGTTGCTGACGGACTGAGAGAGGAAGTTTGTTCCAGGAGAGTGGACCAGAAACAGAGAAGGCTCGTGGACCATAGGTATTGAGCTTAGTGCGTGGAAAGCGAAGAGTCAGAGGATCAGAGGCAGAGCGGAGGGTACGTGAGGGAACATAGATCTCAAGTAGGCTTGACAGGTAATCGGGGGCCGCGTTATTGAGGCTTTTGTAGCACATGGTGTCTAGTTTGTACTGTATGCGCTTTGATACAGGGAGCCAGTGAAGTTGTGCCAGGAGAGGAGATATGTGGTCAGCTTTTTTCTTTTTGAGTACAAGGCGTGCAGCATTGTTTTGAATGCGCTGTAGGATGTGAATGGTGGAGGCAGGAAGACCAGACAGGAGTGAATTGCAATAGTCAATGCGAGACATTATGAAGGAGAGAACGAGTTTTGCAGTTGTTTCGACAGAGAGATACTTCCTGATCAGCTTTATACGATGGAGATGATAGTAGCAGGATCTGGCAGTTTGAGAAACAAAGTTGTTCATGGAGAGGGTAGAGTCAATGCAGACACCAAGGTTTTTAGCTGAATCAGAAATTGGGACTGATGTGTTACATAATGGGAGAGAAAGAGGAGGCAGCTGAGAAAGTTTCTGACGGGTGCCAATGAGGATAGCTTCTGTTTTGTCGTCATTAAGCTGAAGTCTATTGTGTGTCATCCAGTTCTTAATGTCCGAGTAACACTCAGTGGTGCGAGTCAACAGGCGCTGTATATTATCAGGTGAGTCACTGTCTTGAAGTTGGGTGTCATCAGCATAGAAGTGGTGTTTTATAGAATGGGAGTTGGTGATGGTGGACAGGGGGGAGGTGTAAAGAGTGAAAAGAACAGGGCCAAGGACAGATCCTTGTGGAACACCACAGGTCAGGTATGCAGGTTGAGAGTAAGTGCCATTGATGAGAACGGTTTGTTTTCTGTTTGATAGGTATGAAGTGAACCAAGACAGAGCAATGTCAGAGATGCCAAAAGTATGATGAAGTCTAGAAAGGAGAATACCATGATCAATGGTATCAAAGGCTGCAGACAGATCAAGGAGTGTGAGGAGAGAGACTTTGCCAGTATCAGTTGCAAGGAGGAGATTGTTGAGAATGTGTAGTAGGGCAGTTTCAGTGCTATGGCACTGGCGGTAGGCTGACTGGAAAGGATTGAGGAGATTGTTGGCAGACAGGTGAGAGTTCAGCTGGTTGAGGACGACTTTTTCAAGGAGTTTTGACAAGAAAGAGAGATTAGAGATAGGCCGGTAATTTTTCAGTTCATTTGGATCTAAATTGTGTTTCTTGAGGAGAGGGTGAACAATAGCAGACTTGAAAGAATCTGGGACAGTTCCAGTTTGAAGAGAAGTGTTGATGATGTCAGTGATGAATGGGAGGAGAGTAGGGAGACAGTCGGCGTAGACAGAACCTGGAAGAGGATCCAGTTCGCAGGTTTTGAACGACATGGATCTGATTGTGTTGAGAATTTCTTCTTGTGAGACTGGGGTAAAAGTAGTAAGAGGTGTGCCAGAGAAGGAAGGGTCAGGTGGGCATGGTTGACAGGGTGTCCTGTCAAGCCTGTCACGAAGAGTTTGTATTTTGGTGGTGAAATAGTTGGAGAATACAGATGGGAATTCTTCATTTGTATGTTTTGTTGGGAGAGGTAAATCTTTTCGTGTGCCAAGGAGATGATTCATGGTTGTAAAGAGTTCTTTTGAAGAAGAGGCATTCAGGATTTTGGTTTGGAAATAGCTTGTTTTTGCTGATGCAATGAGGGTGGATACTTTTGTTTTAGAGGCTTGGAAAAGTTGCCTGTGTACAGTGAGTTTGGATTTGCGCCAGCGGCGCTCTGCTCTGCGGCGGGCACGTTTTGCACAGGCGATCTCATGAGTGAGCCAGGGGTATGGCAGATGCACATCAGAAATAGCCAGCAGAATCGGCCGAGCCAAAACAACATTCAAGAAGATGGAAAGCATTCTTACCAACAAATGCCTATCAATTAACATCAGGAAGAGAGTTCTTGAATGTTATATAGAACCAATACTGTTGTACGGTTGCGAGGCATGGACAGTCAACAAGCAAAGCCAGAACAAGATTGAGGCAGCCCAGATGTGGTTTCTAAGAAGGATGTTGAGAGTTCCATGAACAGCAAAGAAAACAAACAAGACAGTCTTGATGGAGGCAGACACAAGTAGATCATTCATAAGGAAGATTAGGAAAAGGCAGGCAACATTCATAGGCCATTTTATGAGGAAAGGGGAATTGGAACACCTGGTCACAATGGGAAAGCTGGAGGGAAGGAGAGCACCGGGTAGACCCAGGGAGAAGACACTAGACGGACTTGCAGAGTGGCTGAAGACAAGGAGGGTGGAAGAGATGCTTGAGGCAACAAGAGATAGAGACAGATGGAAGTCCATAATCGCCAACGCCATGCAGCAAGCACCTGATGATGATAATTATTATTATTGTTATTATCATCATTATCATTGTTATTATCATTATTACTATTATCATCATCATCATTATTATTACTGTTGTCGTTACTGTTACTATTACTGTTATGGTTGTTGTTGTTGTTATCATTATCATTATTACTGCCCCTGCTATTATTGTTATTATTGCTCTTGTTATTATTGCTGCTATTATTATTATTAGTAGTAGTATGGATGCTATTAGTATTATTATGGATGCTGCCATTATTATTATTATTGTCATTGCCGCTGCTATTATTATCATTGATGCTGCTACTGTTGTTATTGTCATTGATGCCGCTATTATTATCATTATCATTGATGCTGCTTTTATTATTATTGCTGTTATTAGTATGGTTGCTGCTATTGTTATTATCATTGCTGCTGCTAATATGATTCTTACTGCTGCTATTATTTTTATCATTATTATTGCTGCTGTTATTATTATTGCTGCTAGTAGTAGTAGTATTGTTGTTGTTGCTGCTATTATTATTATTATTATTATTATTATTATTGCTTTCAGGCCAGGTTCATGTTCGAGGAATGTGGAGGTTTGTCAAGTCTGCATCAACTGGAGACACACGTGAACAACGATTTGCAGGAGCAGGCGATAGAAATCCTGGAGGTTTACTTCGGATCCGATGCAGAAGACGAATATGATGACTGAGTCAAAGAAATGTGAAATGTGCATTGGCGAAAGATATTTTGTCGCTGAGTGATCGCTTGAATAAAAACACATAAACAGACAACTGAAGGAGTGAGATTGTTATTTCAATGTGTTGGTGATACATCTCTGTATAAAATCCTTTTTTTTTTTTGTAAGGGAGGGATGTATGTGCATCTGTCTGTCTGTCTGTCTTTCTGTCTGTTTGTCTCTATCTCTGTCTGTTTGCCTCTCTGTCTTTCTGTCTCTCTCTCTCACTCTCTTTCTCTCACTCTCTCTCACAATGTAGTAAACTTAACCCTTTGTCTCCTGCACCCTGTCCTCCAACACCCTGCATTGTCAACCATGCTAGCAAAGCAAAAACTTAACCCTTTGATTCCCTCACCCTATCTGAGGGAGTCAAATGATTATCATAAAGTTCGGGCTATTGGGCACACCGGTATATAAAGCGCACCCACTAAATCATAGAAAAATCTGAACTATATTCACACCTATGCTGCACTGGTTTATAAGCCACACTTTTTCAATGGCCAGGTCGGTCGCCTTAAACTCAAAGGCTGCTTCGTAGGCATTACATCGCGTTTTCGGCATGATGAGGGTGTACGCTTGAGCAGAGCAGATCTGAATACCGATCCAAATGCTTCAATATGTGCGGATTTGATTTAAAAACATGAACAGTTAACACTTTAATGTGAACAGTTAACACTTTAACATGGAGCTCACCGAAAAATCAATGAACGGTAAACACAATTTTGGTGAGTTAAAGAGAAACTAGGTAGGCCTACATACGAGAACGTGACAGTCTTGGGATCGGGGAAAATCCGCAAATAAGCCACATTGTTTTTTAAGCCGCAGGAGTTAATTAAAGCTGGGGGGAAAAGTCAAGGCTTATAGCCCGAACTTTAAGGTAAGTTTTTGCAGCTGGTGGATATTAGGGTGGGAATCAAAGGGTTAAAACTGAGGAACACATTAAAAGTTACAAGTTTCAGTGATGTAATTATATACATTGTATATGTATAAATCACAAAAGCCCCATTTCCCTCCCCACCCTGTTGGCGATTGTATTGTGGCCTATGGCTGATGTACATTAAAAGTTGTGAGTTCTGTGTTTGTGTATGTGTGAGTGTGCTTGTTTTTTTTATGTGTGGTATGTATGTGTGTATTTGTATGGTATTTTTATAGTATGTTTTGTGTGTTGTTGCTGTTGTGTGTGGTATTTGTGTTCATGTGTGTTTGTGTGTGTTATTTTTGGTCGTATGCATTTGTGAGTGTGTGTGTTATATTGTTTGGTGTGTGTTTATGTGGTATGGGCACATCTTGTATGTATTCTGCTGTTATGTAGTTATTTGTGTGTGTTTGTACATTGTTGTTGTGTGCGGTAGTTTGTATTTAAGAGCGTGTTTGTATGTATGTTTTTTCTAGTGTGCACACGTTTGTATTTGCATGTGCGCATTATGATGTGCTGTTGTATATATGTGTGTGTTGTGCGTTTGTTATTGAAAAAGGGAGATTGTAAGTGTAGGACCGTTTTGTTCTTTCTGGATTTGTTTGCTACCATATTTGTCAAACTCCTGTGTGTCACAACCCTACAGCACTGTTTCAATTCTACACACACCCAAACCCCACCTAACAATGAGACCACATGAGCAGGGTACAAAGGACCACAGAACAGTGGACGAGACCGCCATGTGCTCCCAGTTCCAAAAGGCCAGCAAAGCTCAGCTTGGTCTTTTGTAGATGGTTCAGACTATTTACTTGCTCAGTCCTCCTCCAAACCTATACCATTGTTATACATGTTGTTTTTTAAAAAGCCCCAAACTAACTGAGAGCCACATCAGGCTAAGCATTTCAAAACACAAACAATACTTATGTTATTTCTTTGTTATTGTTATTTTGTTAAACCCAGCCAACTGCATAGAGCCTATCAGTGTATAGCTGTTCAAAACACAGCAATACTTGTGTTATTTCATTTTATTGTTTTTTTGTTTAAACCCAGCCAACTGCGTAGAGCCATATCAGGGCTTTAGCTGTTTCAAAACAAACCAATACTTATTATTTCATTGTTATTTTTTTTTGTTTAAACCCCAGCCAACTGTGCAGAGCCATATCAGGGCTATAGCTGTTTCAAAACATACACAATATTATTATTTCATTGTTATTGTTATTTTTGTTTAAACCCCAGCCAACTGTGCAGAGCCATATCAGGGCTATAGCGTTTCAAAACATACTCAATACTTATTTTATTTCATTGTTATTGTTATTTTTGTTTAAAGACCCAGCCGACTGCATAGAGCCATATCAGGGCTATAGCCATTTCAAAACATATACAATACTTATTGTTATTTCATTATTATTGTTATTTTTGTTTAAAGCCCAGCCGAACGCATAGAGCCATATCAGGGCTACAGCCGTTTCAAAAAGTAGCAATACTTGCTGTTATTGCATTGTTATTGTTATTTTTGTTTAACGTCCAGCCGACTGCGTAGAGCCATATCAGGGCTATAGCCATTTCAAAACATACGCAATACTTATTGTTATTTCACTGTTTTTGTTATTTTTGTTTAAAGTTAATTTCTCCAGCCGACTGCATAGAGCCATATCAGGGCTACAGCTGTTTCAAAACATACTTTGAAAAAAGAAAAGAAAATTAAGTACACATATCAATGCATTCTCACACATAATCTAAGATGCCCCTGGCATTGACCACTCTGTCCAATTTATCACACAGGGGGTCTGAAAAATACAACAATAAATGCAATACTTTATTTGTATAGCGCAAAATCTTGATAAAATCAAATCTAAGCGCTAAAACAGACACACACGCACGCACGCACACACACACACACACACACACACACACACACACGCACACCACACGGCTAAAATGGGGAGAAAGAATAAAAGCAATGGAAAATTATAGAGAGCATATTATATACAATTATATATTACAATGCGTTATTGAGGCTTTTGTAGCACATGGTGTCTAGTTTGTACTGTATGCGCTTTGATACAGGGAGCCAGTGAGTTGTGCCAGGAGAGGAGATATGTGGTCAGCTTTTTTCTTTTTTAGTACAAGGCGTGCAGCATTGTTTGAATGCGCTGCAGGATGTGAATGGTGGAGGCAGGAAGACCAGACAGGAGTGAATTGCAATAGTTAATGCGAGACATTATGAAGGAGAGAACGAGTTTTGCAGTTGTTTCGACAGAGAGATACTTCCTGATCAGGCTTATACGATGGAGGTGATAGTAGCAAGATCTGGCAGTTTGAGAAACAAAGTTGTTCATGGAGAGGGTAGAGTCAATGCAGACACCAAGGTTTTTAGCTGAATCAGAAATTGGGACTGATGTGTTACATAATGGGAGAGAAAGAGGAGGCAGCTGAGAAAGTTTCTGACGGGTGCCAATGAGGATAGCTTCTGTTTTGTCGTCATTAAGCTGAAGTTTGTTGAACGTCATCCAGTTCTTAATGTCCAAGTAACACTCAGTGGTGCGAGTCAAGAGGCGCTGTAAATTGTCTGGTGTGTCACTGTCTAGAAGTTGGGTGTCATCAGCATAGAAGTGGTGTTTTATAGAGTGGGAGTTGATGATGGTAGACAGGAGGGAGGTGTAAAGAGTGAAAAGAACAGGGCCAAGGACAGATCCTTGTGGAACACCACAGGTCAGGTATACAGGTTGAGATAAGTGCCATTAATGAGAACAGTTTGTTTTCTGTTTGATAGATATGAAGTGAACCAGGAGAGAGCAATGTCAGAGATGCCAAAAGCATGATGAAGTTTAGAAAGGAGAATACCATGATCAATGGTATCAAAGGCTGCAGACAGATCAAGGAGTGTGAGGAGAGAGACTTTGCCAGTATCAGTTGCAAGGAGGAGATTGTTGAGAATGTGTAGCAGGGCAGTTTCAGTGCTATGGCACTGGCGGTAGGCTGACTGGAAAGGATTGAGGAGATTGTTGGCAGACAGGTGAGAGTTCAGCTGGTTGAGGACAACTTTTTCGATGAGTTTTGACAAGAAAGAGAGATTAGAGATAGGCCGGTAATTTTTCAGTTCATTTGGGTCTAAATTGTATTTCTTGAGGAGAGGGTGAACAATAGCAGACTTGAAAGAATCTGGGACAGTTCCAGTTTGAAGAGAAGTGTTGATGATGTCAGTGATGAATGGGAGGAGAGTAGGGAGACAGTCAGAGTAGAGAGAACCTGGAAGAGGATCCAATTCGCAGGTTTTGAATACAAATCTAAACATAACTAAGGACACTAAAACATATATAAAAACAGGCCTAAATTTACTTAAAATTGCTTTCATATATCTCATTTCCCTAGAGCCAAATGTGCACTCAATACGTGTACCCAATTATCAATACTAAGAAAGTATGCAAGACTCTTTGAACACATACAGGTGAATGGACCATTAAGGCAGAAAATGATAGGAAGAAATGACAGAAAGCAAAGGAACAAGGCAGAAAGAAAGAAAGAGAGTGACAGAAAAGAGGAAGTTTCTAGCACAGTGGGGATACTATTTATACTGGAAAAAAAACCTGCATCCCCACAGGGGTCAATCTACATAAAATCATAATACATTATGATTAATTAATAAAAAGTCCCACAATCTATACCTAATCATGCTATAAAACAACTTCCACCTATACCCAATCATAATATAAAAATGATTTTAAATCAAACGTAAGACAGTCACACGTCTTTTCTCTCTCATACATCACATCATAACACAAAAAGATTTAGAAATATACACTTTATTTCCAAAGGCAAAGGAATGATTTTAAAAAACATATACTTTATTTGCAAAGGCAAAGGCAACAGAGAGTTACAAAACTACGAATGTAATTTCAAAACTGTTAAAAATCAACATGCTCATATCTGAGATAAAATGTACATTTCTATGGAAATGCTGTGGAAATAAAAACTCACTAAAAGGTGTCGTAGATGTCCTTTTTTGTATAAATATGATATTAATCCTCTCTTTGTATAAAAATAGTCCTATCACAGAGTCGCTAATGGATACAAAAAAACACATAACTTTTCGTCATTTTGATTCGAGAAAGATACAATGAGATGTGCATAGTCAAAAAAAGTATTTTAATGAGTCAGATACCTTCGCCATTGATTGAAAAGGCAGATAGATGGGCATGTTCAACATGAAGTATTTATGAGTCAGGATAACCTTTCGCCATTTTGATTTGAGAACAGGCAGAATGAGATGTGCATAGTTCAACAATGAAGTTATTTTAACCTTTTCACTCCAGCACCCTATTCACCAACTGCAAAAACTTAATCTTTTGACTCCCTTACCCTTTCCACTAGCTTCCTGTCGGAAGCTGGTAGAAAAGGGTGAGTGAGCCTAAGGCTTAAGTTTTGCTTTGATAGCATGGTTAACAATGCAGGATACTGGTGGATAAGGTGTGATAGTCAAAGGGTTAATGAGGCAAGCATACTTTTGCCAGTCAAATGCAGTAACAAGAAGCCCACAAGTTTATCAGTCTTGTTCACAGATCTGCAAGCACAGATATCAAAACAGCCACACTATGTACAAAAAAAAAACAACCATCCCTGTCCATTCTTAGGACCACATTTGTAGAAGATCTGGTCCAAAAACATGTGGATGTTCAGGTCAAAAACATGGAAAATGTGGCAGAAAAAAACACTGATTAGTGGAATCCTGATTAACCCCCTGCCCGTCATATCGTTGCTGGCAGATTTGGATGAGCAATCTTTAACCCTTTGACTCTTGCACCTGTCCACCAGCATCTTGCATTGTCAATCATGGTAGCAATGCAAAAACTTAAACCCTCCGACTCTCCCACCTTATCCACCAGCTTCCTGCAGGAAGCTAGTGGATAGGGTGAGGGAATGAAAGGGTTAAGTGGACACAGAGCGGGAGTCAAAGAGTTAATGGAGCGTGAAGAACTCGAGCTATTACGCGAGCTGATCATGTTCTACTGTGACAACAACAACTTCAAAAAGAAAGAAATGCAAAATTGCGTCATGATTTCCAAAGACAGAAATTGAATAATTCATGGTACAGTGAGATCCACACAGAACACTGTGATCATGCTTTTCAGAGAGAGAAACTGCACAATTCATGGTACGATGAAATTCACACAGAAAATTGTGATGATGATTTTCTAAAAATGTAAAATTCATGGTACGGTGAGATTAGGAAACAAAACTGAGATAACATTTTCATAGGGAAAACTGTACAGTTTATATGACCAGTCGCCATGGTATAGTGGTTAGCGCAACAGACTACCAACTGGAAGGTTGTAGGTTTGAATCTCACCAGTCCATTCAAAAATATATCATTGTGGGACTTTTCAGCTCTAACCGGTTCCTACCCAGAGTTGGGCATGCTATGGGCTCATTGGGAAGACTGGGACCACACAGTTGAGTCTCATCTACTTCCGGATGCATCATTGACAGTGTTGCTCAAATCTTCTGACCAGCACTGCATGTGTCTGTTTCTCGGGCCTGATTGACACTAGGATATATTATGATAGTAAGCGTAGAGTACAGTCCTGTAACGCAGTCTCAATCCTAGATGGAACTCCATAGCATCATGATTATCATCCTCATCGATATCATCATCATCACATTATAAAAACTGTTCCAGCTTCTGTGGCCATCAAGGTGGCGTAGAAAAATGGGATGAAAAAAAAAACCTGTACAGTTTATGGTACCATAAATAAAATCAACACAGAAAATTGCGATCATGATTTTCAAAGAGAGAAATTGTACAATTATCTATAGTATGGTGAAAACCACACGGAAAATTGTCAATAATTTATGGTATGGCGAAATTCACACAGAAAATTGTGATCATGATTTTCAGAGAAAGAACATGTAAAATTTATGGTACTGTGAGATTAGCAAAAACACACAAAACTGAGATATTTTCATACGAATTGTAGTTTGTGGTACCATATTTAAAAACAACACAGAAAATTGTGATCATGATCTTCAGAGAAATTGTATGATTTATGGTACAGTAAAACCCACACAAAAATTGTGATCACGATTTTCAGGAAAAATTGTATAATTTATGGTAAAATGAGATCCACAGAGAAAATTGTAATCATGATTTCAGGAGAAATTGTATATTTTAGGGTAGTGAGACCCACACAGAACATTGTGATCATTGCAAAGTACCATGTTTTGTTACACACACAAAAGTAACAAAGAAGTACCATCATGTTACACAAAGTAACAGCAAAGTACCATGTTTTGTTACACACACAAAGTAACAGCTTTTGTTACATACACAAAGTAACAGCAAAGTACCATGTTTTGTTATACACACAAAGTAACAGCTTTTGTTACATACACAAAATAACAGCAAAGTACCATGTTTTGTTACACACACAAAAGTAACAGAGAAGTACCACCATGTTACACAAATTAACAGCAAAGTACCATGTTTTGTTATACACACAAAGTAACAGCAAAGTACCATGTTTTGTTACATATACAAAGTAACAGCAAAGTAGGGCCTACCATGTTTTGTTACACACACAAAGTAACAGAGAAGTACCACCAAGTTACACACACACAGTACCAAAGAAACACCATAACAGAAAAGTGCCATCACGTTTTGTTACATACACAAAGTAACAAAGAAGTACCATCATGTTTCGTTACACAAAGTAACAGTAAAGTGCCATCATGTTTTGTTAGAATACACAAAGCAACAGAGAAGTGCCATAACATTTTGTTACAAACACAAAGTAACAGAGAAGTGCCATCATGTTTTGTTACAATACACAAAGTAACAGAGAAGTACCATCATGTTTTGTTACACGCACAAAGTACAGAGAAGTGCCATCATGTTTTGTTACAATACACAAAGTAACAGAGAAGTACCATCATGTTTTGTTACACGCACAAAGTAACAGAAAAGTACCATCATGTTTTGTTACACACACAAGTAACAGAGAAGTACCATAATGTTTTGTTAAATACACAAAGCAACAGAGAAGTACCATCATGTTTTGTTAAATACACAAAGTAACACAGAAGTACCATAATGTTTTGTTACAAACACAAAGTAACAAAAAAGTACCATCATGTTTTGTTAAATACACAAAGCAACAGAGAAATACCATCATGTTTTGTTAAATACACAAAGTAAACAGAAGTACCATAATGTTTTGTTACAAACACAAAGTAACAAAGAAGTACCATCATGTTTTGTTACACACACAAAGTAACAAAGAAGTGTCATGTTAAGAAACACAGAAGTACCATCATGTTGTGTTACATACACAAAGAAACACAGAAGTACCATCAAGTTTTGTTACAAACACAAAGTAACACAGAACTACTATCATGTTTTGTTACATACACAAAGTACCACAGAAGTACCATCAGGTTGTGTTACAAACACAAAGTAACACAGGAGTACCATCATGTTTTGTTACATACACAAAGTAACACAGAACTACCATCATGTTGTGTTACAAACACAAAGTAACAGAGGGTACCATCATGTTTTGTTACATACACAAAGTAACACAGAACTACCATCATGTTGTGTTACAAACACAAAGTAACAGAGGGTACCATCATGTTTTGTTACATACACAAAGTAACACAGAAGTACCATCATGCTTTGTCACATACACAAAGTAACACAGTAATACCATCATGCTTTGTCACATACACAAAGTAACACATAAGTACCATTATGCTTTGTCACATACACAAACACAGAAGTACCATCATGCTTTGTTACATACACAAAGTAACACAGAAGTATCACAACATGTTTTACTACATTAACAAAGTAACACAGAAGTATCACAACATGTTTTACTACATTAACAAAGTCTGTTGTTGATTTCAACTTTGTTCAAGAGGGATTCATCACACTCAGACAATTCCATACAAGCTCCATCCAAATCTGCCAGTGATTATCAGGCAGACTGGACTCCCTCAGCCTGCACAAAACCCTATACACTAGCAAGGTCTTGAAATGGGGTGGGTAGGAACAGAAGGGATCTATAAAACAATAAGACAGGAAAGCTGACATTAAGATGGGCAGCCAACACTAAGCTTGACACCATCAGAATGATGGAAACATTGAGATGGGCTGCAGACAGGAAAGCTGACACCACCAGAATGATGGAAACATTAAGATGGGCAGCAAACACTAAGCTGACACCACCAGAATGATGGAAACATTGAGATGGGCAGCAAACACTAAGCTGACACCACCAGAATGATGGAAACATTAAGATGGGCGGCAAACACTAAGCTGACACCACCAGAATGATGGAAACATTAAGATGGGCAGCAAACACTAAGCTGACACCACCAGAATGATGGAAACATTAAGATGGGCAGCAGACAGGAAAGCTGACATCACCAGAATGATGGAAACATTAAGATGGGCAGCAAACACTAAGCTGACACCACCAGAATGATGAAAACATTCAGATGGGCAGCAAACATCATTTATGCCGACACCACCAGAATGATGGAAACATTAAGATGGGCAGCAAACACTAAGCTGACACCACCAGAATGATGGAAACATTAATAGGGGCAGCAAACACTAAGCTGACACCATCAGAATGATGGGAACATTAAGATGGGCAACAGACAGGCAACAGACGGTCCCCGATGAAGTCCAAGAGCAATACTACCAGCAGGCGAGCACCCTGGAGTTAACTAACTAGATTGCAGCATTTTAGAACACAATTCAGATGCAGACTCTACAACAACATAGTGGAGTGTGGTCACTATTCGGTTGTAGCATTTTAGAACCCAATTTAGACTCTTATTGTTACTTAAAGCCCAACCGACTGCGTAGAGCCATATCAGGGCTATAACCATTTCAATGCACATACAGTACTTCAACAGGGAAAAAAGGAAAAGAAAATTAAGTACACATATCAATGCATTCGAGCACATAATCTCAGGAGATGCTGCTGGCGTTGACCACTCCATCCAATTTATCGCACAGGGAATCTAAACAACATACCTGAATACAAATTTAATTAAACATAAGAGCACTAAAACATGTCTAAGAACAGGTCTACCTAAAATTGCTTCTGCTTAACTCACTTCCCTACAGCCAAAAATGCACTTAATACATGTACCCAATTATCAATCCTAAGAGAAAAGTATCACGACTTTATTGAACACACACAGGTGAATGGACCAGCAAAGCAGAAAATGATAGGAAGAAATGACAGTGAGCAAAGGAACAAGGTAGAAACAGAGTGACAGAAAAAAGGAAATTTCTAGCACAAATTTCCAGAAGGTGGAGATACTATTTATACTGAAAGAGCCCTAGGCATCCTTAGGGGGGGGGGGGCACAATTTAGATGAAGACTGTACAACAACATAGAGGAATGTGGTCAGTTCACCAAATTGCCTGAGTTCTCCATGCTTCACTGAAAATTCTGATTATGTGTAATGCGCAATGAGGCCAATTAAGCCTGAAAAACATAGCTGTAAAAAGAACATATAACCATGTTATTATTTCTAAAATGAATACAGAAACAAAATGTCAACTGCTGCCAATCACATGTGACATACAGTATATAGTTAAAAACACAAATGCTCCATCTCAGCAAAAAATGAATACAACACATAAAATAGTGCTGTGAATGACAACAGACACACCTTCCATAACTTCCATTATTGAATGACGGGCATGCTGGTCCCTCATTTGTATAAAAATAATGGTTGGTATCACACCTTCTTAATAAAACATACACATTACATAATAACTGATTTATATATGCATACCAATAACCAGTGTATATAATGCTCATCATTATGGAATGGTCAACAAAAGTCAATGTTTTCAATACACCATTTTGTCATCTCAATAACAATCATAGCATCCAAAAAGCATTCCCATTATATGTGGTGAATATTTCTTGCCCCAGTCATATCATGACACCATTTCGTCAGCTCAATAACAATTGTAACATCTACAAACCGTTCCCATAATATGCGGTGAATATTTCTTGCTCCAATCAGATCTTGACACCATCTCGTAACCTCAATAACAATCATAACATCCACAAAGAATTCCCATAACATGTGGTGAATATTTCTCCATCCAATCAAAAACATGGATAACAAGAGACCAACAACAACCTGTCCAATCACCAAGCTCCATGGTACTTTAGAATTTGTTTAAATGGGATTTATTTGCGCTTGAGCAATTCCATATGTGCTCTCTTCAAATGAGGATGTGGGAATGGAACCTATGAAACTCTAAGCTAGATGACCATAAGAATGATAGAAACATTAACCCTTCGACTCCCAAACCCTATCTACTAACTGCAAAACTTTAACCCTTTGACTCCCTCATCCCATCTACCAGCTTCCTGCAGGAAGCAGGTGGATAGGGTGAGGGAATCAAAGGTTTAAGTTTTTGCTTTACTAACAGTAACATGGTTGACAATTACAGGATGCCGGTGCCCAGGGTGCAGGAGTCAAAGGGTTAAGATGAGCAGTGAACAAGCAATTTTTTGTTAACCCTTTGATTACCACCCCTATCCACCACCAGCAAAAATGTAACCCTTTGCCCCCCTCACCCTATCCACCAACTTCTTGCAGGAACCTGGTGGATAGGGTGAGGGAGTCAAAGGGTTATAGGAAGCTGGTGGATAGGGTGAGGGAGTCAAAGGGTTACATTTTTGCTTTGCTGTCATGACAAAGTATGATGCTAATGAATACGCTGAAGGTGTCAAAGGACTTTAATGTTGTGGGTTAAGGTTGAGCTCAAGGTATCAGATTTCTAGTCCACCATTCTATCAAAAAAAACAACTATCCAGCTAAACATTTCATTTCGTCACGAATCAATACCTTCTGCTGAAAACATACATAAACAGTTGTGCACCTACTTATCTTTGAATAACCTCTGAATGTACACCCCTGCATAACCTCCCTGTTGTGCTTTACGAATTCCTCTATTAAGATGTTCCACAGTCGGTTGCAGTTATTTTCTGTGTTTGGTCTATACAACTGGACTGAACTTCCCCTGTCTTTCCAACATTGACTAAGTCTTTCTTCAACTAACCCCAGCTTGAAGTGTAAGGATATATTACAATAGTAAGTGTAGAGTACAGCCCTGTCATGCAGTCTCAATCCTAGATTGAATTCCATAGCATCATGATCATCATCCTCATCGACATTATCATCACCGCACTGTGAAAACTGTGCCAGCTTCTGCAGCCATTAGGGTGGTGTAGAAAATGGGATGAAGGAAAAAAATGGTGACCACAAATGTAACCTCCCTCAGTGCGATGATCCTTAAAAAAATATTTTTTTAAAAGTCCTGCATATGTGCTTTGTCTGTGCAAGTTTTATGTTCACCTGACAGTAGCATACATTGCTTTTGTCACTGTGAGTAAATGTTTGAATGAACAATGAAACTGTGCACTTTGAACTGATTTAGACATCAACAAGGATTAGAATTATTAAACATCATCAAGATTTAGTGCCTCATAAAGATCATTATTATCACCAACATAAACATTAGAAAAATCTTAGAAACATCAAACATCATCAAAATTTTCCGCCTTTCGAATGTCATTATTATTACCGGGGTATCAATATGAACATTAGAAAAATCTTAGACACATCAAACATCATAAAAATTTTGCGCCTTATGAATGTCACTCTTATACTCAATATGACCATTAGAAAAATCAAACATTAGTATCTGCACAGCACAATGCTATCTCTCCTCCAACTCACATTTAACTCAACAAAAATATCAAACCCAAACACACCCCACCAACTGATAGAAAAGGAAAAACATTACAGCGATGACATAATAGGATTTGAAATAAAACCTCTCTCTTTCACTCAATCCTCTTTGCTTCCAGATGGTGGTCAACCTCCTCCAGCCATGATGGTCTTAAGCAAGCAAAGATAACTAGGTTCCATGATTTCCAGGCTTCTTCTGTCTCTTGCTGAATTCTGCACCACCAGTAGCCTGTTGGTCCGGGCCTCTACCTTTTCCCAGGAATTGCTTGAGAGCAGTTTGACCCTTTGACTCCTGCACCCTATCCAACTGCAAAAAATTAACCTTTTGACTCCCTCACCGTATCCACCAATTTCCCACAGGAAGCTGGTGGATAGGGTAAGGGAGACAAAAGGTTCAGTTTTTGTTTTGCTAAGCATGGATGACAATGGAGGACGCTGATGGACAGGGTACAGGATTCAAAGGAGTCTATCTTACAAACAATAAAAGGAAAAACTTATCAGCATCAGCACTTTCCAGTTCATGGTTGGAATGAAGAAAACTTGTAAAGCACAGACCATGGAGCTATAAACGTAGTGGAAAATCAACGACTACAGACTAAGACGTTCACAGTATGAAGTACACATACTGCAGTCTCCTATAAGATCATGAAGTGTGATGACATTGTGACGAATGAGACCCCTGAAGCAGCATCTGGTGTCCGGTGATGACTGCGGACTGATCACTTGCTGTTGCCCACGGGAACCTTCTGCTCCCTGTCTGTGCCAAGCACCTCTTTATCCAACTCCCATAAATTCAGGTTCTTCTCTTTGATGGCTTTCTGAAAACATAAAGTGTACCATAATGACTGAATCAGAGGTTTATGTGAGTGAATGTGTGTGTGTGTGTTTGTGTGTATGTATACATGTACATGTGTTTTTGTGTGTGTCTGTGTGTGTTTGTGCGTGTCTGTGTGTGTCTGCATGTACGTGTGTGTATACGTGTGTGTGTGTGTGTGTGTGTGTGTGTGTGTGTGTGTGTGTGTGTGTGTGTGTGTGTGTGTGTGTGCTTATGTGCATAGATATGAGTTTGTGTCACTGTGTGTACAAAGGTCAGTAGATCTGTGCTGAAATAAACAAAAAGATAGTAAAATGAAATCTTTTGTAGAAATCATCTGTTCATGTATCTCTGCTCTCACATGAGCCTGTGTGTGTATGTATGTATGTATGTATGTATGTGAACACATGTTCACACACATATTCATGTATGCATGGGAGACAAGGGAGGTGTCAGGTTGAGACAGAGAGAGAGGGAGAAAAAGTGAGAGAGAGAGAGAGTGTGTGTGTGTGTGTGTGTGTGTGTGTGTGTGTGTGTGTGTGTGTGTGTGTGTGTGTGTGTGTGTGTGTGTGTGTGTGTGTGGACATGTGCATGAAAAGGCTCATGCATGCAGAAGAGAAAAGGGAGGTTTTATGTGTATTTGTGTGTGCGCATGTTTATAAATGTGTGCAGACATGTAAGCATTCGAAGGTGTTACTTATTTCACACAGTTTAGTTTTACTTTTATGATCCACAAGGCAGACATGTATCTCACTCTCAGCACCCTTTATCCTGTACATGCTTTCTTCCACAACACTTCTCCTTCTTCTCATTTGCGGTCACACTTGGAGTAAAGTCTTCACAAAGAAAAATAATGTCTTTTATAATGCATTCATAGCCTGTACAGCTTCTCCTGCAGGTTCATGGGCATCAGCCAGATCTCCTCCTTCAGCAACCAGTAACTCTTGCAGTCCTGGAGGATGTGTTCTGCTGTCTGGTCAGCTTCTCCATGGGGGTGACTGAGGGGATGGTATGAGTCGGAAGCACTTGTTCATCTGGTGGTTAAATGTGTTGTGTCCAGTTTGCATGTGGAGGATTATAAACTGTTCTTGCAGGGACAGCTGAAGCCCTACCAAATACATCTAACCCTCTCACCCTATCCACCAGCTTCCGGAAGCCCTACCAAATTCATCTAACTGTTTGACCCTCTCATCCTGGGGTGAGGGAGTCAATGGATTCAATTTCTGAAGATGGAGGATAGGGTATGGGAGTCAAAGGGTTAAACATGGGTCATGCAACGCAGGTGATGAAATGGCTATCGAGTGGCATCAGGAGCTTTGGAGGTGATGTCTGGAGAGTGACAAGGCAATGGTGCTCTGGGTCCCATCCGTATCCTCGAGGTGTTTGTTATCTGATGTCTAACAGGCGATCCAGAACAGAAACTTGTGACTGCCTTACATTTCAATGGAAAATGATGTAATTTACAACCCAAGTTGCATTACATCTAGATCTATTTCATTTTCAATCCGATCATCATCTTGTGGTTAAGTAGCATTTAGTCAAATTTAAAAGGGAAGATTTACAAAAGCGGAAAGAAAAAAGAGCAACAAACAAACAAAAAACAGGAAGGAAGTTATTGACTGGTGGGCTTACCTTGACACAGTCTTGGTACACACGAAACAGCGGAGCACATGTGTCTTCCGTAATGCCTTTGAGGAACTTCTCAGTAAACCACTTATTGAAGCATTCGTCATACGCTTTCTTCAGCTCTAAACAGTCCTCGCCCACGCTGTTCATGTTTACAACGATCAAAGTGGTCTGCAAGTTCTCTTATTTTTTTAAAACTTGTTCGACTTTCGAAACTTTATTCGTGCTATGCGTTTTCGCTAGCAGAGGCGGAAGTACTGCCTATTTACTCAAAAGAATAATATGAAATATTTACAACTACCGGTATTAAGTTCGCAAATGAGTTATAAAGTTCAACACAAAAAGCAGTTTTTTTTTATTCATTTATTATTTTTTATTCATTGTTTATTTTTCATTTATTTATTTATTTTGCTAAATTACGGTGCCAGTGCAGAAAATCTTGCCTAGTTTTGAATACACAAGTAGGCCTACATTTCATCTTCAAAATGCCGCAGTAGTTTTAATACAGCACAACTTGCCTTAATTAAGAACTCTGTAAACATGATGAAATTTCACTGAAATCTGAATCAAAGTGACTGCCAGCCTTCAAGCAAAAACGAAGAAAAGAAAAAAAAGGTTTAGGCTAGAACGCCTAGTCTATCTGTTAGAGCTATAACAAAAGAAGACAGATGCAATATTGCGCCTGTCTTGTTTTGTTATAGGCCTATTAGATACGCGTTCTAATTTTACTTTCGTGTTTTTCTGGTTCATGAAGTTTTATCTAGGTCTAGATTCATGCGCATCTACGATACATGTGACGGTCTCTTGCTTTCGCTTTCAATGACTTGGAAACGTGCAAAAAAAGTTTGCAGTGCTGACAATGGAAGTGCTCTTTTTAATGTAAAGTAACTAGGCCTACGTAATTGTATTTCCCCTAAAGTCTCCTTTCATTTAAAGTCATTAGGCCTATGTAGTCGTGTCTCCCTATGAGCATGCATTGGATACAGTTTTACTGTTCTGATTTGACCAAATTTAAGGAAAATAAATAATAAAATAAAAATTTAAATAAAAAGAAATGTACCCGGGGTTTCGGCACAGAATACGCTATAGAAAAAGCACATTCTGCTTCTTTACCCGGGTTTTAATATACTCGTCAAGCTGGAATCTACACAAGTACAACAACTCGTGCAGAGTGGCAGAGCAAGCGAGATTATGCTTTTGATCAAATTACAATTTGTACACAAATCGACTACAAAGTATAACAGTCATATTTTTCAACAGGTTGAAATTAATTTGATATAATAAATTAAATAATATATTTGCAAATTAAAGCGTTTTTTATATTAAGTTTTCTTGTACTGCGTTCAATTACAAATTACACATTTTCTCGAAATATTAGACTAATTCGTATTATTTTTGCAAATAAAATATGTACTTTTACAAGAAATTTATATGTCTCTACCTCATAACGAATGTTCAAACCCGACAGACTGACAGGCAAACAAAGAATGCAATGTCAACAAACTGAACACAAAAAAGAACCAGAAAAACAAGAAAACCAATATAAGCGCGTATCCAACGAGACAAAACAAAACAAGCGCAAATTTTCGGCCAACTAGCCTTTGTCAAGCGCGAACGCACGGTCACAAACAGATCACAGACACCAAACAATGGATAATAATAACGGGACTAAAAACTTCCCTGCCGCCTCGTCCAGTGGGTAAGAAATGGAATGAAATAAAGAAGAAAAGAAAACAGATTACCCAGTTTCTTATTCATTTTTGTTTTCTATTGATTTGCCAATGTCCAAGCGCCCATACGCACACGCCCAAAATTAAAAATAACTTTTTCTTATTATCTCCCTTTAAAAGATAAGCCGCGACAAATGACTTACTATAGGCCTAATGTGGCTCTGTTTACAGCTGTAAGAAGAAGGAACTCGTTCAGTCGTTGATGAACTTTTTAAAAAAAATTTTTAAGCAGGCCTCATATCTTACTTGCTTGAGCGTCGGATTCACATGCTAATGGTCGTGGGTTCGAATCCCGGGGCGCGCTACAATAAAACTGGCCTTCCCATTGTGATTGTCCAATCTTCACGTCATTGTTGTTCTGGTGGTGTCGGTATAGGATTAGATAAGTCCTTGTTCCCCCACTTCCCTGGGATGGTTATCCCCGTCAGCCATATCACCTGAGGTGAGTGCCGAGGTAAAAACTGAACCAAATCAATCACTCAAACAATGAATTTCTACGCGGGCTAGTTGGTTCTTTTTAAGAGTTATGGACTCAAGATCTGCTGTTTGCTGCCCGTTTTAATAGTAGTAGTAGTAGTAGCTGAGGGCTGGCTCGTAGCCTAGGCCTTCTGGCCTTTTAACGCCCTATCTTTTTTGTTTTACGCTTTCTTCTTCGGGGTCTGAAAAGCATGCCTTAATATTCATACTTGACCAAATCTGCTTCAGTCTATTTTTTTAAAATAAAATTTTGAATTCTGCGTCATCGTCCAGGAAATTTTTCAATTTGTTAATGCTGTTAGTAAATTTAATTTCAAAAGGAATTTTATTCCACAATTTAACAACTCTGTTTGAAAAAAAAAAACGCTCTTGTGTTAGTATTTCTGTGTTTAACAAATATTTTACCTTCAGCATTCCTTGTTATACTAGCTTGTGGAAAGGAAAAAAATGTTTCAACTGATAGCTTATCCATCCCATTCGTTATTTTGTATACCTGTATACCTGTAACCCTCCTATCTTTCAGTGAATGAAGTTTTAAAAACTTAAGCCTTTCTTCATAACTCATATTTTTACACTCTATAAGTAACCTAGTTGCCCTTCTTTGTACATTTTCAATCATTTTTTTACTGTCTTATCAAATACGGATTCCAAACAACACTTGCGTATTCTAAATGTGGTCTAACAAAAGCCTTATACAACATTAAAAATGTATGTTTATTCATGTACGAAAATGTTCTTTTGATAATTCCTATCATTTGGTTAGCCCTATTTGCTACTCTTTTAATGTGCAGGTCAAAGGATAATTCACTATCAAATGTAACTCCCAAGTCTTTTTCCGTTTCACACACACTAATTTTCTGTACATCATTTCCAATTTTCATGAAATACTCTCGTCTAATATTCTTCTTACCAACATGCATTACATGGCATTTTGAAACATTAAAATATAAATTCCAAGTATCTGACCAGTTTTGTAGTATTAGCAAGTCCTGTTGAATTAAATTAACATTGGCAACCTTGTCATATAGTTTTGTATCATCAGCAAAAATTTTGCAAGTACAGTGCAGTGAATCAGGTACCGGTAAGTCATTTATAAATACTGTAAACAAGATTGGACCCAGTACACTACCCTGAGGGATCCCGCTTTTTACTTTTGTTTCTTCTGATTCAGCATTTCCTACCTTTACTCTCTGTTTTCGATCATACAAAAAATTTTGGATCCATTTGAGTGTATTTCCTGTAATACCATAAGATGCTAATTTTATGAGCAGTCTTTCGTGAGGTACAGAATCAAAAGCTTTTCTAAAATCAAGATACACGATATCAAAGGGGTCCCCATTGTCCATCATATTGGTGAAATCCTCCATAACTTCTAATAATTGGGTTACACAGGATCTTTTCCCTCTAAATCCATATTGACATTTTGCATAAAATTTATTGCTTTCAAAGTGAGAAATGATACAATCTCTTACTAGTGATTCCAGTACTTTACAAACAATACAAGTTAAACTTACAGGTCTATAGTTCCCAGCGTCACTCCTATTTCCTTTCTTAAACAAGGCTTTAACATCGGCTGTTTTCCAATCCTTTGGTAACTCACCTGATTCTAAGGACTTATTAAATAATATACAAAGTGGCTTTGCAAGTTCTTTACTTACTTCCTTTAGTATCCTAGGGGATATCAAATCTGGTCCTTTAGCTTTATTCGGGTTTAGTTCCTGTAACTTTTTTTCTACCGCAGTTGGAGTAACTCTGATATCACATAATGATATACCATTTGACTTTGAATTTTCTATTAAATCTGGTAATGTACCGATATCTTCTGTTGTAAAAACGCTTGCAAAAAAATTATTTAAAACTTCAGCTTTGTCTTTATCTGTAACAACCAGTTTTCCATCATTGGTTTTTAAGGGGCTAATACCTGTATTAACTTTTGTCCTTTCTTGTACATATTTCCAAAAAATTTTCGGGTTACTTTTACTTTCCTTAGCAATATTTTTCTCATACTCTTTTCTGGTTTTCTTCAACAATTTGGCACATTCATTTCTTACTGTTATATATCTATCATAATCACTACCTTTTTTGGTTCTCAAATATCTTTTATATGTATTATACTTCTTTTTAATTTTCCTCAGAGCCTTTTTATCTAACCATATAGGTCTGAAACGTTTATAATTACTAACTTTAATTTTTGGGACACATTCCTCAACACCATCATTTAACACTTTTTTTTTATCATACCCCAAGCACTCTCAACATCCATATTAACCAAGCCACTCCAATCTTCATCCTTCACAATATTATTAAGTTTTCTGTAATCACCCTTATTAAAATCATACTTGTATTTGTCTACTATAGGTGCTTTATACATTGAGACATACAATTTGAATTTCAATACATTGTGGTCACTTTTACCAACCGGTTGTAAGTGCTCTATATCTGAGATTAAGTTTTCTTCATTTACTAGTACCCAGTCATCCAGAGAAGGAATTTGTCCTTTCCTTCTTCGAGTAGGTTCTGATACCTTTTGAATTAAAAATGCATCACGTAAATTCTCAATTATTTTGTCACTTTTATCACCTCTCCACTCTCCATCCCAACCAACATTTGGAAAGTTAAAGTCACCAACAATACAAATCTTATCATACTTATTAAGTTTATCAGATTTTAAAACATCAAACAGCTTTTTGTCATTTTCTACTGTGCTTGTATTAGGACTTTGATATATACATCCTAACAATACTTCTTCACCATTATCACCACTAAAAGAGCACCACACACTTTCTTCAAGGTCTTCATTATTTAACTCTTCACACTCTCTTGCATTCAACCTTTTTTCAGTATATAATACAGCTCCCCTTTGGGGATTTTTTGACACAAACATATCAAAATTAGGAAAAGAATATTGATTCTCAATTAATGTTTCCATCCTTCTGGTGATGTCAGCTTAGTGTTTCATAGGTCCACCCCCACCCCCCATTTCGTGTCAACTCTTTGCCAGCCCATTAAGTTTTGCGCAGGCTCAGGGAGCCTGTCAGATTATCACTGGCGGATATGGATGAGCAATAACCTTTCCACTTACACTGTCCACCAGCATCCTGCATTGTTCATCCATACTTGCAAAACAAAAACCTAACCCTGTGACTCCCTCACCCTATCCATCTGTGTGTGTGTGTGTGTGTGCGTGCGTGTATGTGTGTGTCCACAGAAGAAAGAAGGCCTACTACCTTGAGGGTGGAAGAGTGCGGGAGGAGGGTGGGCTGATTGTGTGGTGATCAATACGGAGGTGGGGGTGGGGGGAAGAAGACGGAGAATGAGATGAAGACAAAGAATTCATGGATTTGAGACATTATCATATTGCTGTGTTCATCTTTTATTCAGAAGTTTGCAGTTCATGTGTCCATTCGTAAATGAAGTCCCCTGAGAGAGGCAACACAATAGCGGTAGAATATAATCTGGGTTGTTGTTTTCATGTTTGTTTTGATTTTTCTTTGAATATGTGTATATATACATATGATTATGTAAAGGCCACATGAATTGCCGAGTGTATAGATCTGCACTTTTTGTTTGTGCATTTTTTGTTTTTCTTCTTTGGTATGGACTACTTTAAGAAGCATGCTGGCCACCTAATAAATGTAAACAGTCGTTGTGGTGTCTTTTCCCCCCTTACAAAGAGGGAGTATCAGACTATTACCATTAATAATAAGTGGTAGGCCCACTGATGCGACTGTTCAAGTCTCCCCGAGGCGTAAGTTTCTGCACTCACTGAGTGCATAAGATTATCAACTTCTGAAGTATTGCATCACTAAACTTAACGCTCAGAATGAATTCCATATGCACTAACGTCACAGGTGCCATGTGATGGTGATCATGGCACAAGCCTTTGGCCTGCACATAAACCCTTGAGCTGGCCAGGAGCTGAAGTGTTACCTGTCCTTTATTCTACCTAGCCTACATTTTTTTTACACATCGTTGCATATACACCCTGTCTCATTTGTTCTAATCCTTGTCCTAAGCTCGTATTACAAAACGGCATATATGAGCATCAAGGGCTGTAGACGCTTATGAGGGATGCTGGGACAACAGGGACTGTCCAATCATCATGTGCCAGACTGCCAGGGCCTGTGCGGGTTCTCACTTGCAGGACCCGGTAGAATTTCCAAGTGGAACTTGGAAGGGTTTTGTTGTTGTTGTTTTGTAGTTGTTGATGTTGTTGTTTTCAAGGTTCAACAAGACTTAGCAAGTCAAGATTGAGAGATACCCATAGTCGCAAACTGCTATTCCATAACACAGAAATTCTAATTTCAGTATGTTGAACTTTAAATTTGGTCATCAGCTTACAAAACCATGCTTACTGGGATGTGATTAGTTTCCAAAAGTATGTTGAACTTTAAATTTGGTCATCAGCTTACAAAACCATGCTTACTGGGATGTGATTAGTTTCCAAAACCATGCTTACTGGGAACCAGAAAAAAAACACGAAAAAAAGAATAAGAACACATATTTAGTACAAGACAAGACTTCTTGCTAAGCAAGGCTCAACAAGATTTAGCAAGAAGTCAGGATTGTCTTGTGGTACTAAATACGCAGGGTTTTTTTGTTGTGTTTTTTTCATCATTATTTTTCTGAGCATGGTTTTGTAAGCTGATGACCAAATTCAAAGTTCAACATACTGGAATTAGAATTTCTGTCTTACAGTGCAGCAGTTTGTTGTTGTTTTCAAGGTTCAACAAGACTTAGCAAGAAGTCAGGATTGCCTTGTATTAAATACGTGTTCTTATTCTTTTTTTGTATGCGTGTTTTTTCTGGTTCCTGTTTGCTTGAACGCGGGCAGTCACACTTGTTTTGGATTTCATCCTTACTGGGACACAAGACTTGCACAAAAACCTGGTAGCCTACAATAAAATCAGACCACAGTGGCCTAGGCTATAAAAATGTAACCAATCCAAAAACCAAAAGAGATAAAGAAAAAACCCAACCAACCAAAGAGCAAAACAATCAAACAAACAAAAAACAAAGAACAAAACAATCAAATAAACAAGTATCGAAAAGTAAAACTCCATTCAAGATTGCTCTTCTGCCGGGCCCATGAAACATGGTCCGAAGGGACATAACTCAGAACTCTTTGTGAAAACAGAAGTTGTAGTGATTGTATTCTGCCACTTGGTGGACCCCAGTAGCTCATTTGGTTTGAGCATCGGATTCACATGCTAATGGTTGTGGGTCCAAATCCCGCGGTGCGCTATATTAGAACTGGCCATCTCACTGTCCCTTAACATCGTTGTTGTTCTGGTGGTGTCAGTATAGGATTAGATATAAATATATATATAACCCCCTCCTCCCCTGGGATGGTTATCCCCTCAGCCATGTCACCTGAGGTGGGTGTCGACGTAAAAACTGAACCAAACCAAACCAAACCAACTCCGTCACTCTATGACACACTATATGTAGGGCCTACATGTAATGCACAAGTCCAAGTAGTTTGGGGTGTTCATGAACGATTCAGTGCATTAACCTTATGACTCCCGCACCCTGTCCACCAGTATCCCACATTGCCAACCACGCCAGCAAAGCAAAAACTTAATCCATTGATTCACCCTATCCACCAGCTTCCTGCAGAAAGCTGATGGATAGGGTGAGAGAATCAAAAGGGTTAAGTTTTTACAGTTGGTGGATAGGGTGCAGGAGTCAAAGGGTTAAAGCCTTACTGGCAGGCCTATATGATATTACGACTGTGTATCGATTTCATTTCTAACCCTCTGACTCCCACACCCTATCCACCAACTGCAAAAACTCAATTTCGTTTTCAGTTCTAACCCTTTGACTCCCACACCCTATCCAACTGCAAAAACTTAACCCTTTGACTCCCTCACCCTATCCACCAGCTTCCTGCAAGAAGCATGTGGATAGGGTGTGGGAGTCAAAGGGTTAAGTTTTTGCTTGCTAGCATGGTTGACAATGCAGGATGCTGGTGGACAGGATGCGGGAGTCAAAGGGTTAAGGAAATGCGAACTGTTTAGTGGCTTATTTCTACATTTAGTTGTTTTTTTTTAATCCACCAGGTGATAAATTCATCAGAATGTCCAGCACTAGGGGTATATCCTTAATTTGCCTGAATGCAAGGATATTGTAGGGTCTACTTGACAGTTCAACTCTTACATCCAATCCACCAGCTGTAAAATCATAACCCTGTGACTCCCTGACCCTACCCACCAGCTTCCTGTGTGGACATGGTGAGGGAGTCAAAGGGTCAAGTTTTTGTTTTGCTAAGCATGGTTGACAATGCAGGATGCTGGTGGATGGGTGCAGGAATCAAAGGGTTACTTTTCTTTTCCAGGTTTTCTTTTTTGCCAAAGTCACCGACACGTTTATCCGCTTGTAGTTGGAGATGGTCAAGCTTGGGATAGGGCGAGGGAGTCAAAGGGTTAAGTTCTTACAGTTGGTGGATAGGGTGTGGGGGTCAAAGGGTTAAAACTGACCCATAAATTTATCACATCTATCCTGTTCAACTGAATCCAAAGCCCATCCAGTTGGCCTACTTTTTTTTTTATCCTCCTTAAAATAAAACACAAAAAGGTGGGCAATGCAAGTAATGGCACCACTGACAAAAGAAAATGCACAAAGCACACCAAAAAACAAATAAAACCCCACAAAAACCTGACACAAATTCAAGATCACTGGACAGGACCTCAAAATCTTTCAGTATTCAGGGTGTATGTGCAGTCTAAGGCTTATGCCATGGTCATTATTTTTGTATCTTCTCTCATTACACTGCAGTCCAGCTAATTTGGTTGTTGTCAACTTGTTTCATCAACTACTGGTTCTGGCTAATGAGAAATGGGTAATGTATGTAAAAGCATTCTGCCAAATAATTTCATGCAACTTGTTCCTACTACCTTTGAAAAACAGCACATTCTTGTTATGCTTGTTAGGAAATCTTTCTTGCATGTTAAAGATCCTTCATGTTTTGTCAGTGGTTGGCTGATGAAAACACCCAGCATGCATACCCACCACAGATGCAGACTGTGCAACATCATAGTAGAATATTGTCAGCTTACTTAACCCTTTGACTCATACCCTATCCACCAATGACACAAACTGAACCCTTTGACTCCCTAAACCTATCCACCAGCTTCTCTGCAGGAAACTGGTGGTTAGGGCGAGTCAAATGGTCAAGTTCTTGCTTTGTTAGGATAGGCAACAATGTGGGATGTTGGTGCACATAGTGCGGGAGTCAAAGGGTTAACAGCTGAAGTTCTCCATGGTCCACTGTAAGTTTGATCATGCGTTACATGCAGAGTCCAAATGAGTCTGGAGAATAGCGCCATACAAAAATGATTTATAACGCCAACAATTAAGATAAAATAATTTATAACATCAACAATTATGATAAAATAATTTATACTGCTAACAATTAAGATACTGGTACAAATGTTGAAGTTTTATTGTGACAGCCTTTTGCCCCCACCCCCCCCCCCCCTTTTTTTTTTAATGAGTAGGCCTACCAATACAATAAACTACCAGTATTCATTCTTCTGTTCTGAAAAACTATTTCTGTTGCAATTACTGTTTTTTTAGGCTTTATATTGTGCTTTTATTGTTCCCTTTATAACACCTCATTGCTGTTATTACAGGAACTAAGACTATGACGCCCTCAACCTATCAGCATCCCACTTCTTCATCAATTATAGCAAAGCAAAAACTCAAACCTTTGACCCCTCACTCATCCTATCCACCAGCATCTCAGCAGGATTACAGGGTTAATTTTTTATCTGGCAGACCCCTTTGATCCTACGCAAAATGCCCTGTGCCCCAGAAAGATTTTTAAATGGCAAGGAGGTGCTTGGTTTTCTTTTTGTTTAAATTGTTGTTTAAAGCCCAGCTGACTGCATAGAGCTATATCAGGGCTATAACCCCTTCAAAACTTCAACAGCGAAGAAAAATAGAAAAGAAAATCAAGTAGGCCTACACATATCAATGCATTCGCGCACATAATCTAAGGACATGCCTCTGGCGTTGACCACTCTGTCCAATTTATTGCACAGGGGCTTTAAAAAATGCATGTGAATACAGGTAGAAAGAAACTCTAGGGAGAGCTAGACAACAGAAGGTCTTCAGAGAAGTAACCCCCTTTAGACAAGTGTTTCGGCCCTGAATTCCTTACACTCTCGGGGGGCCGGGCCACATCCAGGTCATGACTCCTGGATGCCCTTCTGCTGTTGTCTATTTTTTTTTTTTTTTTTTTTTTTCCTTTTCCCACGCCGGGGATCGAACCTGGGCGATTCTGCGCTTCAGAACTGCGGTACGCGGTTTTACCAATGTGCTAACGGGGCACACATCATCTGTAGGGAATTTAATCCTTATGAAGTTCACTTTTTTGGTTCCTCCTTGCCCAGATCCAGCTTGAGCTCCTTTCTGCTGCCTCTGCCATCGCTTTAAGGGCTCTAGTCCTCTTCTTCCCAGAAATGGCGAGTTGTTTCATGAGATCATAAGCGGAGGTGCCCACAAACCCTCTTGCCCCGACCTCTATGGCGAAGATTTTGACCCGCAGACCTGCTTTCTTCAGGGTGCTGGCAAGACCGGCGTATTTTTCGGTCTTGTAGATATGTGCTTCTTCCATTCTGCTTTCGTATGGCACAGTGAGTTCTATCAGAATCACTTGTTTCGAGGAGTCAGAGTGGAGAGCGATGTCTGGTCTCATGCCTGTCTTGCTGATGACATCTGGGTAATTTCTCCACTCTGGGAGGTCTGCTGTACACTCCCAGTCGACTGCTCCATCCAGAAGACCCTTTGGCAATGTGCTGGTTGTCATAGCCCTTTCGGGCCAGACCTGTTTCCCTCCTGCTTTGTAGAACGTTGTCATAGCAATTGGTGCGTTTGGGGTCATGGTTTTTTCGCTAACCACATCTGTGATCACTTTCAGAACTTGGTTGTGCCTCCATGTATACCTTCCTTGGGCTAGCGCTACTTTGCAAGAGCTTAGGACATGTTCCACTGTTTGTTTCTTCTGACAGAGCGGACATGCTGGGTCGTCTGCTTTCCCCCATTTCACTAAGTTTGCATTCGAGGGGAGCAGGTCATATACAGATCTGAGGAGGAAGCTTATCCTTAGAGGAGCCATGTGCCACATATCGTTCCAGCTGAGACTTCTTTGGAGTGCACTGTCCCATGTTGTCCATTGCCCCTGTTGACCTTGCTGGACTGCCTTCTGCACTCTTCTGACATCTTCTTCTTCCTTCAACTCCTGTATGATCATGTCTCTTTTTTCCTTCCCTTTGGCTTTGGACCACCACTGCATTTTTGTTGCTCCCAGTCCCTGTCTGTTGGTTTGCGTGTGTCCAATTATTTCTTTGATGCTGAGGTTTCTCTTGGCATTGTTTACAGCCTCTTGGACTTTCCACTTTCTGCCAGTTCTCAGCTTTGGATGAACTGCTCTCACGATATTGTCCTCCGATTCCTCCAGCATGCTCAACAGTCTTGCTTTTCCAACTTTGTATTCCTCCACTATGGATTTCAGAGGTAGCTTCAGCATTGCTTGACGACAGTAGAATGCAACATCAGTGAGACCAGGTGGGACACCGAGCCATTTTCTTGTGTATTTGTTGATTTTGGCTTCCATTGCTTCGACTGTGCTGGTGCAAATGTCATAGATTAGCAGTGGCCACAGCAGCTTTGGTATCAGCATGAACTGTAGACACCAGACTTTGTATTTGCCTGGCAGTCCGCAGTTATCTATTTTCTTCAGGCCTTCTTCTGCTGTTTGCTTGGTTTCACATCCCCTTTGTGTGTCTTTCAGGGAGTCATCATACCATCTTCCGAGACTTTTTTACTGGCTCTTCTGTGACAGTGGGGATGGCTTGGTTGGCTACCATGAATTTGACTGAATCTGCCACTTTTCCTTTTCGCAGTGAGAGACTTCGGGATTTCTTAGGTTTGAACCTCATTCTTGAAGAGGCCACCAGCTCATCCAGCTGCTTTAAGATTTGGTGTGTCTCTTCCTCATCCGTGGACAAGACTGTTGTGTCATCCATGAAAGCTTTCAGAGGAGGCATCTGGTATCCATCTCCCAGATTCACTGGACCTGAACTCTTCATTGCAGCTTTCAAGATGACTTCCATTGCCAACACGAACAGTATGGGAGAGATTGCACAGCCCATTGCAATGCCCACCTCTAGGTCTATCCAGTCCGTGGTGTATTCTTTGGTAGAGAACCGCATTGAGAACCCTTGGAAATACTTCCTCAGCATTGTTCGGATGTTTTCTGGGATGTGATACATTTCAAGAGCCAGCTGGATCATGTCGTGTGGAACTGATCCATATGCATTCGCCAGATCAAGCCAAACTACGTCAATGTCTCTCTTCTCTGTTCTTGCTTTTTGGATGGCATCCCAAATCAACGTGGCATGTTCCAAGCATCCAGGCATTCCTGGTATGCCTCCCTTTTGGACTGACATATCCAGATACTTGTTTTCAGTCAGGTATTTTGTCAATCTTGCTGCCATAACAGAGAAGAAGATTTTCCCCTCGACGTTCAGAAGTGATATTGGCCTGAACTGATTGATGCTGCTGGAGTTCTGCTCCTTCGGAATGTACACTCCTTCAGCTCTCATCCATTGGTCGCTGATCTTCTGGTTCCTCCATGCTGATCGAATCATCTTGTGGAGCCACTCGAGCACTTTTGGGCATTTCTTGTAGAGCAGGTATGGTATTCCGTTTGGTCCAGGTGCTGACTTGGCTCTGGCTTTCTTTACTACGTTCTTCACTTCATCCAGTGTTGGTGGTTTGTTATTGAATTTTCCTTTTGGCGCTGCAGGCCAAACCAGATTTTGGATTTCAAGTGGTGCCTCGCACTGAGAATCGGAATATGTTTCCCCGAGATGCTGCTCTAGGGTTTCCTTGCCCACTGTGAGAGTCCCTGATTTGGGTTGTTCAAACAGCTTTCTTGCAAAGTCAAAGGGATCTTTGAAGAAACGATCTTGAGTCTTCTTCTTTTTGCTCTTTCTTCGCCTTGCTGATTCCACTTTGCTGAGAGCATTGTGTTTGGCCTTCAGATCTTTCCAGAGTTCCAGGAGCCCTTGCTTCTCGAATTCTGAGGCAGTTTTCATTCGCTTTTTAAGCTTCCTTTTCTCCCTCCGGATGCTCTCCATCTGTTGCTGTCTTCTGGATTTCTGGGGAGGCGTTTTTGTCTTTGGCTGCTTCACTCCATAAGTGTCCCTGCAGATAGAGTATATGATGTCTCCGTATGTGTCAAGTTTGTGTTCCAGCGTACTGTTCCCTATTAGCGCATTCAGCTTAAGGACAAGTTCCTCATCTAATTTCTCCCATTGTTCTTTTGCACCGGCAGGCGGCAAATTGAGTTTTCCACGTTTGGCGTTAAGAGCTTGTGCAAAATCCGCATCAGAACCGTCAGCGTGGATGTCCTTGGCACTATGGTTTAATTCCTGGCCTTGGTCATCCAACGTCTCACCTGCTATCGCAGTGCGCTGCTGCTGGTTCGTATGTGTCTTCAAACAGCCCATTTTTGTCCTGTGGATCTTCATGCCGCGTTTGGTGGTGAATCTCCTTCCACACGCACACGGAAATTCCAACTGGTCATCAATCATGGTCCGTTGTGCGTTTCCAGTCGTGATGGAGTCAGTGCCGATGGATTCATCATTCTCTCCCCCTTTCGGTGAATCCTGGGAGCATCTTTCATTTGGAAAACTCGTGGCATGTTATCAAAGGCAAGGTGGGAAGCCAACCCACAAAGCCCGCAGATCTAGTCTTTCCCAGTGTCCTTCGGTCTTTCCCGAATGTCCTCCGAACTATTCCCGGAAGTCAATGGACTGACCATGTGCAGGTAGAAAGAAACTCTAGGGAGAGCTAGACAACAGAAGGTCTTCAGAGAAGTAACCCCTTTAGACAAGTGTTTCGGCCCTGAATTCCTTACACTCTCGGGGGGCCGGGCCACATCCAGGTCATGACTCCTGGATGCCCTTCTGCTGTTGTCTATTTTTTTTTTTTTTTTTTTTTTTTCCTTTTCCCACGCCGGGGATCGAACCTGGGCGATTCTGCGCTTCAGAACTGCGGTACGCGGTTTTACCAATGTGCTAACGGGGCACACATCATCTGTAGGGAATTTAATCCTTATGAAGTTCACTTTTTTGGTTCCTCCTTGCCCAGATCCAGCTTGAGCTCCTTTCTGCTGCCTCTGCCATCGCTTTAAGGGCTCTATTAAAGCATACCTAAGGACACCAAACATTTCAAAATGGGCTTAAGTTACCTAAAATTGTTTCCTCATAAATCACCTCCCTAGAGCTGAAAATTCACTAAATACATGTACCCAATTATTAATCCTAAGAAAAAGTATTGAGACTTTATCAAACACATACAGATGAATGGACCAGCAAGGCAGAAAATGATAGGAAGAAATGACAAAAAGCAAATGACAGAAAGCAAAGGAGGAAGAAAGAGTGACAGAAAAGAGTAAATTTCTAGCACAGAACATCCAGAAGGTGGGGGGGATACTATTTATACTGAAAGAGCCCCCGGCATCCCCACGGGGAGTGGTACACGGTGAAGTGAGGGGAGGAGGGCAGAGCCTATGGGAACACTGACACCACCAGAATGACTGGGGCATTAAGATGGTCAGTGAACAAGACGATTTGTATGTTGCAGGCTGGGAATGAACTCAAGAAGTCTCGAGTTCATCATGGCTCTGTCAAAATAAAACTTTACAACCATGGACTGCTGCCACTACCACTGAGAGGGAACTATCACTCAGGTTACAAGCGAAATAGGCCTAATTGTTTTACCAGCACCCTTTTCTTTCCCAGACCTTGTAACAAGTTTTACACAGATCTGCACTCCACAATTACTCAATGGGATAAACTCAAACGGTACCTTCAGATGACTCAACATTGTAATGCTGTCACATATAAACCTCTTTCATAAAGGATGCCAACTTTTTCCATAGAGACTACACGCAGTGCATTAGAATCTCCTTTCACAGATTTCTTGTCTTCACTATCAAAAGCCTTTTCAACCTTTTTATTCTGATGTTAACATACACTGGTGTGCATAATTCAATGCTATATTAATGATTGTGAACAGGACGGGAATTTATTTTGATCAGTGCAAGATTGTTTAACCCTTTAACTCCTGTACCCTATCAACTGCAAATGTAAACCCTTTAATTCCTGTAGGCTACCCTATCTACTAACTGCATTGTTTAACCGTTTAATTCCTGTACCCTATCTACCAACTGCAATTGTTTAACCCATGAACTCCTGTACCCTATCAACCAACTGCAAAACCGTAATCCTCCAGCTCCCTTACCCTATCCACCAGCTTCCTGAAGAAAGCTGGTGATTATGGTGAGGAAGTGAAAGGGTTCAGTTCTTGCTTTGCTAGCATGGTTGACAAATGCAGGTGGACAGGGAGCGGCAGTCAAGGGGTTAAAAGAATAAAAAGTCATTATCCCTTAATGAAAATGATGAAATAGGCTACATGCTGCTACTGAGCAGAGAAAACCTATTTAGAGGTATTATGCTTCTTCTGTTCTTATAGAAATAACGAGATCATTTGGGAGAAAATGATAATGCGACAACAGAACACTGGCACACACACACACTTGCACGCACACAATAAACACACACCCACTTCCAATCCAAATGAAATAAAACAACAGACAAATGACCCAAGTTTTCCCAGTTTATTTTCAACATGGAAAGGCTGACCAGAAAATCTGGCAGCATGCTGCAACAGGAACACATGATGAAAAAATAGTGAGCTCAAAAAAAAAAACAAAAAAAAACCACTTACCCAATTTTCCAAGTGTCTTAAGTCATCCCAAGAAAATCAGGCAGTGTACATGAATAACATGATCCAACACTTGTCCTGTGAATCTGCTGATCCACTATGGCCACTGAACATGAACCAATCCCACCACATCCTTCCATGATGTTCTAGTCCTAAATCCTAGTTTCCTCTGTATCCTAGAATGGGGAAATCCTAGATTCCCACTTGTTCTTGACTGAGAGAAATCCTTCTGTTATCTCCTAGATTCTTGTGTAGCCTTGAATGGGGGATCTCCTTTGTTATCGTTAAAATCTCACATGTCCTCGAAGGAGGAAAAAATCCCTTGTTACAGCAATTCCTTCGAGTTCCTGGACAGGAAAAATCCTTTGTTACGCTCCTCAACTTCCGAGTGTCCTCAAAAAGCGAAAATCCTCTGTACCATTTACACTCCTAAGATTCCTGCGCGTCCCTGAATGTGAAAATCCTTTGATACAGAACACTCCTAGACTCCCGTTTCCTTGTATAGGTAAAGTCCTCTGTTACAGTTATGCTCCTAGATTCCTGCGCATTATTTTCTACTGGAAAAATCCTTTGTTACTGATACACTCCTAGACTCCATCGTGTCCTTGAACAGTGACATCCTTTGTTACAGATTCCCATGCACTCACTAGGGAAAATCCCAGCGCATCTTCTGATGGGGGGAAAATCCGTTTCTTACAGTGCTCTAACTCCGGCACATCCTCCAAAGGGGAAAATCCATCCAGAAATTACAGACACTTCTGTCCCAAATCCATGGGGGGAATCCACCATGAAAATCCTTTCCCTGTGGCAATCCATGTTCCCAAGACAGATGAAGATCCAATCCGAAAGATCCATTGCACAAACAAGAAAACACTGAAGGGCGAAGTACTTACCTTTTGGGTTTGAGGGGTTGTTTGCAGGTTCCTTGCGATCAAAAATGTAGACCTACATAATTTCTCTACTTTCATATACCGTCCATAAACAAAAAACAAAACAAAACAATTCCAGCTATGTCCAGCTAAACTATCACAGTATCAGAAAACAAAAAAGGAATGGTTAACTCCAGCATCAAAATCAGATCATGATTACGAATTTATTTTGCATTTACTCCTGTCTACAAATTAAGTAACAAAAATTAATCTGTACTTAACAATGCTGAAACAGTTCACAGCATTTTGTGAAAACTTCAAAAATCATTCCGAACTGAAAATTACTCACCTGTCTGAACAGGACAAAAAGCACTAAACATGTGAGAACATTTTTTATATTTTCAAAAAAAAAAAAAAACCAAGTGTGAAACATGTCCTGCTATGTTATTTCAGTAAGACTTTACTCTACCCCTAACCACTTACACCTGCTGTCATGGGTTTATCTGTCTATTGCAAACAAAATCAAACAGTAGGCCTTCCCTTTCTGCCAACACAACATCTGCACTCACGTGAACTTATGCCAGCTGTGAAGAATCTCCCTGATAAACAAAGCACTGTAAGTAACAAGATATGTATCCTGACGATAGCAGATGGTTCCGAGGAAGAACGCGTCACTCCCAAATCCCTGTGTGCGTGCGTGAAGTGAAGCAGAGCATTTCCTTAGCATGTGCAATGGATCCCTCTTTTGACTGAAATCCTGGTCCTGATCTTTTCACGTCCTCCAAACATCCGAGAAACGTATCAATGCAGAATTTCGTCCTAGTCCTGGACAGCCACAACATCCTTTGAAAGTTCCATTTTACTCCCGGATTGGATTCCAAAAAAGCATCTACTAGTTTTGCATAGTTTACAAAAACTTTTTCGATCCAATTGATGAAATCCTAAGCCAGACTTCCTGAAGAGACTTCCCCATTTGTTTTGAGAATCCTGCTGGAGATCAGCTGGACTCAGGACCTGGGCAATTCCACGCACGGTACAACTGTTCCAAGGATCCTATTCGACTGAGGCCATTATCCGCGAGAAGGGGCACAGTTCCTAGCGTTTCTTTTCCATCCATTCCCAATCCAAATGCATGTTGCAACTGAATAAAGGAAAAAATGGGAAAAAACCAGATTAGACATGGGTTAAAATCATGTACCTACATTCCAAACAACAAGTTGTACTTCAATTTAAAAACAATCTGCTCATTAACTGTCTTCTGATTTAGTCTGAATGTTTTCTCAATTTTTTTTTTTACTGGATATATAGGCCTACACAAATGCTCAAACTCAATATGAATGCCCCTACTTCATTCACTTACTTTTTTCTTGAGCAGCAAATCATTCACGATCAATTAAATGATTAAAAAACCTTTCTTGGAAAAAAAAAAGTACCAGTTTAACAGTTATAAATACCAAAACAGTGAATTCTCAGTTATACTCGTTTACAAAACATACCTGAATACAAATAACTGAAATCCATTTTTCTTCCGTCACAAATTTTTTGCATTCACCAATTTCTCTACCTGTCTACATACCTTACGCACAAAAAGGCACACACACATAAGGAGAATACTTGGAAAAAAACTACTGTTACAGTATTATGAAGTTTTATTTTTGCATGACATAACTGTTATCTTCAACGATGCAGCAACGACAAGTACATCACCAAGATGAAACTGAAGGCATTTTTCTTTCTAACAACTCCCACTCCATGTCCACCAGCATCCTGCATTGCCAACCATGATAGCAAAGCAAAGCTTAACCCTTTTGACTCCCTCACCCCATTCCTGCAGAAAGCTGGTGATGGAGTGAGGGAGTCAAAGGGGTTAAGTTTTTGCAGTTGGTGGACAGTGTGTGGGAGCCAAAGGGTAAACTGCGCCTTCAAAGATGCAGCAACAAAGATATGCTACTAAGATCATACTGGATGTAATTCCCCCCCCCCCCCCCACAATACTATTCTCTTAAAAGATGCAGCAACAAAGGCACTATCTTAAAAGACCTTGTAATATAGGAGCGGGGTGGGGATGACAGGCTACTTCTTGGAACTGTCATAAATCACATTATTCCCATTTTACTGATTTTAAATGGGATAAGAGCAATTAATTACCCATGGCAATTCCCCCTTTCACCACCTAGAATAACAATAAATTGCATTATTCCATCTTTGCTAACGGGATATGAGCAATTACCCATGGCAATTCCCTTCGACTTTTACCATCTAGAACAGCAATAAACTGCATGACTGCCATTCTACTGATTTTTAAATGGGATATGAGCAATTACCCAGGACATTTCCATATGTCTGCCATTGCGATTCCAATCCTTCCAAGAAATTCCTGACGAAGGTTAGATGTTCTAGCCACGAAGACACTGACACGGATCCCAGCTTTACCCTTTATCCCTTCCACACGTTCCTATTTGCATCTGAAAAATGTCACACACTTTTCAACACAGCTCATTAAAAACATACAATCAAATTTAAGATAAAGAAAACAAAAACAACCAAAGAATTTGGGGGCCAAAATTGAAAGAGAACCAACAACAAAAAATCAGTTCAACTATGAAAATAATGCAGATGATGCACAATGAAATGAAATGAAATGGGCAAAAAGAAAATGAAGAACAACAAAAAAGAAGAAAAAAATCAATGAAAGAGCAAACAAAAGAAGTTGGAAAAAAAAAAAAACAAAGGAGAGAGATGGCAGTTTCGAAGTTGCCACATCAATAAGGTGAACGTGAGCGTGAGTATGAGCGAGATCTGGATCGCATGGGGGAGTATCTGGGACTACCCCTGGAGCGTCTTGGGGTGGGGCTGCGACTGCGGGTCCGTGACCTTCCTCTGGAGTCTTCTTTCACACGAATGTAGGACACATCTCCCTGGTGAACAAAGCAGGCACAACTGACACACTAACGAATGGTTAAGGGGAGAACTACAACAAAGCAAGACATGTAACAGAACGTATCAAAGTAAACTTCAAACAAATTTTGAAAATCAACCTCGTCAGGACAAGAATCATGTGATTAACTCATTTGCGCTTCAGGCGCCGCTAGACTACTTGTAGGCAAAACACTTCAGGCGCCCACACAGCGACTTACAGAGAAAACACTTCAGTAGCCGAGCAGCACTATCGCATAGTAGTGTTATAAAACTCAAGTGAACTTTTGCAAAAGAAAAGATGGAAGCTCCTCCTGTCTGTTGCGTCACAGCAGATGCTTTGTCCTTTACTTGGCGCTGACATCAGCTGCCTTTGTTCAATGTGACAACAGCTTTTCACAAATTTTCCCAGAGTCGATCTGAGATGGAACATGGCCAGTACTTTAGGAAATGCTAAGATCTATCAGAAAGAGATCATATATACACCGCACAAGGGCTGAACATTATTTCTGACGATGATTTGCCATCTGGAATGCCTGTTGTTGACAGTGACAGTGGCGAACAATTTTCACAGCCAGTTGATAACGACTTTACAGCAACAACATTTTTCAGCCAGTCTGAAACTAGTCAAGCTGGCACTTTCTCATCTGATTTCAAAGCCCGCTGAACCAATAGTACATAAAAACTATTTCTCTATATACAAGTTTCATTTACCTTTAAAATGAGCCATGAGTAAAGACGACTGAATGAGCAGATGTCCAAATTATAGCTGTTTACAGCCCAACTGCATTGGGGTTTTTGACAGCAGTGCACTGCTGCATGGCTGGTTTGTGCAGTAGGCCTAACACTGTATGACTGGCTTTGAGAGGGTTATGGCAAACAAGAATGAAAAGGGGTAAACCTGAATTTGTCCACAACCATCTCCCACACTCACATGATTATCGTCCAAGAGCCACTCATCACTCGGACACTAGTCCGAAAGTCATTCACCACGCTCAGTTGTCCCAAGAATGACTCACCACATTCCCATTGTTGCTGTCGAAAAATGACTCACCACACTCCCATAGTTGCCCACAAAATGACTCACCTCACTCAGTTGTTGTCCAAGAGTGACTCACCACACTCGAACAGTTGTCCAAGCGTGACTTATCACACTCCGACAGTTCCATGAGCGTGTCACCCAAATCAGCCATCGATTATGTGATAGAATTTTTACGCACCACAAAAGTGTATACACTACCAAAGTCCTGACAAGGAAGCAGAAGGATACAGGGGGTGGGGGGGGGAGGGGAGGAACCTCTGAAACACTAAGCTGACACCACCTAAACAATTGAGCGTTGACTTGGGCAGCCCAACAAAAAGCCAGCGTTTCTGTCGCAGACTCAAAACGATACATCTGGGAACCATGGCTCTATCTGCTCAGCAAGATCATCATCATCATCATGTGCTCTGCCACATGGCGTTGGCGATCATGGCCCTCCATATGCATCTATCCATTGTTGCCGCAAGCACATCTTCCACCCTCTCTGTCCTCAGCCACTCTGCAAGTCCGTCCAATATTTTTTCCCTGGGTCTACCTAATGCTCTCTTTCCCTCCAGCTTTCCTGTTGTGACCAGGTGCTCTAATTCCCCTTTCCTCATACAATGGCCTATAAATGTTGCCTTTTCCTAATCTTCCTTATATCTTCTTGTGTCTGCCTCCATCAAGACTGTCTTGTTTTCTTTGCTGTCCTTGGAACTCTCAACATACTTCTTAGAAACCACATCTCGGCAAGATAAACCACTAAAAAGCCACCAACACAACTCACTATCCTAAAGCTTTCATCCATTCTTTAGTTATGTTCATACATTAGTATCAAGAAATTCTGGGGAAAGCTGGAGAGGTCTTGAAGGTGGGGCCCCTCTGAAGCAAGTGTTCCCAGGATGTCGACTTTATGTAGTAATGTTTGTACATTTTGAATTAAAGTTCCCAAGCTGTTGCCCTTACTGACGGAATAACAGTCACAAGGAAAGAATTGCTACAGGACTAGGCGTCCCAGAAACAAGAGTTAATTTCCTTTGACGGACTTTGGTACAGAAGCAAAATAATTCACAACACTGAAATTTGTCAGGTAAATGCATCTGATGTTCTCCAGTAAAATTGGCGAGTTGGAAACCCTTATCTGACAAGACTGCTTTGAGCTTATTTATAGACAAGTGTACATGTGATACAGTGTTCCCAAGTACACTTGACAAATATTTCTGCAACAATTATTCACAAAGCTGTGATGAGAATCAGACATGGGATTCATGGGGGTCAAGGGGCAATGCCCCTGTGGGGGTCAGGGGGCGAAGCCCCCTGAAGCTGAAGGGTTATTGTGATTTAGTCACCCAGAACTGGCACTGAAACGTAAGTAAACACAGCTTTACTTCTAGACATTCTATATATTCATAACAGTACAAACAGCAGTGCCTCTTTCACCTCTTTAGACTTCAGCTGGCCTTTGTCTTTCCAGCTCAGACTGACCACTTCGTCGAGCCAGTCAAAATGCCACATGCTCTTTTTTCCCCTTTGTCGATCTCTCGAGCGAAAGCACTCTCTTCTCGCTTAAGTTTTCTCAACATCGTTTATCAGCACAGTGATATTCAGCGAAGTACACCACAGGAAAATCAAAATGGCGCCACAGCATTCTCATACTGGCTGATAATACACCCACCATGTGTGGATTGGATCCTCGGTAGCTTATCGGAAATATCTCGGTTAACAATACAAGTCTTGTTTGGAATACGAAATCATTTTACGAAGAAACCGTTTAGGAATAACGGATCGATGTGTAGCGTGCGATCGTGGCTAACAAACTTGCATTCATACATATATACACCCTAAAATTTTCTCAACGGATTTGCGCGAATTTCAAGAATGACCCCTGGATCTTTCAGATTTACGGAATTCCGTAAATTTACGCAAGAATCCCATGTCTGAGAATGCTATTAATAGTGATGAAGCTATTGAAGGCCTTTGTGGGTTGAGACTGCATCACATGACTGGGTGACATATTTTCAGAACGACTCTTGGCATCCTGCATGCTCAAGAGATAGACACCTGCTGCTTTCGTCAGGAAATCTGAGCAACATCTTCAATGATGTCATCTATCATTAATTCAATCGCTTTGTGCGGGAAGAAAATCTCCGTCACTTCCGTTTACTGCTTGGATACGCGATGTCGATTTATCGACAGCGGACATTCATTTGGTTTTTTTTTTACATCAGAAGCATCAGTTATAGGGAAAAATCACTGGGAACCGAAACTAGAGTATGTTTACAGCAGTTATTTACCTTAGACCGTTTGTGGCAATGTGAAACAAAGACAACAGTAGCCTTTTTTCAGCGCTACCCGCAACATGCGAATTTCGCAAATGGTGTCAAGGAAAGCAAGTCGAACCTCACAATTCTGTAAATATTTTGTGCTCTGGAGCAACTGTACACAAAAAGTGACAACTACCAGTAATCCTGTGATTTGAAACATCCATGGCATGGAAATTATGTTCTGGACTTCATCTAAAACTGTTTCACAGTGTGTGTTCATATCCATCAAAAAAAAAAAAATTACCCCCCTTCTTTGGATACCTCATCATTTACAAGTACACGGAATACCATAAATAAAGTAACATTATTTGTAAAGATCTAATCCTGGTCTTTCTGTATCACTTTACTTTGTCTACTTTATTTGGTTGTTTTTATATCTTCTTTTAAAATGTTCTAAAAATCCTCCGAATTGAGGGGGCAGAATGACCCTGAAGACTGCAACTCGATTGAGTTAATCATTATAAACATTTGTATTTAAAGCCCAGTCGCCTGTCCAGAGCCATGTCATGCTATAACCAGGTTAAATATAATCCACACATCTGAACACATCCTTGACCCTGGGGGTGGGGGTGGGGGTGGAGGGGACCTGGAAAAGAAAATTCAATACACATGTAACTGTATTCATATATATGCATGAATGTACCTGACCTAAAACTTACCAAGAAATTGCCCACATTTTTTTTAGAAGTAAAAATGCAAACAGTACATGTACCCAATCATTTATAAAATGTACCAATTTATCTAAAACGACAAAGTATGCTATATAAGTTTTATGGAAAACAAATGTGCATGAACCAGCAAAGCAGAAGCCAAGGGTAGAAATGACAACAAAGGAGCAAGGCAGAAACAAAGAGAAAAGGAGCAAGATAGAAACAAACAGAGCAAGAGCAAGGCAGAAACAATGACCGACAGAGAATTTCTAACAGAGAATTTCCAGATGGTAGAGAGATACTATTCATACTGGAATAGCCCCCCCTGCCCCCTCCCTCAACCCCAATGACTCGGAAGTCAAGTTGATGAGGCTGGACTGTGTGGGCGTAATTTTTCAATGAAAAAAAAAAAACAAGCTTAACTGTGGGTAGATGGAGCTATTTGAGGCTGGAAAATTCCAAAATATTTGGACAGGAGATACCAATCCATGACCTGATCAGTAGATAATTTACTCTGTGTTGATTTCAGATAAGCCAATTTTACTTTTTTCAAAAATTTCTGATAAGCAGATACCTTGAGAAATGATGTTGATTACATCTAAAAGACATAGAAATGACCGCAGAAAGACAGGACAGGTCCCCCATGCAATTCAACAACATGGGATTACCTCATGTGAACGGAACTTGGTGTCATCCAACTTTCTGACGGCATATTTCATGTCATCATAGCGCAAGAACTCCACCACACCGGTGCCGTCCTTGAAGACGTCAGCGTAACAGACATCACCTGCTTCCCTCATGTGATCTTTCAGGTCCTGCCAACTTCCTGTTGGGGGCAGACCTGCACAAAACCAGCCACCATCTTTATGTACAACATGGGAGACAGATTTTAACCAATTCAACAGAATAGTCAGTCATAAGATTTTAACCAATTCAACAGATTAGTCAGTCATAAATCAATTTTGTATAACACTGTATTTCCAACTCAGTTGGACTCGATGCATTTAACAGGCATACATAATCACACTTTTTAGTGGAACACAGAGGTAAACTGGAGCTGCTAGGCAAGCTGACCACATTCCATTATGTTGTTGCACAGTCTGCACCCTTAGTGGGGAAGCGTCTTGGATGTTGTCACATTCCTTAACCTTTTGACTCCTGCACCCTGTCCGTTGGCATCCTGTAATGTCAACTATACCAGCGAAGCAAAAACTTAATCCTTTGCAGGAAGCTGGTGGATAGGATGAGGGAGTCAAAGGGTTAAGTTTTTGTGAGGGAGTCAAAGGGTTAAGTTTTTGCAGTTGGTGAGTAAGGTGCCGGAGTCAAAGGGATAAGTCAGCCACTGGCACTTACATTAGGTAGTCCCAGCTTGTTATTTTCACACTTCGTACTCGCTTCATCTTGCATGAAATAAAAAGTACACTTTAATACTTGCTTCATCTTGCATGAATTAAAGTCTCGTTTCTTGTTTTTAATTTGCTGGCTTGATTTTTTCTGCCAAATCCATGAAAAGAGCTGTGTTTTTTTATAACCCTTTGAATCCCTCAACCTGTCCAACAGCTTCCTGAATCACTCCCTTGAATAATTTCAAAAGCATGCTTGCCAGTTAAAAGAAAAGATTTTATTTTCAGATCCCTCAGATGAGCAACTGCCACAAACATCCTGTCCATCAACATTATCCCCTGAATCATCTAAAAAATAAATACACTTACTCCACAATTGAACCCTATCTTTACATCTTCATAAGGACTTCCATTAGCCCCTTGAGTGCCAAAGTGTAAATAAAGAGGTAAATTGCCTGTGCCACGGAGTTTTAAATGTCTTGACTTAACTTACAAAAAAATCATATCTCTTCATCCAGTCCAGAAAACCCAACAACACTATATATATTTCCTTGTTCAGTGTACTTTACAACACACCAGGACCAACTGTACTTTCGTTTTTACGATCGCCAGTGCTAGTAATGTCACTTCCACTCTTATCTGGGTCAAGTCCGACTTCGGACATCAACATTGAAATATCGCCTGCATGCTCCAGATTATCTTCATTTTCACTCTTACTGAGTGAATCAACAGACTGCACAATCAGAATCAGCTCCACAAGTAATGATTTCTGCAACTTCTTTTGCTGTAGTCCTATAAGTTGTTTTTCAGGCCCGATCAATGCTCGGTGTTGAAGCAAATTCAGCCGCCACTGTTTGCAGTCACTGAATAGTAATCAGCTGTAGGGGGTCACCTTTTCAATCGCACAGGCAGAGAAGACCGCAAAACATTACACATACATAATTAGCATCTATTTATAGAGGGAATCCTGAAGTTTCGCTTGATATCTCACACGTCACTGAAAAGTGTTGGGGTTTTCTGGCTAAAAATAGAAAAGTCGCCGACCGAATATTCGGTCAGAAGCAGTTAACAGGTTAATCCCTCAACCATCAACAACATCCTCCTGAATTATTACACAATATTAGAAAAAATACCCACATTTAGGCCTTTGTGATACAAGATCTCCCTTTTTAGATATCCCAGAAGGATTATTTCTAACAAACACCCCTGTTCAGCCCATCAACATCACCACCCTCAATTACTGTACAAGCATAGGCCTACTTACCTGATACAAGCACTCTGTTTTCAGATCTCCGAGAGGGGGGCCCTCCACGAACACCTCGGCCTCTTCCTCTGCCCATGCCACTGCCGCGTGGAAATTCTACCCGCAATGTGTAACCATCATAGTTGTACCCATCACGTTGTCGTACTGCATCCTCTGCATCCCTGTGCCATCACACAAAGTAAACATTTAAAATTAAATTCTGCTGAAACCCCTTGGCTGCTGGTACTGACAGGTCACCAAACAACAGTTTCCGTTTTTGTTCTTTTCACGAAATGCAAGGTTCTACACCCTTCATTACAGGCTAATGTTCTTTCTTAAGAAATTAACTGAACCATTCACTGATTCAATGTTTGTTGCTGGGCAAAGGAAATTTTCCTTCTAAAATTACGTTTAATCTAACATACTTACCGTGGCTCACAAATGCAATAAGCGGCAGCGGTTTGCCATTTCTGCCTCGTAACAATAAAGTCCGAAGGGACAGTAACTCTGAGAGTATCCATGTCTTGCGTATGCGCATGTGCTCTTCCTCTTTTCGAGGAGACCTAGACCCTGACTGTGGATAGAAGGAACCAGGAAGGCGGGGAGGACGGGAGAGACTCTGCGTGAGCCACAGTATGTTAGATTAAACGTAATTTTAGAAGGAAAATTTCCTTTTAATTACACATACTATACCGTGGCTCACAAATGCAGAATAGCACTACCCGGATGGAGGGCTTACCTGGTTAACGCCTGGAGGAATGGTAGGAGTCAGGGCGTGTGGCTGAGATGGGGTGTTGGGCCACCACAGCGGAAGCGATACCCCTGGATCCGTCTTCGCGCAGACGGGAGACGTCGCGCAGGTAAAATTGAATGAACGTGCCTGGGAAATGCCAGTACGTGGCGTCTAGGACGCTCTGGATGCTGGCATTGTGGGTGACTGCCAGCGAAGAAGCCCATGCTCTGATCTCATGGGGCCTTGGGGAGAAGACAGCTAGCTCTGAGCTCGACCTCGCATATGCAGCCTTGATGACTTCCCTCAGCCATCGAGAGATGGACGTGCATCTAATGTCCTTTCTATAGTTTTCGTTGTAAGAGAGAAAAAGGTGGCGCTGCTGCTGGCGAGAAGATTTCGTCCGCTTTCTGTACGCTCGCAGGGCGCGAACGGGGCAGAGCGTGCGATCCGCGTCATCCGGAGCAAGGATAGACGTGAGGGGATGGTCGGCGAGGGAGAACCTGGCGACTGGTTCTTGGCTAAGAATTCTGGGAGTAGACGGAGAGACATCAAGCCATCAGGTTCGAAAGCAACATCTCCGGGGAGACCACTAAGGGCGTGCACTTCGCTGCAGCGCCTCCCCGACGCGAGCGAGACGAGAAAGGCCGTCTTGAAGGAGAGGAATTTGAGAGAACACTCCCTGATGGGCTCGTAAGGGAGAGTCTCAGGGATGAGAGGACGAGAAAGAGATCCATTGCCATTTCTGCCTCATAAACAATAAAGTCCGAAGGGACCATAACTCAGAGTATCCATGTCTTGCGCATAAGACCCTGACTGTGAATGGAAGGAACCAGGAAGGCGGGGAGGACGGGAGGGACTCTGCGTGAGCCACAGTAAGTATGTTAGATTAAACGTAATTTTAGAAGGAAAATTTCCTTTTAATTACACATACTGTACCATGGCTCACTGATGCAGAATAGTGCTACCCGGAAGGAGGGCTTACCTGGTTAACGCCTGGAGGAATGAGACAAGTAAGGACGTGCAGCAGAGATGGGGTGTTGAGCCACCACAGTGGTAGCGATACCCCTAGATCCATCGTCGTGCAGACAGTAGACAACGTGCCGGTAGGATGGAATGAACGTGCCCGGAGAACGCCAATGCGTGGCGTCCAGGACACTCAGGGGGCTGGCACTGAGTGAACGCCAGTGACAAGGCCCATGCTCTAATCTCATGGGGCCTCAGGGAGAAGACAGCCGAATCTGAGCCCGGCCTGGCATACGCATTCTTGATGACTGTTCACAGCCATCGAGAGGTGGATGCGTGGCTAATGGCCTTCTTATAACTTTTGTTGTAAGACAGAAACAGGTGGTGCTGCTTCTGGCGAGAAGATTTCGTCATCCGGAGCAAGGATAGACGTCAGGGGATGAATGGAGATAGACAGAGTAGGAGAACCTGGTGACTGGTTCTTGGCCAAGAAGTCCAGAAGTAGGCGGAGAGACATTGAGCCCTCCGGTTCAAAAACAACATCCCCGGGGAGTCCGCCAAGAGCGTGCACTTCGCTACAGTGCCTCCCCAACGCTAGAGTGAGTAGAAAGGCCGTCCGAAATGAGAGGAAATTGGGAGAACACTCCCTGATGGGCTCGTTAAGGCGAAAGTCCCAGGAGGAGAGGACGAGAAGGAGATCCCCGGCCGGGTGCCGTGGGGGGTCAGGCTTCCTGAAGGGAAGCCCTACAGACAATATCCAGCAGGACAGGGTTGTCAACGAATGAAGGACTACCCGACTGGCTGATGGTATTGCAGATGGCTGCCCTGCGTCCCTTCACTGAGGAGGGCACCACAGGGCCGATCACTGCCGGGGACAAGCCTAATGGAGACATTGAGGCCTGCACAACAGCCTAGCAGGAAGGTTTAGAGCCTCCGGGTTGCTGTGCAGAATGCGTGACCTTGGTTGAAGCAAGGACCGGCCTGTGACAGTGTGTTTTATTGGAGGCACATGGGACAGGTGCAGAAGTTCCGGAAACCATGTTTGGGCAGGCCATCGAGGCGCCACGAGAACCATCGCGGCAGAGTCTGCCTGCACCTTCCGCAGAACTTTCCCAGTTAGGGGAACGGAGGGAAGGCATAGCCCGACAGGACTGACCGTGGGATGGACGGAGAATCCACGGGCCAAGCCGAAGGATCCGAGACTGGAAAGACATACAGATGAAGGCGGCGGTGGAATCTGGTGGCAAACAGGTCCACTTGTGATTTGGACCACGCTGCCCACACTGGCTTCAGAACTGCACAGACCAGTGCCTGTTCTGAGGGAAGAATCCTGTGGGAGCTGCTGACGGAGGCCGCAAGTATGTTCATCTTTCCCGGGACATGCATCGCTGAGATCCGAAAGGATTGTTCTGCACACCAGAGTGGAAGCTGTTCCGCTCTCCGAGACAAGGAGTGGGAGCGGGCGCCCCTTTGCTTGTTGATGTAACAAGCCATAGTAGTGTTGTCCGTGTCGATGCGAACATGTTTTCCCTTAAGAAAGGGGAGAAAGTCTCTGGGGGCTTGAAAAACTGCCTCCAGTTCCAGCACGTTGATGTGACAGGAAAGGAGGTTTTGTGACCATTGACCTGCTGCTGTTAGCAGGCCCACGTAGGCCCCCCACCCAGATTAGGACGCATCCGTGAAAAAGTCCGCTGAGGAGGGGTGTGTGTGATATGGACTCCCTGGGCTAACCGGGACCGGGAGTGCCATTTGCTCACTGATGATTGGTCCCAAGCAACCCTGGGGAAAAGCCCTGAACTGGAAGAATCGGTTCCTCGAAACGAATTGGAGGTACGTCCAGTCCCTTGGGTGAATAAAGAGATGGGAATACGCATCTCTGAGATCAATGGAAATCCCCCAGTCGTCCGGGAGAAAGGCATCACAGATGGACCTAGGGATTTCCATCTGAAAGTGTCTATGTGTCGGGACAGACTGCCCACAGGATCGCCTGTGGGGGGGTGCTTGCCCTAGCCCCTTTGGGGCTGAAGGAGGCGCAAAACATCTCCTGTGGAGGCCCCTGGAAGGTGGGGGGAGCCGCCGGAGCAGGGCGCTTTGCCGCGGGGCAAGCGGGACCAGAGTGAAGGGCGAGGTCCCTCCTGATTTCGTCCTGACTCTTGATAGTGGCCTGCACGTGGGTCCCGAAGAGGGAACCAGACCTAAGTGGCACAGCTCTCGAGGAAGTTCTGGCAGATGAAGAGCGGGTGACCAAAGATGGTAAGAGTACCGCATTTGGCCTTGACAGGACTGAATTGAGGTACAATCTGGCGAAGGGCATTGGCCGAGTGCTGAGGTCTTTCCGCCATGGAGTGAATGGAAGCAACCATTGCGGGAGAGACAGGTGACTGATGGAGAGAAGCGGGCTCGTAGTCTGGGTCCTGAAGAGCGGACACCAGACCACACCCAAGAAGAAATCCACCCACTGGATCCACTTCCAGACCTCTCCTGGCAGTCTCCTTCCAGTTTCAGGGGGTAGAATTGCTGCTTGAAAAAAAAAGAGGAAGGCGGGGTCCAGGGGCAACGCCCCTGCTGGGGGGTCTAGGGGGGCAACGCCCCCCAGCCTAAAACGAAAATTAGCATTTTGAAAGCATTTTGAAGACCTCTCCTGGCACCTTTTTCAGCAATTCAAGCCCTGAAACACCTGTTTTTCACAAATCTGTACCTCAGTTATCTAGATATTCACAACTTTTAAATGATCTTTCTAAGACTATTATCACACTGGCTCACAATGGTCTAGTATATCATTTGTTGTCTATTAAACACCAAATTATACACTAGGCCATTGAGAGCCAGTCTCGATAATAACTTTTCAAATATATATATGTGAAGTGGCAAATGGCTTTATTTGTGTGTGAGGCGTTTCACATGGGCTTCGATGGCGATCCGACCACGCGAGTTGTAGTTGATATCGCTTTTGCATGCAATGCAGAGAGGGTAGCCTGGCTCCTTCACCTTGCGGATGAAATCCCCGACGCGATTCTCTTCGATAATTTCATCGGTCCATTCCCATCGCCAACCATTTGTAGGTCCAGTTTTTTCTTCGAAAGGCTCTCCGTGCTCAACAATCTGCAAGTTGATCGCCATCTTGGAGACCGACTGCGCAATCAGTTTCGCGCACGCTAAAGCTCCCCTTCCGAGAACTCATTCCGATCAAGCCATTTGAGAATACAGCGATTTTGGGAATTTTTTAGGTCCGATTTTTTTTTCGGCGGACGATTTTTTTCCGGCGGATTCTGATTTTAAAAAAGCGAAAATCCGCCTAACGGCAGAACAATTCCACCCCCTGAGTTTGCCAGGCAGCACTGCGAGAGGGAGATATGCCGCTGCTGGGCCTGAGACCTCTCTTGCGCTAAGACGAGGTTATCCTGTGTGAGGGAGAGTGGCGACTCTGGAATGGCCTCATGGGCCATAAGGACTGTTCTGTGGAAAGGGAGTTTCTCTGGCCTCAGGAATTTCCCGTAAGCCAGAGCTCCAAGGAAGTCGGGCACAGAGCCTGGAAGGATGTCCTGTGCCTCAGTGCCCCTCACCTTGCTATGAGCCCTCCTCACCGAGTCAGCCACCAAGCCTGACTCTTTTAGGAAAGGGGAGGCTGCGGCTGTGAGAGGAAGGGCACCAAGGCGAGCTCTGCCACGGCAGGGCAGGGAGCCTTGGCCTCTTGGGAAGCGGGGTAGAGCCCTCATTATCCGATTTCGAGTCAGTGTACCCCCGGCCCGCCTACAGAGGAGGCAATGGACTGTGGAGTGCCCGAGTGTGGGCAAACTCCAAACGGACTGGGGTCAGAAGCCCCGGGGAGGCCCCCTTGGGGAGGAATCCGACCTGGGGGGGATCCAGAGGGGTGGTCAAGGCAGACGCCTGCGTGGGTGGGGCGCCGGGCATAAAGCGGGGCCACCAAGTATACCCTGCGAATGAGGCAAGGGGAAATCCCATAGATGGGAAGTGCTGCCATGGCGCCATGCACGGTGCCATGGGAGGCGTCATGGGCTGAGCCGATGGAGTCCCTGGATCCACCAGTGCCCATGGGGCCAGCCTGCTGGGGGTCGGTTGTCATTTGCCAAGACGACTAAGCGCTCTGTCCACAATGGGACAGATATGTGCCAGCCCGCAGTGGGTCGCTTGGCATTTGCCAAGGCGACCAAGCACTGTCCGGATGGGACAAAGAGGTTGGAGCGGGGGCACAAGCAGGCTGCAGGGGAGGAAAGGAGACAACCTGGGCGATCTACAATCTGACGCCCGTAATAGCATGGCCTACAACTAGTCTCATTTGGGCCTGATCCTTTTATTTACACCACAACTGAAACTGTTGCACACAGGCCTAGCCTATGCCCAAGTTAGTATTTTGCTGAAACCCGACACTAGAACAACAGGAGTAGTTATAGGCCTATAGATGTGGAACTCCTTGCCTCACAATCTCCGTCACAGCCCTTCATTTTCCCTCCTTTAAAACTAGTCTGAAGACTTTTCTCTTCCAGCAACATTTCTTGTAGACCCTCTTCCTGCCGCTCTGTATTTTTGATGTGCGTGTTTTTGGGTGTAAATGCGTGCGCGTGTGTTTGTGTGCGTCTGCGTGTGTGTGTGGTTTGTGTGTGTGTGTGTGTGCGTGTGTGTGTGTGTTGGTGTGTGTCTGTGAGTTCGTGTGTTTGTTTTACTTTTATTGTTGTTGTAAAGCGCTTTGTGCAAGTGGAAAGCGCTCATAAATAACCATTTATTATTATTATTATTATTATTATAGGCTAATCACTGTGTCGGTTTGATGATTGAATACGTGTGCAGGGCCCAAGTGTGGAGTTACTGCCCTGCTCCAGAAGACTAAGTTTTTGTTGAGGAGCGATTGTGATTACTTTGGATCTTATCCAACACGTGGCAAGCGCAGTGAGAGTATCGGTGCACTAAAATCGATTAAAATTTATTTTTCTTTCTTTCTTGCTTGCGCTTGTTAAAAAAAAGCTGAAATTTGTAACAACTTGATTCCCAGGTTTCACACACACGCAAAAAACAAAACAAAATAACTCGCAAATCATTCATTATTATCATATATACCATGCAGTATGCACTGAGCTGGCTACACTGACTGGTGATTGAATTTGAAATATTTCAATCAAATGCAGGCTACTCTAAAGTGAATCAAAAACCAACCAAACAAACAAAAAACACGATTTGCTTACAAGTACCCAGCTCACTAGACCAGAAGAAGAGTTCGGCCTCGTGCTCACTTTCAACATCAGTCTATCAGACATGGCGGCTATTTTCTTACCTTGGATCTTCGAACTCGACGAAGGCGAATGGTGGACCTTTCTTGTTTTTCAGATCAACAAATATGATCTTTCCGTATCTGTAAAACAAATCTTCAATATCTCTCGTTCTAATGTCTGGGGGCAAATTGCCCACGTAGACTCTGCTATCTCTTCGAGCCATGTATGATGTTTATGCGTTTTAGAACGAACTAGGCTTCGTCGCTAGAACTGTGTGCAATGGCGTCACGGAAATCAATGAGCGACGAATTACTTATATAAATTAAATAACGTGGATACAGTGTATAAATTTTATGCTTGGTCTAATGAACAATATTCACTTTCTTCTACGACACAATACTCTACTGCATTTTGGTCGTTTTATTTGTCTATTTTCGCTATATTTTAACGGACTTTTTCCGGAAGTGTGAAGGTTACAAGAATTTGCGGTGAATTGTGACTCCCCAGCGCCATGACGGGAAATAGAATCATCTACCCCTACTGCCTACCCCCCTCCCCCACCACCACCATCCGTGTACACGTCACAAATTGTAAACAATAAACAAAGAGGAGACAGTAAACAGAATAATCAACTGGATGATTGTGGACACTGAACGGATGATGATGAAGACAATGTATCAGTATGATACACTGAACTGCCCGAATGTGCAGTATGTTTGTCCTAAATGCATGGACAGTCAGTCCGAGGACATACAATCGCGTTCGGATGTCCGCCTAGACAAACTATTGCAAATGGTTTATGATCTGACCAAAAGGTGAAGGATCTAGAGCAAGGGCTAGGAGGAGAAAGCTTGGACAAGAAAATCGATGAGGCAGTGATTAAGAAAGTTGAGGAGGCGATGGAAGAGAGAGGAGAGAAAGAAAAAAAAGATGAATGTGATCATAGTGGGTGTTAGAGAGAGCTCTGAAGATAGTGCAGAGGATAGGAAGAAAGACGACTTGAAGGCTGCCAAAACGATTCTGGGAAAACTGACAAAGATAGCAGACAATGATGTGAAAGAGCCTGTCAGACTGGGAAAGGTGGGAGGAAATAGGCCCAGGATGTTGAAGGTAACCATGACAAATGAGGAAAAGAAGAAAGAAGTAGTGAGAAAGTCTCCTGAGCTGAATGCCGGAGTGACAGATCTGACAAAAAAAATCTATGTCAACCATGACTACACTCCCAAACAGAGGCAAAAGTACAAAGAGCTGAGAGAAGAACTGATTAGAAGAAGGGATGAGGGTGAACAGAACATAGTAATCAGGAATGGACAGATTGTGACTGTGAGTTCCAGGCCAAGAGGAGCAAAGGATGGGAAAGGGCCAACAGGAAATGGGAGGGAGAAAGCTACATATTGAACCAACAAAGGAAATCATGTAATAATGTAAATAGAAGTGAACATGTAACTCAGGAAGAGTGCATTCTTGTATACTCAAATGTTGATAGTTTGTTAAACAAAAAAGATGAGTTTTTGGCCCTCATAGATGATTTAAAACCAAGTGTGATTGGGCTGACAGAAATCAAGCCGAAGAATGTGAGAGATTTTATTGAGAATCAATATTCTTTTCCTAATTTTGATATGTTTGTGTCAAAAAATCCCCAAAGGGGAGTTGTATTATATACTGAAAAAAGGTTGAATGCAAGAGAGTGTGAAGAGTTAAATAATGAAGACCTTGAAGAAAGTGTGTGGTGCTCTTTTAGTGGTGCTTATGGTGAAGAAGTATTGTTAGGATGTATATATCGAAGTCCTAATACAAGCACAGTAGAAAATGACAAAAAGCTGTTTGATGTTTTAAAATCTGATAAACTTAATAAGTATGATAAGATTTGTATTGTTGGTGACTTTAATTTAACTTTCCAAATGTTGGTTGGGATGGAGAGTGGAGAGGTGATAAAAGTGACAAAATAATTGAGAATTTACGTGATGCATTTTAATTCAAAAGGTATCAGAACCTACTCGAAGAAGGAAAGGACAAATTCCTTCTCTGGATGACTGGGTACTAGTAAATGAAGAAAAAATCTCAGATATAGAGCACTTACAACCGGTTGGTAAAAGTGACCACGACGTATTGAAATTCAAATTGTATGTCTCAATGTATAATGCACCTATAGTAGACAAATACAAGTATGATTTTAATAAGGGTGATTACAGAAAACTTAATAATATTGTGAAGGATGAAGATTGGAGTGGCTTGGTTAATATGGACGTTGAGAGTGCTTGGGGTATGATAAAAAAAAGTGTTAAATGATGGTGTTGAGGAATGTGTCCCAAAAGTTAAAGTTAGTAATTATGTTTTTAGATAAAAAGGCTCTGAGGAAAATTAAAAAGAAGTATAATACATATAAAAGATATTTGAGAACCAAAAAAGGTAGTGATTATGATAGATATATAACAGTAAGAAATGAATGTGCCAAATTGTTGAAGAAAACCAGAAAAGAGTACGAGAAAAATATTGCTAAGGAAAGTAAAAGTAACCCGAAAAAATTTTGGAAATATGTACAAGAAAGGACAAAATTGTTGAAGAAAACCAGAAAAGAGTACGAGAAAAATATTGCTAAGGAAAGTAAAAGTAACCCGAAAAAATTTTGGAAATATGTACAAGAAAGGACAAAAGTTAATACAGGTATTAGCCCCTTAAAAACCAATGATGGAAAACTGGTTGTTACAGATAAAGACAAAGCTGAAGTTTTAAATAAATTTTTTGCAAGCGTTTTTACAACAGAAGATATCAGTACATTACCAGATTTAATAGAAAATTCAAAGTCAAATGGTATATCATTATGTGATATCAGAGTTACTCCAACTGCGGTAGAAAAAAAGTTACAGGAACTAAACCCGAATAAAGCTAAAGGACCAGATTTGATATCCCCTAGGATACTAAAGGAAGTAAGTAAAGAACTTGCAAAGCCACTTTGTATATTATTTAATAAGTCCTTAGAATCAGGTGAGTTACCAAAGGATTGGAAAACAGCCGATGTTAAAGCCTTGTTTAAGAAAGGAAATAGGAGTGACGCTGGGAACTATAGACCTGTAAGTTTAACTTGTATTGTTTGTAAAGTACTGGAATCACTAGTAGAGATTGTATCATTTCTCACTTTGAAAGTAATAAATTTTATGCAAAATGTCAACATGGATTTAGAGGGAAAAGATCCTGTGTAACCCAATTATTAGAAGTTATGGAGGATTTCACCAATATGATGGATAATGGGGACCCCTTTGATATCGTGTATCTTGATTTTAGAAAAGCTTTTGATTCTGTACCTCACGAAAGACTGCTCATAAAATTAGCATCTTATGGTATTACAGGAAATACACTCAAATGGATCCAAAATTTTTTGTATGATCGAAAGCAGAGGGTAAAGGTAGGAAATGCTGAATCAGAAGATAAAAAGTAAAAAGCGGGATCCCTCAGGGTAGTGTACTGGGTCCAATCTTGTTTACAGTATTTATAAATGACTTACCTGATTCACTGCACTATACTTGCAAAATTTTTGCTGACGATACAAAACTATATGACAAGGTTGCCAATGTTAATTTAATTCAACAGGACTTGCTAATACTACAAAACTGGTCAGATACTTGGAATTTATATTTTAATGTTTCAAAATGCCATGTAATGCATGTTGGTAAGAAGAATATTAGACGAGAGTATTTCATGAAAATTGGAAATGATGTACAGAAAATTAGTGTGTGTGAAACGGAAAAAGACTTGGGAGTTACATTTGATAGTGAATTATCCTTTGACCTGCACATTAAAAGAGTAGCAAATAGGGCTAACCAAATGATAGGAATTATCAAAAGAACATTTTCGTACATGAATAAACATACATTTTTAATGTTGTATAAGGCTTTTGTTAGACCACATTTAGAATACGCAAGTGTTGTTTGGAATCCGTATTTGATAAGACAGTCAAAAATGATTGAAAATGTACAAAGAAGGGCAACTAGGTTGCTTATAGAGTGTAAAAATATGAGTTATGAAGAAAGGCTTAAGTTTTTAAAACTTCATTCACTGAAAGGTAGGAGGGTTAGGGGGGATTTAATACAGGTATACAAAATAATGAATGGGATGGATAAGCTATCAGTTGAAACATTTTTTTCCTTTCCACAAGCTAGTATAACAAGGAATGCTGAAGGTAAAATATTTGTTAAACACAGAAATACTAACACAAGAGCATTTTGTTTTTCTAACAGAATTGTTAAATTGTGGAATAAAATTCCTTTTGAAATTAAATTTACTAACAGCATTAACAAATTCAAAAATTTCCTGGACGATGACGCAGAATTCAAAATTTTATTTAAAAAAATAGACTGAAGCAGATTTGGTCAAGTATGAATATTAAGGCATGCTTTTCAGACCCCGAAGAAGAAAATGTAAAACAAAAAAGATAGGGCGTTAAAAGGCCAGAAGGCCTAGGCTACGAGCCAGCCCTCAGCTACTACTACTACTAATGGTGTGTCTTACGGATAGAAATGCAGACGAACAGAAAGTACCAATTGCATTCATGATTGTGCACAGAATTTTTTTTTCTGAAATACACTAACTCCGTAATAATGACCTTAGCAAGAGGTAAAGAAATAAAAATCAGAAACAAGCGAAAATAGAACGAAAATGCGTATAACATTAAAGAATCAAGACCAGTGCAATTTTTTGGCATCCGTCAAGTGTATCTTAAGACTTTGCCAGTGTAGAATCTATGGGTTAAGGAGCAGTTCCAGACTATGCCAGTGTAGGACCTAAATGTTTAGAAGTTCCAGACTTTGCCAGTGTAGGACCTAAATGTTATGTAGAAGTTCCAAACTTTGCCAGTGTAGGACCTAAATGTTAAGTAGAAGTTCCAAAATTTGCCAGTGTAGGAGGACCTATATGTTAAGGAGATGTTCCAGATTTTGGCAGTGTGGGACCTATAAACTACATACAAGTTCAGGACGTTGCCTATGTAGGATCAATAGGTTAAGGAGAAGTTCCAGTATGGTTGGCAATGCAGGACGCCGGTGGACAGGTGCGGGGGTCAAAAGGTTAATCACTTACATAATCAGACACCAACAGGGAATTTTAAGACTTTCGATGTTCACTTAACCAGACCCAGCTGGAACTCTTTTTAGCCGCCTCTGCCACTGCCTTTAGGGCTCTGGTCCTCTCTCTCCCAGAAATCAAGAGCTATTTCATGAGATCATAGGCTGATGTGCTTATCAACCCCCTTGCTCCAACCTCTATGGCGAGGACACTGGCTTGAAAGCCATATTCCCTCAAGTTGCTGGCTAAACTGGTATACTTTTCATGGTCTTATAGATATGGGACTTGCAGATTGGCTGAGGACAGAGAGGGTGGGAGATGTACTTGCAGCAACAAGGGATATATTCGTTCGAAGGGCCATGATCGCTTACGCCATGCGGCAGGTTCATGATCATGATGATATGGGCTTCCTGCGTTCTATTTTCATATGGCATAGTGAGTTTGATCAGAATGATTTGTTTTGATGAATGGGACTGGAGATCTACATTACAGTCTCATGCCACACCTGCTGGCGATTCCTGGAAGTTTGTTTTTTCCATTGTGGAAGATCGGCTGTGCACTGCCAGTCATCCGCTCCATCCAGCAGATTTGATTTGGTTAAGTTTTTACGTCGACACCTACCTCAGGTGATATGGCCCACGGGGATAACCATCCCAGGGAAGTGAGGGAAGTGGGACTTACCTAATCCTATACCAAACGATTTTTAAGATAGGGCAGTGAGAAGGCCAGTTTTAAAGGGGGAATTTATCTAATCCTATACCGACACCACCAGAACAACAATGATGTTAAGATTACGGTGAGAAGGCCAGTTTTAATGTAGCGCACCCTCGGATTAGAACCCACAACCATTAGCATGTGAATCCGACGCTCAACCAAATGAGTTACTAAGGCCCACAATCCATCAGACCTTTTTCAGACCTTTTTCAGGCCACAGTTTGCTGTCTCCTGCAATGTAGAAGGTTGTGGAGCTTCGATGCATTGGTTTCTTTCTTTGGCAGTATTGATAGCTTGGGGAGATGGAGATGGAGAGGGGGGGAGAGAGAGAGACAGAGAGAGCGAGTGAGAGAATGAATGAATGTCACATTGGTGTGTGTGTGTATAAGAGAGAAAGAGAGAGAGAGAGAATTAATTTCACACTGGTGTGTGTGTGTGTAAGAGAGAGAGAGAGAGAGAGAGAGAGAGAGAATGAATTTCACGCTGGTGTGTGTGTGTATAAGAGAGAGAGAGAGAGAGAGAGAGAGAGAGAGAGAGAGAGAGAGAGAGAGAATGAATTTCACACTGGTGTGTGTGTGTATAAGAGAGAGAGAGAGAAGAATGTCACACTGGTGTGTGTGTGTGTGTGTGTGTGTAAGACAGACAGAGAGAGAGAGAGAGAGATGACATTGGAGAGATAGAGATAGAGAGAATGTCATATTGGTGTGTGTGTGGGGGGTGTATGTGAATACTTGTGAGAGTGAGTGAGGAGTGGTGTGTGTGTGTGTTGTGTGTGTGTGTGTGTGTGTGTGTGTGTGTGTGTGTGTGTGTGTATGCATTTGCTTGCTTGTCAGAGTGCACATGTGTACATACGTATGTGAGTCGTGCTGATTTGCAGTTTCAAAAGAACACCCACAAACACAAGACACAGAACACACACACACACCATATTACACTACACCTTACACACCACACACAAACATATTTATATATACACATACACACCACAAAGAATATACACACTTTCATTATTGCATGCACACACACACACACCAGAGTACACCAACTTCACACGGAATACACACACACATACACTCACACACACCATAGAGTATACCACTTCACACGGAATACACACACACACTCATTCATACACACACACACACACACACACACCACACACACACACACACACACACACACACACACACACACACACACACACACACACACACACACACACACACACACACACACACACACACACAAAACCACAGCCTTGCACACACAAAAGTTATTTATCATCAATTTGTATTTTACATCAAAATAATTTTCCAGGCCTCGTCACACACCCAGTGAAGTGGAGAAAAAACAAGAAGAAGAAGAAGACAAAACAAACAACAAAAAAAGACAACCAACATGAAACTCACCCACATCAACTTCTAACTGAGCAAGGCCAAAACCAGGCTACCTCATGAAAAACACTTAAGTTTTTGAGCTAGTTTCTCAGAGGAAAGAAAAACGAAGAAAAAAAAAAAAATAAGATGCATCAAAAGATAAGTACGCGGCGTATAAATCATCCAAAATAAATAATCGTAAGGTACAGTTGTGTATGTACGTACATACATAAGAAAAGAGATGAAGTATGTACATAGAAAAAGTTGCAGATCGACACATGTAACACCACAGCGGCAATAAAAGTATACAATCAGGTTATAAAACAGTGACATAATCACCACAATGACATGGACATGAAATGACAGTATCAAGAAAAAAAACACCCAAACAGCAAAACCAAACATTCCACCCTCCAAAAACAAAAAACAAACCAAAAAAGAACCAAAAACATGGATGGGTACAAAGTGATGGTGATGACATCGATTTATTCGAGATTCTTCGTGCTTGGGCAATACCACATGAGCTCGACTCAAATCTGTCTGTATTTTGATTATAGACTTCATTCAAGAAAGATTCATCGTGCTTGGACAAAACCACATGAGCTCCACCCAAATCTGTCCATAGTCTGATTTTAGACTTTATTCAAGAAAGATCCATCGCGCTTGGACAAATCCACGTGGGCTCCACCAAAACATGCCAGTAGTATGATTTTAGACTTTATTAAAAAAGATTCAGCATGTTTGGACAGTTCCACACGGGCTTCACCCAAATCTGCCAACAGTTATCTGGCATACTCCAAAATCCTGCGCAAAAAACAAAACAAACAAACAAACAAACCTATGTGTTGACAAAAATCATGAAAAGGAGGGGGTGTGGGGGAGAGGGAGGGAGAGAGGATGGGTTGGGAGGGGGGAGGGGGGCAAGCAAAACGGAATCTATGGAACTGTAAGCTGACACCACTGGAATGACTGCAGTGTTAACCCTATGACTCCCACACCCTGTCCACCAGCTTCCTGCATTGCTAACCATGCCAGCAAAGCAAAAAGTAAATTAACCCTTTGATTCCCGCACCCTGTCCACCAGCATCCTGCATTGCTAACCATGCTAGCAAAGCAAAAATAAATTAACCCTTTGATTGCCTCACCCTGTTCACCTGCATCCTACATTGCTAACCATGCTAGCAAAGCCAAAAAAATTAACCCTTTGATTCCCGCACCCTGTCCACCAGCATCCTGCATTGCTAACCATGCTAGCAAAGCAAAAAATAAATTAACCCTTTGATTGCCTCACCCTGTTCACCTGCATCCTGCATTGCTAACCATGCTAGCAAAGCAAAAAAATTAACCCTTTGATTCCCACACCCTGTCCACCAGCATCCTGCATTGCTAACCATGCTAGTAAAGCAAAAACATTAACCCTTTGACTCACTCAACCTGTTCACCAGCTTCCTGCATTGCTAACCATGCTAGCAAAGCAAAAAAATTAACCCTTTGATTCTCACCCTGCCTACCAGCATCCTGCATTGCTAACCATGCTAGCAAAGCAAAATCTTAACCCTCTGATTCCCTCATCCTATCCACCAGCTTCCTACAGAAAGCTGGTGGATAGGGTGAGGAAGTCAAAGGGTTAAGTTTTTGCGGTTGGTGGATAAGGTGCAGGTTAAAATAGGTCAATTTTCATGTTGCAGGCCTAGGATTTAACTTTTGACTTCTGCATCCTATCCACCAACTGCAAAAACTTAACCCTTTTGACTCTCTCACACTATCCACCAGCTTCCTGCGGGGAAGCTGGTGGATAGGTGAGGGAGTCAAAGGGTTTAGGTTTTGCTTTGCTAGCATGGTTGCCAATGCGGGATACTGGTGGACACGATGCGGGAGACGGAGGGTTAATTTTGAGACATCAAATCTTGTGTCGACGGCGCTGTCAAAAAAAAGAAAAAAACTTTAAAAAAAAATAAAAAAAAAAAAAGGAAAGAAAAAACAAACAAACCATCCAGTCCTCATAAATAGGAACTGGCCCATTCAGAATCCAACCTTTAATCCCTGTGCTATCAACATGATACACTTTAGTCGTCTTTAGTTGACTGAGCTAACAAGTCCATGATTGTTGATGATAAGAACATGACGGGTATCATAGTCAAGTGAGTTAAAGTCCAATTTCCAACTGTTTCAGTCCCGAGTTCGATCCTACCTAGACACCTCAACCTGATTTTTCCCATCTCCCAGGTCAACATGTGTGCCGACCTACTGATTACCTAAACCCCCTTCTTGTGTATATGCACGCAGAATATCAAATATGCACGTTAACCCTTTGACTCCTGCACCATATCCACCAACTGCAAAAACTTAACCCTTTGACTCCCTTGCCCTATCCACCAGCTTCCTGCAAGAAGCTGATGGATAGGCTGAGGGAGTCAAAGGGTTAAGTTTTTGCTTTTACTAGTATTGTTGATAATAGAAGCCAGTGGACAGGGTGCAGGAGCCAAAGGGTTAAAGATCCTGTAAGTCATGTCAGAGTCTGGTGGCTTATGGAAACATGAAAACCCCCAGCATGCAACGCCCACCAAAGATGCAGACTGTGCAACAACATATGGAGTGTGGTCAGCTCCCCTAACAGCTTGAGTTTCTGTGCTCCATTAAAAAGGTTTCATTATGCGTAAAGAACAGTGAGTGAAATTGGGTTTGGAAAATTAGCGCCATACAAATGATTTCTTTACAATAACAAAAAAAAATAACAAAATGACAATGACATGCAAAGATGGTCACAAAGCAAGAACAAAAACTTCTGCACAAATGATGACCCAATCATATGATCATGACATTAGACATCAAAATAAAACAATGACGAAGGATATATAATGACAATGATAATCATACCAATGAAAAAAATGACGATGATGTCAAATGACCATGCCAACAGAATAATGATGCTGAGACAAAAACAATTAAACAATAACAAACACACTGACACAACACAAACAATGACATTTAAACAACAACTCAAAACAATAATGACACAACACAATCAAACAATGACTCAAAACAATGACACAAATGATATAATTAAACAATCACTCAAAACAATGATACAGTAAAACAATGACTCAGTCACACAAACATGACTCAAATGAACACAATACAACAATGACCCCAAAACAATGACACATCAAACAATGACAGAAACGACAAATCAAACAATGACTCAAACAGTGGTACAATCAAACAATGACACAATTAAACAATGACTCAATACAATGACGCAACCAATGACTCGAAACAATGACACTATGCCCCAGAACTCACAAAACCATGCATAATCACAAAAAGAAATGACATCCAGACAGACAGAGAATAGATACAAGTGTTCTCTGTGTGTACGTGTCCATGTGTGTGTGTGTGTGTGTGTGTGTGTGTGTGTGTGTATGTGTGTCTGTGTTTGTGTGTGCATGCATGTGTGAGTGCACACATGTGTGTGCATGTGTGAGTGCACACATTGTGTGCATGTGTGAGTGCACATATGTGTGTGCATGTGTGTGTGTCTATTTGTCAGTATGTGCACATGTGAGTCTGTGTTTGAATATGAGCATGAGACTAAGTGTGTATATGTGTGCGTTACACATATGACGATGATGATGATGATGATGATGATGATGTGTGTGTGTGTGTGTGTGTTGATGTGTGTGTGTGTGTGTGTGTGTGTGTGTGTGTGGTGTGTGAGTGTGCACACTTTTATGCTTGAGAGTGTGCATGAGTGCACATGTGTGTGTGAATGTGTGTACATGTGTGTGTATGCACATGCATGCGTGTGTGCACATGTGAGTATGTATGTATGTGTGTGTGCACACGCACCAGATGTTAGCAAAGGCAAAGAACAAGACGACTTCAGTTAGTTTATATACATGTACAAACAGAACAGGGGAGGTAAATTGTGAACAAACACAAGTCACAAGTAACAGTGTATAATATTAACATTTTCCACACACAACAATAAATTAACACTGGATGCAACTGTGCTGTTTGTCCCAATCATCCGACACTCGTCTCCACACGGAACTTGCTAGAACACCCAGCACGATGGTGCCTACGTCTTTGCTGGTGACAAATGGATCCCTCCGTCTGATTAGATGATAGATGTGCCCAGTTAACCTTTTCATTCCCACACCCTATCCACCAGCTGAAAAAATTAACCCTTTTACTCCCTCACCCTATCTACCAGCTGCAAAAACTTAACCCTTCCACTCCCTCACTCTATCCCGCAGGAAGCGGTGGACAGGATGAGGGAGTGAAAGGGTTAAGTTTTTGTTTTGCTGTCATGGCTGACAATGCGGGATGCTGGTGGATAAGGTGAGGGAGTCAAAGGATTAACCCTTTGACTCCTGCACCCCTCCACCAGCTACAAAATTGAACCCTTTCACTCCCTCACCATATCCATCAGTTTTCTACCTCATCAGCCGTGATTGTGAAGCAAAACCTTAATCCTTTCACTCCCTCACTCTATCCACCAGCTTTCTACATTACTAGAATGACACCAGAGCAAAAACTTAACCCTTTCACCCCCTTGTCCTATCCATCAGCTTCCTACATTCCATGATTGTAAAGCAAAAGCTTAACCCTTTCACTCCCTCACCCTATCCATCAGCTTTCTTCATTACTAGTCCAAAAACTTAACCATTTCATTCCCTAACCTTATCCCGCAGCAAGTTGGTGGATAGGGTGGGGGAGCGTTAGGATTAAGTTTAAACATCTGGTGTCTAAGGGGAAGGAGTGAAACAATTAACGGACACATCCTTGCAACAGCTATACCGAAAAGGGAAAAGTAATGGAAACGTTCCATAATTTCAGTATCCAGACATCATGCAATGTGATTAAATAAAAAAAAATTTCATACAGTTATAATACAAGGGAAAAAATAATCAGAACTTCGCAGGATTTCAATATCAACAAGACCATATGATGACTTCTGTGTGAATCAGCTTATGATTTCTACCATCACAAACAAACAGACAGACAAAACAAACAAACAAAAACCAAACACAAGAAAAGTAAATGCAAACGCTTCCTCACTCATAGTCTCCTTCATACAACGCAGGCTGCTGTCATTTATTTAACAGTTGTTGTGGTTTGCACAACAGATGATCGACTGGAAGGTTCTGTGTTCATATCCCTTCAGTCCTGACTATGGGATTTTTTCAGCTCCAACCGGCTCCTACCCCGAGTTAGTTGAGTGTGCTTATTGGGAAGATTGGGACCACACCGTCGAGTCTCATCCACTTCACGGATGCATCATGGTGGGTGCTGCTCAAATTTTCTGACCAACACTGCAGGTGTCTGTATTTCACAGTTCTGGTTGATGCCAGGTCATACTATGAAAGGAAGCATAGAGTACAGCCCTGTCACACAGTCTCCATCCTAGATGGAACTCTGCAGATTATCGTCCCTGTTATTGTCATTATCATCAGAGCACTGTGAAAACTGTTCCAATTTCTGTGACCATGCAGATGGTGCACAATGGGGCAGGTAACAATGGTGTGGTCATTTGATCTACACAATGTTCATAAATCTGGCCTTTTGATTTACACACGTTTATAAATCTGGCCTTTGATCTATACAGTTTATAAATTTGGCCTTTGATCAACACAGTTTATAAATCTGGCCTTTTGATCTACACAGTTTATAAATCTGGCCTTTGATCTATACAGTTTGTAAATCTGGCCTTTGATCTATACAGTTTGTAAATCTGGCCTTTAGATCTACACAGTTTATAAATCTGCCTTTGATCTACACAGTTTATAAATCTGGCCTTTTGATGTAGTTTATAAATCTGGTTTTTTATCTTCACAGTTTATCAATCTGACCTTTGATCTACATAGTTTATAAATCTGGCCTTTGATCAACACAGTTTATAAATCGGCCTTTGATTTACACAATGTTTACAAATCTGGCCTTTTGATCTACATACATATAGTTTATAAATCTGGCCACTTGATCTACAGACTTTATAAATCTGGCCTTATCTACACAATTTATAAATCCTGCCTTTGATCTACACAGTTTATAAATCTGGCCTTTTGATCTACAGACTTTATAAATCTTGCCTTTTGATCTACACAGTTTAAAAATCTGTTCTTTGATCTACACAGTTTAAAAATCTGTTCTTTGATCTATACAGCTTATAAATCAGTCCTAGGATCCACACAGTTTACAAATCTGCCCTTTTGATCTACAGACTTTATAAATCTGGCCTTTTTTCCAACCATGTTCTCATTTGTTGGCTGATAGGTGCAAGGATCAAGTGGTAAAACTTCGTATTTCCAATCCAAAGGTCTGGGGTTCGATCCTGCCTGGGTACCATCCACCTGGTGGGTAAAGGGTGGAGATTCCCCCCCTCCTCCCCCTTCCTGTCTCCCAAGAGAGAGGCAAAATTTAAAAGCTAAAAATAACTTACAGGTCATGGTAGTGGTCAAAATAAAAAAACTGTAAAAATAATTTACAGGCAAAGTGAGTCAAAATGTCAAAAACTATGAAAGGCTGAAGGAGTCAAAAATTTTTTTTTTAAAAACCAGAAAAAATATCTCACCTTGCCTGACAAAAGACTTGAGGAGGCTGAAAACTTGTGGCCATACCAGTGAACCCTTCGACTCCTGCACCCTATCAGTATCCTACATTGTTAACCATGCTAGCAAAGCAAACACTTAACCCTTTGACCCCCTCACCCTGTCCACCAACTTCTTGCAGGATCCACAGTTTACAGATCTGCCCTTTTGATCTACAGACTTTATAAATCTGGCCTTTTTTTCTACCATGTTCTCCATTTGTTGGCTGATAGGTGCAAGGATCAAGTGGGTGAGGTAGTCAAAGGGTCAAGATTTTGCAGTTGGTGGATAGGGTGCAGGAGTCAAAGGGTTAAAGATTATTCATATATTAGTGGCATGCAGGTAAAAATTGCAGCCCACAAATGAAAAGAAAGAAACAAAAACTAAAGCGACAACAGATGTTTACGTGAGAGCTTGACAAGCCCTTAGTTTGTTGACTGCCGAACATTCTTGATGGCTGGTACATAGACTGATGCTTGACCCATCCTAAAGACAAGACCTAGGAAATGCTATGATAACACTATCAACTTTACGGAGGCATTACCACGGGCAGCGAACAGGCAAGTTTTTCTGTTGCGGACTGGATTAACCTTCCCTTTTAACCCTTTGCCTCCTGCACCCCATCCACCTACTGCAAAAATGTAACCCTTTGACTCCCTCACCCTATCCTGCAGGAAGCTGGTTGATAGGATGAGGGAATCAAAAGGGTTAAGTTTTTGCTTAGCTAGCATGATTGGCAATACAGGATAGCTGGCAGACAGGGTGCGGGAATCAAAGAGTTAAACGCAACAAAGGCAGCGAACACAGGGCGAAAACGCCCAAGCACAAAAGATTACAGCGAGATTAAGTTTCAATTTCAGTTTCTCATGATGACGTCTCCGCGTTTGGAATGAATTCCGTATGCACTAACGTCACAGGTGCCATGTGTATGGTGACTGTGGCACATGCCTTAAGCCTGCACATAAACCCATGAACTGACCAGGTCTTGAGAAAAATAGTGAGATTAAAACGTACGTAAAGCAAAGATTTGATAGCGAGCTCACCATGACAGGCCACATACAACATGATTAACATCGAAAACAGAAGCACACCCAACGTATCCAATTTCAAATATTTGATGCGATTCTCATTCATCTGCCTTAAACATTACCACTGATACATTCAATTTTCCAACACAGCCAACAAATGTCCATGGTGCCAAGATGGCCACAACTGCACGACACAATTTTAAGAAAAAAAGAATCAGAAAACGCCAAAAAAATGATCATACAACAGGTACACCATATCTCTACAACAACTGACAAAAACATATTTCTACCAGCAAAATAACGGCAGGCAAAATCAGATCTGTATTAAAACACAAAACAAACAATTAAAGGGACAAGGTAGAAGAATGGAACAGGGGAGGGGAATTCACACACACACACACAAATGTACAAGATCATTAAATAACATCAAAAAAGAATAAAAAAAACAAAACAAACAAACAAAAATCATTCTGTTAACCAAATACTGGGTTACCATACTAATGGTAGAACTGGCACAAAGTCAGTCTGTTAACCCTTTGACTGCCTCAACCTACCACTAGGCTGAGGGACCCAAGTTAAAGCAAGACTAACAGACTACATGTATCTCTCACAAACAGAACATGATGGGGTTAAAGCTGGGATGTAACCAGTAATACATGTCTGATATGTAAATTGGACGGAAGAGTTAAAAGAGTTGACAAGCAAAGAAATAAATTAGCATGCAACTTTTGAAACTGGAAGGAAGATGCAGGGGAAAAGGTGGAGGGGGTGGGGGAGGATGGAAGAGGAGAGGCGGAGAAGTCATGTTCCGGAAAGTACTGGCAACCATGAACAAATTCTTTCCAATGCTGAAATAGCAACAACAAATAAATGCACATCTCCACCCAAACAAACAACAACAACACCAATACTCCAACTTCCACAAACCAGATAATCAACCAAACAAACAAACACCAAAACAAAAAAGGAAAAAAAAAGAATAGATTGAGAAAAACAAAAATCGCATTAAAGAAACTCTAGAAAGAAAGAAACAAACAAATGACAACCCCCCTTCAAAAATAAAAAAAGGCAAAAAATCTAAAAAAAACAACAACAAAAAACCCCAACAAAACAAAACAAAACAAAAAACCATGACAGATTTTGTCAGTAAATAAAACCAAATAAAGAAGTCACCCTCTGGACTGACAGACAATACATACTGACTCCTCTTCACTGGATACCGACAAACTCGTTGTTACATCTTGTGGAATGAGCAACTCCCCACCGAAGGGGGATAAATGAACTCCCCACTGAAGGGGGAAAACTGATGCAGAGTCCCAGCCACCGACTCTGACTCATCAACCAGTGGAATGTTATTACCATAACAAATAATCAACATCTCCGTTTGCAGCCGTCAAAACCGCATGCAGGGTCCGAACAGTGACAAGACCTCACTGATATGCTTCAACAATCTCCAATGTACAGCAACCGTCCTGGAACCATACGACGCCAAAACTGAAAAAAAAAATCCTCAAAGTCTACGACATAAACGTCTGGCCTCAGCTTTGAATTTCAGGTCAAAATGTCATGTACATTTTTAATGCTCAGCTCTGAGGCAAGAAAGACAACTCTTGAAGACCTCATAGTCTCAGTTTTAAAGCAAGAAAGACAACTCTTGAAGACCTCAAAGTCTCAGCTTTAAATCAAGAAAGAGACAACTTTTGAAGACCGCATAGTCTCAGTTTTAAAGCAATAAAGGACTCCTAAGACCCTATATTCTCAGCTTTAACCCTTTGAATCCCTTACGCTATCAACCAGCTTCCTGCAGATAGGGTGAGGGAGTCAAAGGGTTAAGTTTTTGCAGTTGGTAAACAGGATGCAGGAGTCAAAAGGTTAAAACAATAAAGACAATTTCTGGAGATCCTACAGTCTCAGTTTTAAAGCAATAAAGACAATTTCTGGAGACCTACAGTCTCAGTTTTGAACATAAAGACAATTCTGAGACCCACAGTCTCAGTTAAGCAATAAAACAATTTCTGGAGACCCTACAGTCCCAAATTTAAAGCAATAAAGAAAATTCTTGAAGAATCTCAAAGTCTCAGTTTTAAGGCAATAAAGCCATGTTTCTCAACACCGCAGTTTCCACTTTACAACAATAAAGACAACTTTTGAAGACCCCCATAACCTCAGCTTTAAAGCAATAAAGACAACTTTTGCCATCAAACTAATCAACCCGTCAATGCAAAATGCAACTGTCAGTACAATACATACAACCTGTGAGTGTGGTCATCAATTATGTTCAACATTTTTAGAATCAAACAAACAAACAAACAAACAAAGTGAATCAGTACATTCCAGAATTACAGTACTCAATACATCGTAAGCCAAATTAGTTCAAAAACAGCTTCAGAATCGGCAACACATGACCGCTACGGTGAATGTTGAAAGAGCATCATGTTAGCTAGCAATGACGTTCAAGGTGCATCATGTTCGCTACAATGACAATGATACTTTTATTCTGCAATGGCGTAAGCTATTAGCTAAAACCCATTTTAAACTTGGGTAAAGGGGAGATTCTGAAAGCACACCCCACACAGATTCTGAACACACACACCAAACAAAGTCTGAAACAGACAGGGAAGGGCTTGAGAGTTGGTTTTCAGTCACCGACCAGTTGAAAATTCCCGAGAGTGACTGGCATACCTTGTTGTGTGTCGACGCATCCAATAAGCACTGCTGAACACGACACAAACTGACAGCTCACATTGAAACACTTGTTAACTTTAAACGAAAAACAGTCATGGGGAAAAAGAGGACAGGGAACCAATACTGAGTTTTATCCATTATACTAACATTTAACGTAAGGTACACGTCTCGAATACAATAAAATCTTTCCATTCTCTCAGCCTGACTGCCAGCCACTTGCAGGAGAGTGACCGATGGTCACGGTAAGGGGTAGGAACAGATAACCGTGATTGTAAGACACTGAGAAATTACTGTAACCGCAAGACGACGACCACGGCAGCAAAGCAGAAAGTAATAGGCACCTCACATAGAGATCCCTGTTTCAGAAACCAAATGTCAACATGAAGGCAAAAGTACAGTTGGCATTCACACAAACAGAAACAACATTCACACAAATACAGTCAACGTTCACACAGATATAACTAACGTTCACACAACTAAAGTTAACAGTCACACAAATAGAGCTAACATTCACATAAACAGAGTTCACATTCAACAGAGTCAACATTCGCTCAAATATAGTCAATGTTCACTCAGAAATAACTAACGTTAATGCAACTATAGTTAGCTTCAGATAAATAGAGTTAAAATTCACACGAACATAATTTACAGTTACATTCATGCACTGCATGTTTCAAAAAACTGAAACTTCCAACATCAAGGCAAAAATAGAGTTTACACTCACAAAAACAGAGTTTACATTCACGCTCAAATATAATAAACATTCACACACAAATATAGTAAACATTCCTACACAAATACAGTAAACATTCCTACACAAATATAGTAAACATTCACACACAGATCGAGTAAACATTCACATACACATATAGTCAACGTTCACACAAACAGAGCTCACGCGTACATATTGTTTCAGAGAACTCCACTTCCAACATGAAGGCAAAAATAGAGTTAACATTCACACAAACATAGTTCACATTCACACACTATGTTTAAAAAAAAACCAGTTTTCAACATCAAGGCAAAACATACTTAAACGAAACTAGTTCATATTCACACTGTTTGAGAAACCTAATTTCCACAATCAACGCAAAAATATATTTAACTCACTTTAACAAAAATAAAATTCACATTCACACACTATTTCAAAAAACCAAACTCTACCATCAAGGCGAAAATATGGACTACATTCGCACAGAGTTCGCATTCATGTAAATATAATGCATGACCGCACACTGTTTCAGAAAACCTAACTTACACCATCAAAGCAAAAGTAGACTTATCTTTAAAAAAATACAGTTCACATTCACACATTGTTTCAGAAAACCTTAAGTCTACCATCAAGGCCAATACATGGTCCACATCCACTCAAAGGTTCATCAAGTGCCCTACCACATGGCGTTGGTAATCATGGCCCTCCATATGCATCTATCCCTTGTTGCCGCAAGCACATCTTCCACCCTCTCAACAACACTACAGTTTCAAAATGAGCAATTCACGGTTGCACAAAGCACTCGCTGAAACTCACATTATATTCTTTCTCTCCCAGTCCTGACAGGCATGACAGTTGAGAGATCACACCATCAGACTTCCCTCCCATCGCAAAGTCTGACTTCTACCCTGCCTACGTAGCAGCACAGGCATGGAGATTCTTCCATTCCAACCTGGCAGGTCAGTGATGTGCAACCCTTCAATCCTTGAGCCCCAATTTGAGCCTACACACACGCAGAACATGAAATACACCTGTTAAAGACCCTTTTAAGTCAGCATGAAACACTCAAGGCTGCTGGATTGGATCCAGAACAACAATGCCTCACCACTGACTATACAATCACCTCTCAGGTGCCAATGCCGCATGGCAACCATCTCACCAAGCCGCATGACCCGCTCAGACATGGTCATCAATAATTTTTTTTCACAAACCGTATGGCAAGGTGTGAAGATGACAACCCCCAGGACATAGCCACACAACACTTACCATCCAGGTCCAGCCCAACCACCAGAGCAAGACAGAAACAGGGTGTGTTCATACAATCGCAGAAGTGGCCAGACACGGCCTATTTTGTTTTTTAACTAGGTCTGACATGCCCTTCCCCAAAAAGGGACCCCAATTTTGCTGTCTCTCTGAGCTGTCATCAGGACTTAAACATATAAAAACACAAAAATGATCCAGCCATGCCAAAAATCTCCTTCTTACAGTTACAGAACTCTGGGAGAGGGTGGGAGCGGTATGGTAAGGGGAAAGCAGTACCTTCTCACACTGGGGGAAACAATCACATGAAAACAAGATCAAATTATTTCCCCTGCTACACAGCTGGCATCCCACACTTTTCAGAAATGGTAACACTTGTGGCACAGCCCATATGGGAATCCTCTGCACACTAAGACACCTCTTCCAGTATACAGACACTGAGTCTATGAAACTGAGACCATGGAAATGAGTTAAGCACGTCTAAATCTAAAGGGCCTGAGATTCCATTGGGATGGACAATCAACACATTTTTGGAATAAACACGCAAATATACACCATATTCATTTTACACAGAAAAAAAAATCACAAATCTGAGCAACTGAGTCATTTGGGCCTTTGTGAACCCAAAACTGGGTCATGCCTATTTCAACTTTGGCATCTTTGCTGAATTGTCATGCATCCCACCCCCATCCCCACCACCCACTTCCGTACACACACACACATACATACACAAATCTGTCAGGAAATCTTTGCTGATTCATTTTGTACCCACACTCCATATCCCCCCCACCACCCATGGATACATAACACATCTATCTACCCATCCACACCAACCTACAACCCACACATCCCTCACACACACACACACACCAAAGAATTGCTACAGGTTGTGAGTGTGGTTCATGTTACAAGCTGATCCACATCAATTGATTTAAAAAACACAAAAACAAAAACTCAGAAAAAACAATATCATAAACAAATCAAAAGGTGAAGAAAAAAGACCAAGAGAGAGCAGTTATTTGTGTGTTTACTTTTAAACCACCCTTTCACTCCCTACCCTATTCACCAGCTTCCTGCAGTAAACTGGCAGACAGGGTGATGGAGTGAAAAGGGTTAACTTCGCTAGACACAGCTGAGGAAGGGCAGCGCGCCTTGACGTAGACTAAGACCCTCCGTTGTAGGCATAGTCGGCCTTGTTGTGCATAATCAGCTTGTCTTCTACAAAGTAGAAGCTGTCTGACCTCGTCTCGTAAGGTCGGGCCACCATTTCTCGCACTGCAAGCATACCAGAGTAAGTGCACATGTCAATAACGTCAGCATCTGTAAAAACTACAAAGTAAGTGCTTTAACCTGCTTGGCACGATAAGCCACAATCATGGCTTTACCATCCAAACATGATGAGCCACGATTGTGGTTTCATTCGTATCTCCCGCTGAATACTGTCCGATCTATAAAGCAAATACAAACTGACCAATCAGAAGGCTTCTTTTGCATGGCTTCTGCCTTCTTTCTTTCCTTCTTTCTTTCACCAGTCGTCATTTTGCTGTTCTCTGATTGATTTCTCCAAGTTTTGGCACAAAAATGAGTGAGATTGGGACTGACCTTGAGGTTGACAAGTTGGGACTCTTGTTCACAGTGACTCTGGCAATGATTATGAGGTAAATACGACTTTGTTTTTGGTTCTAAGTGAGCACGAGAGGCTCAAGCACATGATGAAGGGTATTTTTAGCACATCAGTCATTGATGGAACGTGAGTTGCCGTTCAGTTTGGTTTGTTTACATTGTACTTCTCATTGCATGTGCACAGATGTGTTAATTTTCGAACACTCTGTAATTTCACTTTTTCCCGCAAACTGGTGTTTATTTTACTTTTACTGTGCAGTTCAGGATTTCTCTTTTCCAAATATATGCATGCTTTCCTAGGAAATGTTTACATGAGAGCAGCAAAAATTAAAAACAGTTAGTACCTGTTGACATGTTGGCTCCTGTAAGTTTACGTTATTGTCTTGCAGTACATTTTTAATCATGTATCGTGCCAAGGGGGTAAATAACAAAAATGGTTTATTACAATTTATACACTTACTGCCAATATCAAAATATTCTTCAGAATACTTCAATTTAACAAGCAAAAAATCCATGACAAACCAGTCGCCACGGTGCCGTGGTTAGCCCAACAGACTAATGACAAAGAGTTCAAATCATTGTGGGATTTTCCCACCCATTACTGGCTCCTACTCGGAGCAAAGTCTGCTATGGGCTCAATGGAAGGACTGGGACCACACAGTCAAGCCTCATCCACTTCATGGACGTGTCAATGATGCTGCTGCTCAATTGTCCTGACAGACACTGCAGGTGTATCTGCAATATTTTGGTGATGTGAAGGCACAAAAATCCTGATGTGTTTTTTTTAGTTTTCATGCAAACTTTTTCAGCATACACTGTAACCATCAAAAGCTATAATCGAAGCGTAGGGGGCTAAAGCCACAAAAAAACATCAGGAAAGAATACAGAATACAAAAATTTATTCCAAAACAGACCATCGCTCCTTAAACAAAAAACAAAACAAAAAGATACATTATACCAATGCCACGAGGCAGCCTACATACAATATATAAACAAAACAAAACAAAACAAAAACAAAACAAACAAACAAACAAACAAAAAAACAATTTAGGCAACAGTCACACTAATGACAAACTTCAGACATAATCAACTTAGTATTCACTGTCAGTGAAGATCAATAAAATCAATGTAATTAACCCTTTGAATCCTACACTCTGTCCACCATCACCCTGCAATGTCAACCATGCTAGCAAAGCAAAAACCTAACTCTTTGATTACCTCACCCTTCCTGCAGGAAACTGCAGACAGGGTGAGGGAATCAGAGGGTTAAACTTTTGCTGTTGGTGGACAGGGTGCAGAAGTCAAAGAGTTAACTGTGGAGAAAAAAAGAAAGAAAGGAGGGGGGGGGAGGGAGACAAAGAGAGATAGCAAGAGAGAGACGCAGAAAAGTGGGCACAGAAAGAGAGGGGTTAGACAGAAACAAACACACACACTCAAGACACATTTTACAGTTTAGACACTTTCATAAGAAGATTTATTGTTATTGTTATTGTTATGATTGTTTAAAGCCCAGACGACTGCGTAGAGCCATATCTGGGTTATAAACGCCTCAAAACACAAAATTTCAACAGGAAAAAAAAAAAAAAAAAGAAAAGTAAGTACACATATCAATGCATTCGTGCACATAATCTAAGGAAATGCCCCTGGCGTTGACCATTCTGTCCAATTTATCACACAGGGGATTTAAAAAACACACCTGAATACAAATAAGCATACCTAAGGACACCAAAACATATATAAAAACAGGCCTAAATTACGTAAAATTGCTTCCGCATATCTCACCTCCCTAGAGCCAAAAAATGCACTTAATACATGTACCCAATTACCAATCCTTAGAAAAAGTACGTAAGGCTTTATCGAACACATACAAGTGAAAAGACCAGCAAGGCAGAAAATGATAGGAAGAAATGACAGACAGCAAAGGAACAAGGTAGAAAACCAAGAGAGTGACAGAAAAGAGGAAATTTCTTGCATAGAATTTCCAGAAGGAGAGGATACTATTTATACTGAAAGAGCCCCCAGCATCCCCCTGGGGGAACATCAGAGAGTAGTTAGACAGAAACACACACACACTCAAGACACACTTCACAATACAGACTCACTTTCATCAGAAGATAAAAGAGAGGGATTAGACAGATAGAAACAAACACATACTCAGATAACACATCTCACAGTAGAGACTCACTTTCATCAGAGGATAACTCAGGGAACTCATATATATGCTCCACGGTGTTACGGCTGTGTGGAATGCAGAAACCAAACTCAAAGTCGAAGCATTTGAGCAAGCGGTCACGGAAGTAGTGTTTCTCCACCATGCGGAATTTGCTGACTTCTTTGTCGCCCACCACAAACTCCACCCTGCACACACACACACACACACACACACACACACACAGAGTGACACACACACACACAGTCACACACACAGTGTGACACACACACAGTGACACACACACACACACAGTGACACACACACACACTCACACACACTCACACACACACACACACACACACACAATCATAATAATGACTGGCTGGCTGACTTTGGACTCTAGAAAATCAGACCTTGAGCCCGCTGCTCTATACACACACATGTGGATACATGATGTATGTGTCATTAATGGGAAATGTTTCTCCTTAACCCTTGACTTCCTGCAGCCTGTCCATGAGCAGCAAACACTTAACCCTTTCACTCTCTCACCCTATCCACCAGCTTCCTGCAGGAAGCTAGTGGATACAGTGAGGGAATGAAAGGGTTAAGTTTTTGCTTTGCTGTCATGGCTGACACTGCAGGATACTGTAAGATCATAGGGTGAGGAAGCCAAGGGGTTGTTGCTGTTGTTGTTTCTGTTTGAAGCCTAGCTGACTGCAGAGAGCCATATCAGGGCTATAACCATTTCAGTACACACACAGTACTTCAACAGGAAAAAGGGAACAGAAAATTAAGCACACAAATCGATGCATTCACGCACATAATATGAGGAGATGCCCCTGGTGCTGACCATTCTGTCCAGTTTATCACACAGGAGATTTAAAAAACATACCTAAATACAATATTATATAAACATAACTAAGGACACTAAAACATAATATATATATATATATATATATATATATATATATATATATATATATATATATATATATATATAATATATATATAAATGGGCCTAAATACCTAAAATTGCTTCCACAAATCTCATTTCCCTAAAACCAAAAATGCACTTAACACATGTATAGCGCTTTATCAATCCTAAGAAAAAGTACATAAGACTTTATCAAACACATAAGAATTAATGGACCAGCAAGACAGAAACTGATAGGAAGAAATGACAGAATGCAAAGAAATTTAATAAGGCAAAAACAAAAAGAGTGACAGAAAAGAGGAAATTTCTAGCATAGAATTTCCAGAAGGTGGGGATACAATTTATACTGAAAGATCTCCCTGCATCCCGACAGGGGATAATCCAAGGGTTAAAATTATGTTCAATAAACAAACCGACTATGACTCACGAGTGCAAACTCTATCATACTTTGCTATTCCTGCCTTGTATAAAAATACTGCTGTGCTAATAGTACCACCACCAGTTGTTGGTTCTACATGTTATGTTTGTACTAGCAGAATCCATCTCAAGACACCCTCTTAGCCCTGCCAGATCAGAGTCAATCGTATGATGTTCCGACAATACTGCTGGAAGCCGGAAACAGCTGAGCGAACAGACAAACTGGACAGGTATAGAGGAAAAGGGAAAGAGACAAATAGGAAAGACAAGGCAACAGACAGACCGGACAGGTATAGAGGAAGAGGGAAAGGAGACAGACGAGAAAGACAAGGGAACAGACACATACTGGACAGGTATAGAGGAAAAGGGAAGGAGACAAATAGGATTTAAGACAAAAGAACAGGCAGACTGATCAGGTATAGAGGAAAAAGAGAAAGGAGACAAACGAAAAAGACAAGGGAACAGGCAGACTGGTCAGGTATAGAGGAAAAAGGGAAAGGAGACAAATGAGAAAGACAAGAAACAGGCACAGACAGGACAGGTATAGAGGAAAAAGGGAAAGGAGACAAATGAGAAAGACAAGAAACAGGCACAGACAGGACAGGTTTAGAGGGAAAGGGAAAGGAGACAAATGAGAAAGACAAGGAACAGACACAGACAGGACAGGTAAAGAGGAAAAGGGAAAGGAGACAAATTGGAAAGACAAGGGAACAGGCTGAGAATGGACAGATATAGAGGAAAAGGGAAAGGAGACAGACAAGAAAGAAAAGGGAACAAACAGACTGTACAGGTAAAGAGGAAAAGGGAAAGGAGACAGACAAGAAAGACAAGGAAACAGGCACAGACTGGACAGATATAGAGAAAAAGGGAAAGGAGACAGACAAGAAAGACAAGGAAACAGGCACAGACTGGACAGATATAGAGGAAAAGGGAAAGGAGACAAACAAGAAAGACAAGGGAACAGACACACTGGACACTTATAGAGGAAAAGGGAACAGAGACAAATGAGAAAGAAGGCAGACTGGACACGTATCTACAGAGGAAAAGGGAAAGGAGACAAACGAGAAAGACAAGCAAACAGACACACTTGACACTTATAGAGGAAAAGGGAACAGAGACAAACGAGAAAGAAGGCAGACTGGACACGTATCTACAGAGGAAAAGGGAAAGGAGACAGACGAGAAAGACAAGCGAACAGACACACTGGACAGGTATAGAGGAAAAGGGATAGGAGACAAACGAGAAATACAAGGGAAAAGGAGACTGGACAGATATAGAGGAATAGGGAAAGGAGTCAAATGAGAAAGACAAAGGAACAGGCAGACTAAGGGAAAGGAGACAAACGAAAAGACAAGGAACAGACAAACTGGACAGATACAGAGGAAAAGAGAAAGGAGACAAATAGGAAAGGCAAGGGAACAGGCTGAGAATGGACAGATATAAAGGAAAAGGGAAAAGAGACAGATGAGAAAGACAAGGGAACAGGCACAGACTGGACAGGTATAGAGGAAAAGGGAAAAGAGACAAACAAGAAAGACAAGGGAACAGGCATGAACTGGACAGATATAGAGGACAACGGAACAGAGACAGACTGATGTAGAGGACAAAGGAAAAAAAAGATCTAGACAAGAAAGACAAAGGGACAAAAGAACGGACAGCACCGAAGATGTCAACAAAGAAGAGGAGAGGACTGGCCTATAAACTGGAGACCGACTCATGTTTCAAGTGAGCCTTGCCACTATTATCGCAATGTACATTTTATCTAAGAAGAATGCATATATCCAGGAACAGGGACAGAATAAACAACTCACAATGGATGGCAAAAAATAAAAAGTACTCAGAGGCTAGGAGAAGACGAGGCCATGAAGAGATAGCTACCGAAGGAAAAGGCAAGAATACGACCCATGCATATAGGACTCTGCCACCAGGTGGTGGTATTAGTACCACAGCATAAACGTTCTACGAGGCAGGAACAGCAAATTGCTGTGGAGTAAACGCATTCGTGGGTCGCTGTGGAGCATGTGTAATTAAAACTCAACTCACGTCGCTCCCACCGTCTTCAGCTTAAGGAACTGTGGCGTGAACTGGTAGCGTACAAAACGCCCAGCGTTGGGGTCCAGGTCTTCCATGTCTTGTTCAAACTCCTCTGCATCCGCTGTAAACCCAGCACAGAAAACATCAACACTGTTAGCGTTAATGGTCGATTCATTACTCGCACCTTCACTTACGATGTATAATTTAGTTTCATGTGTACAATGCACATATCTCAATCATAGAGCTCAGAGTATGAACTGTGATATGTCTGATATATATACACAGTGGATTCCCTGCATATACCAATCAAAACTTACCACACACACACACACACACACACACACACACACACACACACACTACACACAAACACACAAACACGCACACACAAACACACACACACACAAACACACCACAACACACACACACACACTACACACACACTACACACACACAAACACAGTGTCACACACACACACTCACACACAAAACACACACACAGAGTGTCACACACACACACACACACACACACACATGCCACAACACACACACACACACACACACATGCCACACACTCATACACACACACTCTCACACTCATAGTCATACACACACACATAGACAGATACCTGATGGCGGAGGTTTGGCCACTTCAAACAGCACAGTCTGGGTCTCCATGTCTCTAAGTCTGAAGCGTGTGAAGTCAATGCCATAGATGTTGGCCTCTGGAGGACACAGGTACTCTGAAACAGTCAGATACACTGAATTAGAAAAACTCTCTGCGGCTTAATAGTATATCAGTCTACCAACCCCTTCACTCCCTCAATTTTTTTTTTTTTGGGGGGGGGGGGGGAGGGGGTAAAGAATTCACCAATTTCACAGCAACAAAATTACAGAAATTCAACTAAAGCTCAAAAGTTCAATTTCAATTTCAATTTCTCAAGATGACGTCTCCACGCTCTGAATGAATTCCACATGCACTAACGTTACAAGTGCTAGTGATGAGAAGATCCAGAATGATCATGGCACAAGCCTTTAATAAAGCCTGCACACTTACATACATGACACGGCCAGATTCTGACATCCTACCTAGATAGGATGGCACCCCTGCCGGGATCCAAACCTGCAGAAAGTCAAAAGTATATAAAATATATGTTTTATTGAAAGAAAATGAAAGGAGAATATAATTTATCATATTTTCAAGATATGCTCTGTCTGCCACTGCATTTGGCAATGTGTACTCCTCATCAGGATTTAACCTGTTCACTGCTTCCAACCGAATTTTTTTTATTTACAGTTTACTTTGATTGTTGTTTAAAGCCCAGACGACTGTGCAGAGTCATATCAGGGCTATAATGACTTTCAAGAATTAACATCCTATATGGATCCAAAGCGTGGACAGTCAACACGCAAAGTCAGAACAAGATCTAGGCAGCTGAAATGTGGTTTCTAAGAAGAATGTTAAGAGTTCCATGGACAGCAAAGAAAACAGACGAGACAGTCTTGAAAGAGGCAAACACAAAAAAGAACTCTGATGAAGAAGATTAACTCACTCAGTACGACGGAACGCTATAGCGTTGTTACGTGAGGCACGGTTTCGTACGACGGAACGCGATAGTGGTTTCGATATTTAAAATCTTTTTTTATGCTTCCCTCGTGCCATGGCATGCCAACCGAAGCTACACTGCGAACGTGTCAAGGGTCAAGTGGAAAGTTACTTCGTGAGATTCCGTAGCCATACACTCATCGGGAAATGATTGACTTCGGCACCCCACACGACTGGCTAACCTGCATTCGTGTCGAAAATGGCGTCGCAGGCGAGTACGAGTTCTGGAGCACAGTAGATCGCGATGGCGGCGTTTTACTGCTGCGGAAGTGATTGAAGTGCTTCAGACTGAAGGATTGGACATCGAGGAGTATGACGAAGATAATGGTGAAAGTGTATCAAGTGACGGAAGCTGCCAGGAAGAAGGTACTGACAGTGACCCAGTTTCAGACGACAGTGAAGTGGGAAAGGGAGGTGGGCGTACACGTCACGAGAGGAGAGCGGTCAGTGGGCCTTGACTGTGAGTCACATGTCTGATAAAGATTTCTTTGACTTTCGTATGCATGACTGGCACGAAGATTTTAGTTTTTCTCCCACTTTGCCTCCGTTCTCTGGCTCTTGTGGCCTGCATGTCCCAGCTGAGTGCCACACCCCCACTGATTTCTTCAATCAGTTTGTGACAGAAGACTTTCTAAGTTCTAGTGTCATAATGATAAACAGATATGCATAAGAGAACTGAGTGGCAAGCAGAATGAGCACTTCTCCTGCCCTCTGCCACCCATCCCCAGCGGTAGGAAGAACTATGGGAAGTGCCATGTGTTTAGTGCTGGCAGCAGGAGATACCCGGAGGTTCAACTGCGGCAAACCCCCAACTGGTGTAAAATTACTAAAAAGTGTGGGGTTGCCCTCTGTGACAAACTATGCTAGCCCAACAAGACCATCACCTGCTTCCAACTGTATCACTCAGTGCAGAACTACACTGATGATTAGGAAAACAGTGCATAGGGACTGAAGCATCCGGTGTACTCCTTTTTTTCCAAATTCCCCTGTGTGTCACTAATAATCTTTTTTATTACCCTGAGCAAAGTCTACTTTATTCATGTTATTTTGTGTATACAAAGACCTTCTCACCTTTGACTGCGTGTTCATGGAGCTGATCAAAGTGTGTGACTGTATAGTGATCCTGACCACAAAAGTTGGGGTATTTTCAACATGGCACATGAAGAAGAAATATTCATGGAAGAACTTCAATATTTTGGCATGAACTAACCCAACATGTAAATATTCAGATCTGAAAGTTTCATTTTGTTCCTTTATGTTTTGTATTTTTTGTGATTTTTTCCCTAACCCTTCAAAATGGGCCGTCCCTGGGGAAATGCAAGGGGGAAAACTCTCCATCCTGAGTGAGTTAAGAAAAGACAGACAACATTTACAAGACATTTTATGAAGCAAAAGAAATTTGAACACCTAGTCATAACAGGTCAGCTGTGGGAAAAAAGAGCAGCACGCAGACCCAGGGAAAATATATTGGACAGAATGAATGAAGACAGAAAGGGTGGGAGATATATTTGCAGCAACAAATGACAGATTTATAATGCAGGGCCATGATTGCCAACATCATGTGGCAGGGCACATAATGATGAACATGAATGTCCTGTAATTGTAATCATCATTAGTTTGTTGAGATGGGCAGGTGGTAGGAAAAATGAAAAGGCACATACAATACACAATCAAATTATACACTCACAAAGACAGAAACATGCAAGACCCGTTGTCTGCAAAGGGCTGCACAGTTTCATGCAGAAATCTTGCAGTAAACTAACTTGTCGGCCGCCTCTCTACAAGACATTTCAAAGTGTTTTGGGACTGCTTTTTAAAAAAAAATTTGAATATCATTATGTAAATTTGTTTGTAACCTGACCGTCAAAGTTGCCATTTGATTTTTTATTTCGGGAGGGGGGGGGGGGGGGACCCAAAAAACACCTGGTCTCTTTATCACACTCTGATTGCAGACAAATTGATTAAATGCAACAAAAAAAAAAAGGGTAATATCATGATCAATTGTCACTATTACAGGTTATGTTATAAAACAACTTAAACAATAATTCAGAAACAATTAGTGCTTGATGACCTCATGGCTGTTCCCGAGCAAGATTTTAGTTTGAGAGCAGGAGCGGCGGAGGGGAGGGGGATGGGAGGGGAGAGATAAACGATAACCAGATGTGGACTCTCAAGTGGACAGCTAGCCAGTTGAGAGCTCTGCACAGAGCAGTGTGTGAGTGCAACTCGCTGAGCTGTCAAAAGGGAACCGCAGTTGTCCATGATACCAGACTGGTAGCAAGGCCATTTAACTTTTTATAGTGTTGCAGTACATGGGTAGGTAGCAAAAGCATTAAATTACAAAGTCTGAGTTTCACCAAGAGAAATGTGAACAATATAACCAAACGCAGGAATGACAGGAATGTAGAAACTGATATCAGGCATGCAGAAAAAAAATTAGATATATAACAGCTGTTTTGCTTGCAAAGATCAGATGACTGACAGAAGAAAACCACTATATAAAATAAAAAATCCAATTTAAATGACAAACTGTTCATGCACCTGCAGTTTTACAACATTCATATTTTCAGAGATGTTAGCTGCATGTGTGTGGACAAAACCAAACTTATCGAATAAGTGTTTAGTCGTCCGCAAGGATAGTTATCAGCTTGTTTAGTAAGTGTCCCATCACTTCGATATGGCACAGATTTCTCTCACAGTACAAGGCAGCAGCCTTTTTTCACACAACGCAGAGGCTGACTATACAGGCTTATGTAGCCGCAACACTGTCTTTTAATACAGAACCAGCAGACATCCATTTGCCAGTTCTTATTACCACTTCCGTCACAGATACACACGCACAACTACTAAAATACAACAAACACACACACTAACAACAACAACAACAACAACAAATAACTGGAAAAAAAAACAGTTTCAGTATATAAAAAATCTAAATAAAACGATGAAACTGAGTCGCACACACACACACAACACAACACACACACACACAAAGCAAACAAAAAAAATGGAAAACAAAACCACAACAAAAACAAAAGTAACAAAAGAAATTAACAACAACTTAAAAATATTTTCACTCACGTACTGTCTCCCGTTTCACATGAAATAAGTCCAGTATAGAAAGGTAGATGAAATACAGCAAAAAACAGACCACACACACACACACACACACACACACACACACACACACACACACACACACCACAAACACACACACACACTTACCCACAGTGAGAAATGATGACACTCACTTACTCTCTATAGATGAAGCACAAACTCAAACTACATAACTAAATAAATAATTCATAGCTGACCTCTGTCAAATGATAAATAAACAATAAGGGTTCCAAAAAATGATTTGACAAATAGTGCAGAATTTCGTTCTACACAAGTTGATGATAAAATGGCTTAATCACTGTACAGCGCAGTATTAATCCCTGTTTCCCTTGCCACTAAACTAAGGAATGCGGAAACACATGGCTACGGGTAAGGGCAGACATCTGATATCTGACATCTGGTGCCAGGCTGGCCAACCAACTAAAAGGCGAAAAAGGGAGGCCGACCAACTAAAAGGCGAAAAAGGGAGCTACTGAAACAGCCGTGATCTGGGAATAAGAGGGTTTTAAAATCTATTAACCCTTTGACTCACGCACCATGTCCACTACCTTCCTCCTGCATTGTCAACTATGCTAGCAAAGCAAAAATTAACCCTGTGACTCCCCACCCTATCCCCCAGCTTTCTGTAAGAAAGCTGGTGGACAGGGTGAGGGAGTCAAAGGGTTCAATTTTTCCTTGCAGGAAGCTGGGGGATAGGGTAAGGCAGTCAAAGAGTAGTTTTTGCTGTTGCTGGATAGGGTGTGGGAGTCAAAGGGTTAAGAAGGTGAGATACCATTTAGTCTTTTTTTTTTCTTTCTTTCTTCTTTATGTGTGTGTGTGTATATATATATATATATATATATATATATATATATATATATTTTTTTTTTTTTTTTTTAAACCATTTTGTTCAATTCTGGTGAAAAGAACAAACAAAAGCATTCAGAACAAACTCACAGTCCAACATCAACTGCTGGCACAAATCGACAAAAGAAAAGCACCAACACAACCCTAATGATAACAAGAGAAGAAGAGGCCAAAAGAAATTCTGACAGAGCACCCACACATCAAAATATCAGTGGTTTTGAAGGTTTATGAAATTTCATGGAGAAGTCAAGACTTAAATAAAATGGAGGAGAGCTGTTGTGACATCTGCTGTGGTGGCTACCGTCAAATTCGTTGATGCTGACTGGTAATGAAGTGAACCCAAATTGGGGTATGGAGGATAACAGCAATGAAATGAAAATCCAAAGAGATTAACACAACAAAGCAAAAATACTTTATAGCAGTTCAACAGAAAAACAGGTACCTGAAACTGTCTTACAATATCATACTGAAATGTTCAAAAGATAACTACAAGATCTTACAAAATCTGATAAATTTTCCTGATTTAATTGATCTGTTTTCCTTCTAACTATAAGCTCTTAGAAAATCTGATAAATTTAGCTAATTTAACCCTCTGACTCCTGCACCCTGTCCACCAGCATCCTGCATTGCCAATCACGCCAAAAAAGCAAAAAATTAACCCTTTGAATCCCTCACCCTATCCACCAACTTCCTGCAGGAAGCTGGTGGATAGGATGAGAAAGTCCAAGGGTTATGTTTTTGCAGTTGGTGAATAGGGTGTGGGAGTCAAAAGGTTAACTGATCTTTTTCTCTTCTACTTCCAGAAAATTTATCATTTTCCCTTCTACTTCCAGAAATAGTTACACAATGAAAACACTGACTTGTGACATTTTTGTGGAATAATCGGTCATCATGGAATTTAGAACATTTGAAAATACAATGAAACTCATCAGAAAACTTACAAAATCTGCTTTCTCTATTCAATCCTTTGCGTATATCTAATTCAATCTCAACTTGTGACAGGTGCATCAAAATTTAATCAAAGGAAGAACATAAATACTCGTAACTGTGTAATACTTTTCTATTCCAAAATTCATTTTTGAAATGTCAATGTTACACACACACACACACACACACACACACACCACACACACACATATATATATATATATATATATATATATATATATATATATTAAATATAGCATGCATATATATATGTATACATGTATATATGCATTTATACATATATATATAAGTATATATGTATATATATATATTAGCATGCATGTATGTATACATGTATATATGCATTTACTAAGGTTTTACACAACACACACACACACTAATACACACATATTCTTGGTCTCAATGTCAAACAATCTGCCTTCAGTTTGGTGAATAAAATGGGTTTTGATATGATGGAGGGAGGATACAAACAAAACGAAGGAGTTGGGAGTGGGTAGTGGAGAGAAGGGTGAACTTGGTGAAGCCTGTCATTAGAATCAGAATGGATTGGTAAGAGAAGAGAAAATAAGAAAGTGACTAACAAACTAAAAGCCATGCAAAAGGGAATGACAGTACACAATACTGATTTAATGGCTATGCTCCCATTTCTATGGACTTGGTGAATGAGTCATAAGGCTAAGAGCTGTAGTACTGTGTGACTTACTCAACAATCATCTACGCCATGGTGTAAACAAATGTTACGTCACACGTGACGAAAACGGAACACATCCTGTAACTGCTAGACTACGACAGCAGACGACAAAAATATTAACCAAAATGGAGATTACGAAATACTTACTTTCTGTGCTTTTGTTGAGCCGAAGTACATCATCGGGTGTGACAAAATCTTTCTTTAGTATTTCTTCTTCTGAGATCGTCTCGATCGCTTTCGACTGTTTAGCTTGACGCTTCAAGAAGCCTTCTTTCTTTTTGCCTGGATTGGCAGCCTTTGTTTCACCAGAACTCATTTTGATTGCAAATCGATCACTTCCAGAAACTATTTCAAATTACGCAGCTTTCAGCCAACGATCATACGTTTGAACAAAACAAGATCTTTCCCCAACTGCTTTCCGATACGGTCAATTTTCTTTGTTTCAAGTGAATGCCCAACACACTAGCAATACTGTCGCTTACTTCCCCATTCTTTGCTGGGCTTATGGCGGCAGTAGTTACAGGAATGCTGGGAATGGTAAGGGAAGTCACTCGCTCTGTAGGCTAGTGCTTGTTCGGGCTACGTTTCCATGCGAACGTGAAAATAATAATTGGTGGCCTTCTATTCATCATAATATTATCCACACACACACACACACACACACACGCACGCACGCACGCACGCACGCACAGCCTAGCTCGGCCCAAACCCCAGTCCACAGAGCTAGCTAAAAAAAAAAAATTCTCTGCTTTAAAATTTAACGAAAATGACAAAAACAAATTAATCAATAAATAAAACAATAAATAAAAAAACAACAACAATGTGAGTGCACACGATTATTCACTTTTCTGTTTGTGCCTTTACAGAACATTTATTTGATTTACGTAAGTCTGTCCAATTTGCTGTGGGCGTATCTTCCTTTGTACTGAGTTTGAACTGATGGGCTGACGTGTATGTGTGTAAACAATATACACATATACACACGTCATTTACATGTAACCAAGATTATTCCAGCGGAAGGCTGATACAAT
>JAPXFY010000022.1:39127629-39197629 GCA_030674185.1 Monoplex corrugatus
GAGCTGGAGAAAATGGTTAAGCAGGGAGTCATCCGTAAGGTCAAAGAGCACACAGACTGTGCTCCAGCTTAGCATACTCAGTGAAAAAAGATGGCTCTCTCCGCATCTGTATTGATCCCCAGAAGCTCAACGCAGCCTTGAAGCGATGTCCCCACAAAATTCCTACGCTGGAGGAGGTCAACCCCAAATTCACGGGATCATCAGTATTCAGCAAGTTGGACGCCAAGGCAGGATATTGGTCAGTCCACCTCGACGAGTCCAGCCAACCGCTGACCACGTTCCGAACGCCCTTCGGCCGTTATTGCTGGAAACGACTCCCCTTTGGACTACGCGTATCACAAGACATCTTCCAGGCAAGAATGGACGAGATACTGGAAGACCTCCCAGGCGTGACCGGCATCACAGACGACGTGTGCGTGCACGGCAAGGATGTGCAGGAACATGACAATAACCTCAGGCGCCTGATGGAAAGAGCCAAACAGTATGGGCTCGTTTTCAATTCAGAAAAGTGCAACATACACAAGGACGAGATCTCCTTCTTTGGGAATATCTATTCCAAGGACGGGATTCGCCCAGATCCAGCCAAAATCCAAGGCATCCAGAGCATGCCAATCCCTGAGAACAAAGAAGACCTGCAGAGATTCCTTGGCATGATGACGTATTTGTCGACATTCATCCCAAACTTCAGCAAGGAGTCACCACTGAGGGAACTGTTGAAAAAAGACGTCCCATTCATCATGTCAGAAGACCTCATCTGCTGCTTCAACAACATCAAGAAGCTGGTGTCATCGACCACATGTCTCAAGTTCTTTGACCCAAAGAAACCAACCATGCTGGAGGTCGACAGCTCCATGAAGGGCCTGGGCGCAGCCATTATTCAGGATGGATACCCAGTCGCTTTCGCATCCAAGTCACTTGACTCCACACAGAGCAACTACCCAAACATAGATCGTGAGATGCTCGCGGTTGTCTTTGGGATCACACGGTTCCACACATACCTCTACGGGAGGCCGTTCAAGGTGATCACGGACCACAAACCACTCGAGATGATCGTGCAGAAGCCGCTGCTCAAAGCCCCACCGCGTCTCCAGCGCATGCTACAAAAGATCCAGGGGTACGACTACGAGGTGGAGTACCGCTGCGGGAAATCCATGACCCTCGCGGACACGCTGTCCAGACTTCCATCCCAGGCAGACAGGACATCCATTGACCTTGACCTCCGTGTGGATGGCCTAGACCTCTCCCTTGACAAGATTGGTTTCAGTCAGTATGACTTCATCAGTTTCACACCCAAGAAGCAGTACCAGCTGCGTGAAGCCACCAAGACTGACCCCGTGCTGAACAGTCTGATGGAGACTATAGTTCATGGGTGGCCGGACAACATCAAAGCACTCCCAACAGACGTCAGACTATAGTTCATGGGTGGTCAGACAACATCAAAGCACTCACAACAGACGTCAGACTATAGTTCATGGGTGGCCGGACAACATCAAAGCACTCACAACAGACGTCAGACTATAGTTCATGGGTGGTCAGACAACATCAAAGCACTCACAACAGACGTCAGACTATAGTTCATGGGTGGTCAGACAACATCAAAGCACTCCCAACAGACGTCAGACTATAGTTCATGGGTGGCCGGACAACATCAAAGCACTCCCAACAGACGTCAGACTATAGTTCATGGGTGGTCAGACAACATCAAAGCACTCCCAACAGACGTCAGACTATAGTTCATGGGTTGTCAGACAACAACAAAGCACTCCCAACAGACGTCAGACTATAGTTCATGGGTGGTCAGACAACATCAAAGCACTCCCAACAGACGTCAGACTATAGTTCATGGGTGGCCGGACAACAACAAAGCACTCCCAACAGACGTCAGACTATAGTTCATGGGTGGCCGGACAACATCAAAGCACTCCCAACAGACGTCAGACTATAGTTCATGGGTGGCCGGACAACATCAAAGCACTCACAATAGACGTCAGACTATAGTTCATGGGTGGCCGGACAACATCAAAGCACTCCCAACAGACGTCAGACCATACTGGTCATTCAGAGACGAGCTCGCAATCGAGGATGGAATCATTTTCAAAGGTCAGGAAGTCATCATACCTGAGGCTCTCCGACAGGACGTGCTGAGACAACTCCATCAATCTCACCAAGGCCTTGAGAAGACGCGGCTCCTGGCCAAAGAATGTGCGTACTGGCCTAACATCTTGAGAGACATTGAGCAAGCAGTCAGGTCATGCGCAACCTGCCAGGAATTCGCGAGCGCAAACCATCGTGAGCCCCTTCTTCCCCATGACATTCCCAACAGCCCTTGGAGAAAACTAGGAACAGACCTGTTTGAGATCGAAGGCCGCAATTTCCTCCTGATTGCAGACTATTTCTCAAAGTACCCCATCATTACCCAGATGAAAACCACATCCAGCCATGCCATAGCGGAGGAAGTAGAGAGGGTCATCGCCATGTTTGGCCGGCCCGACCAGATCGTCAGTGATAATGGGCCACAGTACCAAGGCCAGCCTTTCAAGGAGCTCATGGACAAATCAAATGGCTTCATCGAGCGACAGGTGCAAACGGTCAAGAAGACCATCAAGAAATGCGACAGGGAAGGAAAAAATTTCCAGCTTGCAATGCTCAACCTCCGAGCCACCCTGTGGACTCTAAGCTCCCATCCCCCGCCGAAATGCTTTTCGGCCACCCCCTAGCCACCCTCCTGCCCTCGCGGGTAGCGCCGCGCGCCGAGTATCAACAGTACAAGCTACAGCTGGACGACAGGCGACAGACTATGAAAATCAATTATGACAAATCTGCTTCCAGTGACCTCCCCCTACTCTACCCAGGACAGGACATTCGCATCTTGAATAAGGAGACCAAGAGATGGGAGCCAGGTGAATAAGGAGACCAAGAGATGGGAGCCAGGGCAGGTGGTGAACAAAACCTCCACTCCCAGGTCGTACAACGTCCGTATGTACACGGGCAGCAAACTCCGCCGGAACAGGATCGACCTGCGCGAGTGCGTCCGGGGAGAGGAAAGTACCGGCACGACCGAGGCGCGAGACGCACTAACACAACAACAGGCCAGTGGACCAAAGGAGATACCGGCTAAGGACAAAGCGACGTCGGCAAGCAGCCAGAACTCCCCTGTTCCCCAAGCACCCTCGGACAATCAGATACTAGCGGCAGAGAGCCCTCCCTCATACAGCACCACGCGATCTGGCAGGGAAGTGAGAAAGCCCCTGAGATACAGGGAAGAGTGACAGTACTGACACAGACTGTTCACACACACACACTGTATACACACACATACACACCGCAGTATTGAAACGAGGAAACTTTCGCTTTTCATTTTCTTTATTTCTTGCATGCACAAGTTATGTGCTCGTAAAGTGCCAATTTTTGTGTTCAAGATCAAAGTTATTTCATTTCAAGTTTGATTGTTTTGATATTATCAAAATTGGATCCTCTGATGAAAGAAGGGGGATGTTATACATTGTACGAAACTATGTACGATGCTATGTCATACGAAACTGCGCCCATAATTATGCTACGGCTTTACCTATGTGACTAGAGACTGAACTAGCAAGATCGTCGTGCTCTGAGTTGTGTCCATCCTTTCCTAAATAATATACCCAACAAGGACTTCAGGTAGATGCACATGTCAGTTTGTGCCTTATTTTGAAATTTCACTGGTGTTGAAACTGCTGAAAGTTACACCTTCAAATAAGTGTTGTTCACAAATGATGCACTTTTTAGCTGAACACTTGAAACAGCCTGCATCAGGATCAGGAGGGATTGGAAGGCAGGATGGCATGAGGTTACGCAGGGAGCGCCAACATCTCTCTATATTTAGAGAGAGAGAAAAGAGAGAGAGAAGAGCGAGAGATTTTGTTATGTGTATGTATACTTGGACATATTGTATGTATCTATTTGTACATGTTTATTAATGTAAATTCTAACGTGTATGTATGTGCAATATATCACGATATGTTATTGCCCCTGTATCTATGTTTCGGAAAATGCGTAACTTGCGGTGAGTGAAAATGAACTTGGAGAACAGCACCATACAAAAATGATGATGATGATGATGACGGCTGCTTGTAGTTTTATTTTCCCAATTTTGTGTTCTCCCACTCCTTCTCCCCTTACATTAGATATAGGAGGAAAGTGCCAGAATGGTTCAGATGTTCGCCCGCTAATAAGTAAACTAGAAATTCCAGAGTTAGTTTTCTGTTGAGGCCTCAACTTTTCTGCTCAGTTTGACTGGAAAATTGAACTGAATAGATCTATCTAGATCTAGTCCTTTGGAAGGAGACCAAAAAAAAAGAAGAAAAAAAAGAGTAGGACTTGTGTGCCTTCTGGCCTGCGCATGCTAAAAGATCCCATGGCTGTTGAAAATTGTAAAGAGCAGGGCATTTCCCTGGCTGCTATGGTATAAAACATTGGAGAGATAGGCTGATTTTCCAGGTTCCTCTGTTTGAAGCCAACTAGGCTTCTTGCCTTTTCGAAGTCTTGGTAAAAAAAGAATATTTTGTAAAACCTGGAAAATTGCATCTGGAGGGATGTCTCTGAAGAAGTTCTTTAAGGAGTCTGCCATGTAGTGATTTTGTCTCACATCATGCAAGTCCCAGCATTTGAGAAGGTGTCTGATGCTAAATGGCTCATCACATGGTATACTCCACGGTGCTTCTTCATTTTATATGAATGAGTGTAGGATGTGTAACCCCTGTGTAACCTACATAACACTGTCTCTTACGGTTCCCTGCAGCAGATGGGAGAATTTCTTTAAGCTCGGGGCAGATTTGGAAAAAGTTTATCTGTCTTCTTATTCCAATCCTCCTGTCAGAGATTTCTCACATAACTGCGTACTTTGGATTTAACATCTGTGTAGGGAATGAAAGATTTAGGCATCTTTTCCCTTGTGGCGTTCTTGGCCAGGCACTTCTACCTGGTGAGTATATGGAGATTTTCCAGTCTGCCAGCGCCTAAATCCACCTCATGTGCATACACACGTTGGACATCAAACCTCGACTGATTTGATGACCCATTCGCAGTTTCACCGGATGACGGTGTGAACTTAGACATGCATGGCTTTGCCTTTCAGACAAAATCCAAAACAAGTGTGACTGCCCGCATTCAAGCAAACAGGAACCAGAAAAACACGAAAAAAGAATAAGAACACGTATTTAATACAACCAGAGAAGACAGGCGCAAATTTTCGGCCATCTGGCCTTTGTCAAGCGTAAGATCACAAACAAACACCAGATATAAAATAGGAGTAGCAGAGTAGTTTCAGTCTTTTTCTCCTAATTTTTGTATCTGGTGTTTGTTTGTGATCTTATGCTTGACAGTTGGCCAAAAACTTGCACTTGTCTAGTCTGGTTGTATTAAATACACGTTCTTATTCTTTTTTCATGTTTTTTTCTGGTTCCTTTGAGACAAGCATACGACTACTCATAGGATCAACCAGAATGAATCATCTAAGGAACATAAATATAGTTCATGTGCATGTTCTGAATATCAGATATATGCACGTTAAAGATCCTGTAAGTCATGTCAGTGGCTGGCTTATGGAAACATGAAAACACCCAGCATGCACGCACACCAAAGATACAGACTGTACAACATAGTGGAGTGTGGTCAGCTCACCTAACAGATACAGACTGTACAACATAGTGGAGTGTGGTCAGCTCACCTAACAGATACAGACTGTACAACATAGTGGAGTGTGGTCAGCTCACCTAACAGATACAGACTGTACAACATAGTGGAGTGTGGTCAGCTCACCTAACAGCTTGAGTTCTCCATGCTCCACTAAAAAGTCTGATTATGAGTAAATGCAATGAGACCAAACGACTTAACCCTTTGACTCCCGCACCCTATCCATCAACTCCAAAAACTTAACTCTTTGACCCCCTCACCCTATCCACTAGCTTCCTGCAGGAAGCTGGTGGATGGAGTGAGGGAGTCATAGGGTTAAGTCTTTGCTAGCATGGTTGACAATGCTGGATTGTGGAGGACAGGGTACGGGAGTCAAAGGGTTAAAAGTCTGATTACATGTAATGCGCATTGAGAGCAAATGAGTTAACCCTTTGAGTCCCGCACCCCATTCAACAACTGGAAAAGTTTAACCCATTCACTCCCTCACCCTATCCACCAGCTTCCTGCAGTCATAGGTATTAGATGTTTGCTTTGCCAGCATGGTTGACAATGCAGGATGCTGGTGGATAGGGTGCGGGAGTCAAAGGGTTAAGGGAATGTACAAGAATGATTTTATAATATAATAATAATATATTTTATTTATATAGCGCAAAATCTTGATAAAATCAAATCTAAGCGCTGAGCGTATACATGCATACATACATGCTTACATACTTACATACATAAATCTAAGCTGAGCGTATACATGCATACATACATACATACATAAATCTAAGCGTATACATACATACATACATACGTACGCACATGCATACATAATAATTACAATATTTATATAGCGCAAATCTCGACAAAATCAAATCCAAGCGCCGAAAAGACACACACGCACACACGCACGCACGCACACACACGCACACACACACACACACACACACACACACACACATGCATGGCCACAAATGGGGAGAAAAGAATAAAAGCAATAAAAGCAAGAATAAAACCAATGGAAAACCACAGAGAGCACATCATATACAATTATATATTAAAACAAAGTGATTCCCCTCCGAGCGGAGACAGGCTGCAGAGGGGGGTTGAGTGAGGTTAGGATTTTATGCAGAGGAGAAAAGGTGAGTTTTGAGAGCGGACTTGAAGGAGGCAAAAGTAGGTTGCTGACGGACTGAGAGAGGAAGTTTGTTCCAGGAGAGTGGACCAGAAACAGAGAAGGCTCGTGGACCATAGGTATTGAGCTTAGTGCGTGGAAAGCGAAAAGTCAGAGGATCGGAGGCAGAGCGGAGGGTACGTGAGGGAACATAGATCTCAAGTAGGCTTGACAGGTAATCGGGGGCTGCGTTATTGAGGCTTTTGTAGCACATGGTGTCTAGTTTGTACTGTATGCGCTTTGATACAGGGAGCCAGTGAAGTTGTGCCAGGAGAGGAGATATGTGGTCAGCTTTTTTCTTTTTGAGTACAAGGCGTACAGCATTGTTTTGAATGCGCTGTAGGATGTGAATGGTGGAGGCAGGAAGACCAGACAGGAGTGAATTGCAATAGTCAATGCGAGACATTATGAAGGAGAGAACGAGTTTTGCAGTTGTTTCGACAGAGAGATACTTCCTGATCAGGCTTATACGATGGAGATGATAGTAGCAAGATCTGGCAGTTTGAGAAACAAAGTTGTTCATGGACAGGGTAGAGTCAATGCAGACACCAAGGTTTTTAGCTGAATCAGAAATTGGGACTGATGTGTTACATAATTGGAGAGAAAGAGGAGGCAGCTGGGAAAGTTTCTGACGGGTGCCAATGAGGATAGCTTCTGTCTTGTCGTCATTAAGCTGAAGTCTATTGTGTGTCATCCAGTTCTTAATGTCCGAGTAACACTCAGTGGTGCGAGTCAACAGGCGCTGTATATTATCAGGTGAGTCACTATCTTGAAGTTGTGTGTCATCAGCATAGAAGTGGTGTTTTTAGAGTGGGAGTTGATGATGGTGGACAGGGGGGAGGTATAAAGAGTGAAAAGAACAGGGCCAAGGACAGATCCTTGTGGAACACCACAGGTCAGGTATGCAGGTTGAGAGTAAGTGTCATTGATGAGAACAGTTTGTTTTCTGTTTGATAAATACGAAGTGAAAAAGGAGAGAGCAATGTCAGAGATGCCAAAGTATGATGAAGTCTAGAAAGGAGAATACCATGGTCAATGGTATCGAAGGCTGCAGACAGATCAAGGAGTGTGAGGAGAGAGACTTTGCCAGTATCAGTTGCAAGGAGGAGATTGTTGAGAATGTGTAGTAGGGCAGTTTCAGTGCTATGGCACTGGCGGTAGGCTGACTGGAAAGGATTGAGGAGATTGTTGGCAGACAGGTGAGAGTTCAGCTGGTTGAGGACGACCTTTTCAAGGAGTTTTGACAAGAAAGAGAGATTAGAGATAGGCCTGTAATTTTTCAGTTCATTTGGGTCTAAATTGTGTTTCTTGAGGAGAGGGTAAGACGCCTTACTCATTGACTGTTGTCCCAGTCATCTCCCAGGTCTGAAACAGCCATTGCCTCTCTCTGTCTCTGTCTGTCTGTCTGTCTCACTTACTCTTTCTCTCTCTTTCACCTTTACAACAGCCAAAGTCGTGTGTAAAGAGTTAGTAATGCGGAATGTTTATTCAGTCACAGTCACATGTGACTAGCATGGATGGACGTAAAAGACACAATGACTGACAGTCAACGAAAACAAACATGAACATTTCACCTGGGGGAACAAAAAAGCGTGGAGAAAAGAGCATAATGTCCATTCATCACAGAACGTTATGATTGAAATTATGTACATTGTTTTGTTAATTTATTTATTCGTTACTGTTTTTTGTTTAAAGTCCAGCCGACTGTGTAGAGCCATACCAGGGCTATAACCGTTTAAAAAACACATAGCCTACACACTACTTCATCAGGAAAAAAAAAAAGGAAAAGAAAATTAAGTACACATATCGATGCATTCGCGCACATAATCTAAGGAGATGCCCCTGGCATTGACCACTGTCCAATTTATCGCACAGGGGATTTAAAAACACACCTGAATACAATTTTAAACATATCTAAGGACACTGAAGCATCTAAAAGCAGGTCTAAATTACCTAAAATTGCTTCCACATATCTCATTTCCCTAGAGCCAAAAATGCACATAAGTACATGTACCCAATTATCAATCCTAAGAGAAAGTATGTAAGACTTTATCGACCACATACAGATGAATGGACCAGCAAGGCAGAAACTGATGGAAAGAAATGACAGAAAGCAAAGAAGCATGGCAGAAACAAAGAGAACGATAGAAAAGAGGAAGTTTCTAGCACAGAATTTCCACAAGATGGGGATAATATTCATACTGAAAGAGTCCCCGGCATCCCCACGGGGGAATATTTCCAGGACAAAGCAGATGAAATGACTAGATTTTTCCTACGCAGACATTACCCACTCACGGTCATCAATGAAGCCCGGAAAAAAGTCAACTCTGTCTCTCGGCCAAATGCCCTCCATTCTGAGCCCAAAGCTGCCACAGAGGATCGGCCAGTCCTCAGTCTGGTTTACCACCTGTCCATGCACCTTGTGAAAAGGATCATCTTGTCCAACTGGGACATTCTGCAATCCAGTCCCACTACAGGTGAAACCTTTGACCAGCGCCCTTTGATCGTCTACAAGAGACACAAATCTCCGCGACTTGCTGGTACGTTCAATTCTCAGCAAACCAGTCAGCCAACCTCCAGGAACCTCGCCATGTAACAAACCTAAATGCAGGACATGTCCTTTCTTGTGCACAGCCACCACAATCAAAAGCCCCAAATCTCATATAAGAATTACAAAACATTTCAACTGTCAAACTTATAACATTGTCTACTTGATCAGCTGCTCTAAATGTTCCCAACTGTATATTGGTGTAACTGGACGCACCCTTGATACACGTTTCAAAGAACACTTGGCTGATATCCGTCATCAAAGGGATAAAACTATCCCAAATCACTTCAACCAATCAGACCACTCAATCAATGACATTCGAGTGAAAGGTCTGTGGCTTCTATACAATAACAGCACTATAGACAGGAAAGACAGAGAATCCCATCTCATAAATAAACTTGGAACACGCAAACCTTATGGTCTTAATGACGAACCATAAGTAATCCATTACGCAACAGAATTCAGAAATGCCATTTCATGTTTCTTCCTGTTCCCAGGTCTACATGATTCGTTGCACTGAGCACAATCCACTCCCTTACCTCTTGCCCTGTGCCTTCTTCAGAATAGGGCGATACTGATATGGCATGTCCACTTCTCAAATTGCAGAACTCATCTCACTTCCCCTTTGACATCATAGTTGCTTCCCCTCTCCCCACTTCTTACTATTGCTCATGAACACATGGGCATTCCATTTGGTCCCTTTTTATCCACTGGACGAGGCGGCAGGGAAGTTTTTAGTCCTCTTTTTATTATCCGTTGTTTGGTGTTTGTGGTCTGTTTGTGACCGTGCGTTCGCGCTTGACAAAGGCCGGTTGGCCGAAAATTTGCGCTTGTCTTGTCTTGTTTTGTTGAATACGCGCTTGCATTGGTTTTCTTGTTCTTCTGGTTCCTGTTTGCTTGGGCGTGGGCAGTCGCACTTGTTTTGAATATTTGTTTGTTACTTTTAATGAACCGTAAGCCGTTAATGAAGAACGTGTTAGGCAGTTTCAGACTGATGTTCCCTGTCGCCAAAGATGTACAACACATTTATTCAGGTCAGAGATTTTTTAAAAAGAAGGTAGAGATTGTGAACAAGTGAGTAGCTGCCAGCTGCCACAGTGCAATGGTTAGCGCAATGGATTAATGACTGGAAGATTGTGGATTCAAATCCACATCCATTCTGTCAAAAATCATTGTAGGATTTTTTTTTTTCAATCCCGGCCACTTCCTATCCGAGTTGTGCAAGCTGGGGGCACGTTGAGTAGACTGCGACCACAAAATCGAGTTTCATCTATACAGATACATCATCAAAAATGTTGCTCAAAGACCAGTCGCCATGGTGTAGTGGTTAACGCAACAGACTACCGACTGGAAGGTTGTGGATTCGAATCCCCATTAGTACCTTCAAAAATCATTGTGGGATTTTTTTTCAGCTCTAACCGACTCCTACCCAAAGTTGAGCATTCTATGGGCTCATTGGGAAGACTGGGACCACACAGTCGAGCCTCATCCACTTCACAGATGTGTCATTGAGGGTGTTGCTTAAATATTCTGACCAACACTGCAGGTGTCTGTATCTCTCGGGCCTGGTTGATGCCATGATGTATTATGATAGTGTAGAGCACAGCCCTGACACGCAATCCTAGATGGAACTCCATAGCATCATGATTATCATCCTCTTCGAATTCATCATCATCGCATTGTAAAAACTGTTCCAGCTTCTGTGGCCATTAAAGTGGCGTAGAAAATAGGGGAAAATATGTTGCTTAAATTTCCTGAACAACCCAACACAGCAGGTGTCTTATCTCTCAGGCCTGGTTGACGTCAGGATATATCATGATATAAGCGTAGATTACAACCCTGTCACGCAGTCTCAATCCAGAGAGAGTCTACAGCATCATGATTATCATCATCATCATCGTCATCATCATCATCGTCATAGCATTGTGAACAATTCTCTATGACACACACCAGCGAAATGGCGCAGAAATAGGATAACAATTAAAAAAAAAAAAAAAAGAAAAAAAAAAAGGGGACTTGGTAGAAACCTTAACATTTCCTGGGGCCTGCTTCATGAGGGCGGTGCCTATCTCTTCTCTCTCACTGTTTTATCACTGTAAGAGAGAGACAGCAAGAGAGAAAGAGAGACAGTGACAGAGAGAGTGCAAGAGAGAAGGAGAGACAGCGAGAGAAAGAGAGAGAGGCTGCAAAGGAGAAAGAGACAGCAAGAGAGAGAGAGAGAGAGAGAGAGAGACAATGAGAGAGAAAGACAGTGAGAGAGAGACAGCGAGAGAGAAAGAGAGAGACGGCAAGAGAGAGAGACAGCAAGAGAGAGAGCGAGCAAGCGAAAGAGAGAGCAAACAACAGAGCATATATCACAGAATCAGGTCTGTAAACAATGTTTAGCAAGTTTTGTGTTTGTTGTTATATCACAGGTGTGTGTGTGTGTGTGTGTGTGTGTGTGTGTGTGTGTGTGTGTGTGTGTGTGTGTGTGTGTGTGTGTCTGTGCATGCGTGCGCGCGTGCATGCATGCGTGTGTGTTAGTGTCTACGCATGTATACATATACTACACGTCATTATTGAAGGGCCAGGAACGTTTTTGAGTCAATTTTTGAAAGGAGAAATAACCTATTTTCTCTTACTCTTTTCTCCAATTCGTTGCCGTAACTGAATGGATAAGAGCTCAGACAACACTGCAGTTTCCTTTTGGCACGTGTTTGGGGATTTGCCGATTTGCAATGGGCGGCCCAAGGAAGACAATTTCCACACGAAATTGTCGAATCTTCAGCAGGGTCTCTCTGACGACGCAGGCAAGGTAGCGACAAAATTCGCTTTGCACGTGCAAGGCAAGCCCTTTTTGAACACTACTCCAGCCAAAGTTGCCCGCAGACGAGGATAAAAAGGACCCGTTCTTGGTTCGTTTTAACCATGCTTGCAAGACGACGGATGACGGATGAGCAGCGGGGGAGAGCCCTCGCTCTGCTTGATGAAGGCCTAGCGCAGCGGGAAGTTGCTAGACGACTTGAAGTGTCGCATTCCACAATCCAGAGACTGCTGGAGCGCTTCAATGAGACTGGAGCAGTCCAGGAAAGGCGTCACACGGGTCGACCCAGAGTAACGACAAGACAGCAAGACCGCTACCTTGCCCTCTCCGTCCTGAGGGAAAGGGCATCCACTGCGGTGACCTTGAGGGGTCAGCTGAGGGACGCAACAGGTGCTAACATCAGCTGCAGCACGGTGAGAAGACGGCTACATGAGGCAAACTTGAGGTCACGGAGACCGGCCGTCCGACCCGTGCTGTCACCGGTCAACAGAGTGCGCCGCATGACCTGGGCCAGGGAGCACGTGACCTGGACAAGGCAACAGTGGGCCCGGGTCTTGTTTTCGGATGAGTCCAGGTTCACCCTGACCTTTAATGATGGCCGGGCTCGGGTGTGGCGACGTCAAGGGGAGAGGTTCGCTGACGCCACTGTCCAAGAGCATAACCGGTACGGCGGCGGGTCGGTGATGGTGTGGGGTGGCATGAGCCGTGGTACCCGGACCCCCCTGCTCCCCATTGACGGCATCCTGAACGGGGTCCGGTACCGGGACGAGGTTCTGGCGGCCGTGGCACTGCCTGCGCTTGTGGACCTTGGTCAAGGCGCCATCTTCCAGGACGACAATGCACCTGCGCATCGAGCACGCCTTGTGACCGACTTCCTGGAGCAGCATGAAGTCGTCCGTATGGCCTGGCCAGCGTGCTCACCTGACCTGAACCCAATTGAACACCTCTGGGATGTGCTCGGGAGGCGCATCAGGGACAACCACCCCCCACCGGGCACCCTGGCCAGGCTGGTCGACATCCTGCAGATCGAGTGGGCGGCCATCCCTCAGGACACACTCCGTACCCTTGTGGGGTCGACGCATCGGCGCTGTGAAGCATGCATCCAGGCTCGGGGCGGACACACGCGATATTGAAAACAGATTGGCCAAATCTGACACTTTCTGTTTTTTGAAAAGGGGGGGATGTTCCTTTAAATGCATGTGCTGTTCACTAATGGGTCATTGTGCTAATTTCTTTTTCCAAAACAAGTGTGGAAATGATGAAATAAAACATAGAATCAATTCTAAACATTGTCAATTATTTCAACTGAAAATTAGAGAGGAAGGAAGAAGTGGCCCTTAAATTATGATTAGGAGTATATGTATCTGCATATGACAGTGTGTATTCACGTATATGCCTTCAAATGGAAGACAGTTCTTGTATCTCACATGTATGATACTGTTGTTTTGTGATTTTCTTGCCTTGTTCTTTATCATATCAATGCTAATGTCATTTTGATTTATTGCTGACATATACTTTTAATTTGTTCTGTAAGATGCAAAGCCTTCAGGTCCTGGATTCCTGGAATGCTGTACAATACAAATCTTTGTTAATTTTCATTATTATCATAAAATTCACAATATTCTCCCAGACCAGTTTTGTATGTTGTGGGCTGGGAATAACCCTTTGGCTCCGGCAACTTATCCACCAACTGTTAAAACTTAACCCTTTGACTTCCGCAACCTCTCCACCAACTGCAAAAATGTAACCCTTTGACTCCCGCACCCTATCCACCAACTGCAAAAACTTAACCCTTTGACTCGCATCTTATCCGCCAATGCAAAAACTTAACCCTTTGACTCCTGCATCTTATCCACCAAATGCAGAAAACTTAACCTTTTGACTCCTGCACCCTATCCACCAACTGCAAAAACTTAACCCTTTGACTCTTGTACCCCATCCACCAACTGCGGGGACTTGACCCTTTGACGCCCTCACCCTATCCATCAGCTTCATGCAGTAAACTGGTGGATAGGGTGAGGGAGCCTAAGGCTTAAGTTTTTGCTTTTGCTTTGGTAGCATGCTTGACAAAGCAGGATGCTGGTGGACAGGGTGGGGGAGTCAAAGGGTTAAGTTTTTGCTTTGCTACCATGCTTGAAAATGCAGAATGCTGGTGCACAGGGTGTGGGAGTCTAAGGGTTAACGGCGCTATCAAAAGAACCAACCAGCCTCTTGAAGTGACTCATTAAAACACACAAAAAATGAAGTTAAATTTAATGCAGTTATTTTAACAGGTTTTACCTACATACAGTAGCACTAACATACAAAACAAATGTTTTAAATGCCTAAATTTAACATAAGCAGAGATAAGCATGGAACAAAGACAAGCCGAACAAATATAAAATAATTCTGAAAAAAAAAGAAAGAAAAAAGTACTATCATAATAGAAAAGCAAACAATCGCACAATTCAAATATCAGAACACAATCCAAAAAACAACAAAAAAGTAATACTATCATCATAGAAAAACAAACAATAGCACAAATGTTAGAACACACACACATACACACACACACACACAAATGTACTACCATTATACAAAAGCAAACAATTACACAATTCAAATATCAGAACAAAAAACAAAGTACTACCATCATACAAAAACAAACAATCGCACAATTCAAATATTAGAACACACCAAGGACAAAAAGATGTACTATCATTACAGAAAAGCAATCACACAATGCAAATGTTAGAACAGTTACTGTTGTTCTTGTTTAAAGCCTAGCTGACTGCATAAAGCCATATCAGGGCTATAACTGTTTCAAACCATGCTCAATAGTTCAACAATATAAAAAGGAAAAGAAAATTAATATTAGAACACAATCCCCCCCCCCCAAAAAAAAAACAACAACAAAAACAACCACCCAAAAACAAAAAACAAAATAAAGGTACTATCATCATGAAAAAGGAAACAATGGCAGAATTCAAATATTAGAACACAGCCTCAGGAAAAGACTCAAGATATTTGGCTGACATCGCACACAACCAACCACACACAAGCCAATGTTGTTCAGACATAGGAACAATCACCATTATGATCACAGCCATGTCCAAAAGCGGGCCCAGCCAGACTCCTGCACCCTGTCCACCAGCATCCTGCAAAATCGAAGTGAATGTCTAGTTCTTCGGAAGGGGACGAAAAATGAGTCGGACTTGTGTGCCTTCTGGCTGCGCACGTTAAAGATCCCACGGCAGTTGAAAATCGTGAAGAGCAGGGCATTGCCCGGCTGCCTTGGTAAAAATCATTGGTGATATAGGTTGATTTCCCAGATCCCACCCCTTGAAGACCAATTAACCTTCTTGGTTTAAAAAACAAAAGTGACTATGAATTTAAAGCGAGGGAGAGGGGATGGGCGCCGCCCTCGTGGTGCTGGACCCTGGAAAAGCTGAGGTCTCTGCCACCTCACTCCCCTATGACCTCAGGGTTATGGAACTATCCAGATAGGACCTCAGGACCTGGCCGGCTCATGGGTTTATGTGTAGGCTTAAGGCCTGTGCCGTAATCATTCTGGATCTTATCCATCACATGGCACCTGTGACGTGAGTGCATATGGAATTCATTCCAAGTGTGAAGATGTCATCTCGAGAAATTGAAACTGAAACTGAAACCTGCATCGTCAACCATGCTAGCAAAGCAAAAACTTAACCCTTTGACTCCTGCACCCTATCCACCAACTGCAAAAACTTAAAACCTTTTAATTCCATCACCCTATCAGGGTTGAGAGAATCAAAGGTAAAGTTTTTGCTTTCTGGCATGGTTGACAATGCAGGAAGCTGGTGGACAGGGTGCAGTAGTCAAAGAGTTAACACATCAATGACCCTGGAAAAGTGAAAACTAAGAATGAAGATTTAAGTACATGTATCATTGCCTTCACACGAATAATCGTACAGACGCACACACAAAATACACACACACATACACACATACTGACATACACACACACACACTGATATTCACTCACCACACACACACACACACACACTCACACTGACATACACATACACGCATATACATATACATATGGACACACAGACACACGATTACAGCCATCACAAAAGCGTAACAAACACCTTCTACAGATTAAAAAAAAAAGGTCTTTCCTAGGTAAGCTACAGCATCACACAATTGATAAAAAAACCAATATCAACCAGTACTTTAAACAAATCAACAACATGATTAAAAACCAATATCAACGAATGCTTTAACCTTTTGACTCCCATACCCTATCCACCAACTACAAAAACTTAACTGGATGACTCCCTCACCCTATCCGCCAGCTTCCTGCAGGAAGCTGACAGATAGGATAAGGGAGTCAAAGGGTTAAGTTTTTGCTTTGATAGCATGGTTGACAATACAGGACGCTGATGGACATGGTGCAGGAGTCAAAGGGTTAAAAAATCACAGCATGATTACTCACATTTCTTGCCTAAGAAATCAACAAATAATCACATTTACTGAGAAATCAACAATAACAATCACTAATCAAGGATTATAACTCTTGAGAGTCACGTAGGAGTTATCTCCCATATTGTAGAATTTCTTAAAATCCAACATAGTTTATGCTACCCATTCAACTAGCAAAGAAGCAGCCACAAAGCACAAAACTGTAAGCTCAGAACATTCCCCAAAAAAGGAATGCCCAAGCCTACCTTTATACCCCGCAACTACACCTACACACAACTATGAGGGAAGAGAGAAATGCAACAACATATTGGTCTCATAATAACAATCACTGCTTTGGTAATATAGTGAAGCATACAAACAACCTCCCTCCACAATATCACATTTATTAACAAAATAAACTGAGTTAAAGAAACATTATATCAATTTTATTCATAAAATAAAAGAAACATGCTTTTAATGAACAATTTACAGGATCACTTTTAACTGGACTCAAAAGCCTGTTAAAAATATCATGGATGCATACGTACAACACAAATTTTCACGTTTCCTTGAACATTTTACGCAGTGTTAAAAACAATATCAACATTTGGTGTTGTTAAGAAAAAAAAAGAATTACAAAATCGACAAAATAAAAAAAACAATCAGTCATCACAACCAGATTTTGTTAAAAAATATATCACTGAGCATTGGATTAACTCTTTGACACCCGCACCTTATCTTCCAACTGCAAAAACGTAACCTTTTGACTCCTTCATCCTATCCACCAGCTTCCTGCAGGAAACAGTGCAGGATGCTGGTGGACAGAGGGTAGGGGTCAAAGGGTTAAAAAATATCACTGTGCATCAGATTAACCCTTTGACTCCCGCACCTTATCTTCCAACAGCAAAAACTTAACCCTTTGACTCCCTCACCCTATACACCAGCTTCCCACAGGAAGCTGGTGGATAGGGTGAGTCAAAGGATTAAGTTTTTGCTTTGTTAGCATGGTTGACAATGCAGGATGCTGATGGATAGGGTGCAGGGGTCTGAGTTAAACATACTGAGTACAAACACTAACTTGAGGTAAAAAAATTATTTTTGGATTCTAGCCAGGTCATCCTGAAATCAAACAAGGCAAAAGAACAAAATACAGACATTTTGTAATGAACATCAACACAATTTAAGAGGCAGCACAGTTTATGCCTGTTATTATCATCATTATTACCATAATTATTATTATCATCATTAGTATTATTATGATTAAAGCGTTTAGAGCCCAGCCTACTACTGATCAGAGCCATGTCACGGCTATAACCTTCTCACCATGAACCCAGAGAAAAAAATACATGGAAAAGAAAATTCAGTACACACATCATTACATTCATGCAAAAAATATATTCTACAGATGTGCCCCTGACGTTGGTCATTCTGCCAAATTTATCACCAGGGACATTAAAAACAAACAAACAAACAAAAATCATATGAACACAAATGCATAAACAAAACAAAGCGCACAAAAGCGTACTTAAATACTGGCCTCTATTTCCTAAAATTGCCATTGAGCAGTTCATAATTCCTCCCAGCTAAAATTGCAGTTAACACATGCACGCAATCATCAATCCTAAAAGACAGAAAGTATGTAAATCTTTATCGAACACACACAGGTGAATGGACCAGCAAGGCAGAAAATGATAAAGAGATGACAGAAAGCAAAGAAACAAGGCAGAAACAAAGAAAGAGAGTGACAGAAAAGAGGAAATTTCTAGCACAGAATTTCTGGAAGGTGGGGATACAATTTATACTGAAAGAGCCCCTGGCATCCCCAAAGTGGTTTTTGGTTGTTGTCAAGTTAATGAGATTCAAGTCATATGTGGCAGTGTGTACATAACACTCAGTGGTGCAGTATGTATTAAATCTTTTGACTCCCACATCCTATCCACAAACTGCAAAGAATTCACCCTTTGACTCCCTCACCCTATCCAACACCTTCCTGTGCTGGAAGCTGTGGATAGGGTGAGGGTGTCAAAGGGTTAAGTTTTAGCTTTGCTGGCATGGTTAACAATGTAGAATGCTGGTGGAGACAGGGTATGGGAGTCAAAGGGTTAAAACGGAATGTGGCTGTATGTATTTACGTTCACCTGAATCAAAAATGGCAGTGCATTGTCTTCAGCTGGAACCTAAAAATGGACGTTACACAGAGAGATGAAAGGATTAAAATGACGATCAATGTAACCACACAGCAACTACATGTTCAAGGACACAACAAAAATAACAGTTCCATTCTATGGTTTTTCAGTTTTGAGTTTCTCAAGATGACGTCTCCGCGTTTAGAACGAATTCCATATGCACTAACGTCACAGGTGCCACGTGTATGGTGATCATGGCACAAGCCCTAAGCCTGCACATAAAACCCATGAGCTGGCCAGGTCCAGAAGCCCTACTAGACTACATTTTACCTAGTCTATATCTTATACTGGTATTTTATCAACCTGCTACTGGAATAATCTTGGTCACATGTAAATGGCATCTGCATGTGTGTATCTTACCTTCAAAAAAGGAAGTCATGTTATTATGAGCTTAGCCAACTGCTGAAAAGCATACCAGAAGAGCCACCAGACCACCAACAAAAGTCTAAAAAGTTTAAAAACTATATCCACTTTAACCCCTTCCATGCCACAGTATTTGTGGCCTTTTGCACTGCTGTCTGCTAGGACAAAATCTGTTTTTTTTTGGTACGTTTACTAATTTGTTTATTGCTCATTCATTTCGTAAGATATCTTTTCAGTTTTTGGCACGTTTTTTCCTAATACCCTTGGCTATGGTTTGATGTCATAGTTATTTAATTTGGTTGAAAAATAGTGTGATTAGAGCTGACATAATGAGCCTTTTTCTTTAAAAAAAATGCTTTCGGAACATACAAACACACACAGTAGCACACAAAACCAAACAAACCAGAGAAAAATTTGTTTTTTGTAGGTGAAAAACATCAAGCGAAAAAGTTTTCTTACTATTATTACTCTCTGTGAATGTTTTCTATGCAACATTCAGTAAGTTCTTGGGTGTAGCACAGTGGAGGAAGAAACAGAATAGGCAGTTGTTCCACCATCTTGAATCACAATACCGGTTCATTACTTTCCAATGCTAATTAGACTAATTAATATTCAATTCTCCGAACGGTCAAAGGGAAATAACTGCACTTTGACATCTCCACAAGAGGTTGGCCAAGTTTCTAGCGGTATCTCCCATCTTTTTTCCCCCGAAATTTTGATGACGAAAATTTCCTGTGGCAACATGATTATGGGCGTACGGACATGTCAAAACGGTCCCGTAACGCGTAGTAGACATGGCATAAGCAGGGAAGAGGTTAAACTCATATCAGCCAAGTGGTAAGAAATTCTGGGGAGAGCCACACTAGAAGGTCTTCAGAGGAGGAACTCCTGTCAAGTAAGTTATTGTTACTGTTATTTTGGTTTAACCCTTCAACTCCCGCATCCTATTCACCAACAGCAAAAACTTAACTCTTTGATTCCCTCACCCTATCCACCAGCTTCCTGCAGGAAGCTGGTCAACAGGGTGAGGGAATCAAAGGTTGAGTTTTTGCTTTGCTAGCATGGTTGACAATGCAGTATGCCAACTGACAGGTAGCAGAAGTCAAAGGGTTAAAGCCCAGCCAACTGCATACAGCTATATCAGGGCTATAAGCGTATCAAAACGTACACTAAACTTTAACAGGAAAAAAAAAAAAGAAAAAAATTAAGTACAAATATCAACACATTCATACGCATAATCCAAGGAGATGCCCCTGGTGTTGACCACTCCGTCCAATTTATCACACTGGGGACCCCAAAAAAACCCCACCTGAATACAATTTTTTTTTATCTAAACACAACAGAGGACACTAAAACATATAAAAACGGGCCTAAATTACCTACAACTGCTTCTGCATATCACATTTCCTTAGAGCCACGAACGCAGTTAATACATGTACCCAATCATCAATCCGAAGAGGAAGTATGAAAGACTTTATCGAACACCACAGGTGAATGGACCAGCAAGGCAGAAAATGAAGAAATGAAAGAAGCAAAGGAACAAGGCAGAAACAAAGAAAGTGACAGAAAAGGGGAAATTTTTAGCACAGAATTTCCAGAAGGTGGGGATATTATTTATACTGAACACCTCAACAGTGTTGCCTTATTTAACTCACTCGTACGACAATTATGCCCCTTGCCGTTCCCCTGATATGCACCATTTGTATAGATCATGAGAAAAATTCTCATACAACAAATGTGACCTCCCACCATGAAATCAGTCTTAACTAGCATTTTGGGCATTTTGAGATATACACATCACTGGAAAGCGTACATTCTGCTGATTATTTTGGTACTTGAATAAAGGTTGTAGCCTACTCCAAAAAATGTAGAAGTTATGTAGTATGTTTAAATTCATTAAGTTGTATGACGGCCATTTTGAGAAAACAGCCTCTAAAGTTTTTGTGCTCTCCTACACATTTTCCTTAAATTTCTTTATTTGGTGGCTTTGACCCAGTTTGTTTCTAATTTTCGCTGTCATTATCTGAAAGGTGCACCAAAGAGCTTTCCATCAGTATATTACATGTGTGGGTACTGTACAGGTTACTGGTTCATAATAAGAGAAAAAAATAGGTATTTTGGTAGAAATTGCATTCTTTCTGCTGCGATCAGTACATTAAAATACCATTTTAAATTGAATAATATTTTTTCAGGAAAAAAAATTCTGTGGGGGATAGATTATAGTCTACAGAAATCAATGTTGAGAAAAAGTCAAAACACCCCAGATAGACCCTCAGTCCCTTTTCTTCTCCTAAGTGCAGTTCGACTGACTGCGAGTTAAGACTGATTCATGGTGGCAGGTCACAAATGAAAACAGAGAGTTTTGAAATTTGGCAGGTCATATATTAAGATTGGTGCACAAAATGCTGAAATTTCAACTGTCTAGCCCTTATGGTTGCTGAGTAATGGTACAAGTAAAATTAGAGAAATTTTCAGGTGAAAAATGTCTTACAAAATACAAAATGTCTTACTGTGTTAGATTTGAGAAGTTCTACAACTGTGTTAGATTTGAGAAGTTCTACAACATGGGAGATAATTCCTACATGACTCTCAAGAGTTATGTTCTTTGGTTAATATTACAAAATACAATCAGGTCAATACATCAGTTCCTACAGTAACATTTTGAATGAAATTACATAAAATCCAACGTGCACACACTCCACGTGCACTGAAAGAAGAGATCGTATTGAACAGCGCCAAGTTGTTGAGTATTCTTCAGCCATTTGCTTTTCCGTTGTCTGCTTCGCTGTGGAGATAGTGGGTTGTGAACTTTGCACTGTCCACTCACCAATCGCGTAGTACAGTGACCTCGTGGCCTGAAACGAGGCTAGGAATGACCAAAGAATCTATTTCTGGCTATTAGTTTCGGTTAACAGAAATACTGAAAGCCCACAGAATTTTCAAAACTCAAGTCGGATTTCTCCGACGCTCGTAGACAAGTGTTGTTGAGACATGATCCGGAAATCCTGACGCTCGTAGCGAGAGAGTTAAAAAAAGATAATTAACTCCTGACACTCAGTGCTTAAGAAGAAACTAAAAACGTTCAGATCCACACCAGTAAAAAGTTCAACTTAACTCAGATCTTTCCAAAGTTCAAATTGAATAAAACAAAAGAGATTAAAAACTATCACCACTTAAACTCTTATCAGTAAAAGGTGCAACTAAAATCAGATCTTTTCTACGTCCAATTTATCGCACAGGGGAATTAAAAAACATACCGGAACACAAAATTAAACATAACTAAGGACAATAAAACACACAAAAACAGGAACCAGAAAAAACACGAAAGAAGAATAAGAATGCATATTAAATACAACAAAAGACAGGCGCAAATTTTCGGCCAACTGGCCTTTGTCAAGAGTAAGATTACAAACTTTGGTGGGGATACTATTTGTACTGAAAGAACCCCCGGCATCCCCACAGGGGGAGAAGAAACCGCAATAGGTCTAAAGCTACCAAGCTGATGATTCCCAAAGAAAGAAAGAACTTTCACAAGATTGAGATACATGACCAACGCTCTCAAATGGCAGTTGTGGCAGTGACAGGGGACATGAATCATCTGCCGTTCCGGAATGGTTAGCATGGCGCTCAAAGGTTAACAGGTGAGATTTGCATGCATGTAAGCCCACGTCAGCAGATTTCAAGGTGCTATTCTATCCTATGACAACCAAGCTTTAAATAATTTCATTAGCATATAATTCACTTATACTTTAATAATTTCAAAACATGACACTTAATTATCTTCATAACATAATTCAATATTTCATTAATTTCATAATACAATATCATGCTTCATTAATTTCGTAACATAATTATATTAAACTTTATTATATAATCATCCTTTATTAGTTTTGTTACATAATCAGATTTCATTAATTTTGTACCAAATAATCACATTTCATTAATTTCACAACACATTTCATCACATTTCATTAATTTCACAACACACAATTTGCTTACATCTGATTAACCCTTTGCCTCCTGCTTCCTATCCACCAACTGCAAAAACTTGACCCTTTGACTCCTTCACCCTATCCACCAACTTCCTGCAGGAAGCTAGTGGACAGGGTGAAGGAATCGAAGGGTTAAAATTTTTTGCTTTGCTAGCATGGTTGGTAACGTAACATGCTAGTGGACTGGATACCGGAGTCAGAGGGTTAATTCTGTAACAGACACTTACACCGTTTGCCGACATCATTTTCTGGCCAAATAACAACATTAACAAATGAAAACAATAAGTGATGATATTGAGGAGGACAATGAGTATTAATACTTACAGACACTCAACACAGGAAAACATGTTCACAACCCTCCATGTCATACAAGGAAACTGCTGAACTAAAGAGATCCAATTTGACAAAGAACACGACACAAGTTATTACTAGATCCACCATGAGGGTCTTGGTCCTGTCCGCGCCCTCATGGTGTTTGGTGTTAACGTCTTGTTAACTTACTTTCTTATTAACTTGTTAACGGAGATCCATTTTGACACGGAACACAACATGAGTTATCACGAGATCCAGTTTTGAAAGCAGCATACAATGATATGTGACACGGAAATATGGAAATTATTTTATTATCGGTACAGTTTTAGTATCATAACACACAGTTTCATCATACGGCAAAACATTCTCACACGATCAATGCTCGTGTCACATTTCCATTCACAGTTTATAGAAAAAAAAATCATTTAAACAATCATTTTAATAAACATCATGCGTAGATCTGTTTAAAGCTTTTTGACTCCCGCACCCTGTCCACCATCATCATCATCATGTGCCCTGCCACATTGGCATTGGTGATCATAACTTTCTATACAAATCTATCTCCTGTCACTGCAAGTACACCTCCCACCCTCTCTGTCCTCAGCCACTCTGAAAGTCTGTCCAATAATTTCTCCCTCCAGCTTTCCTTTAGTGACCAGGTGCTCTAATTTCTCTTGCCTTGTAAAATGTGCTATAAATGTTGCTTGCCTTTTCCTAATCTTCTTTATTAATGTTCTTCTTGTGTCTGCTTCCATCAAAAGTGTCTCGTTTGTTTCTTTGCTGCCCATGGAACTCTCAACATTTCTTCTTAGAAAACACATTTCAGTTGCCTCAATCTTGTTCTGACTTTGCGTGTTGTCTGTCCACACCTCATAACAATACAATGGTATCAGTTCTATAAAACACTGAATAACCGATAACAGATAACAACTGATAATGTGATACAGTTATGAGGCGTGGACAGTCAACATGCGAAGCCAGAACAAGATTGAAGCAGCCGAGATGTGGTTTCTAAGAAGAATGTTGAGAGTTCCATGGACAGCAAAGAAAACAAACAAGGCAGTCTTGATGGAGGCAGACACAAAAGGCTCATTGATAAGAAAGATTAGAAAAAGACAGGCAACATTTCCAGGCCATTTCAAGAGGAAAGGAGAATTAGAGCACCTGGTCACAACAGGAAAGCTGGAGGGAAAGAGAACACAAGGTATGCTCATGGAGAAAATATTGGATGGACTTCAGGGTGGTTGAGGACAGAGATGGTGGAAGATGTGCTTGTGGCACCAAGGGGTAGACACATATGGAGGGCCATGAGATCGCCAACGCCATGCGGCAGGGCACACGATGATGACGATGATGATAACACTGAAGTGTGTAGCATCTAAGAAATAACTGTTAGTACCAGGTATCGATTATCACATGACTGAAGTACAACCTCACACTCTCTGAAACCACGGCACTGTCAAACAATCACACAACAAAGTGAATAATGTCTCAGAAAATAACAATCAGTATCGATAACTGTATGTCATTCAATTACACCACAGAGTGTATGCTGTTTCAGGAATAACAATTAGTACGGATAATCGTACTTCATTCAATCACACATATAAAAATTAGTATCAATAATTGTACATCATTCAATTACACCACCGAGCGTATAACATCACACAAATTACAATTAGTATCAATAATTATACATCATACAATTACAAAACAGAATGTGTAACATCTCAGAAATAACAATTAGTATTGATGATTGTACATCTTTCAATTACACTACAGAACGTATAACATCTCAGAAATAACAATTAGTATTGATGATCGTATATCATGCAATTACACAACAGAATGTATAACATCTAGATATAACAATTAGTATCGATGATCATACATCTTTCAATTACACAACAGGATGTATAACATCTCATATATAACAATTACTATTGATGATCGTACATTATTCAATTACACAACACAGTGTATAACATCTCAGAAATAACAATAAGTATGAATCATACATCATTCAATTACACAACAAAATGCAGAACACCCAAGAAATAACAATTAGTATGGGCTATCATACATCATTCAATTACACAACAGAATGTATAACATCTCAGAAATAATTAGTATCGATGATTGTACATCATTCAATTACACAACAGAATGTATAACATCTCAGAAATAATTAGTATCAATAACCGTATGTCATTCAACAAAGCATATAACTTGTTTCAGACACATTTAACAATTGATATAAGCACCTGGACATATAATATTACATAGTACACACATGATGATATCATCACAAATACTTGCTGGTACAGGCATTAACTAGGAACATTCCAGAACAGAGCTCAAATTAACCCTTTGACTCCCTCACTCTGTCTACCAGCTTTCTGCATTGCCAGCCATGACTGCAAAGCAAAAACTTAACCCTTTCAGTTCCCCGACCCTATCCTGGTAGCCAGTGGATAAGGTGGGGGACTGAAAGGGTTACGTTTTTGTAGCTAGAAGCTAGGGGGCGGGAGTCAAAGGGTTACAAAACAAAAATTCTTATGCCCATAGCAGAGCAAAGTGATGGACATCTGGTGTGCAGTTGCCGAACAATGAATCAAAATAGTATGAAAAACATACATCAATCAACATTTATGATTAACCCGAATGAATGAATGAAGACTGGATAAACAACATGAATGAATGAGTGTTACATGTTTATGACAAGAACTGGACTCAAGACAGATGAAAACATTTAAAAAATACTTGATATAGAAGAGTGTGATACACGAATATATGAATGTAATACACAACTGAGGGCATTAGCAATACATTAAAATTTGTAATAAGCGGATCAGTATCAGTAATTTTAAAAAAAGCAAGCTTTTTAACCCTTGGACTCCTGCACCTTATCCACCAGCTGCAAAAACTTAACCTTATGACTCCCTCACCCTAATTACCAACTGCAAAAACTCAAACCCTTTGACTCTCTCACCCTAGCCTTCCTGCAGGAAGCTGGTGGACAGGGTAAGGGAGTCAAAGGGGATGACTTTTTGCTTTGCCATCATGGTTGACAATACAAGATGCTGGTGGACAGGGTGCAGAAGACAAGGGTTAAAAAACAAAAGCCAAAGGAACTAACAACAACAACAACAACAACAACAATAACAAAAGCATACCAAATTACCTTCCTGATCTGTGGACTCAATTCCAGTTGAACCGATTCCGATGAAAGAATGTGACATAACATTTGAGATCACAACCGCCTAAGAATTTGTACGCCATCATTTTTGGATGCTGTTTGCTAGGACGTTAACCCTTTGACTCCCTCAACCCTATCCACCAGCCTCCTGCAGGAAGCTGGTGGAAAGGGTTGAGGGAGTCAGAGGGTTAACTTTTTGCTTTGCCCATGTTTGACAATGCAGGATAATAATGGTGGACAGAGTGCAGGAAACAAAGGGTTAATGTACACGGTCAGCTCAATTCTAGGACACTGTACTGTGTACATCGTTCCCTGATACATCAACATCCTGTATTATGCTTGTATTCAAAGATAAATGGCGAAGGAGTAATGTACATTCCAGGTCACGCCTTCGTTTGGGAGCATGTCACAAAGAACTTTATAATGTTCTGGCTTTATATGACACTTGTGATGGTCCAAATATGTCTTATCAATGTCTATGATGATTATATACATATATATGTGTGTGTGGGTGGTGGTGGTGGTGGTTTATATATCTATCAGGTGGATGATTGTGTGTGTGTATGTGTGTGTTTGTGTGTGTGTGCGCGTGTGTGTGTGTGTGTAGTGTGTGTGTAGTGTGTGTGTAGTGTGTGTGCGTGTGTGTGTGTGTGCGTGTGTGTGTGTGTGTGTGTGTAGTGTGTGTGTGTGTGTGTGTGTGTGTATGTGCTGTGTGTGGTGTGTGTGTGTGTGTGTGTGTTGTGTGTGTGGTGTGTGTGTGCGCCTACGTGCGTGCGTGCGTGTGTGTGTGTGCGTGTTTGTATGTGTGTGTTGTGCGGTGTGGTGTGTGTGTGTGTATGTGTGTGTGAGTGTGTGTGTGTGTATGTGTGTATGTGTGCGTGTGTGTGTGTGTGTGTGTGTGCGTGGTGCTGGTGCGTGTGTGTGGTGTGTGTGATGTGTGTGTGTGTGTGGTGTGTGTGTGTGTGTGTGTGTGTAGTGTGTATGTGTGTGTGTGTGTGTGTGTTGTGGTGTGTGTGGTGTGTGTGTGTGTGTGTGTGTGTGTGTGTGTGTGTGTGTGTGTGTGTGTGTCGGTGTGTGTGTTGTCTGTAGTGCATGTCTGTCAGGTGGATAATTGTGTGTGTATGAGTGTGTGTGTGTGTGTGTGTGTATGTGTGCGCGCGCGTGCACGTGAGTGTGCGTATGTGCATGCACAAAGCAACTGTGTGTAGGCATTAAGCTGGCATGCGTACATGCACACGTGTGTGTAAGCCCATGCATACCCTGAAAGTTCCACCAAGGGAGAGAACAGACAACATTGACAAAGTGAAACAACAAACGCCATCTTTCTTGTGCAAAAGAAACAGACGATGTAAGCTCCACTAAACCTACACACACACCTACACAAATAATAAGCGAACACACACACACACACACACACACACACACACACACACACACACACACACACACACACACACACACACTCTCAGTCCACTTTACTATCATTCTCTGTGACAGCTGACCTTTTCTCGCTTGTGAATAGACAATAAAAGAAATAATGAATGAACACACACACACACACTCAGTCCACTTTACTATCATTCTCTGTGACAGCTGACCGTTTCTCTCCCTCACCCTGTCTAGCAGCTTCCTGTGGAGAGAGACAGAGGGAGTGAGAGACAATTACAATGTCTCATAAAAGGTTAAATTTGTTGATCGCTGTCATCTATAGTATCACATATAGGGTTAACATTTGTTTCTCACTATCATCTATAACATTATGTAAAGGGTAAACACCCGTTTCTTACTGTCATCTATAATATCACATAAAGGGTTAACACTCATTTCTCAATATCATCTATAATATCATGTAAAGGGTTAATACCATTTGTCACTGTCATCTATAATATCATGTAAAGGGTTAATAATACCTGTTTCTCATCATCATCTATAACACACGTAAAGGGTTAACCCTCATTTCTCATTGTCATCTCTAATTATCACAAAAAGGGTTAATACATGTTTCTCATTGTGCATCTATAATATCACATAAAGGGTTAATGCCTGTTTCTCATCATCTACAATATCATGTAAAGGGGTTAAACTCCTGTGTACAACTGCATCTATAGCAAATAATATTCAAAGGGTTAAGGCATTAGTTATCTACAAATTATGCAAAAGGTTAATGCCGGTTTAAAACTGACATCTATGATACTATCTACATGAGATTCTTGGGTGTAAAAATATCGTTCTCTGTCAGTGGATGGCTCTCGTCTAGTCTATGTGTGTGATCATTTTCACTTGTAACTTCCCAACAAGTCGCACCACTGTTGTTTTAACCTTCTGACTCCTGCACCCTGGCCACCAGCATCCTGCATTGTCAACCATGTTGGCAAAGCAAAATCTTAACCCAAATCTTAACCTAGGGTGACAGATTCAAAGGATTCAGTTTTTGCAGTTGGTGGACAGGGTGCGGCAGTCAAAGGGTTACTAATACTTCACAGCCTCTTTCTCTCATTCCCCTGTGTTGGAGTGTGTTATCTTTTGTAAACTATGACTCTGGCAACGTCATAAATGAACTGGATGACTTACGAAACATTTTCTACAGCTTTCCTTTTTCAACGTCTTTCACGCAGCGTTCCGAACTTTCCCCACAGCAGATCTAAGACGGTTTCCACACTGTGTCTAAGAGATAAAACCCCTGGATCAAAACTTGTGTTTTCTGGTAGTCTCAGCAAAATGTTTTCTTCTTTCTAAACATCATTTCAAGGTCGTAAAAAAAAATGAATGACCTGTAAAACATTTTCTTCTTTCTAAACATCATTTCAATGTTGTAAAAAAAATGAATGACCTGCAAAACGTTTTTCTTCTTTCTTGACATAATTTCTTTTTCAAACATTTTCAACACTGATTTCAGCACTCTTCACATCACCAAGCTTCAGCTTGTGAGGTCTAAGAAAATGACCACGTCACTGGAAATGGGTGACAAGTTTCTTCACAGCCTTGACCTGACCATGTTGAAAATGAACCCGAAGACCTGCAGCATCCTTTCTGTTGTTGTTTTACCTCAACATTTTCTGCCCTCATTCAAAGAGTCGAGTCCACACTATGTCTACATAAAACAGTGGGTCACTGGAACAAGGTGACCAGCTTCTTGGCAGCTTTGGCGATGTCAAACGCGAACTGGATGACCTGCTGAGTCTTGAGGCGAAAGTCGGGCTGAGGTTGGAGGTCAGAGGGCGGAGGCCAGTGCATGCACTCTTCCCGTAGTCGCACAGCGCTCATCGTCAGCTGTTCCAGCGTCGCATGCACCTTGGGCATGTGTAGCGTCTGCAGGCAGAGAACAGGGGTGTAAAGTGAAGATGTACTGGTGATGACTTTGTTGTTGGCTAAATTTATTGTTTGACAAAGTCATGCATGATGGAATAAATAAACGACATTTTGGAAATCAATTTGTTTGTATGTGCATGTATATGTCATCATCATCATCATCATCATCAACTGCCTTGCCACATGCGTTGGCGATCATGGCCCTCTATATGCATCTGTCCCTTTTTGCCGCAAGCACATCTTCCACCCTCTCTGTCCTCGGCCACTCTGCAAGTCCGTCCAAAATTTTTTCCCTGGGTGCTCTCTTTCCCTCCAACTTTCCTGTTGTGACCAGGTGTTCCAATTCCCCTTAAAATGGCCTATAAATGGTGCCTATGTATTAAAACATATCTACACACATACACGCAAATTGATTTCCAAAACATCTCTGATACAAATACACACACAAACGTTTTCATTCAAGCACTTATACATGTGCACATTAATTTTCTAACATTTACACACAAAACCAAGTGACTTTCACAGTACCTTTACCAAATACATAAACAAACAAACATACCCATAAGTTCATTCTCTCAACACCCATAAACATTTTATGTAACACATGTACACATTAACTCTCTTTTTCACATCACTGACATCAAATTCTCTTCCTCACATACACACACATCATCCCAACAAACATTTACCCAAAACCACACACCAGCACATCTGTGTGTGTGTGTGTGTGTGTGTGTGTGTGTGTGTGTGTGTGTGTGTGTGTGTGTGTGTGTGTGTGTGTGTGTGTGTGCGTGTGCGTGTGCGTGTGCGTGCGCGCGCATGTGTGTGTGTGTGTGTGCGTGCATGCGTGTGTTGTGTGTGTGTGTAAACCAGAAACCGGTGAGAGCTTTTCCTCTCCACCTGGATTCAAACATACACATCCAGAACAGTACTATGGAAGAATGATTTACAATAAGAAGAAAAATAACATTAACAATAACAATAACAAAAACAAAAAAAACACCTTACATCAGGAAAAAGCGAAGCCATATCCGTCACAGCAACGTGGATTCTTTCGGAACACGGGGCAAAACTGAAATCCACACAAAACAACACACTGTCAACCCAGCATAAAACAGGACGACTAAGCCATTCTGATGCTCTCCCTTTTCATTAAAAAATTATTACAGAAAATCCAAATTTTGTACTTCTCAAGGTCACTGGGATCTTGAAGAAGCTTCAGTCAGAGACTACAACTTAAAGGGCATCGAAGACAATGGTACATTGTCATAACAGTGCAGTGATGACATATTTTAAAAATTGTCAACCAGTTGCTGTGGTGTAGTAGTTAGCGCAATGTACTACAGACTGGAAGGTTGGGTTCAAATCCCCATCAGTCCCTTCGAAAATTGTTGTGGGATTTTTCAGCTCAAACCGGCTCCTACTTAGAGTTGAGTGTGCAATGGGTTCACTGGGAAGACTGGGACCACATAGTTGAGTCTCATTCAGTTCATGGAAGCATCACTGAGGTTGTTGCTCAAATCTTTTGAATGGACACTGCAGGTATCTGTATTTCTCGGGCCTGGTTGATGCCAGGATACTTTCCGATAGTAAGCGAAGACTACAGTTCTGTCGCGCAATCTCAATCCTAAATGGAACTCCACTGACTAGAACTATCTAAAATTGTTTATGCACATCACATTTCTAAAGCCACAAATGTAGTTAATACATGTACCCATCTATCATTCCTAATAGAAAGTATGTAAGGCTTTACAGAACACAGACAGGTGAATGGACCAGCAAGGCAGAAAATGATAGGAAGAGATGACAGAAAGCAAAGTAACAAGGCAGAAACAAAGGGAATGACAGAAAAGAGGAAATTTTTAGCACAGAATTTCCAGAAGGTGGGGATACTATTTATACTAAAAGAGCCCCTGGCATCCCCACGGGAGGATACAAAATCTTTCGCTGACTTCAGCCCAACACTAAACAAGACAACCAAACCATCCTACCAATGTTTCATTAGATACAAAAACTTCAAAAAAAAAATACTGAATCCGCTCTTCTCCAGATTAATGGTTGATATAAATCCGACATGTGTCAACACAATGGTTGACAATCACAACAACAGTAACAGATCTTATTTATCTTCGTGACCACCTCTGAATGTACACCTCTGCCCGACCTCTCTGTTCTGCTTCAGATATCCATCACCATCATCATCAAGTGCCCTGCCACATGGCGTTGGCGATCATGGCTCTCCATATCCATCTATCCCTTGTTGCTGCAAGCACAGGGATAGAGAGGGCGAAAGATGTGCTTCTGATACTAGTTATGTATAAATTCCTCGATACAGATGTTCCACAGTTGGTCGTCGCTCTTTTTCTGTGTCTGGTCCATACAACTGGAACGATCTTTCTCCCATCTATTCGACAGTCACATATTCTTCTTCCTTCAGGTCTAGCTTGAAGACATAACTTTTTGTTCAGCAGTGATTTCCCCCTTTAAGCCCTCACTCTTTTTGCCCACTCCCCTCCTGTCCTCCCCCTCACAGTTTGTGTGTGCTTTGTGCCCTGGGCTTTTGGTCGTTGTTGTGTGATTGCTTTGATGAATGATTAGAGTGCGTGCCTTGGTTTGATTCTTGTATCAAGATTTGGCGCCTCATAAATGCCATTACTATTATTGTTATTCTTCTTCTTATTATTATTACTATTATTTTTTTATTATTATTATTGTTATTATTATCATTATCACCATATTATTATTATCGTCATCATCATCATTGTTATCATTATTAGTATCATCATCATCAGTAGTAGCAGTAGCATTATTTCAAACAGTGTTGGCAGTTCCAGAGAAAGTGCTGCTCACACACCTTTCCCCAAGAGTTCAGACTTTAAGCAGTCACATCCACGTGAGCCTGATCTTGGAACTGTACCTTTCACACTTATGCTATTGTGACACCTCTACACTCCACAGTTTTGACCAAAATTCCCAAAAGATCCAGCCATAAAGAGCTGAGAAACTCTTGTATACATATTTTTGTCACTCTCGCTCTCTCCCCCCCTCCCCCACTCTCTCACACCACACACACACACCACTTTCTTACACACACACACATATACACACAACACATTCTCTCTTACACACACAGAGACACACACACACACACACACAAACACTCACACCACACTTTCTTTCTCTCTCTCTCTCCCATATACAAACACCACTTTCTCTCTTAGACACACACACACACACACACTTTCTTTCTTACACACGCACACCACACTTTCTTTCTTACACACACAAACAACACATTCTCTTACACACACACTTACACACACAAAACACACCCACACCCACCCACCCCCTTTCTGCCATATACCCCCCCCCCCCAATCACGCAACCCCCCCCCCCCCCCCCCCCAGATAGTCACCTGTTGTGGTTGCCCTCCTGAGCAGTCTGCAGCAGCTCCTGGATTTTCCGTGTGACTTTCTCCGTCTTCTTCACCACCTCCTGCTGCGTGGGCATAGTCCGCACTGCCGGCATCGCCCCTTCTTCCCCCTGCTCCTCCCCCTCACCCTCTCGCTCCCTCTCCACCGTCATCCCTTGAGAACAGAGTGAGTCGAGGTCATCCGTCTCTGAGAACTCAGCGCCCGAGGACTGCACGTCTTGAGCCTGAAGATCCCTGTTAAAAATCAAATGCAGAAATCAATATTTGTTTTTTCGAATACAGTCAGCTCTATTTATCTAAACTCATTAAGTTTTCCTTCTTCCTGTGTCATCTTGTGCAACCATTTTTCAAGGAAAAACAATGGCAAAATGGAAGAAAGGCAAACCTCCAATCTCGTACATCCAGAACATAACCAACATCAGTGGCAAAAAGGAAGAAAGGCACACCTCCAATCTCATGCATTGAGAACATAACCAGCATCAGTGGTCTAAATATTCAAGAAGTTATCTACAAAAGTCAAGACAGAGCGGCCTGGAGGGAGACGGTAATGTGTGTGTCAAAATGTGCAGCAGCCAACACCAAACCTGGTGACACTGACACGTGAGACACTCAAGTTAAATTCACATACACAGTCTTCTGACGACCATTTGAGAGATTGATGTTTGTCGCAAGTTACTTCTGTAAACTTTAAAGAAACAAATGTTTTGTCTGGACATGATGCTCATTCTACTAGATCAGATAACATGTTTGATCTGATAATGTTCCATGCAAACTTCTGTATTTATAAATGGACATACAATGATGATGTACCATCGATAAATTTATTCATAGTATCTGAAAGCAGCTTATGACACCGAGAAACATGCAACATTAACCCTTTGACTCCCGCACCCTGTCCATCAGCTTCCTTCATTGCCAACCATACTAGCAAAGCAAAAACTCAACCCTTTAAGTTTAACCCTTTTGATTCCCTCACCGTGTCCACCAGCATCCTGCATTGTCAACCATGCTAGCAAATCAAAAACATAGCTTCCCTCTCTGTTGGCAATTTTATGGGGGTGTTTTCACCCTTGTTTAGATAGTTCAGAAGGTGACAGGTTGATACTCTTGCTATGTTGTATGTAGTGTAATGCATTTATAACGTGTGTGTACAGTATATGAATGCTAGATGTTTTGCGATTTGCTGTTTTCTGTTGTGATTGTGTTCTGTTGTCTTTCACATTTATTTTTCTCTATTTGGTTTCATCATCATCATCATGTGCCCTGCCACATGGCTTTGACGACCATGACACAACACAATACAGCACAACCCAACTCAACCCAATGCAATGCAACACAACACAACACAATATAACATGACACAGCACAGCACAACTCAACCCAATGCAACACAGCACAGCACAACACAGTCCAGCCCAGCCCAGCCCAGCCCAACACAACACAGCCCAGCCCAACTCAACCCAATGCAACGCAACACAACACAGCCCAGCCCAGCCCAACTCAACCCAACGCAATACAACACAGCACAGCACAGCCCAGCCCAACTCAACACAGCACAGCCCAACTCAACCCAATGCAACACAACACAACACAGCACAGCCCAACTCATCCCAATGCAACACAGCACAGAGCAATACAGCACAGAACAATACAGCACAGCACAGCCCAACACAGCACAGCACAGCCCAGCCCAACTCAACCCAATGCAACACAACACAACACAGCACAGCACAGCACAATCCAACTCAACCACGAACACAGCAACACAAGCACAGCCAACTAACATCAACACACACGCACAGCACAATACAGCAAGCCCATCAACCCAATGCAACACAACACAGCACAGCACAATACAGCACAGCCCAACTCAACCCAATGCAACACAACACAGCACAGCACAATACAGCACAGCACAACTCAACCTAATGCAATGCAATGCAATACAACACAATACAGCACAACACAAGACAGCAGAGCACAACACAGCACAGCCCAACCAAACCAAACCCAACCCAAAGCAAGGCAAGGCAAGGCAAAGCAAGGCAACCCAACCCAAAGCAACAAAACATAACCCAACCCAACCCAAGCCAAACCCAAGCAGAAAATTACCACTAACCCAGCAGAAGCGGAGGAAGGCAACACAGTTGGAGGGCTGTACCCATGAGTAACGCTGCTCGCACTTGACGACTCAAGCCCCTGGGGGACCCCCGTGCTGCAAGTTTCCAGCCCTGAATGCACAGCTGCCTCTGATGCCTCAAATCCTTGAGGCAGCACAGCACCAGGTGCCTCAAGCTCCAGAGGAGGCAGCGTGTTGGGCGCCTCGTGTCCTAAAGGAGGAACCGGAGCCTCTAATCCTGAAGGCGCAACTGGGTTAGATGCCTCGTAACCTTGAGGAAGAACGGCAGTGGATGGCTCGTACCCCTGAGAGACGACAGCGCTGGGAAGGTCGCAACCTTGGGACAACACCACATTAGGCGTGTCATAGCCCAAAGGAATGACCGGAGGTGGGGGATCGAATCCTAAGAGGTGAGACGCGCTCAACGCGTCGAAAGCTGGTGGGCATTCGACATCTGCGGCCAACTCTGTACTGTTTGGCCGGGTCGTGACAGGGGTATCCACACTCAGGGGTAGGAGGGGTGGAACAGGTATGTCGTCATCCAGCGACTCTGGTGACGATGGCCTCTCGAGACTCTGGAGAGCCACTAAGTCTGACCCGCTGTGAGACTGAGGAATGTGCATGTTTGGCGAGCTGCGACCTTGGGTCACCACGACTGCCTGTGCCAGGTCGTTACCCTGAGAAACAGCTGGTGGTGGTGATGGTGGTGGCGGAGGTGGTGGTGATGGTGACTCATAACCTTGCGAACCCGCAGGCTGCGACAGCTCATTGCTTTGGGAGATTTCAGGATTTGGCGAATCGTGACCTTCAGACGTAACTGTCGTTGGTTGTTCGTGAGCAGGAGGAACGACCGTCTTTGGCTGACCACAATCCTGGGCTACTACTGTATCTGCCAGGTCATGACTTTGAGGAGTGATAGAGTGCAGTGGCTCATGATCTTGAGAAACAGCTGTCGCTAGTGGCTCGTTATCTTCAGAAACAATTGGATTTACCGGATCATAACCTTGGGACACAGCAGCCTTTGGCGGGTCAGCTGCTTGAGAGGCTGACCTGAATGTGCTGTGTCTTTGGGAAAGAGATTTTGGTGGGTCGTAACTTTGAGAAACTGACCTCAACGGATCATGACCTTGGCAAACTGACCTTGGCGGGTCATGATGACCTTGGTATCCTAACATCAGTGGCTCATGACCTTGAGAAACCGACCTCAGCTGCCCATGATCTTGGAGAACTGATCTCAGTTGGTCATGACCTTGAGAAAATGACCTCTGTGGATCGTGACTGTGAGAAACCGCCCTCAACTGATCATGCCTTTGGGAAACTGACCTCATTTGGTCATGGCCTTGAGACAGTGACCTCAACGGATCATGACCTTGTGAAACTGACCTCAGATGCTCATGACCCTGAGAAAGCGACCTATGAGGATCATGACCTTGAGAAAATGACCTCATATGATCATGAGAAATTGACCTAAGTGGATCATGACCCTGAGATGGGTCAGGACCTTGGAAAATTGACCCTGGTGTGTCCGGACCATGAGAGTGTGACCTTGGTGGTTCAGGACCGTGAGAAACGATGACCTTCATGGAGTCATAACCCTGAGAAAGAACTGCCCTTGCCGGGTCGTAGCCGTGAGCAACAAACGCCCCAGCAGGGTCATAATCTTGGGAAACAATCGGCCTTGAAGGGTCATAACCTTGAGAAAGAAAGACCTGGGAGAAGTTTGCCATCACTGAGTCGTACCCCTGAGACAAAACAGCCCTCGGTGGATTGTGACCCTGAGCCACCATAGCCACTGGTGGGTGGTAGCCATGGGAACCCATAGCCTTTGTGGGGTCATAGCCATGAGGAAGGATGGGTCTGGGCATTTCGTAACCGAGGGAAACAGGAACCCTGGGAGGGTGGTAACCGTGGATGATGGCAGAATTGGTCTGGACGTAGGCGTGGGGGATGATATGTTTTGGATCGTAGGCGTGAGGTACCACTGTTTTTGAAGGATCGAAGCCTGGCGGAATGCCAGCCTTGGTCGGGTCATAGCCCATGGGAACAAACGACTTTGATGGGTCGTATCCATGCGGGATATACTGTTTGGTTGGGTCGTATCCAGGTGGGATGAACTGTTTCGATGGATCATATCCGGGAGGCAGGAATTGCTTCGAAGGGTCATATCCGGCTGGGGCGAATGGTTTTGATGGATCATATCCAGGAGGAATGACATGTTTTGACGGGTCGTAGACAGGTGGGATGGCGGCCTTGGCTGGGTCGTAACCTAATGGCATGATGGGTTTCTGTGGGTCATGTCCGTGTGGGACTGCTTTTGACGGGTCATACCCTGCGGGGATGGCAGCTTTTGTTGGGTCATAGTTTGACGGAATGGTGGTCTTCGGTGGATCATAGCCCGGATAGACGGTTGCCTTTGCTGGGTCGTAGCCCAGTTGGATGGTCATCTTTGCCGGGTCATAGCCCGGATGGATGGTTGCCTTTGTCGGGTCGTAGCTTGGAGCGACAGCTGCCTTCGTTGGGTGTAGCCCTGAGCAGCGGATGCCTTTGTTGGGTCATAGCCCGGAGGGATGACCCCTGATTTACGGGGGTCGTGGCCTGGAGGAAGGGTGGATTTCGGTGGCTCATGGCCAGAGGATGCGACCGACTTTGGGGGGTCGTAGGCCTGGGAAAGAATTGCGTCAGGCAAGTCGTCAATCACCTCCAGTACGTTGGCGTTGAGTTGGTCTTCCAGGTCTGAGGACACTTGCTCCTGAAAACAGATAATTCCGTACTTATCACCCATGGTAGCGAAACAAAAACTTCAACCCTTTCACCCCTCACCCTGTCCAACCACTTTCTGCATTATCAGCCACGATAGCAAAGCAAAAACTGAACCCTTTGACTCCCTCACCCTATCTACCTCTTCCAATATCATCAGCCAAGATAGCAAAGCAAAACCTTAACCCTTTGACTCCCTCACCCTGTCCACATCTTCCAACATTATCAGCCAAGATAGCAAAGCAATGTTGACAATTTCAGCAATATCAGCAAAAATAACAAAGGAAAAAACTTAACCCCTTTTCCTCCATCAGCTACTCATCACCTTCCTGTAGAAAGTTCACAGACAGGCAGGAAGCTGGTGGATAGGATGAGAAAGTGAAGGATTATGTTTTTTGCTGCAGGCGTTTGCCATGAGGGAGGCAAAAGGTTGTTTGTTTTTATTTTCTCAGGTGCATGCGTGCATGTTGCTTTACCCACACTATGCAGGCAGCATGCTGCTGCGCAGTCTGCATACTCCATCTTCCAAGGGTGTGCATGCAGGACATTTTCGTGTTTTCAAAAGCCACTGGACGTTGACATGACTAACAGGATACTGGAACATGGATACTAACCCTTTGACTCCTGCACCCTATCCATCAACTGCAAAAACCTAACCCTTTGACTCCCTCACCCTATTATTATTATTGTTATCATTATTATTATCATTACTACTACTACTATTACAATAATAATTATTATTATTACTATAATAACAACATCAACAATAACAATAATAATAATAAACAACAATAACAACAGGGGAGAGGGAGTCAAGCTAGAAGCTGGTGGATAGGGTCAGGGAGTCAAAAGGTTCAGTTTTGCAATTGGTGGATAAGCGCACAGAGTCAAAAGGTTAAGGTTCAAATCTACAGTATATAGACAAGGAATGACGACAACGATACTGTCCAGTGACGGCCATGGAGATGTTGGACACAGATGATGCCCCAACAACTGACCGCTCGACCCAGGACTCTGAAGACAACACACAGCCATGGACTACTACTATGCTGCTGCTATTACTACTGCTACTACTACTGCTGCTTCTGCTGCTGCTGCTACTATATCATAATAACAATAATATTAACCCTTTGACTTCCGCACCCTATCCACCAACTGCAAAAACTTAACCCTTTGATTCCCTCACCTTATCCACCACCTTCTTTCAGGAAGCTGGTGGATAGGGCGAGGGAATCAAAGGGTTAGGTTTTTACTTTGCTAAGTATGGTTGGCAATGCAGGATGCTGGTGGACTGGGAGCGGGAGTCAAAGAGTTAACAGCAACAATCGTAACAATAACAACAATAGTGCTAACAACAATTACAACAATAATGAAACAACAACAATATAATAATGATGATAATGATACTGATAATAACAATAATGATACTGATGCTGCTGCTGCTGCAGCTGCTGCTGATGATGATGAAGAAGAAGAAAAAGAATAGTAATAATAATAATAATGATTATGATAACACCACCACAACAAAAATGAATAAGAATAACAAGAATAATATATACTGATACTAATAATCAACATAATAATAATGACAATAATAATAATGATAACATTAATAATAACCAACAATAAACCATTCAATGTATAAATGATTCATTCACTGTTATAACTGATGTTCATGCTATTATTCTTGTTGTCACTGTTGTTGTTTTTATGCTTTATGTTATTATTGTTACTAGTGCTATTATTACTATCATCACTTATTATTGTTATTACTATAGTTATTAGTCAATTATTATCATGATCATTAATAATTTATTATCATTTTGATAATTATTATAATCATGATTATGATTATTATTTTTAGCATCATTATTACTCCTATTATAATCATTACTAGTATAATCATTATTATTACCATTATAATTATTATCATCATCACAATTATTATCATCATTACCATCATTATTATTATCACTGACATCGATACGGCAAAAGACCTGTTCCATACAGGTATATATTTTCATCACACATGCTAATGAAGGTATCAATTTCATTCAGTTCAATTCAATCCAACAAAATACAACAACAAAACAGATACAAATCATTTCACAATGGGTCAGTAAAAATGCAACAGAAGGCGTGAAGACAACACCAGAAAGCAGAAAAAAAAACCTTGGGTGGCAGCAAAAAAACAGAGAAAGGCAAAAAAGCAAAAACGTCAAGAAATCATCAGTGATGCCCCGATGACCCACTCCTGGGTCAAGGTCAAGGGTCAGGTGAAGGTGAAGGTGAAAAGCAAAATGTGCAGCTGAACAACACATTTTTAAAAGCGGTGTGATGTACAGCGTGCCAAGAACAAAAGGCGAGGTGAGAGGGGATGGATGGGGTGGGGTGGGGAGGATTCCTGTATTTTGTCTTCAGTTTCTACTCTATCTCTTAAAAAGTCATGCATCTGGTGACCTTCATGATTAATTATGTGTCAGTGTGCGTCAGTGTCGGTGTCAGTGCTGGAGTCAGTGTGTCAGAGTCAGCGCGGCATGTCTTTCTGAAGGCCATGGATCGGTGACCTTCATGATTATGTGTCAGTGTCGGTGTCAGTATGTCAGAGTCAATGCATCAGTGTCTTTCTGAGGGACATGGATCGGCGACCTTCACAATCATATGTCAATGTGTCAGTGTCAATGCGTGTCTCTGAAGACCATGGCACGGCTGTTTAAGGGTGATCACTTAGTTTCGTCCTGCGGCGGCAGCTGTAGCAGTGCGAAGCCAACTTAGTGCTGCCCTGACCTAGAAATACGAGCTCGTAGCTCCGCCTTGTTACCGTCGATCTCGCTACGCCGTATAAGCGCAGTAGTAAATATTACAAACAAGTAACTTCAGTTTTCCACTAATTTTCTCAAGAGCTTTGTTTGTATTGGTCTGTAATATGCATCATTAAAAAGATGAGATTTTTCTCAATAAAATGATATGTAACTCAACACGTTACGTGCATGTAAGTGTCTAACTAAACGCACAGAGAAGAAAGAGAATGAAAGACGGTGTTGACATGATTTTCAATCTTCGACCGTGAAATGATCAATGTTCCAACGCCGGTAAAATCCAAATGCCAGTTCTCGAATGAAAGTAAAGGCACACATTAGAAGAATGTTGTCTGTAGAGGACGGCTGTTTTTCATTTTTCATGTTTCGCAGCTTAGGGGCCACGTATAGCGTGTCGTAATAACACATGTGACAGCTAAGGTAAACAGGGATGCCGGCGAGGCGGTTGATGGTTACTGGTTCTGGCAGCTCATTAATCTTTAGTCTTCAGTGAATGTTGATATCATTTCAGTCCTCTGGATAACGCTTACCATGTACACACTGTGGTAGAATTCCTCTGTGCTTGATAATTGTGTATAGTGTTGCCTTGGACATTTTTGTTTGAAATATCAGTGTACTGAGACGACCAGAGTCAGGTTTTGCATGTTGTAGTTGTTGATTATCTCTGTTTATTTTCTTTTGTTTTTGTTGTGTGTGGTGTGTGTGTGTGTGTGTGTGTGTGTGTGTGTGTGTGTGTGTGTGTGTGTGTGTGTGTGTGTGTGTGTGTGTGTGTGTGTGTGTGTGTGTGTGTGTGCATATTTCATGAGTGAGACAATTAATAAGGGCCCAAAGACATTAAGCGAAGTGCAAAGTATTCCTCTCTCTCTCTCTCTCTGTCTGTCTGTCTGTCTGTCTGTCTGTCATGAATGAAATAAGTAATTAAAGACTTTTGAGTATTATTATCATTGTTAAGCAAAATACATAGTATTCTTGTGCGTGTTTTTGTGTGTGTGTGTGTGTGTGTGTGTGTGTGTGTGTGTGTGTGTGTGTGTGTGTGTGTGTGTGTGTGTGTGTGTGTGTGTGTGTGTGTGTGTGTGTGGAGAGAGAGAGAGTGACAGACAGGCAGACAGAAAGATTTCAGTGTAGTTAAGTGGGTATGATATTCAGGAGTTTTAATTTCTTTTTAATACCAGTGAACCTAAAGTTCTCGTAAATGTATTGTCTTCTCTCCCCCCCCCCCCCTCTCTCTCTCTCTCTATCGCTCTCTGTGTCTTTCCATTTTTTTTTAATGAATGGTCGTCTCAGTATCGTGATCCCAATCTTGACTCTTGTACGGACATGTGTGTATACGTTCCTACTATGGCAGTAAGGAGATTGCGGTATACAAGACTATCACTATCAGTGAAATGTTGGTTTTAGTGTGAAGGATAATGGAGTCTATGCCGTTATCAGTGATCTCGATTTACCCACCGCTACCTCCACAAGAAGCCACGGAACATCTGTCTGGTAAGTCAGTCTGTTAAAACATACTTTACTCTTCCTCTGTATGTGTTTCTTTCTGCTGTAATAACTGGTGAACTCTTGTTTTCGTTGTTGGAAGTTGGCTTATTTTTCTCATGAAACAGTGAAGGCGCGATATTTTCAGAATCGTTCTCCTCCTTTTCTGTGTAATCCCGTAACGCATTATGGCAACAAACCAGTTCGTGTTTGATATGTATGTGTAGGGGAGAGAGTCTACTTTTCGGTAAGATTGATAATTACATATATGGCTAGATGACCAAAGCAGTATTGCGGGAAATGTAGAAACAGTAGTAATCACGTCACACAAAGGCAGCCACACAGTACCGCTTGCCTACCGATGACTCACAGCTCCAAACTGCTGACGGGCCGTGTAGCGCAGCGGGTAAGCAGGAAAACACGCCTCTCGCGTGCGAATCGCTGACACCGTGTCCGAAAACTAAGTGATCGCCCTGAGGCCGGTTTAAACAGCCGTGCATGGATCAGTGACCTTCACAGTCATGTTTCAGGGTCAATGTCAGAGTCAGAGTCAATTCGTCAGTGTCTTGCTGAAGGCTATGGATCGGTGACTTTCACAGTCATGTGTTAGTGTGTCGGTGTCAGTGCGTCCGTGTCAGAATCAGTGTCAGTGTCTTTCTGAAGACCTTCACAATTAACTATGTGTCAATGTGTTGGTGTCAGTGTCAGAGACATTACTTCAGTGTCTCTCTAAGGCCATGGATTGGTGACTTTCACAATCAGCAATGTGTCAGTGTTTCAGTGTCGGTGTCAGTGTATCTGTGCATCAGCGTTAGTGTCAATGTCAGTGTCTTTTTGAGGGCCATGGATCGCTGACCTTCACAATAAACCACTTGTCAGTGTGTCGAGTGTCAGTGTCAGTCAGTGACCGAGTCAGTGTGTCAAGTGTCAGTGCATCAGAGTCAGTGTCAGTGTGTCAGAGTCAGTCAGTGTGTCAGAGTCAGTCAGTGTGTCAGAGTCAGTATGTCGGAATCAGTGTGTGTCAGAGTCAGATTCAGCGTGTCGATCAGATTCAGTGTGTCAGAGTGTCAGGGCCAGTGTGTCAGAGTCAAAGTCAATGTGTCATAGTGTGTCAGAGTCAACATGTCAGTGTGTTGGAGTCAGTGCCTGTGTTTTTCTGAAAGCCAAGCTGTGAACCTGAGTCAGCTCCACAAAAATCCCCAAGCCCTAAACACAAGCACTGCTCTATAAGCTTGAAGCTGGCGGATGCTCATACTGTTTAGTTTAAGCTTACTGTTGTTGTTTTTGATCACACTTCATGTTGTTATCAGCACAGCACCAGTTACAATGAAATACACATCAAAACCAATACATGGAATGAACCCCCACAAAATCTACTTCTCTGGTGCTGAGGTTTACAACAGATCTCGCACAGACAGACAGACTGAGGAAAGGACAGACTGAAAGACAGACAGACAGAACAAGAGTCATGTAACCCCTCTACATATGGTATAAAAACAATATAAATGTATAATCTTTTTTCTCACATGTACACACAGAAATGCTCACACACAAAACACATACTGGGACATGCCTTAAGACAAGGCAAACATTAAACAGTCCTGAAGTTACCTGGCTGAAGTTGGAGATACCAGGCCTGCTGGCACCAGCTGGCAAACCACAGTACCATACAGTTTCAGTTTCTCAAGATGACATCTCCTTGCTTGGAATGAATTCCATATGCACTATCGTCACAGGTGCCCCATGATGAAAAAAATCCAGAATGATCACGGCACAAGCCTTAAGCCTGCATATAAACCCATGAGCGGGCCAGGTCCTGAGGTTCTACCTAAATAGTTCCATAATCCTGAGGTCGTAGGGGAGAGAGGTGACAGAGACCTCAACTTTTCCCGGGGCCAGCGTTATGAGGGTGGTGCCCATACCCTCTCCCTCGCTTTAAATTCATATTCATATTCACATTTTTTTTTTACTAAGACTTCAGAAAGGCAAGAAGGCTAATTGGTCTTCAAGGGGTGGGACCTGGGAAATCAACCTGTCTCTCCAATGTTTTATACCAAGGCAGCAGGGCAATGCCCTGCTCTTCACGATTTTCAACTGCCATAGGATCTTTAACGTGCATAGCCAGAAGACACACGGGTCCAACTCATTTTTCATTCCCTTCCAAAGGACTAGACGTTAAGTTCGATTTTCCGGTCAAACTGAGGAGAAAAGTCAAGGCCTCTATGGGGAGCAAACCCTGGAAACTTGCATTTAGTTATTGGCAAGCGAACATCTGAACCATTCTGCCACTCTTCTCCACCTACAATACAACTTTAACGTCTACACAGTCATCTGCATCACATGACAATGCTGATCGTTCAAAGAGGTCCCTCCAGAACAGAGCAGTTTTCCAATGATGGATGGACACAGTACTAGTCGCACTTGTCTCACCTGTCGGCATCACCGGGTTCAGTGTTGGCCGCTGCACACCTGGATGCCACCATCTCCCTCCAGGCCGCTCTTGTCTTCACTTTTGTGGACAATTTCTTGAATATTTAGGCCATTGATGTTGGTTATGTTCTGGATGTATGAGACTGGAGGTATACAAGTATAAGATACAAAAAAAAAAAAGTAGGCTAGGCAGGGCCTCAGGACCTGGCCTAAAGCTAGTGCAATGATCATTTTGGATCATCTCCATCACATGGTATCAGTGGCTTATCAACACAGGATTTATGTGCAGGCTTAAGGCTTGTGCCATGATCATTGTGGATCTTCTCCATCACATGGCATCTGTGACTTACTAACACATTGGGTTTATGTGCAGGCTTATAGATAGTACATGACATTCTGATCTTCTCCATCACATGGCATCAGTAGCTTGCCACACATGGATTTATATGCAGTTAAGCTTGTACCATTCATTTTGGATCTCTCATCACATGGCACCTGTGATGTGAGTGCATATGGAATACATTCCGAGCATGGAAACGTCACCTTGAGAAACTGAAACTGAGCAATGTCAGGTCCTGCACCTCAACAAGATCCATGCCAAGCGACTGGAGGTCCCTCCATCCCCCTTGTCCCGCCAACGGACACAGGAGGAAAGTTAACCCTTTGACTCCTACACACTGTCCATCAGCATCCTGTGTTGTCATCCCTGCTACCAAAGCAAAAACTTAACCCTTTGATTCCCTTATCTCATCCACCAGCTTCCTGTAGGAACCGGGTGGATAGGGTGAGGGAGTCAAAGGGTTAATCTATGACCACCAAGCTCCATGGCAGCCAGAAGGAACTAGAAAGAAACAACCACAATCATCGGCACGTATGGCTTGACCATACAGTGAACAAAAGAAGAAGTCATCCCACAATAATGACGATACAAACTAACATGATAAACACAAACATAAACACATACATCATCATACAGCCAACAAAAATGACAATAAAACACTGACACCCAACCACACACACCACCACCATTTCTGCAGTCAACATGAAAAACTCAAGACTAACACATACTTAAAATTCTTAACCCTTTCACTCCCACAGCCTGTGTATAAGATGAGAAAAAATTAACCCTTTCACTCCCTCACCCTATCCACCGGCTTCCTGCAGGAAGTTGGTGGACAGGGTGAGGGAGTGAAAGGGGCAAGTTTTTCCTTTCTGTTCTGCAGGATGCTGTAGGAAGTCAAATGGTTAATAGCTTTGCACCTCAGTCTTACAAAGTTTTTCATAAACACTCATTTACGATAAAAAGTGAAGGAAAAGTTTCAGAAAATGGACTCACAGAATGAGCGAGCTGCCGGCCGGGGTCGCGCATTTCGATCATGGAGGCAGCTCGACCTTGGGGTCGCATCTGTCGCTGAAGCATTTCCGCCTCCGAGTCTGGGGCATGACCATTGACCCCATTGGTCACATGATCCACCATCACGCTGTCACGGTTCACACGCAGCGTCTGGTTCTCCATCATCAACGTCTCCATCTGTACACATCGGGTGACAACAAACACGATGTCGTTAACCCTTTGACTTCCTCAATCTGTCCATTAGCATCGTGCTTTGTCAACCATGAGAGCAAAGCAAAAAGATTTAACCCTTTGACTCCCTCACCTTATCCACCAGCTCCAAATCTAACATTTAACTCCCTCACACGATCAGCCATCTTCCTGCAGGAAAATGGTCGATAAAGTGAAGGAGCCAAAAATTTTTTGCTGGTGGGGAATAGGATGCAGGAGTCAAAAGATTAAATGAAACTTAAACACTTGAAAAATTCTTTAACGCTATAACTGAATCACAAACACATGAAGCTTTCTCACATGGATAAATTGCATTTAATAGTTTGACTTTTACAAACCAGAAACAAATATTGACTCAACAGGTCTTTTCTTTTTTTTTTTTTGCTTTGCGTTTTATTTTTCTCAAGCGTTCTGATTCTTCTCTGATGTGTGTGTGCATGTTTTTTTACCCACACTGTGCAGCATAGATAGAATCATCATTATCATCGTTATCATATTTGTCAACACTGCTATCAGCACTACAGATAGAATTATCATCATCATCGTCATCAAATTCGTCACACTGCCATCAACATCACCATCATCATCACCACCACCACCACCAGCACATACACACCATCGTCACCCTTCCCTCTCACCTTGTTGTGCATTTCGGACAGGTGTTTTTCAAGGTCGCTTTTCACCTGCACGAGTTGCTGGATTTTGACCTCAGACTCGGCCAATGCCCGCCGTACCGAGAGGAATTCTTCTGTCCTGACGGGACCTTCCACCACTTGTGCTGGTACACTCTGCCCAATATAGGTCGTGTGTTGTTTTAATGTCACACACGCACACACACGCATGCACGCAAGCATGCGCACACCACACAGAGAGAAACCAAGCAGATTTCCGCTTAAAAAATACACACATCAACACATCATCATCATGAGACCTGTCGCGTGGCGTTGGTGATCATGGCCCTCTATAGAATCTATGTTGCTGCAAGTACATCTCCCACCCTCTCTGTACCTCAGCCACTCTGCAAGTCCGTCCAATATTCTCTCCCTGGATCTACCTGGTGTTCTCTTTCCCTCCAGCTTTCCCTCCAGGTGCTCTAATAATCGGTCCAATATTCTCTCACTGGGTCTACCTGGTGTTTTCTTTCCCTCCAGCTTTCTGTTGTGACCAGATGCTCTAATTTCTTTTTCCTCATCAAATATCCTATAAATGTTGCTTGTCTTTTCCTAATCTTCTCTATTAATGATCTTCTTGTGTCCGTTTCCTTCAAGACTGCCTTGTCAGAACACAGACAAACTGAAACCAAACAGTTTTTCTCTTAAAAATACATACCAACACACAGTTAACACACACACAAACCAAAACAAAAACAAAAACAAAAACCAACAAACTTACTGTATCCTCTAGGATTTGATTATCAAAAGAAAAATCAAACAAACCCCCCCCCCCCCCCCCCCCAAAAAAAAAGAAAAGAAAAAGATCATCATCATCATAACCATTGTTATTATTATCAATATTATGGTTGTTGTTGTTATTACTATTATGATGATGATGATGATATGATTATTATTATTATCATCATCATTATTCTTATCATTATTTATTATTGTGTTATTATTATTATCATTATTGTTATCATCATTATTGTTATCATTATATCACCATTAACGTTATTACTACAATTATCATCATTGTTACTATTATTCTACAGGAAGCTGGTGGAAAGGGTGAGGAGTCAAAAGGGTTAAGTATAAGTTTTGCTTTGCTAGAATGGTTGCCAATGCAGGATACTGGTGGACAGGGTGCGGGTTAATAAGCAGACTCAGTATTCTGCACGCATGTATACACTACGGGCATTTAGACACTGGCAGGTCTACACACGTTGATTGTAGAGACTGGAAAAATCTGCAAAGCGGATTATGTCTGGGCGGATGGAACCCAGGACATTCCGAACGAAAGTCTGATGTTTAACCCGCCTGACCATCACACCCATCAATGCGAGGTTAATGTTATGCATCATGATAATCAACGTTATGCTGGGTCAATATCATGCGTTATGATAATGTTTCAAAGAATTTGGTGTCCCTGGATGTTCACTGACAGAAACAGACCTGGGGTTTTGAGTGACACAACCAACATCCTGGACATTTGCAATTCCAGCAATGCCATCAGTTTGAAATTGTACAAGAATCGATGATCACAGTTTTACAGTCATAGATCAAGTGCTGAACGACAGATAAAGAAAACGTTATATTATTAAAAGAGTATAAAAATTACATGTTGTGTAGAAAATGTTAGATGACAAAAATTAAAACAGTCTGAAATTATGATTGATCATGTTAGAAGCCAATATGCTATGACGTGCCAAGTGCGGAAATCTGAATTAGGCAATTTGCTACAATATGATCAGAAAGTTGACATTACAAGCTACATGACATTTTAGTCACAATGTCACTTCAGCTAAGCTGAAAGTGTCACAATGTGCCAGATTGGTTAGAGAGGCATGAAACCATAGCAACAGGGGAGGTAATGTTTACAAGGCCTGCTGCCCTCTAGGAAAGTTTTACGAGGCATGCCACCCTCCAGCTCACCTCCACCATGGAGACGACCGATGTTGGTGTGTTGGCTCGCTCGCTGGAAAACATGGCCTACCCAAGACCAATCATCAATACCAAACATCAACACCCCACCTTTAAGTCTTTATTTATTTACTTTATATACATCTACATGTTCCTTTCTTTAAGGTAAGATACACAGATACACATGTCATTTACTCGTAACCAAGGTTATTCCAGTGGAAAGCTGATGAAATACCATTATAAACTATAGACTAGGTAAAACATAGTCTAGGTAGGGCCTCAGGACCTGGCCAGCTCAAGGGTTTATGTGCAGGTTTAAGGCTTGTGCCACGGTCAAAATACACATGGCACCTGTGACGTTAGTGCATATGGAATTCATTCCATGTGCGGAGACGTCATCCTGAGAAACTGAAACTGAAACACCAATCATCAACACCAATCATCAACACCAATCATCAACACCTTGTGTTAACATCACTGTATGAAGCTTTATTGTATGATTCACTGTAAAACATGGCCTAGCCAACATCAATCATCAACCAGCATCCTGACCAACACTACAGGTGTCTGTCTCTTTCAGGCCTGGTCAATGCCAGGATATATCATGAAAGGAAGGTAGAGTACAGCCTTGTCAGACCATCTCAGTCCCAAAATAGAACTCCATAACATCATGATTATCGTCGCCATCATCCTAGACTCCGTGACTGGTGAAATAATGCAGAAATGGGATGTCTTCATCATCATCATCGTCATTCATCATTATCATCCTCATCATGTGCCTTGACTGCATGGTGTTGGCAATCATGGCCTCCATATGAATCTATCTTTTGTCACTACAAGTATATCTCCTGCCCTTTGTGTCCTCATCCATTCTGCAAATCCGTCCAATATTTCCTCCCTGGATATGCCTGGTGCTCTTTTTCCCTCCAGCTTTCCTGTTGTGACTAGATGTTTAAATTTCTCTTGCCTCATAAAATGTCCTATAAATGTAGCTTGTCTTTTCCTAATCTTCTTCATTAATGTTCTTTATGTGTTTGCTTCCTTCAAGATTGTCCTGTTTTTTTTCTTTGTTTTTGTTTGCTTATTTGTGTGTGTGTGTGTTTTGTGTGTGTGTGTGTGTGTGTGTGTGTGTGTGTGTGTGTGTGTGTGTGTGTGTGTGTGTGTGTGTGTGTGTGTGTGTGTGTGTGTGTGTGTGTTGTTGTTGTTTTTCTTTGCTGTCCATGGAAGTTTTAAGTCTTCTCAGAAACCACAATTCAGTTGCCTCAGTCTTGTTCTGACTTTGCATGTTGACTGTCCACGCTTCACATCCATACAACAATATCGGTTCTACATCACCTGTCTCACCTGTGGGCATCACCGGGTTCAGTGTTGGCCGTTACACTCTGTGACACCGACACTCTCCTCAAAATGGCTCTGTCTTGACTCTTGCGGACATCTTCTTGAATATTTACGCCACTGATGTTGGTAATGCTCTGGATGTATGAGACTGAAGGTCTGCCTTTCTTTCTTTTTGCCTCTGTTTACCTTGGAAAATGGTTGCCATGAGGTCTCTGTTCTTGCTATGTGACACATGGCCAATGTATTTTAGTCTTCTCTTGTTGATGTATGCTAGTAATTTTCTGGTGGTATCAAGTTCTTCCAGGACAATGCTTGTTTTTTCTACATCTTTGTTAAATCTACTGATAATGCAATGTATACATTTCAAGATGTTTGTAATTGCTATGCATTTGAAAATGAATAAAAACAAGTTTAAAAACAAAAGTTCTTCCAGGACACTTTCACTGGTTCTTCTATCTGTCCATCTTGGACATAGTACTCCAATAACACTGAAGAACTCTCTTCTTGAAGTCAATTGATAGGGATTTGTTAGTATGTTTTTCATTTTCAAGAAAAAAAAAGAAAATGGGACATAAAAAAATAAAGATAATACAACAACATCTTTTTTCAAAAAGATCACACCCAAACAACACAGGATGGGGCGAGTGCTCACCTCGGCCACTGCGTCCTCCTTCAGTTCTATCTGCATGCTGCGTATGCTCTGGGAGTCGATGCTGCTGTAATCTTCGTCTGATGCCACGCTGTCGTACAGCGGCTCTTCGTCACTCAGTGCGCTGATCGTCTTTGACTGGGGGCGCTTCAAGAGTTTCATGCCTATGAATTTGTCTGAAAAACAGATCAGAGTGGGTTATGAGTTAACTCTTTGCCTCCTGCACCCTATCCACCAACTGCAAAAAATTAACCCTTTGACTCCCTCACTCTATCCACCAACCGCAAAAAAAATTAACCCTTTCACTCCCTCACCCTGTCCACCAACTGCAAAACATTAACCTTTGACTCCCTCACCAATCCACCAACCGCAAACAGTTAACCTTTGACTCCCTCACCCTATCCACCAACTGCAAAAACTGAACCCTTTGACTCCCTCATCCTATCCACCAACTGCAAAAATTAACCTTTGACTCCCTCACCCTATCCACCAACATCAAAAACTTAACTTTGACTCCCTCACCCTATCCACCAACTGCAAAAAGTTAACCTTTGACTCCCTCACCCTATCCATCAACTGAAAAAAATTAACCCTTTGACTCCCTTACCCTAGCCACCAACTGCAAAAACTTCACCTTTGACTCCCTCACCCTAGCCACCAACTGCAAAAAGTTAACCTTTGACTCCCTCACCTATCCATCAATTGCAAAAAAATTAACCTTTGACTCCCTCACCCTGTCCACCAACTGCAAAAAGTTAACCTTTGACTCCCTCACCTTATCCACCAACTGCAAAAAGTTAACCTTTGACTCCCTCACTCTATCCACAAACTGCAAAATGTTAACCTTTGACTCCCTCACCTGTCCATCAACAGCAAAAAGTTAACCTTTGACTCCCTCACTCTATCCAACTGCAAAAAGTTAACCTTTGACTCCCTCACATATCCACCAACTGCAAAAACTTCACCTTTTACTCCCTCACCCTGTCCACCAACTGCAAAAAGTTAACCTTTGACTATCTCATCTTATCCACCACTGCAAAAAATTAACCTGACTCCCTCACCTATCTACCAACTGCAAAAAGTTAAACTGTGACTCCCTCACCCTATCCACCAACTGCAAAAATTCACTTTGACTCCCTCACCTATCTATCCCAAACTGCAAAAATTAACCTTTGACTCCCTTACCTATCCACCAACCACAAAAAGTTAACCTTTGATTCCCTCACCCTGTCCACCAACTGCAAAAAGTTAACCTTTGACTCCCTCATCCAAGCCACCAACTGCAAAAATTAACCTCTGATTCCCTCACCCTATCCACCAACTGCAAAAAGTTAACCTTTGACTCCCTTACCTAGCCACCACTGTAAAAACGTATCCTTTGACTCCTCACTATCCACCAACAGCAAAACGTTACCTTTGACTCCCTCACCCTATCCACCAACTGCAAAAAAATCACCTTTGACTCCCTCACCCTGTCCACCACTGCAAAAAGTAAACCTTTGACTCCCTCACCCTATCCACCAACTGAAAAAAATTAACCCTTTGACTCCCTCACCCTAGCCACCAACTGCAAAAACGTAACCCTCTGACTCCCTCAGCTATCCACCAACTGCAAAAAATGAACCCTTTGACTCCCTCACCCTATCCACCAATTGCAAAAACTTAACCCTTTGATTCCCTCACCCTAGGCACCAACTGCAAAAAGTTAACCTTTGACTCCCTCACCCTATCCACCAACAGCAAAAAGCTCACTGTTGACTCCCTCACCCTATCTTCCAACTGCAAAAAATTAACCTTTGACTCCCGCACCCTATCCATCAACTGCAAAAAATTAACCTTTGACTCCCGCACCCTATCCACCAACTGCAAAAAACTAACCTTTGATTCCCTCACCCTATCCACCAACTGCAAAAAGTTAACCTTTGACTCCCTCACCCTATCCACCAACTGCAAAAACTTAACTCTTTGACTCCCTCACCCAATCCACCAACTGCAAAAAATTAACCTTGACTCCCTCAATCTATCCACCAACAGCAAGAAATTAACCTTTGACTCCCTCACCCTATCCACCAACTGCAAAAAGTTAACCTTTGATTCCCTCATCCTATCCACCAACTGCAAAAAGTTAACCTTTGACTCCCTCACCCAATCCACCAATTGCAAAAAGTTAACCCTTTGATTCCCTCACCCTAGCCACCAACTGCAAAAAGTTAACCTTTGACTCCTGCACCCTGTCCACCAACTGCAAAAAGTTAACCTTTGACTCCCTCACCCTATCCACCAACTGCAAAAGTAACTTTGACTCCTCACCTATCCACAACAGCAAAAAGTTCACCTTTGACTCCCGCACCCTATCTACCAACTGCAAAAAATTAACCTTTGACTCCCGCACCCTATCCAACAAAAAAATAACCTTTGACTCCCTCACCCTATCCCACCAACTGCAAAAAACTAATCTTTGACTCCCTCACCCTATCCACCAGCTTCCTGCAGAAAGCTGGTGGATTGGGTGAGGGAGTCAAAAGATTGTTTTTGCTTTGCGAGCATGGTTGACAATGCAGGATGCTGGTGGACAGGGTGCAGGAGTCAAAGGGTTAAGGGGGAGAAGAAGAAGAACACACAACACCAGCTGCTGAACTTATAAAACAAAAAAAGAGGAAGAAATAAAAATAAAGACTTGACCAGTCACCGTGGTGTAGTGGTCAATGCAAAGGACTACAGACTGGAAGGCTGTGGATTTGAATCCCCATCAGGTGTCTGTATCTCTCAGGCCTGGTTGATGCCAGGATATGTAATGATAGCAAGCATAGAGTATAACCCTGTCACGCAGTCTCAATCCTAGATGGAACTCCATGGCATCATGATTATCCTCCTCATCCACATCAACATCATCACATTATGAAAAAAACTGCCCCAGCTTCTGTGGCCATTAAGGTGACGTAGAAAATGGGGTGGGGAAAAAAAGGGAGCACGAAGGTAATCTCCATAAAGGCGATGATCCTTTAAAAGTAAAATAAACAAAATAAAAACTAAGATTTCCACACCTGGCTCTTTGGGAGTCTGAGTGGTTCCCGTCTGGCGAAGTCGTGCGTCGTTCAAAATGTCCATGACTAATGTGGCGAATTCACGGGCATTGAATCGTGCCAACTTCTGTCTTCCCTGTAACATACCAACATAGTGTCATTGTCAACAGTTCCATGAAAATCACAAACCCACCCCTAGAGCCACCTTCTTAGAAACAACCGTGCTATACAGTATTCTGTTATTCTGTTATACAATATCATCAATGCATTCATGCACATAATCTAAGGAGATGCACTTGGTGTTGACTATTCCACCTAATTTATCACACAGGGGATATAAAAAACATACCTGAATACAAACTTAAACGTAACTAAGGACTCTAAAACATTTATAAAAATGGGCCTAAATTACCTCAAATTGCTTTCACATGCCTCATTTCCCTAGATCCAAAAATGCTCTTAATATATATACCCAACTATCAATCCTAAGAGAAAGTATGTAAGACTTTACTAAGTACATACACGTGAAAGGACCAGCAAGGCAGAAAATGATAGGAAGAAATGACAGAAAGCAAAGGAGAAAGAAAGAAACAAAGAGAGCGACAGAAAAGAGGAAATTTCTAGCACAGAATTTCCAGAAGATGGGGATACTATTTATACTGAAAGAGCCCCCAGCATCTCCATGGCCAACAGTTAACATTTTAATTAAATCTAGGAACCTGAAGGGAAAAAGTATCTGAAGGTGCTAGTTGGCGTATAAATATTGATGTCACAAAGGTACGATGGAGAAGACTGGTAAACAGATTTGTAACACAAGGTATTCAGCTTATATTCAGTTCTGTTCAAAACAGGCAACCAGTGTAGACAGCAAAAGAGAGGACTGATATGACCAAACTTTTTCTTTCTGAGGACAAGACGAGCACCTGTGTTTTGTATGCGTTGTAGACAGAAGAGAGAAGAAGCTGGTAGTCCTGAAAAGGGAATGTTGCAGTAATCAAGACGAGACAAAATAAGGGTTATCGCAAGATCAGATGCAGCCTCAGTTGACAGACATCAAATGTAGCCACTGAGTGGAACAGACACAAACAAACAAAAACTCAACAGATCTGGTTGTGAGTGGTGGACAGATCAGGGTTGACAGGTAAGTGTTGGGAAGAGTGGAACAGAGACAAAAAACAACCAACCAACCAACAGACATGGTAGCGAGTGGTGGACAGTTCAGGGTTGACAGGTAGGTTTAGGGAAGAGAGGAAAAGAGACACAAAAAAACCAACAGATCTGATTACGAGTGGTGGACAGTTCAGGGTTGACAGGTAGGTGTGGATAGAAGTGCAACAGACAAAACAAAAAAAAGAAAAACAAAAAAAGACCTGGTTGCGAGTGGTGGATAGTTCAGGGTTGACAGGTACGTATGGGGACGAGTGCAACAGAATAAAAAGCAAGACATGATGACGAGTGGTGGACAGCTCAGGGTTGACAGGTATGTGTGGGGAAGGAACGGAACAGAGACCAAAAAAATCCGACAGACCTGGTTGCAAGTGGTGGACAGTTCAGGGTTGACAGGTAGGTGTGAAGAGGAGTGGAACTGAGACAAAAAAACCAACAAACAGACCTGGTTGCCAGTGGTGGACAGTTCAGGGTTGACAGGTAGGTGTTGTGGGGGGAGGGGAGGTGGGAGTGGAACAGAGACAAAAAAACCAAAAACAAACAGACCTGGTTGTAAGTGCTGGACAGTTCAGGGTTGACAGGTAGGTGTGTCAGGTGGGGGGGGGGGAGGGAAAGTGGAAAAGAGACAAAAAAACAACAGACCTGGTTGCGGGTGGTGGACAGTTCAGGGTTGACAGGTAGGTGTGGCACTGTCAGACGCTCACTGACGATGGATGTGTGATCATGGGTGGACAGCCATACTGCACACACACATTAACCCCTTTGTACTACACACACATTTAACCCCTTTGTACTACACACACATTTAACCCCTTTGTACTACACACACATTTAACCCTTTTGACTCTCTCACCTTGTCTGCCAGCAACCTGTTATTACTTTTGTTTAAAGCCCAGCCGAATGCGAAGAGCCATATCAGGGCTATAACCGTTTCAAAACATACACAATACTTCAACAGGATAAAAAAAAAAAAAAACGAAAAGAAAATTAAGTACATATATCAATACATTCACACCTATAATCTAAGGAGATGCCCCTGGCGCTGACCACCCCATCCAATTTATCACACAGGAGATTTAAAAAACAGATTTCAATACACAAACATAACTAAGGATGCTAAAGCATACATAAAACAGGCCTAAATTATCTAAAATTGTTTCTGCATATCTCATTTCCCTAGAGCCAAAAATTCACTTAATACATGCACACAATTATCAATCCTAAGAGAAAGTACATAACACTTTATCGAACACACACAGGTGAATGATAGGAATACAGAAAATGATAGGTAGAAATGACCGAAAGCAAAGCAACAAGGCAGAAACAAAGAGAGTGACAGGAAAGAGGAAATTTCTAGCACAGAGTTTCCAGAAGGTGGGGATACAATTTATACTGAAAGAGCCCCCGGCATCCCCATAGAGTAATGTGAGTATCTAGTGACTTACAGAAAAATGAAAACACAGCATGCACACCTATCAAAGACAGGGTACGCAGACTGTGCAATGTGGGCAAAAGAACACGCATAAATACATCTGAGTAAATCAGAATACAAAAAAAAAAAAAAAAGATAATAAGTCCAGACAGATGTTACTTAAATTAACAATACTCAACACCATCATTCACAATAAACACATAACACCAAAAATACGAACAGTAAGGTTGAGGGTTCAAATTCTCACATCCTTTTAAAATCACTGAGTGATTTTTCAGTGCCAAACGGTGCCTACCCAGAGCTGAGAATTGCTTTGGGCTTCTCAGGACAAAAGCGACACACAGTCAAGTTTCATCCAGTTAAAGGATGCATCATTGAAGGTGCTGTTCAAATCTCCTGACCAACACTGCAGGTGTCTGTATCTCTCGCGCCTGGCTGGCACCAGGGCATATTATGATAACAAGTGCAGAGTACAGATTTTCCATGAAGTCTCAATCCTAGATGAAACTCCACTGCATCATGATTATCATTTCCATCATCATCATCATCATAGCATTGCAGAAATTGTTCCAGCTTCTGAGGTCATTAACCCTTTTGACTCCCGCACCCTGTCCACCAGCATCCTGCTTTGTCAACCATGCTAGCAAAGCAAAAACTTAAACCTCTCACATCCTCACCCTATCCACCAGCTTCCTGCAGGAAGCTGGTGGATAGGGTGAGGGAGTCAAAGGGTTAAGATCTTGCAGTGAAGGATAGGGCGTGGGAGTCAGAGGGTTAAATTTTTGCAGTTGGTGGATAAGGTGAGGCAGTCAAAGGGTTACGTTTTTGCAGTTGGTAGATAGGATGAGGGAGTCTGAGGGATAAGATTTTGCTGTTGATGCACAGGGTGAGAGAGTCAGAGGGTTAAGTTTTTGCAGTTGATGAATAAGGTGAGGGAGTCAAAGGGTTATGTTTTTGCAGTTGGTGGATAGGGAGTGGCAGTCACTGGGTTAAGGTGGTGTAGAAAACAAGACGGTGAAAAAAGAAAAGACAAGCCAAAAACATGACAATGAAAATCACAGACAGACAGACAGACGTCAGTGACTTAACACTCACTGGAATCGTTCTCCCTCCTGTCCACCTCGTCATACACGTCCATGGCCAGCTCTTCGAATAGGTGGTTTGGTAACTGTCCACACACACACACACACATTTCAATGCATGCGCGCACAAAGATCTAAGGAGATGCCTCTGGCACTGACCATTCCATCCAATTTATCACAAGGCCATTTCAAAAAACAAACCTGAACACAAATGCGAACATAACTGACAGTAACGTATAAATAAGAAATAGCTAAATTCCCTGACATTGCTTCTGTACAGCACATTTCCCTAGAGCCAAAAATGCACTTAACCCTTTCGCTGCTATCATGTTTTGCTAAGACACATGCTAAGATTTTTTTCAGAAACAGACAAAAATCACGCTTATTATTTCAATTGCTTATAATTCAGAAGGCATTGAAGATAGATACATAAAAGTATATATCAAATGAAAGGAAATTGAATGAAGATTGTGTTTATGACAATTTCAAAATGAAATAATGTACCAGAGTGTCACATGTACTCTTTGAAATGCAATAAAAAAAAAAGTTAAAGTCAATGATGATGTAATCAAGTGATGCAGGAGCTCACAAGCAGTTTATAGCACACTTTGATTTGAAGATATAGACTGTACAAAGGTCAGAAAGCAGTGTCCAGCCACAGTATAAGCACAGCCTAGCCACACATAAAATGAAAGGGTTTTATCTCCCAGTGTCTATCCCCAGTAAAAACGCTTCTGAGTGTGGTAGTTCTGGAAGCAGTCTTCTAAACACAGTCCTCTCCTTCCCCCTCTTGCTCCCCTTCCCCTTCTAGCAGGCCCAGCAACAGCAGGTCCAGCAACAGCAGGTCCAGCAACAGCAGATCCAGGCCGAACATCATCACCATGCTGCATTACCATACCTGTAGCACAGTGAAAGCAAGGATTCAAATTTCCACATATTTTATGAAATAAAAAAAACACACACACACACACACACACACATACACACACACACACACATACACACACACACACACACACACACACACACTGACATAGGTAGCATGCTACTCCCCCATGCCACGCCCCCTTTCATTTTCCTCAAGCAAACACTGCAAAGAAACCCAGTGAGTACTGCTTCTACCAAAGTGACTTCATTACAACATTTTTCTGTCAGTATTATCACTGAATGCTTTCAATTTCCTATAAAAAGTCACACCAACAGTCTCTCTCTCTGTCTCTGTCTCTCTTTCTTGCGGGCCCCAGTAGCTCAGTTGGTTTGAGCGTCGAATTCACATGCTAATGGTTGCGGGTTTGAATCCCGGGGTGCGCTATATTAAAATTGGCCATCTCGCTGTCCCATCTTAACATCATTGTTGTTCTGGTGGTGTCAGTATAGGATTAGATAGGTCCCCCTTCCCCCACTTCCCTGGGATGGTTATCCCCGTCGGCCATATCACCTGAGGTGGGTGTCGACGTAAAACCTCAACTCAATCAATCAATCAATCAATCTTTCTCTCTCTCACACACACACACACGCACACCCCTCTGCTCCCACCCTACTCCTCATATAAACACACACAGGCCATGGAGATAGTAGCCTACTCCTCACACAAACACACAAAGGCCAGGAAGATAGCACAGGGCAGAAAAACAAATCATCAACAAGACACACACAGCGTGGTTGACAACGAGCGAGCGACGAGTGACACGCCCACAGGTCAAACACACTGCCCACTCGGTCACTGGCTCGCTCGCTGACCAGGCCCAAACAAAGGGCTCAGCCATACAATACACACACTTAGCTGTTCTATTTATAAATATACTGAGAAGAAAGCAATACAATCATGTTATAAAATGAATAAAGCTCAAATACACCTACCTGCATCTGGAACAATCGGATCTCCATAGGCCTACTCTGATTCAGACGATCAGTCACCCAAAGATTCTTCCACATCAAAATCTGGGTCGTTGGCATCAACTTCACGAAGTTCGAAGCCAGCTGGCTTGAAGTCTTCATCTCCACTGTCTTGATCTCGAAAAATCGCTTCAATAACTTCTGCAACTGTGTAGGTTCGTTGTGGGGCAGCCATAGCGCTTCAAAAACTGAAAGCTCAACTTCGTAGCACCTTGTCAATCGATCGTGATAAATTATGCAAATGATCTAAATAACTTGAACAAACGGCACTCAAAGAGCGAAGATTGTCAAGGGACCTAATCAAATCATAAATAGAACGATTCTGTGATGTGCTAGACGAAAAGAGAAAGAGTGTTTGATACGGGACGATCCGCGATCGTCAACAGAGCATTGCAGACGACGGTTTCTATGATGAGCGTCACTCGTCAACAGCGCAGTGAAGAGGTTAAGACATGTACCCAGTTATCAATCCTAAGAAAAGTATGTAAGACTTTATCGAACACATACAGGTGAATGGACCAGAAAGGCAGAAAATGATAGGAAGAGATGACAGAAAGCAAAGGAACAAGGCAGAAACAAAGAGAGTGACAGAAGAGGAAATTTCTGGCACAGAATTTCCAGAAGGTGGGGATACTATTTATACTGAAAGAGCCCCTGGCATCCCCATGGGGATGCCATCAGAACAATCTCAGCTACATTGTAATGACAAGTGTTATCTACATCCAAACCGAGTGAAAACAACAGGCCGCTAAGCATAAGCTTTATTTTACCAACATAACTGGATTAGAACATCATCATCATCATCATCATCATCATCATTATCATCATCATCATGATGTGCCCTGCTGCATGGCATTAGTGATCATGGCTCTCCATACGAATCTATCCCTTGTTGCTGCGGGTAAATCTCCCACCCTGTCTGTCCTCAGCCATCCTGCAAATCCGTCCAATACTTTCTCCCTGGGTCTACCTGGATTAGAACAGGCCTTGTTGAATTCCATCAACATGACCCAACAGAAGGACAGGGTCACTTTCGGCAGCTTAACCCTTTGACTCCCGCACCCTATCCACCAACTGTAAAATCTTTACCCTTTGACTTTCTCACCCTATCCACCGGCTTCCTGCAGGAAGCTGGTGGACAGGGTGAGGGAGTCAGAGGGTCAAGTTTTTGTTTTGCTAGCATGGTTGACAATGCAGAATGCTGCTGGTCAGGATGCGGGAGTCAAAGGATTAACACTTGCCACTCTTGAGAGCTTCCTGGCACAGGGAATTCCACTATTAACTTGAGGCTGGAATTCCACTATTAACTTGAGGCTGGCGGTGCATTGTGGTGCCAGAATGAGTGCCATGGGATCAACCCAACTGATGAAACGGTGAAGCTGAGACAGCAAACATAAACAAACAACACAAAGAAACAAACAACAACAGCAAAACACCTTTATCCTTGACCTGGTATGTTCTACTTTATGTCAGTTATCTCCTTCCCCTAAATCTATACACCTGAACAGTGGCAGGAAATGTTCCACTTTCAACCCTGCGCTTCTCAATATGCAACAAATCTCTTTCAGGATTAAAAAAAAAATGTCGTCATCATCATCATCATCATCATGTGCCCAGCTACATGGTACTGGCAATCATGGCCCTCCAAACAAATCTATCTTTTGTCACTGCAAGTACATCTCCCACCCCCTCATGGCACTCATTCTGTCTTCATCCACCCTGCAAGTCCGTCCAATATTTTATCCCTGGGTCTACCTGGATTAGAACAGGCCTTGTTGAATTCCATCAAAGTGACCCAACAGAAGGACAGGGTCACTTTTGGCAGCTTAACCCTTTGACTCAAGCAGGAAGCTGGTGGATAGGATGAGGGAGTCAAAGGGTCAAGTTTTTGTTTTGCTAGCACGGTTGATAATGCAGAATACTGGTGGTTCACTCGATAATGAATCAAGAATATTTGTTTTGGTCTATGCTAACACTGAAAAATATATGTTTAAATACAATTTCGTTGCATGGTAATATGTAGAATCCTCTGGAACAATCTTGAAGTGACAAGGAAAATGTAGAATCCCTTAGATCTTTCTAGAATGTCCTGGAAATCGTAAACTAATTTAATCTATGCAATGATTGGCTATAACTACAGAATATTCCAGAAAGGGAAGGTTCCAGAATGCGGCTATGATTGGCTGAAAATCTAGGGAAAAGCCGAGAATATTCTGGAACTTTCCATGGTGTTATAAATAAAGCGTGACTGCGGATTGAGAGAGAGAGAACGGCACAAGAATTGAAGTGGAAGCCTGCTGTCAGAGATAGAGAAGTTGCTGTAGATTCGTGGAGTTGCTGTGTGTAGATTTGAGGGCTGAAGAAGAATTCTGCAAACTAGGAGAGGTGTATTGGATGTGTGAAGTATTTACCCAGTTCCTGTTATGTTTTCTATGTTCTTCAAATAAAGGAATTATTTTCGTTTAACCTGGACTGGTGTATTCTGTCTCTAAAAAGAATGATCAACTGCTAGATCTTCACAAACCTGCATAAACTGCAAGACACTATCAGTCACCTACATCCTTACCTGTGACACACTTTCAACCTGCTCTTCTCAATACACAACAAATCTCTTTCATGACAAAAAAAAATCGTCGTCATCATCATCATGTGCCCTGCCGCATAGCATCGTCGATCATGGCTTTCCATATGAATCTATCTTTTGTCGCTGCAAACAGATCTCTCATCCTCTCTGTCTTCATCCACTCTGCAAGTCCGTCCAATATTTTATCCCTGGTGCTCTTTTTCCCTCCAGCTTTCCTGTTGTGACTAGATGCTCAAATTTCTCTTGCCTCATAAAATGTCCTATAAATGTTGCTAGTCTTTTCCTAATCTTCTTCATTAATGTTGTTTTTATGTCTGCCTCATTCAAGACTGTCCTTGCTTGTTTTCTTCGCTGTCCACGGAACTCTTAACATTCTTCTTAGAAACCACATTTCAGTGGTCTCGATCTTGTTTTGGCTTTGCATGTTGACTGTCCATGTTTCTTATCCATACAACAGTTTAAGAAAAACAACTATACAGTTCCCAAAAATCAAACACTCATACTTACATCCTGCAACTTTTTCTTGGCTTGCTTGGCCAGGTCTGACAAGTCTGCCGTGCTGTAACAAGACCAATTGTTAGTGATGAATACTGTCTATTGTCTGCATTGTATGACACCACATTATGAATATTCATTTGAAACTAGTTGCCATGGAGTAGTGGCTAGTGTAACAGACCACCAACTGGAAGATTGTAAGTTTGAATCCCCATCAGTCCCTTCAAAAATCATTGTGGGATTTTTTGGCGCTAACTGACTCCTACCAGGAGCTGAGCGTACTATGGACTCATTGGGAAGACTGGGACCACACAGTCAAGTCTCATCCACTTCACAGACGCGTCATTGAGGGTGTTGCTCAAATCTTCTGACCAGCATCGCAGGTGTCTGTATCTCTTGGTCCTGGCTGATGCCAGGATATATTATGATAGTAAGCGTAGAGTACAGCCCTGCCACACAGGCTCATACCCAGATGGAACTCCATAGCATCATAATCATCATTCTCATTGTCATCCTCATCGTTGTATTATAAAAACTGTGCCAGCTTCTGTGGCCATTAAGGTGGTGTAGAAAGTGGGAAACACACACACACACACACACACACACCACACACACACACAGTTTTAATATCTGTATTGACTGACTTTTCATTATGATTGTGTAAACATGTGATGGTGACCAGGTCTGACTGGCCCTAAGTCTGCCTACGTTCATCTTTGTATGTGCATGTATTAAAAGCTGTGTGGTGGTGGTGGTGGTCTTTGATTTAATGTCTATTCACTAAAGTGATTTTAGACAATAAAAATCACACACACACACACACACACACACACACACACACACACACACACACACACACACACACAGAGATTTTATTGTCTTTTATTTTCTATTTTATTTAGACAATAAAAGCTGTGTGTGTGTGTGTGTGTGTGTGTGTGTTGTGTGTGTGTGTGTGTATGTGTGTGTGTGTGTGTATGTGTGTGTGTGTGTGTCTGTGTGTGTATGTATATATATGTGTGTGTGTGTGTGTTGTGTGTGTGTTGTGTGTGTGTGTGTGTGTGTGTGTGTGTGTATGTGTGTGTGTTGTGCATTTATGTGAGTGTGTGTTGTGTGTTAGTGAGTGTGTGTGTTGTGTGTGTGTGTGTGTGTGTGTGGTGTGTGTGTGTGTGTGAGTGGTGTGGTGTGTGTGTGTGTGTGTGTGTGTGTGTGTGTGTGTGTGTGTGTGTGTGGTGTGTGTGTCGTGTGTGTGTGTCTGTGTCAGTGTCCATGATGTGTGTGCGTGCTTTGTGTTGTGTGTGCATATGTGGATGTATGTGTGTGCATATGTGATGTATGTCTGTGCAAATGTGATGTCTATATGTGTTGTGTGTGTAAGTGGGATGCAGATGTGTGTGAGTGCACTGTGCATGCACGCATGCATGCGTGTGTGTATGTGTGTGTGTGTTTGTTAGACAACTTACTGATCCCCCAGCTGAGGTATTTTAAAATGCTGTCCAACTCTGTGATCTGAAAAAACAACATAAAAACCCACTCATCTTCATGTCCTTACACATACAATAAATACATCCATCCAAATATTTAACCCTTTCATTCCCTCTGTGTATCCAACACCATCATACTTTGTCAACCATGACAGCAAAGCAAAGATTTAACCTTTTGATTACCTTATCCTATCCACCAGCTTCCTGGGTGAGGGGGAGTCAAAGGGTTAAATTTTTGCTTGTTGTGGATAGGGTGCGGGAGTCAAAAGGTTATGCGAAAACAATACACGCGGGGGAGGAAATAAACGAACAAAGGAGAAGGAATTTCATACAATTTACTCTTTTAGGACAAATCCCCTCATCAAGGGGTGTAAATTACAAAAATCATCATTTTTCTTTTTATTAATGAAATGTTTGTTCGTTCGTTATTTCTTTTAAATCTATTCACACATGCGCTTTTTAAGAGGTAAATCAAGTGCTTGAAGCAGTATATATATATATATATATCAATACAGGCTAAACATTTTGCAACAAATACATGAACAGATGAAATGAAAAGTCAACATATATCTACAAAATGTTCTTTACTTGATTAATTTGGTTCAATATTAATGTTGGCACCCACTTCAGGTGATATGGCCGACAGGGATAACCATCCCAGGGAAGTGGGGGGAAGGGGGACTTATCTAATCCTGTACTGACACCACCGGAACAACAATGATGTTAAGATGGGACAGTGAGAAGGCCAGTTTTAATGTAGCCCACCCCAGGATTCAAACCCACAACCATTAGCATGTGAGTCCAACACTCAACCAACTGAGCTACTGACGCCATATGTAAGACTTTATAGAACACATACAGGTGAATGGACCAGCAAGGCATCATGTCCCATCTTAATATCACTGCTGTTCCGGTGGTGTTGGTATAGAATTAGATAGGTCCCCCTTCCCCCACTTCCCTGGGATGGTTATCCCCATCGGCCATATCACTGAGGTGGGCAGGACGTAAAAGCAACCAAATCAATCAATCCTAGGATTCATAACTGGCCAAAATGACGGGACAGAAAAACATATAACAAAACACACAAACAAACAAAAATCTGACCACAAGAACAAGAACAGCAACAAATTATATTATGAGGGTGTTAAATAATAATACATACTCTTTACATCCAGCCCTTGCCCAACGACAGCCTACATAACAGATACTTGATACACGAATTAACATACCAATTCGATGATGCCAACATTAAATATCTGTTGAAAGAAACAACACAAGTCAGGTCACCACATTACCTGAAACCAGAAAAAACATGAAAAAAAGAATAAAAACGCGTATTTAATACAACAAGACAACACAGGAGCAAATTTTTGGCCAACTAGCCTTTGTCAAGCTTAAGATCACAAACAAACACACAACAGATACAAAAATCAGGAGAAAAAGACTGAAACTTCCCTGCTACTCCGTCCAGTGTGAGAAAAGGTGTTTGTATCTGGTGTTTGTTTGTTTGTGATCTTACATTTGACTTGGCCGAAAATTTGCGCCTATCTTGTCTTGTTGTATTAAATATGCATTCTTATTTTTTTCAATGTTTTTTCTGGTTCCTGTTTGCTTGAACACGGGCAGTCACACTTGTTTTGGATTTCGCACCACATTACCTGGTTTACGTCCACAGATATAGAAGGTCAGTCGGTCCGTCAGCTCATATTGTAGCTCTACCAGTCGGTCAGCCAGGTCTGTAAAGCCCTCATTTCTGCACACAGTCTCTGTTTTATGATTATCTATACACAAAGAACTCTATACAATTTTTCTACAGACGGAAAGCCAGGGACAAATAATAACAAGAAGAGAGACTGACTGAGTGAGATAACACCCACACCTTCCAAGCCATATTAACTCACTGGAGATGCTGTTTTCTGGAAGTTGCACTACCACAAAACATACAAACATTAGCTATTTTTGAAAAAAAACAAAAACAATTGTAATAAAACTGTATCTTAATTCAGACAACCAAATAAAATTTGTTAGAATGTACCTATCATCATACCAAGATAAGAAGCAAACTGTTCACATCTACATTTCTTATCTCAACGCATATTTGCGCACAACCTGGGAAAATCTTTGTGACACATGCTTACACATTTTTTTCAATATCCACAGCCAGAATCCATGAACTGTACTTCAAGAAACTATTTCACAGAATGTCAAAACTCACAGAACTGGAAAAAGTGAACAATTTGTTTTCATTCCACTCTCTTCACAGCGATTCCTCCAGTGTCTATCATCTGTGTTTTGCCGCCATTTTTGCATCTTGTTCACATGTATTAACCCTTTGACTCCTGCACCCTGTCCACCAGCATCCTGTATTGTCAAACATGCTAGCAAGCAAAAACTTAACCCTATGACTCCTGCACCCTGTTCACCAGCAGCCTTTGTACTATCCATCAGCTTCCTGCAGGAAGCTGGTGAATAGGGTCAGGGAGTCAAAGAGTTACGTTTTGGCAGTTGTTGGATAGGTGTGGGAGTCAAAGGTCAACTGTTTGAAAAACTATGGCTGTTGCGCTCAAAGACCATGTTGATGCTCCGGGAGAGATTATATCACAAGAAAATTAGTTTTTTCAATTTTCTATGGATAATCACACTTAGTACATAGTTTGTCTTTTCCCCCCATTATATACATCACCTTCATGGCCACAGTAGCTGGGACAATTATTGCTATGCTGTGGTGATGCTATCTATGGGGATGATACTCCTGATGCTAGGACTGAGACTGCGTACAGGAGTGCACTTTACGCATATTATTGTTATAATAATATAACAGTATCTCTCAGGCATGGTTGACATCTGGATATGTTATATATCCAGATGTCAACCATGCCTGAGAGATACTGACACCTGCGGTGTTGGTCAGAAGATTAGAGCAACATCCTCAATGATGCATCCTTGAAGTGGATGAGGCTCAACTGTGTGGTCTCAGTCTTCCCAATAAGCCCATAGCATGCTCAAAGTTATGCAGAAATGATTCCTCTATACGCCTGTATTAGTTCCCATAATCTCATCATCATCATCAGGTGCCCTGCCGCATGGCGTTGGCGATCATGGACTTCCATCTGTCTCTATCTCTTGTTGCCCCTAGCATCTCTCCCACCCCCCTCATCCCCAGCCACTCTGCACATTCGTCCAGCATTTTCTCCCTGGGTCTACCCGGTGCTCTCTTTCCCTCCAGCTTTCCCGTTGTGACCAGGTGCTCCAAATCCCCCTTCCTCATAAAATGGCCTATAAATGTTGCCTGTCTTTTCCTAATCTTACTTATGAGTGATCTACTTGTGTCTGTCTCCATCACAACTGTCTCATTTGTTTTCTTTGCTGTCCACGGACTCTCAACATTCTTCTTAGAAATCACATCTCGGCTGCCTCAATCTTGTTCTGGCTTTGTTTGTTGACTGTCCACGCCTCCTACTATGAACTCATTCATCTGTGCCCATTCTACAAGTTTCTCACCCCTTTCATTTTGCGTACCAAGGCCATGAGGTCCAACTATATCCTCCACCCTATCCTGTCCCACTTTAGCATTAAAATCTCCCATTATTACAGTAACTTCTTGTGATTTACATTGGACTTTGGCCATCTCTAATACTTCGTAGAAGTTGTCAATGTCTTCCTGAGTACTTGCGGATGTTGGTGCATACACCTGAATGATGTTGATATCAAATGGTTTGCCTCCCAACTTGACCAGCAAAACTCTGTCGGACACAGCCCAGTATCCCTTAACTGCTTTTGATTTGTCTTTGTCCATCATGATGCCTACTCCTCTTTCATGTGAGTTACCACCAAAGTATATCACTGTGTATTCTCCTGATGTTATCATGCCTGCCCCCTTCCATCTCACTTCCCCTAGTCCTAAAATACCAATGTTAAGTCTTTCCATCTCTGTTTTGATATTTTCTAATTTACCCTTCTGCAACAGTGTTCTTATATTCCATGTTGCAACTTTGATGTTTTTAAATCTGAGTTTAGGGTTCGCAGTAACTTGCTGACGGTCTGGTGTCACCTGCGCCGCATGACGGTCCCTACCGAAAGAAGCTGCTCCATAGGAGCGCCTATTCATGTCGTTGTCGTGATTTATTTTTCTGTTTCTGTCCATGATAACCTGGGAAAAATTACGATGGTGGTTTCCCGTTGCCTTCCATCAGTTTGTGTACGGTCTCTCCACTAGCCTTACTCTCTCCCGAGATGTCCACAAGGCAGTGAAGCTATTCACCCATAGCTTGGGGGTCTGGTTCGTGGGCACCAGGGCATATCCACATGCCGGGAAATGTCACAAAAACAATCTAACCGTAATTGTATGGAAATCAGGGGAAATGTCACTAAAACAATCTAACTGTAACTGCATGCAAATCAGGATATGCCCTTGGTCATACACTGTACATAGTTCTTATAATCTACAAGATAGGAAAGGTCACTAAAATAATCTGTGTACAAATCAGGAGATGCCCTTGATCATAAACTGTACATAGTTCTTCTAATCTACATGATAGGAAAGGTCACTAAAATAATCTGTATACAAATCAGGAGATGCCCTTGATCATAAACTGTACATAGTTCTTATAATCTACATGATAGGAAAGGTCACTAAAATAATCTGTATACAAATCAGGAGATGCCCTTGATCATAAACTGTACATAGTTCTTATAATCTACATGAATAATAATAATAATTACAATATTTATATAGCGCAAAATCTTGATAAAATCAAATCTAAGCGCTGAAGCAGACACACATGCAAGCACGCACGCACGCACGCACGCACACACACGCACGCACGCACACACACGCACGCACACACACACAGACACACACACGCGCATGGCTATAAATGGGGAGAAAGAATAAAAGCAATAAAAGCAAGAATAAAACCAATGGAAAATTATAGAGAGCATAGCATATACAATTATATATTATAACCATGTGATTCCCTCCGAGCGGAGACAGGCTGCAGAGGGGGGGGGGGGGGGGGGGTTGAGTGAGGTTAGGATTTTATGCGGAGGAGAAAAGGTGAGTTTTGAGAGCGGACTTGAAGGAGACAAAAGTAGGTTGCTGACGGACTGAGAGAGGAAGTTTGTTCCAGGAGAGTGGACCAGAAACAGAGAAGGCTCGTGGACCATAGGTATTGAGCTTAGTGCGTGGAAAGCGAAAAGTCAGAGGATCGGAGGCAGAGCGGAGGGTACGTGAGGGAAGATAGATCTCAAGTAGGCTTGACAGGTAATCGGGGGCTGCGTTATTGAGGCTTTTGTAGCACATGGTGTCTAGTTTGTACTGTATGCGCTTTGATACAGGGAGCCAGTGAAGTTGTGCCAGGAGAGGAGATATGTGGTCAGCTTTTTTCTTTTTGAGTACAAGGCGTGCAGCATTGTTTTGAATGCGCTGTAGGATGTGAATGGTGGAGGCAGGAAGACCAGACAGGAGTGAATTGCAATAGTCAATGCGAGACATTATGAAGGAGAGAACGAGTTTTGCAGTTGTTTCGACAGAGAGATACTTCCTGATCAGCCTTATACGATGAAGATGATAGTAGCAGGATCTGGCAGTTTGAGAAACAAAGTTGTTCATGGAGAGGGTAGAGTCAATGCAGACACCAAGGTTTTTAGCTGAATCAGAAATTGGGACTGATGTGTTACATAATGGGAGAGAAAGAGGAGGCAGCTGAGA
>JAPXFY010000022.1:39200129-39280129 GCA_030674185.1 Monoplex corrugatus
CTTTTTTACCAAGACTTCAGAAAGGCAAGAAGGCAAATTGGTCTTCAAGGGGTGGGGCCTGGGAAATCAACCTATCTCTCCAATGTTTTATACCAAAGCGGCCGGGCAATGCACTGTTCTTCATGATTTTCAACTACAGTGGGATCTTTAGCGTGAGCAAGCAGAAGGCACACATATCTGACTTGTTTTTCATCCCCTTCCGAAGGACTAGACCTTCGGTTCGATTCTGCGAACAAACTGAGGAGAAAACTTGAGGCCTGATCTGATCTGGACATTTGAGCAACACCCTCAATGACACATCAGTAAAGTGGATGAGACTTGTACGTGTGTGATCCCAGTCTTCCCAATCAGCCTACAGCATGCTCAACTCTGGGTATAACATGGTTCGGGCCAAAAAGTCCCTGAACAATTTTGACAGATCTGATACTGTGATAGGATTCAAGCCCAAACCTTCCAGAAATTAGTGTGTCGCGATAACAACTGCACCAAGGCGATCAGTTACTTTATAAATCTGTACCCAATTTAGAGAAATAAACAAAACATTCACCACTACAATGATAACAGATGTCAAATGGTGAATTTGTGACCATGTGGTTACCACACCTGTCTCAGACAAGAGAAGTTCAAAACATTCACCAACACAATGATTTCAGAGACAAAGAAAAATGTCGAAAATCTGCCAAAAATTGAACAATACCTATGCCTGTCAGATTAACTAACGTTACACTAAAACCTAAGGCAGAGACAAAGTTACTGGGAAAAGCATTCTTTTGCTGTCTCAGGACCATCAGCCTGGAATAGACTTCCACTCTCCTTAAGCTTAACACCTACACTTTCTGCTTTTAAAACTAATTTATAAACCCACCTCCTTTACCGACAATGAATTCTACAACTACTTCTTTCCCTCAGTTTGTGTACTTTTACCATTAAATACTGTGAGGTAGTCTTCGATTGTATGTGTACGCCTGGTACGTCAGTGTGTTCTGATTTGAATTGTCAAGATTTGGCGCCGTATAAGTACTGTAATTATTATTATTATTATTGTTATTATTATTATTATCATTATTATTATTATTAGCATTATCAGCATTATTATGTTATATTAGGTAAAGCCCCTTGGTAGTGAGGCCACCATTCCAAACAGCTGGTCGCAGTGGTAGATAAATGGTCTTTAGATATGGAGGATAGCTGCGAAATAAGCCAGGCTAGTCTGGACAAAGGGGAATTAGAGCACCTGGTCACAACAGGAAAGCTGGAGGGAAAGAGAGCACCAGGTAGACCCAGGGAAAAAATATTGGACGGACTTGCAGACTTGAACAGTGGCTGAGGACAGAGAGGGTGGAAGATGTGCTTGCGGCAACAAGGGATAGATGCATATGGAGGGCCATGATTGCCAACACCATGTGGCAAAGCACTTGATGATGAAGATGTCTAGACAAATAGGCAGACTGTCCTGGACCAAATGGCGATTGTTTCTATCAGTGCTGGTGATTGTTCCTCCAGGAGGGCGGGGTAGCATTTAGCAAAGCCACACTTGAAAACACCCTACATGTCTTATGACAGAGCCATCAGATGGATAATGGCCACCCAGAACTCTATGATGGGGCCATCAGATGGATAATGGCCACCCAGAACTCTATGATGGAGCCATCACATGGATAATGGCCACATAGAACTCTATGATGGAGCCATCAGATGGATAATGGCCACCTAGAACTCTATGATGGAGCCATCACATGGATAATGGCCACCTAGAACTCTACGACAGAGCCATCAGATGGATAATGGCCACCCAGAACTCTATGATGGAGCCATCACATGGATAATGGCCACATAGAACTCTATGACGGAGCCATCAGATGGATAATGGCCACCCAGAACTCTATGATGGAGCCATCACATGGATAATGGCCACATAGAACTCTATGATGGAGCCATCAGATGTATAATGGCCACCCAGAACTCTATGATGGAGCCATCACATGGATAATGGCCACATAGAACTCTATGATGGAGCCATCAGATGGATAATGGCCACCCAGAACTCTATGATGGAGCCATCACATGGATAATGGCCACCTAGAACTCTATGACAGAGCCATCAGATGGATAATGGCCACCCAGAACTCTATGATGGAGCCATCACATGGATAATGGCCACCTAGAACTCTATGACGGAGCCATCAGATGGATAATGGCCACCCAGAACTCTATGACGGAGCCATCACATGGATAATGGCCACCTAGAACTCTATGATGGAGCCATCAGATGGATAATGGCCACCCAGAACTCTATGATGGAGCCATCACATGGATAATGGCCACATAGAACTCTATGACGGAGCCATCACATGGATAATGGCCACCCAGAACTCTATGATGGAGCCATCAGATGGATAATGGCCACATAGAACTCTATGACGGAGCCATCACATGGATAATGGCCACCCAGAACTCTATGATGGAGCCATCAGTTGGATAATGGCCACCCAGAACTCTATGATGGAGCCATCAGATGGATAATGGCCACTTAGAACTCTATGACGGAGCCATCAGATGGATAATGGCCACCCAGAACTCTATGATGGAGCCATCACATGGATAATGGCCACATAGAACTCTATGACGGAGCCATCAGATGGATAATGGCTACCTAGAACTCTATGACGGAGCCATCAGATGGATAATGGCCACTTAGAACTCTATGACGGAGCCATCAGATGGATAATGGCCACCTAGAACTCTATGATGGAGCCATCAGATGGATAATGGCCACCCAGAACTCTATGATGGAGCCATCACATGGATAATGGCCACCTAGAACTCTATGACGGAGCCATCAGATGGATAATGGCCACCCAGAACTCTATGATGGAGCCATCAGATGGATAATGGCCACATAGAACTCTATGATGGAGCTATCAGATGGATAATGGCCACCTAGAACTCTAACACCCTGTATGTCTTATGATAATGCCGTCAGATGGATAATGGCCACGTAGAACGCTATGACAGAACCATCAGATGGATAATGGCCACCTAGAACTCTATGATGGAGCCATCAAATGGATAATGGCCACCTGGAACTCTATGACAAAGCCATCAGATGGATGCCACCTAGATCTCTATGATGAAACCAGCAGATGGATAATGGCCGCCTAAAACTCTGACATTCTGAGTTCACTGTAGAAGTCTTTTGACCATGAGCTTGGGACAGGATAATCCCCTGCAGAAAACCTAGAGGGCTAAAGTCAGAGGTACTGGGACTACAGGTATTTTTTTACAAACCATCGTACCTTGCATATTAACCCTTTGACTCCTACACCCTGTCCACCAGCATCCTGCATTGTCAACCACGCTAGCAAAGAAAAAGCTTAACTTTTTGACTCCTTCATCCTATCCACTTTGGACATGCTATGAGACATCAGAGCTTACCATGTAATGAAGACTGTGGCCCAGGGCAAAACGGAGGGCAAGAGATGACAAGGAACACCGCAAACTTCCTATGTAGAGAACATAGCTAGGTAGACAAAGCTGCCGAAAGATGAAACCTACAGAAGGGCTGTAGACAGAATGGGATGGAGACAGCTGACGGGGCATGCATCAGTGGCTGCCATCAAGTGACCCTATCCACCAGTTTCCTGAATGAAGCTAGTGGATAGGGTGAGGGAGTCAAAGGGTTAAACTTTTGCAGTTGGTGGGTAGGGTATGGGAGTCAAAGGGTTAACGCAAACGTCTGCATGAGCAACCACATCAGACAAGAATGGTGATTGCCCGTTGAGGCCCCTCAAGGGTAAAGCATCACCGTATCCTGCTCTTCAACAGGATTCAACCTCAGCTACTGGATGTCCCTCCCATTCATCTCATTGCACCAGAAGATGTGGAGGGAAACCTATTGGCTGACCACTAAGCTCCATGGCAATGGGTAGAAACAGGCGGGAAAACTATGGCTACATTCATTGTTAAGTGTGGCTTGACTATGTAGATGGAGATGAATGGCAGAATGGTTCAGACGTTCGCCTGCCAATAACTAAACTGTATACTACGTGGAGTTCATGTGTCAACATTGTCTTTTCATATGTGTAAAAATTTTTCTACTAATCAGTCTTCATTGCCACACTGTATGTTAGATGTCCGTTTGTTGTGAAACAAAAGATGAATAAAAAAGAAAAGTTAAAAAAACACAAACAAACAAAAATTGAGGTTCCAGGGTTTGTTCCCCGCTGAGGCCTCGACTTTTCTCCTCAGTCTGACCGGAAAATCGAACTGAATGTCTAGTCCTTCGGAAGGGGACTAAAAAGGAGTCGGACCCATGTGCCTTCTGGACCGCACTTGCTGAAGATCCCACGACAAGTGAAAAATTGTGAGGAGCAGGGCATTTACCCGGCTGCCCTGGTACAAAACATTGGAGAGATAAGTTCATTTCCCAGGTCCTTCCCCAAGAAGGCCAATTAGCCTTCTTGCCTTTCTGAAGTCTTCATTAAAATAAAAAGATGGGTGGCACTGCACTGTGGCTACATGCCTTCAAAGAAGACAGCAGCCTGAGAGTTTCACATGGTAAATCCATTGTGACAACAGAAATGAATACGAATAAGAATATGAACATAAACATGCATATGAATATGAATGAACAGAAGAAGAAGAGAAGATGAGACAACACAGCTGGAATGAAGACAATGACAGAAGAAACACCATACCTTGCTGACATCGTCCAAGGAACTGGCCTCGCTGTCCTTCTGTTTGTTGATAAAAGACAGGAACTGGTACTTGGCGCGGATAAAGTCCGACTTGTTTGGGCTGAAAATAAAATATGAGATGAGAATAATTCAACTGGTGACAAATACTGTACTTGTTATAAATAAAACAAGCGATGGCAACAATTCAACAGGTGACAAATATCGTACTTGTTATATCAGTTTACTATGAAACAGACTGACACGGAGCATGGTACACATACATAGAGGCACGAATGCATACTCTCGAATCACAGTCACAAGCAGGAGCATGCACGCACACGTACACACATGCGTGGTACACACACATATGCACAGGCACAGGCATGCATGCACACACACACATACACACACACACGCAAACATACATATACACATACACACACAAAAACAAACACACACACACACACACACACATATATATATATAAATTACACACACACACTCACACACTCAGAGACATACACACATATACACACAAAAACAAACATACAAACACACACACACACAAACAGAACAAACAACACAAACACACACACACTGATACACACACACATACACACACAAACACATAAAAACAAACACAACACACACACAAATACATACACACACAAAAATACACACACACACACACATGTGCACACACACACACACACACACACACACACACACACACACACACACACACACACACACACACACACACACACACACACACACAATATCACCACACAAAATCAACTGTATAAATTCCCAACACAGCTACACTCACTGCAGTGGGTCTCGAGGTCCCGGCTTTTTTCGTCCATGACGGTTCTGAGAGGGGTCCAACATGGTGTGCTCCCAGATGTTGTTGGCGCCGCTGGTGGCAAGCAGGTACACCATCTGACACAACCAACAGTCATACAGATACATTGTTATAATCACTTTTGTTTAAAGCCCAGCTGACTGTATAAACCTACGACAGGGCTATGACCATTTCCAAACATACACAATACTTCAACAAGAAAACAAGGAAAAGAAAATAAAGTACACATATCAATGCATTTGTGCACATAATCTAAGGAGATGCCCCTGGCTTTGACCACTCCATCCAGTTTATCACACAGGTCCGTCCAATTTATCACACATGGGATTTTAAAAACATACCTGAATACAAATACAAACATAGCTAAGGAAACTAAAAGAAAAACATACTATATAAAAACAGGCCTAAATGACCAAAAATTGCTTCTGCATATATATCTCAATTCCCTAGAGCCAAAAATGCAATTAATACATATACCCAATTGTCAATCCTAAAGCAAAGTACCTAAGACTTTATCGAACATATACAGGTGAATGGACCAGCAAGGCAGAAAATGATGTCAAAGGAGCAAGGAAGAAAGAAAGAGTGACAGAAAAGAGGAAATTTCTAGCACAGAATTTCCAGAAGGCGGGTTTGCTATTTGTACTGAAAGAACCCCTGGCATCCCCAGGGGGGAACACACAGATACATACACAATACATTATTATCAACAAACAATATCGGATGGCCAAAACCAACCGACAGATACATACAGAATGAATTAAAATTAAAGAACAATGATAGCTGGCCTCACCATCTGACATAACCAAAACACGGACAGATATATATCCCAGGTTCAGCTTCATAACACACACACACACACACACACACACACACACACACACACACACACACACACAACACACACAAACACATACACACACAAATACACAAACACACACATATACACACACACATACATACACACACACACACAATACATACACACACACACACAAACACACACACAGACACACACACACATACACAAACAAACACACATACACAAATAAACACAAATACACATACACACACTCATACACAGACACACACATACACACAGAGAGACAGACACAAATAAACATAACCACACGTACACTATACACACACACACTCACACACAGACACACAGAGAGACAGACACACACACACACATACACATGTATACACACACACACACACATACATACACACACATACACAACATACACACACACATATACACACACACATATACACACAAACACATACACTCAAACATATACACACACATACACACACACACAAACGCACACACCAAACACACACCCTACACACAAATACACACCCAAACCCACACCCACACAGCATATCTTACAGCATGCTGACTAGGACTCCACTGCCCCTTTTTCAAAGACTTGATGATAGAGATGTGACGACCCAGACTGCGATGGACACTGCAGCATTCATCGCAAATCAACACACCCCTGTTCACCGATGCCCATGTGGGATCTGTAACACAAATACATAATAATATGAACAAAATAATCCCTTCTTTTACATAAGGTTGAAATTACCAGTAGTACTGTATAGCGCTACGAACAAAATAATCCCTTATTTTACACAATGTTGAAAGACACTACCATACTATTGTATAACAATGCAAACAACAAAATAAATTTTAATAATCCCTTCTTTTATACAAGGTTGACATTACCAGTGCTACTGTATAATAATATAATCAAATAATCCCTTCTTTTACATAATGTTGAAATTACCAGTACTAAAACATAAACACAAGTACAAACAAAATAATCCCATCTTTTAATTTTACACATGATTGAAATTGCCAGTACTACTGTATTAGTAGTGTATAACAATACAAACAAAATAAACCCTTCTTTTATACAAGGTCGAAATTACCAGTACTACTGTATATCTCAATATGAACGAAATAATCCCTTCTTTACATAAGGTTGAGATTACCAGTACTACTGTATAACAATACGAAAATAATCCCTTCTTTGCATAAGGTTGAAATTACCAGTACTACTGTATATCTCAATATAAATGAAATAATCCCTTCTTTACATAAGGTTGAAATTACCAGTACTACTGTATATCTCAATATGAACGAAATAATCCCTTCTTTACATAAGGTTGAAATTACCAGTACTACTGCATAACAATACGAAAATAATCCCTTCTTTTACACAAGGCTGAAATTACCAGTATTACTGTATAACAACACGAAAATAATCCCTTCTTTTATAAAGGTTGAAATTACCAGTACTACTGTATATCTCAATGATGAACGAAATAATCCCTTCTTTACATAAGGTTGAAATTACCAGTACTAATGTATATATCTCAATATGAACGAAATAATCCCTTCTTTACATAAGGTTGAAATTACCAGTACTACTGTATAACAATACGAAAATAAATCCTTCTTTACACAAGGTTGAAATTACCAGTACTATTGTATAACAATACGAAAATAATCCCTTCTTTTACACAAGGCTGAAATTACCAGTACTACTGTATAACAACACGAAAACAATCCCTTCTTTACATAAGGTTGAAATTACCAGTACTATTGTCCCTTCTTTTACACAAGGCTGAAATTACCAGTACTACTGTATAACAACACGAAAACAATCCCTTCTTTCCATAAGGTTGAAATTACCAGTACTACTGTATAACTCAATACAAACAAAATAATCCCTTCTTCTATATATATAAGGTTGAAATTACCACTTCCCCTGTGTATAACAATACAAAAATAATCCCTTCTTTTACACAAGATTGAAATTACCAGTACTACTGTATAATACTACAAACAAAATAATCTCTTCTTTTACACAAGGTCCAAATTACCAGTACTGCTGTATAATATTACAAACAAAATATTCTCTTCTTTTACACAAGGTTGAAATTACTAGTATTACTGCATAACAACATGAACAAAATAATCCCTTCTCTTACACAAGGTTGAAATTACTAGTATTACTACATAACAACATGAACAAAATAATCCCTTCTCTTATACAAGGTTGAAATTATCAGTACTAAAATATAACAATACAAACAAAATAATCTCTTCTTTTACACAAGGTCGAAATTACCAGTACTACTGTACAACAATACGAACATAATAATCTCTTCTTTTACACAAGGATGAAATTACCAGTATAACAATATGAACAAAATAATCTCTTCTTTTAGACAAGGTTGAAATTACTAATATTACTGTATAACAATACGAACAAAATAATCCCTTTTTCTACACAAGGTTGAAATTACCAGTACAACAATGAACAGCTACCTACATCGTTACTGTTATTTTTGTTTCAAGCCCAGCCAGCTCCATAGAGCCAAAAACAGAGCTATAAGTATAACTGTTTCAAAACATACACAATACTTTAACAGGAAAAAAGGAAGAGAAAATTAAGTACACATGTCAGTGCTTTTGCACACATAATCTAAGAAGATGCCTCTGGCATTGACCACTCTGTGCAATTTATTGCACAGGGGATTAAAAAAAAACGAATACAAATTGAAACACAAGTAAGGACACTAAAAGTAAAACATATAAAATGGGCCTACACTATCTAAAATTACTTCCGCATATCTCACTTCCCTAGAGCCAAAAATGCACTTAATACATGTACCAAATTATCAATCCTAAGAGAAGAAATGACAGAAAACAAAGAAGGAAGAAAGAAACAAAGAGAGTGACAGAAAAGAGGAAATTTCTAGCACAGAATTTCCAAAAGGTGGGGATACAATTTATACTGAAAGAACCTCCGGCACCCCCATACACATACATAAAGACATTTATAACACTAATAATGGTATACTAGCATTACTACATAACCAAGTTCAGGTTCATATTGCTTATAGCCCAGCCGACTACTAGAGCAATCATCATCATCATCATCATCAGGTGCCTTGCCGCATGGCATTGGCGACCATGGACTTCCAACCATCTCTCTCGTTGCCCCCAGCATCTCCCCCACCCTCCTCATCCCCAGCCACTCTGCAAGTCCATCCAGCATTCTCTCCCTGGGTCTACCTGGTGCTCTCTTTCCCTCCAGCTTTCCCATTATGACCAGGTGCTCCAAATCCCCCTTCATCATAAAATGGCCTATAAATGTTGCTTGTCTTTTCCTAATCTTCCTTATGAGTGATCTACTTGTGTCTGTCTCCATCAAGACTGTCTCGTTTGTTTTCTTTGCTGTCCATGGAACTCTCAACATTCTTCTGAGAAACCACATCTTGGTTGCCTCAATCTTGCTCTGGCTTTGCTTGCTGACTGTCCACGCCTCGCATCCGTACAACAGTATTGGTTCTATATAACATTCAAGGACTCTCTTTCTGATGTTAATTGATCTAGGCATTTGTTGGTAAGAATGCTTTTCATCTTCTTCAATGCTGTTTTGGCTTGGCCGATTCTGCCAGCTATTTCCGATGTGCATCTGCCGTCTGATGAAATGACCGTTTCCAGGTATTTGAACTTATTAACCTGTGTCAAGGTTGTGCTATTTGCTGTTATTTTGCATGGGATTTCATGTTTTTTACTGATCACCATGACTTCAGTCTTCCTGCTGTTTAGTTCCAACCCTTTACCTTTGCTTTCTATTTCTAGTATATTCACAAGGTTTTGTAGGTCCCTTTCATTTTCTGCAATTAGCACGGTGTCATCTGTGTACCGAATGTTGTTTATCATTTTCCCTCCAACCTTTAATCCAGGGTCTTCTTCTAGGTTTCTCATGTTTTTGCTATATACATATAGTGAAAACAGATCTGGTGACAAAACACAACCCTGTCTGACTCCTCTTTTGATGTTTTGGAAAGAGCTTACATTGTTTTCTATTCTCATTGCAGCTGTTTGTTCCCAGTACACATTCCTGATTATTCGTAGATCTTTTCCATCAACATTGAGTCTCTCCAGTTGGTTGATCAATTCTTCATGTCATACCCAATCGAAAGCCTTGGCATAGTCAATAAAGCATTTATACAAATCCTTATTCATCTCAATTGACCTCTCTATGATACATTGATAGTTCTTAGGATGTATATATGGCATTAATAGTTCCTTTCCCTTCCACAAAACTAGAGCCATATCAGAGCTAACACCACATTTAAAACAACATCCAAGTTCAGGTTCATATTGCTTATACTTTATAGCTGACTACTTGAGCCATATCAGGGCTAACACTACATTAAAAACAACATCCAAGTTCAGGTTCATATTGCTTATAGCCCAGCCCACTGCTAGAGTCACATGACAGCTAACACCATGTTAAAAACAACACCCAAATTCATGTTCATACTGCTTACACTATAGCCCAGCCGACTACTACAGCCTTATCAGGGCTAACATCAAGTTAAAAAACAACATCCAAGTTCAGGTTCACACACACACATACACACACAATTACTGAGTTAACAGACATATATTCAAATACACCCAAACATGCAGTACTCATGTACACAGAGAAAGAGAGAGAGAGGGAGAGGGAGAGGGAGAGGGAGAGAAAGTTAATAAATACATTCAAATACAAACCAATATTACAATTGACATACACATGTATACACACACAAAGTTATTGAGTTAACAAACACATTTAAATACACACAAACATCCATACACACACACACACACACATGACATACAATGTAACAAGTACACATGATACACATTTTTACAAGCAAATTCAAACACACAGAACATGGTAACATAAAACCAAATAAAGACATGAATATATATGCACTGAATTAATTGTTACTACTTTACTTGGACATCATAATGTACTGCAGGCCTACTCTACAATGTGCTACACAAAGAGAGAGAGAGAGAGAGAGAGAGAGAGAGAGAATGTCAGATCTGTCATGCACAATACAGCCTTCGAATATATACCGAAACAGAAACGTTTTTTTGTTTTAGAAAATATTACTACTGCCAGATACGAAGACTTATGCTTAAAACTGCTGTGCTGAACAAACTAAAAGAACGCCAACTGAACTGGTGAGGAAAGAAGCTGACCAAAATAAGACACAAAAGACATTATATAACAAAATCAACAACAAGAAGTTTCACGCATACCTGGCGCTGAACAGTCGGCACACACGGGTGGGGGTCGCACCCCGCCCCTGGACATGGTCATTTCTGACGTACGATCCGGTTGGACTCAAATGACCAAATCACTCCTGTAAGCTCTTCAACACCAACACACCTTTCCCCAAATATTGTAGGAAAAGGGCTCATTTAAACGTGATCGTTTTCACAGCGAAACTCGAAACCGTAAACTTGTCGAAACAGCTCGGCAAAACGCCGCACACACACTGCACGGCAAGTTCCAAGTTTGGTTTCAGATGTTCGGCAGACGACAGTACGGCACACGTGTTCTACTCGTCGTCAAAGCTTTGAATTGTGTGAGGTGTTCCGACAGACGAACATGATTTTGCAAGTTTAGATCTGATCATGATCTGTTGCTCTTTCCAAACACCATCACAACTCACATTTTCGTGCGACAAGTTCCTGAATCCTGCCACCAACTTGGAACCATCAGCATCGAGGAAGTCGTGAAGGAAAGCCAGGGTGGGGCTGCTCGATTGACATTTTAATTTCTGATTCATTTTATCCATCATCTTTTCTGTCTGTAATCAAACATATATTCAATGTTGATTTTATCAGTAATTTGAGTGATATTTTACGACAAGCGTTCATTGGCAGGTGACCCTGAGGTCAGGGGGTGAGAGGTCAACTCAGGTCGGCTGAGGTCAAGTTAACCTTTGATAAAGGGGTCAAACGATTTATCAATGCATGCGACCATTGATGCCAGCTAAACTTCACGACGTAAATAGCAAATTGACCTTTCTCAACACTGCGCGGTAATATTTGGAAACGTTCGCGACATAAATGCTAAATCGCGTATATTCAAAAAACCACATCAAATGATCTTTTTTTCAGAAACATCCACAAAATCACTGAGATTTGGTCCTAAATGTATATAACTTTTCTTGGTCGTGTGTGTGTGTGTGTGTGTGTGTGTGTGTGTGTGTGTGAGAGAGAGAGAGAGAGAGAGAGAGAGAGAGAGAAAGAGAGAGAGAGAGACAATGTGTGTGTGTGTGTGTGAGTGTGTATGAGAGAGAGAGAGAGAGAGAGAGAGAGTGTGTGTGTGTGTGTGTGTGTGTTGGCATCTCACTAAACTGTTTCATTTTGAAATTGTACTTATTTGTAATGCATTTGTTTTTTCCGTTTCTGAATTGGATTATTATTACTACTATTGATAAAACATCAGTACAGCAATGATAATATTTACCAGAAGATAAAAAGTTATTGTTGTTGTTATTGCTGCTGTTGTTTTTGATGATGATGATGGTGGTGGTGGTAGTGGTGGTGGTGGAGGAAGTGATGATGATAGTGATGATGCTAACGATGGTGGTGGTGATGATGATGAGAATGATGATGATGATGATGACGACGACGACGACGATGATGAAATCTGGGAAATAAAAGGGGATTTAACAAATAAACAACAAAGAAAAGATGAAAAATAAAAACTGCAACTGTGATCATTTTTGTCCTACTGCGGAAGTTAATTACTTTATTGTTGAAATTAATCAGAAAGGGGAAAAATGTCAGAAAATTTTCATAGAATTTATTTTTGTTCTTGCGTTTGTGTTAGAAATTGTTTGGTTAACATTCAAAGAATTTATGCGAATTTACACCCCGGTGTTTTCAAAGGAAAATAATTCATGAATATGAATGGCATTACTTTACTTTGTTTCTCTCCCCTCGTACCTGAGATGTCACTTGGAGACGAAGCTAAGGACATGCAGGTAGATAAGAGTCACGGTGTAGATGATAATAATAATGATAATAATAAGAAGAAGAAGAAGAAGAATAACAATAGTAATATTAATAATAATAACAATACTTATAAGACGTCAAATCTTGATTCAAAAATGAAACCACGGTACGCATCATTCACTTAAGTAATCACCAACAATGACCAAACCTCCGGGGCACAAAGCACATGCAAAATGGAAGGGGGAAGGCAGGAGGGGAGTAGGGCGTGTGACTCCTGACCCAAGCCGTCATCCTCCCTCTATCACACACACACACACACACACACACACACACACACACACACACACACACACAGATGACGGTTAGTGGTTCATAACGAACCCGTCTGCCATATCGCTTATGTGGGTGCGGACATTAAACTCCAAACAAACAAACACAGATGACGAGTTTGGATACACTCAAGCCTCTTTGATGAATGACCCTTGACCCACCTTGTCATCTTTCCTGTCACACTCACATATTCTCTCTTTTTCTCTTTCTGATTCTTATGTGTTTGTTTGTCTGTTGTTGTTGTTGTTGTTGTTGTTGTTGTTGTGTGTGTGTGTGTTTAAACCATTTTGACCAAGACTTCAGAAAGGCAGAAGGCTAATTGGGCATCAAGAGAAGGGACCTGGGAAATGAATCTGTCTTTCCGGTAATTTTTTTGCCAGGACAGCCAGGTGAATGCCCTGCTCTTCACGATTTTCAACTGCCATGGGATCTTTAGCATGAACAAGCCAGAAGGCACACAGATCCGACTCATTTTTCGTCCCCTTCCAAAGATGTGGAGTATGTCTGCCACTCCATCTATCTAGTACTGTCGTGGTCTTCATCTGGCTCAGAAGCCCATGCGTCTTCATCTGGCTCAGAAGCCCATGCATTTGGTGTTGTAAGCTCAAATGGGTGGCTGGTTGACTGGCATCTTGGTCAGGTGGCCAGACCTTTAGATCTGCTGTCATGTGATGTGTCTGTCGACAAGCGTTTTTCCAAGGATCTCTCTGGTCTTTTCATTTCTAGCCATGTCTCTTCTGGTGTTGTCTGCTGCACTTCTGCTCATCTCACGGTTTGTGGTCTTTCTCTCATGTGTTCTGTTTGGTGTTATACTTATAGTATGGTATGGCATTGGTAAATCAGTGTCAATATGCAAGTACACAGACTGCTCATAAGCCTGGCTTTGAATGGCTAAGCTGTGAATAGGCACTGTCCATCTTTTGCAGAAAAGTGGACATTTCTAGCACAGAGGTGTGAGGAAACTATGTATATCCCCACAATGGTGAATCAGAAAGCACATAACGTTATTCATACACACACTGACGTACATCTTTCATGTATTGGCACAAAGTCACCGTATGCAGACAAAGCATCATGTTCTTATGAGTTTATTTGTCTTCAAAGATACTCATGCATAGTATTACTATTAGTAACACATGATTTGGTTAGTTATCTAACACACACATACACACACACAGCAACACAGGCAGACAGACTACTCCATACGCCCTTAGATCCTTCAAGTTTCATCAGATAGATAACTGATATCACATTCTGAGAACTTTGGAAATCGAAAACTTCACACACACACACACACACACACACACACACACACACACACACACACACACACACACACACACACACACACACACACACACACACTCGTCTAAAAGCACATATGTGAATAGACGTTAAAAGAAATAATGAACGAACACACACACACACACACACACATATTCCCTATTCAAATCTTTGTTTGTATGTAAATTGTGATGTATGATATGCGAATAGTTCATAATTTGTGAGGAATTTTGATTGTCAAGGTATTAATGCTGTAATACTGAAGTTGTAATGTTTTTCCAGTATATGGATTAGAATTTTTCTGTTTTTATCTTCATTCAAAATATTGATTATAATTTTATGTACAACTATTGCATGCATAAACACACACACACGCATGCAAACATAGCACACGCACACACACACACACACTCTCTCTCTCTCTCTCTCTCTCACACACACACACACACATTCTTACAAACACACGCGCACAGCAACGCACACGCACGCACACACACATGTACACACACACGTACGCAAGCACACACACGCAGCAATATATAAACACAGTATGCCTCTTTATTCATATGAAAAATCTGTTAATCTTTCTTCATTACATAAGTCAGTGTTTAAATTTTAATATTCTGTGGTTTCTTATGTGTCTTCTTACTTGTATAGCTTTAATATTTGTTGTTATCTTATTGTGTATGTAATTGTGAACATTTTTTATCACCTTTTGCCTTTCTTGCGAAATGTAAAGCGCTGGTGAGCATGTTTTTATATGGAATATGCGCTATACAAATAAACATTATTATTATTATTATTATGTTCTTCAAATTTAATAAGACTGTTATCACATTTTGTGTACTTCAGAAGTTGAATATCTCTCTCCCTCTCTCTCTCTCTCTCTCTCTCTCACACACACACACACACACACACACACACACACACACACACACACACACACACACACACGTGGGGGCACACACACACACACACACACACACACACACACACACACACACACACACACACACACACACACACACACCTCATGTTATTCAAATTTATTAAGACTGATATCACATTTCATGTACTTCAAGAGTTCAATATGTCATACACACACATACACACACGCATACACACACACATTCTGTGTTTTTCAAATTTATATACACACATGCACGCATGCACGCACACACACACACACACACACACACACAAACACACACACACACAAACACACACACACACACACACACACACACACACACACACTCGTCTACAAGCACATATGTGAACAGATGTTAAAAGAAATAACGAACGAACACACACACACACATTCGTCTACAAGCACATATGTGAATACACGTTAAAAGAAATAACAAATGAACTCACACACACACAAATTGTGTTTTTCAAATTTACTGATGTCACATTTTGTGCACTTCAAAAAGTTGAATATTTCCTACACACACACACACGCACGCACGCATGCACGCACGCACGCACACACACACACACCTTGTGTTTTTCAAATTTGTTAAGACTAATATCACATTTTGTGTACTTTAAAAGTTGAATATTTCTTACACACACATACACACATATGCGCGTGCACACACACACACACACCTTGTGTTCTTCAAATTTATTAAGACTGATATCACATTTCAGGAAAGCTGGAGGGAAAGAGAACACAAGGTAGACCCAGGGAGAAAATATTAGATGGAATTGCAGGGTGGCTGAGGACAGAGAGGGTGGAAGATGTACTTGCAGCGACAAGGGATAGATTCATATGGAGAGCAACGATTGCCAATGCTATGCGGCCGGGCACATGATGACGATGATGATATCACATTTTATGTAGGGGCCTACTTCAAAAGTTAAATATTTCACACACACACACACACACACACACACACACACACACACACACACACACACACACACACACACACACACACACACACACACAAACACACTTTGTGTTCTTCAAACTTTATAAGACTGATAATACTGATATCACATTTTGTGTACCTCAAAATTTGAATACCACAATATAACATATACATGATCACACTTTTGAGGACACCATCAATAACAGGACATTAACCCTTTGACTCCCGCACCCTATCCACCAGCTTCCTGCAGGAGTCAAAGAACTGGTGGATAGGGTGCAGGAGTCAAAGGGTTACGTCTTTGCTTTACTAGCATGGTTGACAATACAGGATTATTATTATTATTATTAAGGGCATTTAGAGCGCCTAATCTTTCTGGAAAGCCCTAAGCGCTTACAAACTGTACAATACACATTACATCGAACATAGAAACATAGGCCTAATATAATTTTTATCATACATGGCGGACCTCTGTCACTCCATCCCACAAGCACATACACACCGTTAATAATATCAAATATTAGTACCTACTCTCTGGCACACACACACATATCCTCCTCCCACCCCGAGACATATCTATAGGCGCACAGCAATAACATACACAGAAGCACGCTAGCGCGCAGACAGCATAGCTCTTTTAGGTTAATAAATTTCAGAGAGGAAAGAGATGCGTTTTCAAGCCAGATTTAAATGACTGAAGACTTGTTTTGTGCCTCAGCGGGTAGGGAAGTGAATTCCATGAGAAAGGGGCTTGAAAAGAAAAGGATTGCTCACCATATGATTTTGTTCGAAAAGTTGGGATTCGAAATAAGCGGGTATCGGCTGAGGTACGAAGATGACGAGATGGAACGTATAGTTGAAGATATTCAGACAGGTAAGAGGGAATAGAATTGTCGAAGTATCTGAAGCACTGAACAGCAATTTTATGTTGGATCCTTTTCAACACAGGTAACCAATGCAAGTCTTGGAGAAGAGGAGAGACATGCTGAAATTTGGAAGACCGAAATACTAGCCGAGCGGCATGGTTCTGTACTTTCTGAAGTTTGTCAAGGAGCTGTTTTGGGGAACCAGACAGAAGGGAATTACAATAGTCAAGACGAGAAAGAACAAAAGCACAAACTAATATTTTAGTAGCTTCGAGAGTAAGGAGATGACGGATGGAACCTATTCTACGAAGTTCAAGGTAACAGACACGACAGATGTTTGAGACATGCTGCTGAAAGTTAAGAGTGTTGTCGATGGTGACACCTAGATTCTTAACTTTTTGGGAGAGGGTGATGTCTGTCCCATTCAGTGATATGGAAGATGGAATTAAGTCACAGTTGAGAAGTTTTTTAGGAGTAATGAAAATCATTTCAGTTTTGTCTTGGTTTAGTTGTAATTTGTTACAAGTCACCCAGTCTTTCACGTCGGAAATGCAGGCTTTAGTGGTTTGTACGATGTTGTTTACATTAGAGATGGGACCAGAATTGTAAATTTGATTGTCATCTGAGAAGCTATGATGTGATACAGAATGGCGGAGAATAATATTTGCGAGAGGCTGCGTGTACAAAACAAAGAGAACTGGACCCAGGACGGATCCTTGAGGAACGCCATATCTGAGGGCTGAGGGAGGTGAGGGCAAGCCATTTACAGATACAGTCTGTGTGCGGTCAGAGAGATATGACTGAAACCAGGAGAGAGCGGAGCCAGAAATTCCGTAGCAGTTGTGGAGGCGCCAAAGCAGTATCTCATGGTCTATAGTGTCGAAGGCAGCAGACAAATCTAAGAGAGAGAGAAGAGAAATGTCACCATCATCAAGGGATGTCAGAAGATCGTTCACAATTTTCAATAAAGCAGTTTCAGTGCTATGTCCTGATCTATATGCTGACTGATTGGGATATAATAAATGGTTTGATTCAAGATGTTCTAGAAGTTGGTGTAAAATAATTTTTTCAGTTACCTTGGAAAGAAAGGGGAGATTGGAGACAGGCCGGTAGTTTTTGAGAATATCTGGATCAAGAGAAGGTTTCTTTAGGAGAGGTTTGACAATAGCTGATTTGAATGAGCTTGGGAAGATGCCTGACACCAGTGAATGATTGATGACAGATGTAAAGAATGGGAGTAGAGTATCCAAACATTGTGTCAAAACAGAAGCCGGGAGGGGGTCTAATTCACTGGTTTTGATAGCAGAATCCTTGATAGTTTTCTTCACAAAAGACTCAGAGACAGGCTGAAAGGATGTCAGTGGACAGCCAGAGAAGGTTGGTTCAGGCATTGAAAGCGGAGGGGTATTTTGCGAATCGAGACTATCACGAATGTCAAAAAGTTTCCCATTAAAGAAGTTAGAGAATGCTAGAGGAAGGTCAGCAGGTGGAACATGAGAAGGTATAGGGCTGTTTTTAGTTTTACAGAGAAGAGTGTTAGTAATGTTGAAGAGCTGTTTAAAAGTTGTGGCAGACGTAATTTTAGCATTATAGAATGAAACCTTTGCACTATGGACAAGTTTATCAAATGCTTTCTTTGCAGACTGGAAGGATTGTTTATGCACAGTTGATTTGTGTTTGATCATCCGTCTCTCAGCACGTCTTCTCTCACGCCTGGCAGCCTGGAGCTGAGGTCCAGCGGCAGCATACCAGGGTGAAGGGGGACGATGAGAGACCTTCCTTTGGGTGGTTGGAGCATGCTGATCGAGGCAATTGCGGAGGACAGCGTCAAGATCGTCGGCAGAAGTTGGCTGAGAATTGAGGAGTTGGGAATGGAGGTTGCTGTTGAACGATGGAAAGTCGATGGTTGACAGGTTTCTGGCCATGACGTAGATTTGACGTGGAGGAGGTTTTGATAGTTGAAGTTGGCTCAGGATGCAGTAGTGGTCAGAAGGGAGAGTTTGAATGACATGAGTGGACTGGAGGATATTGTCACTGTCTCTGTGTACAAGCCAGTCTAGTGTATGTCCTTTAATGTGGGTTGGAGTTTGGATGGCTTGAGTTAGGTCGAAGGTGTTGAGTAACTCGGTAGTCTTTGCAGTCAGATTGTTGGAGGGTACGTCGTAGTGGATGTTGAAGTCGCCGGTCAGAATTAAAGATCCTTTCAGATTGTTGCAGTATTCTAAGAGGTCATGAAATTGGTCAACAAAATCAGAGTCAGACAGATGGTTCTTTCTGTTTGGTGGTGGTCTGTAGAGGCAGAAAATGTGGGCGCAAGATTGAGGAAAAGACAGAGTCAGTTGTACAAGTTCAAATGAGGAGTGGTGGAAGGGAAAGCCGGACACAGTAGAAACATATGGCAGAAGGGGAGAAGCAATGACGAGAGCGATGCCACCTCCACGGGATGACCGTGGGAAAGAGAATGTCTTAAATCCCGGAGGTGCCAGATCCTTCACTTTCGGTTCATCACCCTCAGATTTGAACCACGTTTCGGTGACACAGAAAATGTCAACATTGTGTTCAGTAATGAAGTAATTCATAGCTGACCGTTTCACTTTCGGGCAAGCAGACTGAGCATTGAAGATAGCTAGGTTCATGGATGTTGCATTGTGAGAAGTGGCAGCAGCAGGAAGAAGAGGAATGTCAATCAAATTTCTGACATTGACTGAAGGTTTGGTGTCGACACATGGAGAAGAATTGTCCAGTTTCAGTGGCAGATTCGAAGTTGTAGGGTGATAAACTTCATGCACCTGTGGATTTTTAGTATCATGTTGGCCAAATCTGGAGCTTAACACAGTTATTTTTCTTTGTTTTCGGCGTCCACCTCTGTGGGTACGTGTTTTCGGAAGATGGTAGCCAATGCCAAGATTCTTGATGGCAGAGACAGCAGAGGGCTTCAGAGTTGAAGGGGTTACGACCAGGACAGGGTGCCGGGAGTCAAAGGGTTAATCAAATATCATTATATTGCACTCCAATGATAGGTGACAGTCCAGTGATATTCCTACAGATATGAATTATGCCTGAAGTAGTATCTTTTAATATTTCAGAAAGTCTTCGGACAGGTGTTGTTGTCAAGTGGATAAATATTGGATATTCAATCAAAAGGTCAGGGTCCAGTCCATTGAGACACTGTCACCTTTTTCCGATATCCCAGGTCAACATGTGTGCAGACCCCCAGTGTCTAAACTCCCTTTACTTGTACATGTATGTAGAATATCAAATATGCGTGTTAGGGATCATGTGAGTCATGTCAGAGGCCACTTTACAGAAACCTGAAAACATCTGCATATGTATGCAGAATATTAAACATGCATGTTAGAGATTATGTAAGTTGTGTCAGTGGCCAGCTTATGGAAATCTGAAAACATTTGAATATGTATGCAGAATATTAAACATGTTTTGTTAGAGATTATGTAAGTTATGTCAATGGATGGCTTATGGAAATCTGAAAACATTTGTATATGTATGTAGAATATTAAACATGCTTTGTTAGAGATTATGTAAGTCATGTCAGTGGATGGCTTATGGAAATCTGAAAACATTTATATATATGTATGTTAAATATGCACATTAGAGATTATGTAATTTGTAAGTCGTGTCAATGGCCATCCTACGGAAACCTGAAAACATTTGTATAAGTACACAAAATATTAAATATGCATGTTAGAGATTATGTAAGTTGTGTCAGTGGATCTATCCCAGGACCTTCTGATTGAAAGTTCAAGGTTTACCCACTTAAATACCATGCCCATCAGATGAACGGAGGCCTCCCACTGAGGTGAAAAGTACTGTTGTTTGACAGCTATGCGGTATTGCCATGGAGCTGTGCCTGGTGGTGCCTCAAGTTCTTCAGGTCTTTGTAGGCCTTGCCACACTGCTGACAAACATGAGGTTTGTGGGGACTGTGGGTCAGCTGGTGTCGCTTGTAGCACGTGTAGTCCTTGAATGTCTTGCTACACTCCCCACAGCTGAACGGTCGCACCCCAGAGTGAACACGTCGGTGAGAGATCAGACCGCTCAGATGTTTGTACGACGCCGAGCATTCCGAACATTGGAACGGACGCTGGTCGGAGTGAGAGCGAGCGTGTTCTTTGAGCGTCTTGGTGTTGAAGAAGGCTTTGCCGCACACTTCACAGATGAAAGATCGAACGCCCGTGTGCGTCTGCATGTGGTCTTTGAGAGTGTGTGAGTCGGCATAAGCCTTGCCACAGGAAGCGCACACAAACGGTTTCTCTCCGCTGTGAGACAACAGATGCCGCTTGAGATGGGACGAGTCCCCGAACAAACGATGACATTGTTTACACTGGTAGCGAGGGCTTCGCTCTTTGCTGACATCGTGAAGTCGCTGATGTCGGACCAGGGAACTGGCACGCAAATAAGACACCCCACATTGATGACACACGTGAGATTTTCCCCGGGGAGATTTAGAACTGTCACTATCATCAGCATGACACTGAAGATGCAGACGTAAAGTCCATGATGTGAAGAACGTCTTTGAACACTGGGGGCATGTGTGAGGCTTGAAGCCAGCATGGACCTGCAGATGTTGTTTGAGGGCTTTAGCATCAGCGTACCCTTTACGACACAGGGGACAAGCGTGAGGTTTCACACCGCTATGTGACAGCAGGTGTCTCTTAAAGCTGAAGCTGTTTCTGAACGACTTAGGACACAGCTTACATGGGTAGGGGGCCAAACCAGAATGAACACTACTATGTTTCTTTAGTTCGTACTTGTCGCGAAAAGTCTTCCCACATTCTGAACAGGCATGCGGCGAGGTTCCCACCTCGTGAAGCTTTTTGTGTCGAGACAGCGAGCTGGCCTGCTGGTAGGTGACGCCACACGTCGGACAAGAGTAGCGTTTGCCGTTGGTGGTGGTCGTGGGTGGTCTCCCCTCTCCCTTGTCAGTGTGCGTCTTCAGATGGACGTTCAGCTTCTTGGAGTTGATGAAGGCCTTGCCACATTGGTGACAGACCCAGCTTTTCGGGTTGGGGGAGTGGGTCAGCTGGTGCTCCTTCAGGGAGGTGGCGTGGACGTAGGCCTTGCCGCATTCCTGACACTGATGAGGCTTCTCACCACTGGGAACACACAGAAAACACATTTACAATAATGCAACACACAGACAAACAAAAAATTAAATACAAACATGAATGACAGGTGTTGGAGTCGAGTGGGTAAGATGTCAAACTTAACTGGAAGGTCTGGTGTTCGATCCTCTCCTGGTGGGTAAGGTATGGAGAGATTTTTCCAACCTTTCAAGTCAACATGTATGTATACATGCTCATACCTAAACAGCAGAATATGCAAAACATCAAGTATGTATATAAAAGATCCTGTAAGTCATGACAGTGTCCTGTGACTTGAGGAGACATGAAAACACCTGGCATGCATAACCACCAAGGACATAGTATGCCCACTGTGAAGTACCATATCAGTATACCACTTGCATCTGAGAAAAATTTAAACACTTGATATTTTTTGTGTGTGTTATTTTTGTTTACAGCCCAGCCGACTGCGTACAGCCATATCAGGGCCATAACTGTTTCAAAACAATACAACACTTCAACAGGTAAGGAGATGCCTCTGATGTTGACCAATCTGTCCAACTTATCACACAAGGAATTTAAAAAATAAACCTGAATAAAAATTTAAACATACCTAGGGACACCAAAACATACATAAAAACTGGCATAAATTACCTAAAATTGCTTCTGCATATCTCACTTCCTTAAAGCCAAAAATGCACTTAAAGACATGCATCCAATTATCAATCCTGAGAAAAAGTATGCAAGACTTTATCGAACGCATACAGGTGAATTGACCAGTAAGGCAGAAAATGATAGGAAGAAATGACAGAAAGCAAAGGAACAAGGCAGAAACAAACAGAGTGACAGAAAAAAGGAAATTTCTAGCACAGAACTTCCCGAAGGTGTGCAAAATATTTATGCTGAAAGAGCCCCCGGCATCCCCACAAGGGGTAACAAAAAAGTGCAAGGTCCTCATTCATTCAAAATGTTAAAACAACAATGATAAACCAGTCAGTGAACCGACTAAGCTTCATACATAATACGACATATAAGAATTCTATCAAGTGTACACATAAATAACATAACAAGCGGGGAGAAGAGTGGCAGAATAGTTCGGACATTCACCTGCCAATAATTAAACTCGAGGTTCCAGGGTTCACTCCCCATAGAGGCCTCGACTTTTCTCCTCAGTTTGACTGGAAAAACAAACTGAGTGTCTAGTCCTTTGGAAGGGGATGAAAAATGAGTTGGACCCGTGTGTCTTCTGGCTGCACGTGCCAAAGATCCCATGGCAGTTGAAAATTGTGAAGAGCAGGGCACTGCCCAGCTGCCTTGGTATAAAACATTGGAGAGATAAGTTGATTTCCCAGGTCCCACCCCTTGAAGACCAATCAGCCTTCTTGCCTTTCTGAAGTCTTGGTAGAAAAAAAATTTGAATGTGAATATGAATTTGAAGCAAGAGAGAGGGAATGGGTGCTGCCCTCGTGGTGCTGGCCCTGGGAAAAGTTGAGGTCTCTGCCATCTCATACCCTATGACCTCAGGGTTGTGGAACTATCTAGATAGGACCTCAGGACCTGGTCAGCTCATGGGTTTATATGCAGGCTTAACTCTTTGAAGACGTAATATAGTTACCTTGCACAACCACTGTGGACGCGATCAACGGGACCTGCCACAACCCTTGGAGATGCACGATTTTGGGTTTTTTTCAAAAAATTCTCAAAAATACAGATTTTACAGCACAAGAACATATTTTATATCAAAATAAAATTCAATTTACGCTCTTTGAGCTGAAGCTACATACAAGGACAATACATCTATTCTATTTACCTTCCTAGAAGGTGAAATGGGATAGGGTTTTGGCTCTGGGAAAGAAGTTTTTGATTGACAGTAATCCAACACATAAAGTCAGTAAAACACCCATTCTTGACCAGGTAATCCAGAAATCCAGGTAATCACAAGTCCTTGGTATGACCAGAAGATATAAAAGAACAAACACAGCTTTGTTTTCACACAGGTGAAGCAGCAAAATGATTATGACGATACTTGAAGAAGAAGAAGAAGAAGAAGAAAGCCTAAATGTCGCCATTTTGGTGCAAGGACGGTCACTCCGGTTGGTTTGGATAAAGGCAAAAACTGTAACTAATCAGGATAAAATCGATGCAAGGGAAGTAACAAACACTTCAGAAGATACCAAAGAGTGTTCCTATATGTGTAGTTAGTTCCCCTAGACCAGCGACTAGCTTCCATCTATTTTTTAAAACCGGAGCGGAATATCCGCTATCACGTTCTATCTAATGGTTTGGCCAGCTGCAGCGGAATGTCCGCTGTCACGTCTCTAATGGTATGGCCAGCTGTTACGTCTCCAAAGAGTTAAGGCTTGTGCCGTGATCATTCTGGATCTTCTTCATCACATGGCACCTGTGAGTTAGTGCATATGGAATTCATTCCAAATGTGGAGACATTATCTTGAGAAATTGAAACTGAAACCAAAACTAACAAGCAAACCCCCTACTTCTTCCTCCCTCCACGCGTACACATACTCCCTTCTAAAACACACACCACACACACTCCCATCACACATCCACATACACTCCTCAAACACACACACACACACACACACACACACACACACACACACACACACACCACCCCCCACCCCCACATGCACAGTCATATATGCATGTACACACACACATACATATACACACCTGTGTGAAACCAGGTGTCTTTTGAGGTGTGTGATTTCTTTGAAGCCACGCCCACACTGAGGGCAGAGATAAGGTGTGTGGCCTGTGTGCGTACGCAGGTGAGCCCTGAGGTTGCTGCTGCTGCGAAACGTGGATGGACAATTGGGGCACTGATAAGGTTTGGCTCCTGCAAACAGAGGGGAAAACAGTATATATATGGTTCACTATCATGGTTGATAAAATCCAACCTAGCACTTTATTTATTTGTGTAACCTCATGTGGGATCTCAGGCCAAAGTCTGAGGCACACAGGCGGCCGCATACTGGACGCTCAATATAATGCTCTGCATAGTTAGTTCTGGCCTTTATTGCTGCACGCTTTTCCACTTTCATGAGCTTCTGTTCCCTCGCAAATAGCCTGCCTCCATTTGTGGTCCATGATTACCCATTGTTCTTCATCAATGTCAGATTTCTGGAGTGATTTTTTCACGGTGTCTTTGTAGCGAAGCTTTGGTTGTCCTCTTGGTCAATGGCCCTTTGTCAGTTTACCGTAGAAGAGCCGCTTTGGAAGCCTGCTATCCTGCATGCGCATGAGATGTCCAGACCATCTTAGCTGAACTGTGTTAGCAGTGCATCTATGCTTGGCATCTGGGCTTGCAAAAGTACATTTACGTTTGAGACTGTTGTACCATTTGATGTTTAAAATAGGTCGGAGGCAGTGCTGGTGAAACTGATCCAGAAGCTTGACCTGCCTACAGTACTGTTATTGTTACTGTTGTTTAAGCTCAGCCACTGAGCCATATCAGGGCTATAACCATCTCAAGATGTACACAGGGGGAAAAACTGGAAAAGAAAATGAAGTACACATATTGCATTTGTGATCGTGTACATAATCTAAGGATATACCCCAGGCATTGACCACCCCATCCAATTTATCACCAGGATGTATGAAAAAAACAAACCTGGATACAAATATAAACATACCTAAGGACAATAAAAACATAAATTGTGGCCTAAATTACTGAAAATTGCTTCTGTACATCACATTTCCTTAGAGCCAAAAATGCAGTTAATACATGTACCCAATTATCAATCCTGGGAGAAAGTATGTAAGGCTTTATAGGACACATACAGGTGAATGGTTCACAAAGGCAGAAAATGATAAGAAGAGATGACAGAAAGCAACAGAGCCAGACAGAAACAAAGACAATGACAGAAGAGGAATTTTCCAGCACAGATTTTTCAGAAGGTAAGGATACTATTTATACTGAGAGTCCCTGGCATCCCCACAGGGATAGGGAAAACCCTGATAAATATATAGGCATGCATATGATGGATGAACTGTCTCGTCAATCTGATAGATGCATAGGCATACTGATCCTTTATCACCTGGTACAAGTGTGTGTGATACAAAGACCAATTCTGAAATGTTAATGTTCTTCTGAAAGTACTGCATGGGAAGGAGTCTTGTGGTTCCGGGTTCTGCTTCTGCCGGTCCCTCTGAATAGCAGCTGTTCTGTGCTGTTCACATATGACTGTGTCCTGCTTGTGGTGCTGTTGCCAGCTTACTCTGTAAATTGTGGGCAACGTCTTCCCAAGAACCAGAAAAAAACATGATAAAAGAATCAGAACGCATATTTAATACAACCAGCAAGTCTTGTCTCGTCTGGTTGTATCAAATACATATTCTGATTCTTTTCTCGTGTTTTGACTTGTCTGGTTGTATTAAATACATGATCTGATTTTTTTCTTGTGTTTTTTCTGGTCTTGTCTGGTTATATTAAATACACGCTCTGATTCTTTTCTCCTGTTTTTTTCTGGTTCCTGTTTGCTTGAACGCGTGCAGTCATACTTGTTTTGAGTGTCTTGCCAGTTGGTGTTGTTGATGCCACGGCTGATAAGGTTGGTTATCAGAGTGTCTTTGTATCACTTTAGTGGTCTTCCTTGGTCATGGTGTCCTTGCTTCGGCTCTTCATACTGAAGCATCTTTGGGATGTCGTTGTCTTCCATACGGACGTGACCTGTCCTAAGAGGCTGACATTCAGAACTTGAAGAATGCTGTAGCTGGTTACTGAATGCCTCACTGTTCCACTTCACATGTAGCACATGGAATTTCTAATGTGTGTGTGTGTGTGTGAGGGGGGGGGGGAGATTGTGTAAGCAATGCTGTCCCTAACCTCCTACCTCACTTTTTGGGTATAAAAACAGACAATTAAAACAGCTTGACCAATTTTATTTATTACACTAATTCATTACCTGTATGTGTTCTCTGGTGTGTGACCAGTGTCTGCATGTTGCACAGAATCTTGCCACACTGGCCACACTGGAACTTGTGCTCTGTCTTGTGACTGGCCAACTTGTGACGCTGCAGCTCTTCGCTGGTACCACAAACCACTGCACACACGTCACACTTGTGCTCCGCTGCCGTCATATCTGATGCCAGCTTTTCTGAAGAGGTGCCTCGACTGTTTCTTGTTGTCTTGGATGCGCACTTTTGTTCAAATTCACTTAACTCTGCGGAAGTGCACAAGCTGAACAGCTGAACTGAATTATCTGTAGAAACAACAGCCACATTTCCATCAGCTTTATCATCTTTACCTTTAACGACTGGTTCATCTCCATGATGGTTTGAATCTACTTCTTTGACTTTAATGCTTCGGCACCGGTGTCTTTTCATGGAACTGGCAGAAGAAAATGTCCTTTCACAGACAGTGCATGTCTGGGATACCATGTTCAAGTAGTGGGTGCGAGCGTGTACAAGGAGGCGGTTCAGAGACGTACAACTTTGACCACAGTGCTGACATCCGAACATGTCCCTTTTCTCTCTGCTTCTGAGTCTTTCTGTGATGGGTTCCAATATCGTTTGGTCTTGTTGAGTATTGTTATGAGTAAGTGTCAAGTGTTTTGACATGTGGTTTTGTTGGCTTTCAATGCAAACTGGTGTAGGTTTTTTGGACATCTGATCCGATTTATCACTATTGTAAACTTGTCTTGATTGCTGTATTGTCTGTTTTTGTTCGTAAGTGTTTCCACCTTGCAAAATTGTTTTGATTTGCCGTCTCCAGTCAGTGTAGTGTTGTCTCTACTCTGATGTACAATCACCGTGATGTAGTTTTTGTCCTCTGTCTGCACATGCTGTTAACTCCAGATTCGTTTTCCGATTCTATGTCTGTGTCGCCATCATACATGTTTAAATCTTGTTCTTGTGACTCTGAGTCTCCACAAACATTTTCTGATGCCGCATTTTGCTCTTTTAGTAAACGAGTAAGAAAAGTTTTGTTCTGGCTGTGTTTCAATTTCTCAGTGTTAGTGATGTGATTTGCAACAACAAATTTTCCAGTAGACTCAATGTTCCTGTTTTGATGTTTTTGCTGGGAAGACCGTGAGTTCTGTTGCCTTCCTGTATGAGTTGATTTGTGTTGTTCTAAAACACCAGCAAGGAGAAAGGACGCTCGGCACACATCACACCGATGAACCATGTCAGCGCTGTGGGTTTGCATGTGCAATGTTAAGGGGTCTGGCTCCGTGAAGGGCTCGCAGCATAGCACACATCTCAATTCCTCAAAGCGCGAGCTCTTTGAATCTGAGTGTATCTCGCATGCTGAGTTCCCTTTTACGTCATGCTCATCCTGACCGACAATCAATTCCCTGATACTGCCGTCATCTTCTATGTCATAACCATCTCCGTTTCCATCACCTTCTCCGTCATGCTCATTTCTCTCAACATCCCTGTTTCCATCATCTTCTCCGTCATCCTCATTTCTCTCAACATTCCTGTTTCCATCACCTTCTCCGTCATCCTCATTTCCCTCAACATTCCTGTTTCCATCATCTTCTCTGTCATCCTCATTTCTCTCAACATTCCTGTTTCCATCATCTTCTCTGTCATCCTCATTTCCCTCAATATTCCTGTTTCCATCATCTTCTCTGTCATGCTCATTTCTTTCAACATTCTCATCAACAAACGTTTTAGATTTTACATAACCTGCAAGACCACTGACTGTTTTAATGGTTTTCTTGTCTCCAGTATCTTCATGTCTAGCACAAGGATGGTCCTTCCCTGCCCCATGTTCAGGGGTTCCATGACTGCTGTCGTCCTGTTTTGATCCATCTTCATCCACACAGACACTGATGTCAGCTGGCACTGGGGAAGAGGAAAGGGTCTGGGAGGTTGTGGTGATGATGGAGACAGTGGTAGTGGTGGTGTAAGGGAGGGGAGGTGGTGGAGGGGAGAGGGGGGAACAGGTGAGGCAGCAGAGAGTGAGAGGGGCATGACAGCGCATACAGCAAGCCCCACCCTCCTGACCAGGCCAGCCAGCCTCGTAACTGAAACACAGACACCATGTCCCAACATTCAAAAACTGTCACACAAAGACGTCTGACCAAAGTACATTTCAGACTTATTTATGTTAAGAAAAAAACATCTCAAATGCTGAAGTCATATAGATAAACATCCCACTTCCATTCCTAAAGTCCTGGGTTTAATCTACCCAGATATATCTACCGGATGGGTACAGAGTAATTTTTGCCATCTCCCAGGTCGACTTGTGCACAGACTTGCTAGCATCTAAACCCCCTTCGTGTGTATATTATATATCCATGCAGACTATCAAATATGCACACTGAAGATACTGTAAGTTACATCAGTGGCTGGCTTATGGAAACATGACAACACCCAACATGCACATCCACCATAGATGCAAACACACACACACACACACACACACACATACACACACACACACACACACACACACACACACACATACACACATACACACACACACACACACACACACACACACACACACACACACACACACACACACAGACACATACACACACACACAAACTAAACATACACACTGCTGTACCAAGAAATGGGCACACTTAATCCTTTCAATCCCGCACAGTCTGCCAGCTGCAAAAACTTAACCTTTTCACTCCCTTACCCTATCCATCAGCTTCCTGCAGGATAGGGGTGAAAGGGTTAAGTTTTTGCTTTGCTGTTATGGCTGACAATGCAGGATACCAGCAGATGGGGTGAGGGAGTCAAAGGGCTAAACCCCCACCCCCACAAAGAAACACACACATGCGCACACACACACACACACACACACACACACACACACATTCACTCTCCACACACACACACACATACACACACACATACACACACACTCACTCACACACACAAACACATACACACACACTCACTCACACACACACACACCAGAGATTATCATGCATCATACACACACACATACACACACGCACGCACCCCCCCCCCCCACACACACACACACCACATACACACAAAACAGAGATTATCATGCACCATACACACACACACGAAAAAAAAACAAAACAAAAAAAAACAGAGATTATCATCCACCACACACATACACACACACACACACACACACACACACACACACACACACACACACACACACACACACACACACACACACACTCTCTTTCTCTCTCTCACACAAATAACACACACATGAAAACAAACAAAAAGCAAAACAGACTTTACAGAAACTATAATGCACCCACCCACCCACACACACAGTATACACATAAACACACACATGGAAACAAAACAAAAAACAAAAGCAAAAAAACAGAGTAACTGTGCATACCAGCGGACCAAAAATCTGGCGATATCAGCATCAGACAACAGCCCTCTAGCACTGCCAATGGAACGCCAATGACCCAACACCTCTCCAATCACAACCGCTCCATCGTCATCCACTCTCTGCTGTGGATTCTGAACGGACAATATTAACAAAGAAACACATCATTAACAAACAGTCAGTAACCACAGCAGAAATTTGGGTCCCCTCCTGTTCAACAACAACAACAACAAAAACAATATTAGAATAAAGAATAGACTAGGTGAGACATAGGCTAGGTTGGACATCAGGACCTGGCCAGCTCATGGGTTTATGTGCAGGCTTAAGGCTTGTGCCATAAGCAACATACACATGGCACCAGTGGCATTAGTGCGCAGAGACGTCATCTTGAGAAACTGAAACTGAAACTAAATCTGGAACCACAACAGCTATATTGTTTGCCTTAAGGTAGTTAGGGGTTCCTCTTTCCTGTCTTGCTCTCTTTTCCCCTCTGGACACTTTCTTATTTCTGCAGGCTGATTGCTTCTTTTGACAGAACTGTGGACTTAGGATCTGATATCCTGAGTTCAGTCCCAGCCCCGCAACATTAAACATTGGCCTGTTGCTGCCCATCTTAATGTCTATCTTTCTGGTGGTGTTACTTAGAGTTTCAAAGATCACCTCCCCCCCCCCCCTTCCCCTCTTCCGGGGGTTTTGTGCAGGCTCAGGGAGTCTGCCAGATAATTGCTGGAAGATTTCAATACACCGCATATGAAATTGTCCGAATGTGATGAATCCCTCTTGAACAAATTTCAAACTCCAAACTCTCATCTTTCCCTTCCAGAACAATCACCCGTGTTTTTTCCAAGTTCTCTCTTAGCTCCCCAAAATGAAATATGACTGCCTTTACAGTAAGGCAGAATAAAGAATGGTCATACTCATACATGCAAAAAATCGCTTCCCTGATAAATAGGTAAGTTTGTATGAATTGATATGCTTGGATAAGGAGTGCTCACAGGAGCTTTAACCTGTGTAAGAAGAAGAAACATAAGTCCATGTGTATGTGTGTGTGTGAGTGTGTGTGCGCATGTGCGTGCGTGCATGCTGTGTTCTTGCGCGCGCGCGCGTGTGTGTGTGTGTGAGAGAGAGACACAGAGAGACAGAGAGTGTGAGACAGAGAGAAACAAAGAGACAATGACTGAATGAGACACAGAGAGACAAACAGAGACAGTGTGCACACAGTGTCACTTGTGTGATCTGCCTATATATATATTTGTGTATAACATGCAAGTCGTGTGTGCAAGCACATGAACACACATAAGTGTGCAAACATGTGAACGTGCATGCATATGCAAATGTAAATATGCATGTGTGGGAGTGGGTTTTTCTTTTCTTTGTGTGTGTGTGTATGGGTGTATCAGTGTGCATACTTCATGTGTGTGTGTTTGAGTGCATATTACTGTCTCTATGCAGGTCATCTATACTGAATATGTGCACGCAATATGAGAGAGAGAGAGAGAGAGAGAGAGAGAGAGACAGAGAGAGACAGACAGAGAGAGACAGAGAGACAGAGAAACAGAGAATGTGTGTGTGTATACTCATAGTGGCGGTCTCATAGTCATACTGTTACACTGTTACTGTATCACTGCCGACCTCGAGTGAAAAATCACTTACCAGTGACTGAATATCTGATCCAATTCCTCCTCCGAAAAACTGGACTGATGCAGTCATGGTTTATAATGTATTTGACCTGGTCAGTTGGCGAGCAGATCACATCACATCTCGACTGCAGAAGGCGTTTCTGCTGTAAAGAACGCGATAAGACTTCTCTAGATCTATCCGGATATCCTGCCTATGCCATGGGCTATGGCTATCATGCTATGCCTCACTGAGTCACTAGAAACAAGTATTGCACACGCGATTTATAAATTGATAATGATATAATTTTAGCATGATAATAACAGCTATAATGAGCTACATCGCGAGCGGAAAAAGTATAATGAAATATGCCAAGCGATCACAATTTAAGATAAAGTTCTCGTACAAGTTAGCGATTACACTACTTGATCAGTTGATGTCTGCTAGGTACTCCACCATTTTGACTGCAAGTGTTTACAATGTTAGGCCTATCTGTAATTTTCGTACATTTTAATATCGATACAAAGACCAAAACAAAGAAGAGTAAGTCATTAATGAGCAACTGACTGATAAACTGCAAGAAAATTGTGACCAACTCATTGAGTCAATTCTTCGGTATGTAATAATAAACCTATCGCTTGCAGCTAAGGGCGACAACTAGGCTAAATACGTCGTCTGCTACTACTGCGCGTAAAACCGCTCCTTGCGCGTAAAACCATTAGTAAAACCATTAGTCGAACACAGTATCGTAATAGCTGTAATAACCAAAACCTATGCATCGTCCAATAATTCGTTTGAGTTTTCGATCTTGCATACTTAAAGTGTCGGGAAAATTGGCTGTGTATGTAATTTACAAAGTTGGATGCATTGTATCCAATCAAGATATTCCCTGCAAATGCGGGGAACGACAGGCACCCGATGTTTTGTCTTTTCTGGCACTAGTTCATATTATGGCGGACGAACACCAACAGCGATGCTATCATTGTTGATACTGCTGTTTGGCCTGATCACCACAGCACAGGAACCACGAGAAAACTATGTGAGTATGTAATTATTCTCTCAGTTTTCTTTGACAATTTCGTTCAGTTCCTCGGTCATTTTCTCCATTATTATTTTCAGTAGTCTGCCATGTTTCTTTTCTATCTCTTACCAAAGTATAACATAAGCAGGCTATGACAGTAGATAAGTGAGAGAAGACGTCCAAAAACTTAAGGCATTTTTACTCCCTAATGAAGAGAGCGATAAGCTAATATGTTCACGTGGTCTTACAACATTGCGCTGTCCTCTTCTACCGTACTTACCGAGATAAAAGAGCCGTCTTTGCACAGGAATTCTCTCTCTCTCTCTCTCTGCCTGTCTGTGCGCGCGCGCGCGCGTGTGTGTGTGTGTGTACGTGTGTGGATGCATGTGTGCGTGCGTGCACGAGTGTGTGTGTGTGTGTGTGTGTGTGTGTGTGTGTGTGTGTGTGTGTGTGTGTGTGTGTGTATGTACATGTGTGATTTCTCACCATAATTAGTAATTATATTTTATTTTGACCAACTGATGTACAGCTCAACTTGTCCTACGGGAGAGCAAAATGATGCAAAGCAAAAGCATTCTTGCGAAAACTGCATTGGTTCCCAGTCAAAGCAAGCATTAAACATAAAATTACCACACTGTACTATGGGTAAACAGCACCACTGCCTTGTGGTTATCTCGGGAGAGAATAGGGCTACGGGAGTAAACCCTGAAAAAAAATCACCCCTACTGCCTTGTAGATTGTCGTGGGAACAACTAAGGCTGGCGGAGAGATCGTACATTAACCGATGGAAGGCAACGGGAAACCACCATTGTACTTTCCCCAGAATATTCATGTCCACAACAACAACAACAACAACAACAAAGGAAAAAGATTGAGGCAGCCGAGATGTGGTTTCTAAGAAGAATGTTGAGAGTTCCATGGACAGCAATGAAAACAAACGAGACATTCTTGATGGAGGCAGACACAAGAAAATCATTGCTAAGAAAGATTAGGAGAAGACAGGCGACATTTATAGGCCATTTTATGAGGAAAGGGGAATTAGAGCACCTGGTCACAACAGGAAAGTTGAGGGAAAGAGAGCACCATAACAGGAAAGTTGGAGGGAAAGAAAGCACCATGTAGACCCAGGGAGAAAATATTGGACGGACTTGCAGGGTGGCTGAGGACAGAGAGGGTGGAAGATGTGCTTGCGGCAACGCCACTCGGCAGGGCACGTGGTGATGATGATGATGACTTTCAATGTCTGAATTTGAATACCATCATCATCATGTGCCCTGCCACTTGTCACTGGCGATATGGTCCTCCATATGAATCTATCTTTTGTCGCTGCAAGTTCGTCTAACACCCTTTCTGTCTTCATCCACTCTGCCAATCGATCCAATATTTTCTCCCTGGGTCTACCTGGTGCTCATCTTCCCTCCAGCTTTCCTGTTGTGACTAGGTGCTCTAATTTCTCTTGCCTCATAAAATGTCCTATAAATGTTGCTTTTTTCCCCCTAGTCTACTTCACTAATGTTCTTTTTGCGTCTGCCTCTGTCAAGACTGTCTCGTTTGTTTCTTTTGTTGTCCATGGAATTCTTAACATTCTTCTAAGAAACCAGATTTCATTTGCCTCAATCTTGTTCTGACTTTGCGCGTTGGCTGTCCATACTTCGCATCTGTACAATATCATCGGTTCTGTATAACACTGAAGAGCTCTCTTTCTGACGTTAATTGTTAGGCATTTGTTGGTAAGAACACTTTCCATTTTCTTGAATGCTGTTTTAGCTTGACCAATTCTGTTGGCTATTTGTAATGTGCATCTGCCGTCTGATGAGATGACTGTTCCCAGATATTTAAATTCATCAACATGTCTTAACATTGTGCCATTTGATGTTATTTTGCTTGAAGGGATTTTTTTAACTGATTACCATGAGTTCAGTCTTCTTGCTATTTAGCTCCGGCCCTTTATTTCTGCTTTTTATTTCTATTACTTTCACAAGATTTTGTAGGTCTTTTTCATTTTCTGCAATTAGCACGGTGTCATCTGCGTAACGAACATTGTTTAACGTTTTTCCTGCAACCGTATCCCAGGACATTCTTCCAGGTTCTATTGATGGTTTCGCTGTAAAGTAAAAACAAATCTTTTGACAGTACACATCTCTGCCTAACCCCATTTTTGATATTTTTGGAAAGAGCTTATACCGCTTGTTCTATTGATGGTTTCGCTGTAAAGTAAAATCAAATCTGTTCACAGTACACATTCCTGCCTAACCCCATTTTTAATACTTTTGGAAAGAGCTTATATCACTTTCTATTCTCATTGCTGCTGTTTATTCCCAATACATACTTTTTTGTTCTCAGATCCTGTCTATCAACATTGAGCCTTTCTCGTTGGTTGATTTATTCTTCGTGTCTTACTTGATCAAAAGCCATTGTATGATCAACAAAGCATAAACATAAATCTATAATTTACTCCGTTGATTTTTCTGTGAGAGTTCTTAGGATGTATATAGCATTAATGGTTCTTTTCCCTTCGACAAATCCACATTGTTCTTCTGCTATTTCTCTTTTGATTCTGTTCCTTGTCTTCAGAATGATTATTCTTAATAGAATCTTCGTCACATGACTCATCAGGCTGATTGTACCATGGAGTTTGCATTTTATAGTCCCTGCTTTCTTTGGAAGTGCAATAAAAATTAATGTTGACATAACATTAGGATCTTTTTTTTCCAGTGTTGTGAATATCATTTATGAAGATTTTACTGTTTTCAATACCAAATTCATCTAGAGTCTAAGTCATTTCTGTAGTAATATTCCTGGATGCACATGTGTGAACTCTTGACAAGAAGAGCTAAGGAAGAAGAGCGCAAACGGGATCTGTTACACGTATCTCATCACTGGCATCGGTGGTCAGCCAGCATGCATAGCCAGGCAAAAATGAATACGTGCTACATGATACATGTTCATTTCTTGCAGTTTAGAAACACCCCAAACTTATTGTAGAATGAGTTAAAAATATTTTTTGCTTTAGTGCACATTGGATTGAAATAAACTGGAGACCGAAATGATGAAATGACTGCAATAAATGTGTTGGGGGTACAGAAAAATGTGTCACTGTCCACTGTGAAAGCAGACGAAATCAAAAGTAGGTCGAAATAGGGATTCCAAAGTATGCCGAAGATGTTTTCAAACAGTCCATTTATAACTTAATCCTTTCGCTACCGCATCCTATCCACCAGCTGCAAAAAACTTGACCCTTTCACCCTTTCACCCTATCCACCAGACAGTGCTGGGATGCAGGGATGCTGGCGGATAGGGTGAGGGTCGTCAAAGGGTTAATCGTGATCTTTTATTTTCATTATGTAAACATCTATAATTTTCCGGGGCATTATCAATGATTATGTTGAAACATTCAGCCTTAGGTTTCATAGACACTGACGTGTATGTTGTTCTCAATGAAATATACCAGTACGACTAAGTATACTGATAAGGCCTTAATTTAACAGACGTTAGAGCATATGGAATTTAGTCCAAGCATGGGGATGTTTCTAGTGAAGAAATTGAAATTGAAACCGTTTTTGATTAGTAGTCTTCTTTATTTCACTCTCTACATGGTTATGCCATAACTAGTAATGAACGTGGCTGATTTGTTTGTTTGTTTATTTTTTTTTTTGTGGTCAATTTTACACTGGACAGAGTAGCAGGGAAGTTTGAGTCTTTTTCTCCAATTTTTTTTTTATCTGATATTTGTTTGTTTGTGATCTTACACTTGACGAAGGCCAGTTGGCCGAAAATTTGTGCCTGTCTTGTCTGGTTGTATTAAATATACGTTCTTTTTTTTTTTTCGTGTTTTTTTTTTCTTCTGGTTCTTGTTTGCTTGAACACGGGCAGTCACACTTGTTTTGAATTTTGTTTTTTTGTTTGTTTGTTTGTTTCCCCTGTTTTTGTAGGCTGCCTTGAGGTTTTCCTCCAGCATTCCCAGGTACGATAACGTCATCGTGAGGGACCTTCAGTGGCTGAGGGTGATCTAGCTAGGGCACAGGACCTTGTGATGCTCTGCACTGGAGAGACCTCAGTACTAAGTGTGCACCATTCTCGTTTGATGTAGATTCATGCCATGTGGACATTTGGGTCATAAAAATACCGGAGAGATAGGTTCATTTTCCATGTCCCTCCCATTTGAAGAGCAATTAGCCCTCTTACCTTTCTGAAGTCTTAGTTAAAAAACAAAATAAAAACAAAAACAAAAAACAAACACAAACAAAACAACAACAAAAACAAAAACAAAAAAGGGAAAAAAGTGCCAATTCCATATGCGCTCCACCCATATCTACCAGCAACTATTTGGCAAACTCCCTGAGTCTGTGCAAAACCGTATTTGCTGGCAAGCTCTTGAAATAGGGATTTTTTTTTGGGGGGGAGGGGGGGAACCTTCGGAACACTAAGCTGACACCACCGGAATGATGGAAAGAATGTGATGAGAACATTAACCCTTTGACTCCCGCACCCCGTCCGCCAGCGTCCTCCTTTGTCAGCCATGCTAGCACAGCAAAAACTTAACCCTTTGATACCTCACCCTAGCCAGCAGCTTCTTGCAGCTGGTGGATAGGATGAGGGAGCCAAAGGGTTAAATTTCTGCAGTTGGTGGATGGTGCTGGATAGGGTGAGGAAGTCAAAGGGCTACGTTTTTGCAGTTGATGGATGGTGCTGGATAGGGTGAGGGAGTCAAAGGGCTACGTTTTTGCAGTTGGTGGATGCTGCTGGATAGAGTGAGGGAGTCAAAGGGTTAAAGTTTTTGCAGTTAGTGGATGCTGCTGGATACGGTGAGGGAATCAAAAGGGTTTTGCAGTTGGGTGGATGCTGCTGGATAGGGTGAAGGAGTGAAAGGGTTAAAGTTTTTGCAGTAGATGGATGCTGCTGGATAGGGTGAGGGAGTCAAAGGGTTAAAGTTTTTGCAGTTAGTGGATGCTGCTGGATAGGGTGAGGGAATCAAAGGGTTAAGTTTTTGCAGTTGGTGGATAGGATGAGGGAGTCAAAGGGTTAAGTTTTTGCAGTTGGAGGATAGGGTGCAGACCTCAAAGGGTTAAAGTTGTGCAGTGAACAGGCCAGTTTTTAGAATCGCTGGCTGGAACTGACACTGAGATGTAATGAGATCTTGAGGACACAGCATCAAAAGACACGGCGGTATCAGAAGAACGCATCAGCCAGTTCATGTGAACAACCTTGACGCACTCGCATGTCCTTGACCTGGGTACAGGCGTTCGACACAAATAATTTCTTGTAATTGATTCTCTCTCTGTCTGTCTGTCTCTGTCGCTGTCTCTCTGTCTGTCTCTGTCTGTCTGTCTGTCTCTGTCTCTCTCTGTGTCTGTCTCTGTCTGTCTGTCTCTCTGTCTGTCTGTCTGTCTCTCTGTCTGCCTCTCTCTCTAACAATCTCTCTCTCTCTCTCTGTATGTGTGGTGAAGCTCATTTCAAAGAACATTACAAGTTAACCCATGGACTCAGGATTTCATATCTCAAGTTCAAACCCAGCCCACAACATAAAAACTGGTGTCAACATGAAAACTGTTGCAGTCAGTCTGATTGTACCAGCCTGGGGCTTCATAAGTTCTTCGTTCTCCGTCCCCCCCCCCCCATTTCGAAACTCAGTCGATGTGTAGGGTTTTGCTTAGGCTCAGAGTGTCTGCGAGATAACTATTGTCAGGATCATGCTGTGTCGATATGGGTGTGTATGCATGAATGTATGTGTGTCTGTGTGTGGGATGTGGATATGCATGGATGTATGTGTGTATGTCTATGTTTGGGCATGTGGGTATGCATGAATGTGTGTGTGTATGTCTGTGTGTGGGCATGTGGGTATATGCATGTATTTACTGTTATTTGTTATTTTCATCTCTTACCTGTTTATCTATCTACAAACTCCTTTATTTTGTGTTTATTTATTCACCTACTTACTTCTTATTCACTTACTTATTCCTCACTTACTCACTTACTTATTTACTCATTCACTTACTTAATACCTATCTATGATTAAGAAAATGTTGTCTTCACCTAGTTGATAGACATCTGAGTATTTGGGCATTGACTGGGGGTGGGGGTGGGTTCTGTCATGTGAGATGAGTTTATACAGAATAGCTAGTTGTGTTGTGATTCAGACTTAATTATTTATTTATTTACTTTATATGTATGTTCCTTTTTTGAAGGTGAGATACACACATACACATGTGATTTACATGTAACCAAGATTAGTCCAGCGATAAGCTGATAAAATACCAGCATAAGGGTACGGGGTGTAGGGGGCTCTGGATAGAGGTAGTACCTTTGGTGTCTGGCTGCTGCACTCTACCCGGTAGGGGAGGGGTGGATGGGCATCACTGGTCCTCATCCATCCTCTAAATGTCTCACGTGCTGGCTCCAAGCGCCACACCCCGGGACCTCGCCTCAGCAGGCGTGCCAAACCACGTGCGGGGGTGATATGATATTATCACTGCATCGGGTAGATGGGACTCGTCAGCCGGGGAAGGCAGCCTGTCTAGGAGAAGGAAAACTCCGACTTCAAACCTCTGCTGCCTCGGGCTACACCCATTCAAGGGAAAGGCTTCAGAAGTAAATCTCGAGGAAAAATCCGGAGTCGGAGTCCCTAAGGTAGTTCGTCGTTGGATACAACTTCGTTCTGGCAACTCCTGCGTCGCCCCTGGTACCAGGCGTACAGGCCTCTGTCATTCCCCTGGATTCTACTAGTGGCGAGGAGAGGGGGGATCTGCTGCATGGGCAACAGCTCGTCCTCCATATTCACTTGCCCAGGCCTGCACCTGGAGAGGTCACTCCAGCTTCGCTGGTAACACAGCATCGACACAACACGGAGAGTAGCAGATACCGGTTTTAAGCCTAGGCTTTTTTGGCGTAGAGCTGGGCGCCAGGGGTTACTCTCGACGGTGGGAGGAATCTTCGCATTCCATTGGGTAGCTACCGCCCGCCTCAAGTTGGGCAGCCCCCAGTCAGTAAGGTGTTACCCCGCCACAACCTGTTTGCTCCAATGGGTGCTTGGAGCTTAGAGGAAACTTGACAGGCAGGTTGTAAATACCAGGCACCAGGCAATACAAAGAAGAAAAAGAAGATGCCAGCTTTTCTGATATCAAGCTGGAATGTAAGGACAATGTGTCCTGGTTTTGACAGCAACCTACAGCTGTTAGACGACACGCGGAAGACGGCCGTGATAGACAGGGAGCTTCAGCGACTCAACATCGACATCGCTGCATAACAGGAGACAAGGCTACCTGGGGACGGATCACTGCGTGAGAAGAACTACACGTTCTACTGGCAGGGGAAGAACCCAGAGGAGCCACGTATTCATGGTGTGGGCTTCGCTGTAAAGAACTCCCTCCTAGCAACCGTAGAGCCCCCCCCCCCCCCCCCCCCCATGGGAGGTACGGAGAGACTGCTCACTTTAAAAATGACGACCAGTTCAGGTACAGTCAACTTCATCTGTGCCTATGCCCCAACATTAAGCTCCTCACCCGACGTCAAGGACCAGTTCTATGAGGCCCTGGATGCTGTTGTCAGAGAAGTTCCCAGCAAGGAAGGTCTCTTCATATTGGGAGACCTGAACGCACGCGTAGATGCTGATTTTGAGGCCTGGCCAACCAGCATTGGACATGATGGTGTTGGGAAACAAAATTAGAACGGTCAAAGACTCCTGGAACTTTGCTCTTACCACAAGCTGGCCATCACCAACACCTTCTTCAACAATAAGGAGAAGCACAAGGTGTCATGGCGCCACCCCAGATCCCACCACTGGCATCAGCTCGACCTCATCTTAACAAGGAGGTCGGACCTTAACAACGTCCTCAACACGAGGAGTTTCCACAGCGCTGATTGCGACACAGACCACACCCTGGTATGCAGCAAGATCAAGCTTCTACCCAGAAGACTGCACCACTCAAAGAAGAAAGGTCGCCCAAGGATTGATGCCTTTCGCACGTCCGATCCAACCAAGGCCGGGGAGTTTGTAGAAACCCTGAATGAATCAAGAGTGGCTCAGAGACCCAAAACGCTGAGGAAAAGTGGAATCACATAAAGGACACAATCTATCAGTCCGCCCTGAGTATATTTGGGAAAAAAGAACGAAAGAATCCCGACTGGTTTGAGGCAAACTGGCAGGAAATGGAACCAGTGGTGGAAGCGAAACGCAAGGCTTTACTTGCGTATAAAAACAACAATATCCAAACTACTCGTGATGCTTACAGAGCTGCCCGCAGCAAGGCCCAACAAACTGCTCGGCGATGCGCCAACGACTATTGGCTACAGTTAAGCTCAAGTATTCAGCAGTCAGCAGATTCAGGCAACACTGGCAGCATGTACGCTGGCATCAAACAAGCGACTGGTCCGGCAGCCTCCAAGTCAGCTCCTCTTAAGTCCAAAGCAGGAGAGAGCATCACAGACTCAGCAAAGCAGATGGAGAGATGGGTAGAGCACTACCTGGAGCTGTACTCCACGCAGAACTCTGTCACTGATGCGAGGAGTTGGATGCCGAGCCAAGCCTTGAAGAACTAAGCAAGGCGATTGACGGTTTGGCGACGGGAAAAGCCCCTGGTGAAGACGGGATACCTCCAGAGGTCATCAAGTGCGGGAAGCCTGCTCTTCTCAACGAGCTGCATGAACTTTTGTGCATGTGCTGGAAGGAAGGCTTCATTCCGAGAGACATGAGAGACGCCAGGATAGTGACTCTATATAAGAACAAGGGCGACCACAGTGATTGTAATAATTATCACGGAATCTCACTTCCTCAGCATTGTTGGGAAAGCATTCGCCAGAGTCGTCTTAACCCGTCTTCAGAGGCTGGCAGCTCGCATCTACCCTGAGTCCCAGTGCGGCTTCAGGGCCGGAAGATCGACCATCGACATGATCTTCTCTGTCCGGCAACTACAGGAAAAGTGCCGTGAGCAGCACATGCCCCTTTGCCTCGCCTTCATTGATCTCACGAAAGCGTTCGACCTGGTCAGTCGGAGTGGTCTTTTCAAGCTTTTGAAGAAAATCGGCTGCCCCCCAAGACTATCAGCTGTCATCGAGTCTTTCCACGAGGATATGCATAGCACTGTGTGCTATAATGGTGCCACATCAGAGCCCTTTAGAATCAGCAGTGGAGTAAAACAGGGATGTGTTTTGGCCCCAACTCTGTTCGGGATCTTCTTCTCGACGTTGCTGACCTATGCCTTCTGCAGATCTGAAGAAGGGATATATCTTCATACAAGGACCGATGGAAAGCTCTTCAACATTGCCAGACTTCGTTCCAAAACTAAGATGGAAAAGAAGACCATCAGAGAAGCTCTCTTTGCAGATGATGCTGCGCTGGCTTCCCCACAGTGAACAAGATCTCCAGAGGCTCGTTGATCGCTTCGCCCACGCTTGCAGAGAGTTTGGTCTCACAATCAGCTTGAAGAAAACTGAGATCTTAGGCCAAGGCTGTGAAGAACCACCATCTCTACACATTGGAGACTACGACCTCAATACTGTCCACAAATTTCAGTACTTGGGGTCCACCATAAGTGACAACCTCTCTCTGGACGCTGAAATCAGCGCCAGAATTGCAAAGGCCTCATCTGTTATGGCTAAGCTGAACAAGCGGGTCTGGTCCAACAACAGTCTCACTGCGAACACCAAAATGCAGGTGTACAGAGCATGTGTGTTGAGCACACTTCTCTACTCAAGTGAAGCCTGGACCACATACGCCAGCCAAGAAAAGAGGCTCAACATTTTCCATCTCCGCTGCTTGCGACGCATCCTCGGCATCCAATGGCAAGACAAGGTGACCAACACAGAGGTCCTCCGTCGTGCGGGCCTACAGACCATCTTTGCCCTTCTAAGCCAACGCCGACTACGCTGGCTTGGCCATGTGCGTCGAATGGAGGATGGACGCATACCAAAAGACGTTCTCTACGGCGAACTGGCAAACCGGAAGCGAACTCCAGGACGCCCACAGCTACGCTTTGTAGACGCATGCAAAAGGGACCTTAGAAGCTCAGGGATCAACCCAGGCTCTTGGGAGACTCTGGCGGAAGACAGGGCAGTGTGGCGGACAGCCGTTCAGCAAGGCGTTGTGAATGCGGAGAGGAGAAGAGCAGAAAGCGCAGATGAGAAAAGGGCTCTTCGCAAGCAACGTTCCAGAAACCAGACAACAGCGACTCAATTTGTATGTGGCAGATGCGACAGAGATTGCCACTCAAGAATCGGCCTGCACAGCCACAACAGAAAGTGCACGTCATGACCACAACGCCTCCTGGAGCAGACTATCATCTCCTGAGATGTAAAGAGGCCGACGATAAGATATAGACTAGGTAAAACAGTCTAGGTAGGGCTTCAGGACTGGCCAGCTCATGGGTTTATGTGCAGGCTTAAAGTTTGTGCCATGATCACCATACACATGGCACCTGTGACGTTAGTGCATATGGAATTCGTTCCGAGCGCGTAGACGTCATCTTGAGAAACTGAAACTGAAACTTTTATCAGATATGAGTGGAGCGCAAAGGGAATCCCTTTTGGACAGTCTTCAGATTTCATCTGAACAGTGGAAGTCGAACCGTGGCCTTCGCAACATACATTTCTTCGCAGAGGCCACGGTAACCGCCCCCCCCCCCCCCCAGTTAATAAGAAACACCACGAGGATGTGGATGGGACCCAGAGCACCAATGCCTCGCCACTCTCCGGACGATCACCTCCGCTTAGGAGCTTATCCCGACGCCAAACGATAGTCATTTCATCAAGCAAAATGGGGCTGTCCATGCGCGGAATGACCCAGTCGGACCCCAGTCATCAGTTATTTTGTTCACAAACCGAATGGCTTGGTAGGAAGATGACAGACCCCAGGACATAGCCACACAACACACAAAAACCAAGTCCAGCCAACCTCCGGACCAAGACAGAATGGAATACTTTTTCAGTCAATTTGAATTGTTATTTCAATGGCCTCTGGTCAGGAGAGCCACCACAAGTGACTCGAACGCCTAAAGAAAACGGGAAGTTTGGGGAGGGGGAAAGGGGGAAGTGATTTGATAATAATTATTAGGCCTAGTATTCATGTTCTGGGCCGTTAAATCTTCAGTCATTCACGTCTGCTTCGCCGCGAAAGCAACTTCGAACACAGGTTAGTCTAAACACGTAGGCCCTATCGTAAATATTTTGCCGAACTGATGTAGAATTCTCGAAAATTCAAGAAGAAAGCGGATCAGTTTCAATTCATGTTGTGAAAACATCAGCCATTTTGCGATTTGAAGTTTTTGGTTTTGCTTGTACATGGCTATCTGCTCTTGTGCAAGTAGGTTTTACTATGTAGGCCTAAGGCTAAGCATTTTGGAATTTAGATTCATTCAAGACGGATTTACCGCTCTCGGACAATGCCGTATGCGCTTCGGCCAGTTTACCACCTGTTAAGACATCGTGAGCCTGCACAAAACCTCATGCTTTGGCAAGATTGTATTGAAATGGAGGGGGAGGGGAGGGGACGGGGGAGGGCAAGTGGAGAACGGCCGGGCGAGCGACTGCGAAACACTAAATTGACACCACCAGAATTATTGCAGAATTTACTGTTCAGCGAACGAAACACTAAATTGACACCACCAGAATTATTGCAGAATTTACTGTTCAGCGAACAGGCCAATTTTCAATGTCGCGCGGTCGGGAATTAAACTCGAGATATCAGATCTCGAGTCGACGACTATGTAAATAACATATTACAAAGTTATACAAGTGCCAGTGCGAGCGCCTCTGAGTATGATTTCGCGCAAGGATATGAGATATTTGGCTGGTATTATCTAGTTGTTTCAGTCGATGATACACGTGTTGCGTTACCCTTTCAATTTTCAGCTTTGTGAAAAAAACAAACAAAAACAAACACAAACAAAACAAAACCAAACCAAAACCAAAACAAAACAAAACAAAAACAACAAACAAACAAACAAACAAACAAAAACACGTCCAATTGGTAAACTTGAAGACCTAAACATGACACTACGCAATTCCACCATCATCAACACTGTGACAAAACTTACACCTTGCAGCCCCGATTTACTCAGAACTACACACATCCACATCTCTCTCTCTCTCTCTCTGTCCTTCCCCCCCCTCTCTCTGTCTCCCTCTTCTAGTTAAAATGTATTTTTTTGACTGATAATACCCATCTTATCTAAGGTATAAGACAGTTAAGTGTAGAGTGATACGTACACCCTATTTGAAATGAGGGCTGGTTGTCATCATCATCAGGTACCCTTCCGCATGGCATTGGCGATCATGGACTTCCATCTGTCTCTATCTCTCGTTGCCTCTAGCATCTCCCCCACCTCTTCGTCCCCAGCCACTCTGCAAGTCCTTCCAGCATTTTCTCCCTGGGTCTACCTGGTGCTCTCTTTCCCTCCAGCTTTCCCGTTGTGACCAGGTGCTCCAAATCCCCCTTCCTCATAAAATGGCCTATAAATGTTGCCTGTCTTTTCCTAATCTTCCTTATGAGTGATCTACTTGTGTCTGCCTCCATCAAGACTGTCTCGTTTGTTTTCTTTGCTGTCCATGGAACTCTCAACATTCTTCTCAGAAACCACATCTCGGCTGCCTCAATCTTGTTCTGGCTTGGCTGGTTGTAAGGAAGCATATATTTTGCTTATTTTTGACCCTTTGTTCTTGCTCTTGTTCTTCTCTCTCTCTCTCTCTCTGTCTTTCTCTTGTGTCAAATTTCTTTGACTGAAAGTGTAATGATTCTGTTGTTGGATATCTATGTTACCTAAGGTATAATTTATGTGTAGTGTGATGTAGATCCTCGTTGGGCGAGGACTGGACGTAAAAACCCTTACATTTTGCTTATTTCATATCCTCATAAATGAAATTTTTTTCATTGTTCATTGTTCTCTGTCTGTCTGTCTCTCTTTCTCTCACTGTGTGTGTGTGTGTGTGTTTGTGTGTATGTGTGTGTGTGTGTGTGTGTGTGTGTGTGTGTGTGTGTGTGTGTGTGTGTGTGTGTGTACACTTCACTGTGATTTGTATGAGACCTATAAAACACTAAGCTGATGCCACCAGCATGATAGGTGATCGGAGCAAAAATGATAAAGGCGGTGAACAGCCAATTTCTGTATTGCAAAACTGAGACTGAACTTTTAGAGACATCAGATCCTAACTATGAGTATGACCCAAGGTTTTCAGTAAGCAGGTGGATAGGGTGAGAGAGTGAAAGGGTTAAGTTTTTGCAGCTTATGGACAGGCTGCAAGGGTTAAAGGGTTAAACCTGCAAGAAAGTTTGGATAGTTCTCAAATACAGAATACCATGTGAGATTACTTCATGAGGTAGGTGATGATGTTCAGGCTAGATTAGTAGATAGTAGATAATTGCTGGCAGTTTTAGGTGGAGGGGCCTATGGAATTGTCTAAGGGCAATGAATGTCGTGCAGACAAATGCCAAACTCATATTTTAATTTTTTGGTGTATTGTCTCTCTTCCTGGTTATAAGTCGCTTCTTTCAAGTTAGCTGTTCTGTTCTGATTTTGGTCTGAAATCTTGTGAATTTGTTTCTTTGTGTTTTCTCCCATGGAGATGCTGGGGACTGTTTTAGTGTAAATCGTATTCCTAGTCCTACCTTCTCAAAGTTCTGTGCTAGATATTTCCTCTTTTCTGACACTGTCTTTGTTTCTTCTGTCTTGCTCCTTTGCTTTCTGTCATTTTTTCCTGTCATTTTCTCCTTGCTGGTCCATTCACATACACATACACATGCACGCACGCACGCACGCACGCACACACGCACACACACACACCACACACACACACACACACACACACACACACACACACACACACACACACACACACACACCCCACACACAATATATATATATGTGCACGCACACACATGTGTCTATATATATATATATTTTTTCCTCTGCGGATGGATAATGGGTACATGTATTAAGTGCATTTTTGGCTTTAAAGGAAAAGTTATGTACAGAAGCCAGTTTAGTTAACTTAGGCCAAATTTCTGAGATATGTTCATATTTGTATTCAGGTTTGTTTGGATAAACTCTCTGGTGATAATGATACAGAATGGTCAATGCCGTGGCATATCCTTAGATTCATCATCATTAGGTGCCCTGCCGCATGGCGTTGGCGATCATGGACTTCCGTCTCTATCTCTCGTTGCCCCTAGCATCTCCCCCACCCTCCTCGTCCCCATCCACTCTGCAAGTCCGTCCAGAATTTTCTCTCTGGGTCTATAATCCTTAGATTATATATATGTAAATTCATTGATATGTGTACTTTTTTTTTTCCAGCCTTTTTTTTTTATACTCAGGTGTCGTGTAGAGTTTGCAGTGGTTATAGCCCTGATATGGCTCTGTGCAGTTGACTGGGCTTTAACCCTTTTGCTCCCGCACCCTGTCCACCAGCTGCAAAAACTTAACCTTTTGACTCCTGCGGGAAGCTGGTGGATAGGCTGAGGGAGTCAGAAGGTTAAGTTTTTGCTTTGTTAGCATGGTTGATAATGCGGGATGCTTGTGGACAAGGTGTGGGAGTCAGAGGGTTAAACAACATGAATTAGAGTAGAAATATGTTTCTTTGTTTCTGTTGTGTTTGCTTGATCAAGGCCAGTTGGCTGAAAATGTGCACTTGCCTTGTTTGTTTATGGAGTACTTGTTCTTGTTCTGTTTTCATGTTTTCAGGGTTTGCTTTTAACTGATCATGGCCCGTGTACAATACCTGCTTTAACGTCTAGCATCGAAAAGTTAACTCTTTGGCTCTTTCGCCCTTGTACCAGCTATCCTGCTGAAGCTGTGGGATAGGCTGAGGGAGCAACAGGTTAAGTTTTTGGCTGGGGATAGCTTGTGCAGTCAAAGGTTAAGTTTGCTGTTGGGATAGGGTGAAGGAGCCAAAGGGTTAAGTTTTTGCAGCCACTGGATAGGTTGAGGGAGTCAGAAGGTTAAGTTTTGCAGCTGGATGGTCAGGGCGTGGGAGTCAAAGGGTATCTTTTTTAAATCCCTTGTGTGATAAATTATACAAAGCTGTCAACGCCAGGGGCATCTCTTTGGACTATGTGCGTGAATGCATTGATATGTGTACTTAATTTCTTTTCCTTATTTCCTGTTGAAGTATTGTGTACTTTTGAAACAGTTATAGCCCTGATATGGCTGTACGCAGTTAGCAGAGCTTTAAACAGAAATAACAATAACTGATCTTTTTTTTTAATTCTTAAGTGATATTAAGCAGTTGCATGTTTATGCTTACGAAGCATTGGCACCATTTGATCAAACCAATCTCTCCATCTTTCCAGACAGGAACTCTGCTGGGAGCGGTGTGACATCATGGCACAGGTATGCCATCAGCAGCCTGGTGACGTGTGAGTGGCTGCAAGACAAGATCATCAAGGGTGACGTGGCTGATATCGTCATTCTGGATGTGTCCTGGTCAAGTCAGAAAGATTGCCAGGCAGAATTTAACAAGTAGGTCAGCCCAGTAGTTCTCTCTCTGTTTGTTTTATTTTTTTCTGACTAAGTTTTTTTTATTCCTCTTTCGCTTCATAACAAACGGACATCAAACACTCAATGTGGTAAGGAAAAATGACAAAAAAATTATAGACGTATGAAAAGACATTGTTGACATGTGAACTCCATATATAGCATACAGAATACACATAATGATGTTTTATATATTGGAAATTTTAAAATGTACTTCAAGATCTAAGCACATGTCAACATTTTTTTATGAATTTGTTTTTCAAATTATGTCTTTTTGCTGTACGATAATCAAATATCACCAAACAGTGTGATAACAGAAATGATATCAGTTTATGATCAGTTCTGTCTCTCTTGATATCTTAGTGATAACAGAAATGATATCAATTTATCAGTTTCTCTCTCTCTCTCTTGGTATCTCAGTGATAACAGAAATGATATCAATTTATCAGTTCTGTCTCTCTTGATATCTTAGTGATAACAGAAATGATATCAATTATCAGTTCTGTCTCTCTTATATCAGTGATACAATGATCATTCAGTTTCTCTCTCTCTCTTGGTATCTCAGTGATAACAGAAATGATATCAATTTATCAGTTCTTCTCTCTTGATATCTTAGTGATAACAGAAATGATATCAATTTATCAGTTCTGTCTCTCTTGATATCTTAGTGATAACAGAAATGATATCAATTAATCAGTTCTGTCTCTCTTGATATCTTAGTGATAACAGAAATGATATCAATTTATCAGTTGTCTCTCTCTCTCTTGATATCTTCAGTGATAACAGAAATGATATCAATTTATCAGTTTCTCTCTCTCTTGGATATTAGTGATAACAGAAATGATATCAATTTATCAGTTGTCTCTCTCTCTCTTGATATCTTAGTGATAACAGAAATGATATCAATTTATCAGTTCTCTCTCTCTTGGTATCTTAGTGATAACAGAAATGATATCAATTTATCAGTTCTCTCTCTCTTGATATCTTAGTGATAACAGAAATGATATCCACTTTATCAGTTCTCTCTCTCTTGATATCTTAGTGATAACAGAAATGAGATCAATTTATCAGTTCTCTCTCTTTATCTCGTTTGATATCTTAGTGATAACAGAAATGATATCCACTTTATCAGTTCTTCTCTCTTGTATATTAGTGATAACAGAAATGATATCAATTTATCAGTTCTCTCTCTTGGTATATTAGCATGTAATGTTCAATGCTATCTCTCCATTCTTCCCATTTCAAGACCTCTTCAGTGCATAGGGTTCTACGTAGGCCCAGGGAGTCTGCCAGATGATTTCTGGCAGATTTGGGTGGAGTACATATGGAATTGTCTGAGTGCAATGAATCCCTTTGCATACATCAGATTCAGAAGTCATTGGTGTACTGCATGCATTGACATGTTTTCATATGTAACATATATATATATAGCCTACACATAAATGCATGAGCTGGCCCGTCCTAGAGAGAGAGAGAGAGAGGAGAGAGAGGAGAGAGGGGGAGAGAGAAGAGAGAGAGAGAGAGAGAGAGAGAGAGAGAGAGAGGGGGAGAGGAGAGAGAGAGAGAGAGAGAGAGAGAGAGCATGTGCAATGTTTGTATGTCTGTGAATACTCCTTTTCATTTCTAATGTTTTACTCTTCTTTATGTTATGTTTCGTATACTTGTGTCACTATGATTCTTAGTGCTTAAAATGTTACTGTGGTTTCGAATACTTATGTTACTATGGTTCTTATTATTTATGTTACTATGGTTCCTAAAATTTATGTACTTGGTTCATTATGTACTGTGGTTCCTAATATTATTATAGTTACTGTGGTCCCTATATGTTATATGGTTCCTAATATTTATGTTACTGTGGTTCCTATATTATTTAGTGTTAATATTAATGGTTCCTAATATTTATGTTACTGTGGTTCCTAATATTTATGTTACTGTGGTCCCTAATATGTTATTATGGTTCCTAATATTTATGTTACTGTGGTCCCTAATATTTATGTTACTATGGTTCCTAATATTTATGTTACTGTGGTTTCTAAAATTATGTTACTGCGGTTTCTGGTATTTATGTTAGTATGGTTCCTAATATTCATGTTACTGTGGTTCCTAATATTTATGTTACTATGGTTCCTAATATTTATGTTACTATGGTTCCTAATATTTATGTTCATTTCATGTTTTTACGGTGTCTTGTTTCCCCTGTGGGGATACCGGGGGCTCTTTCAGTACAAATAGTGTCCCCATCTTCTGGAAATTCTGTGGTCGAAATTTCCTCTTTTCTTTCACTCTCTTTGTTTCTTTCTTCCTCCTTTGCTTTCTGTCATTTCTTTCTATCATTTTTCTGCCTTGCTGGTCCATTCACCTGTATGTGTTCGATAGTCTTATGTACTCGGTACTGTCTCTTAGGATTGATAATTGGGTACATGTATTGTGTGTTTTTGGCTCTAGGGAAGTGAGTTATGCAGAAGCAATTTTAGGTAATCTATACCCATTTTTATGTATGTTATGTTATCTTTAGGTATGTTTAAATTTGTAATCAGGTGTATTTTTTTAAATCTCCTGTGTGATAAATTGGATGGGGTGGTCAGCGCCAGGGGCATGTCCTTAGATTATGTGCGCAAATGCATTGATGTATGCACTTAATTTTCTTTTCTTTTTTTTTTCTTTTCCTGTTGAAGTATGGTGTATGTTTTGAAACAGTTATAGCCCTGATATGGCTCTACACAGTCGGCTGGGCTTTAAGCAACAATAACAGAACAGTGTTTGCTGTTACTTCATTGAGACTCATAATGTTCTGTTCCTGCAAAGTGCAATGAGCATGCTTCTGACATGGACTGTTTACCTTTTGAAATTATTATTTTTTTCATCATCTTCATCATCATCTTCATCTTCATCATCATCATCATCATCATCATCATCATCATCATCGTTACCACCACCACCACCACCACTACTGCTGCTGCTACTACTGCTACTACTATTACTACTACAACTAGTTGTACTTTTTCCACCACACCACCACCACCTCTACCATCATCATCACCGCCGCCGCCACCACCACCACCACCACCACCACCACCACCACCACCACTAGTTGTAATGTTTCCACCACACCACCACCACCTCTACCACTTCATCACCACCACCACCACCACTACTACTATTACTACTACTATTACTACTACTACTCTACTACTACTCTACTACTACTACTAGTACTGTTTCCACCACACCACCACCACCTCTACCACCACCACCACCATCACCACTACTACTACTACTACTACTACTAGTTGTAATGTTTCCACCTCACCACCACCACCTCTACCACCATCATCTTCTTCACCACCCCACCACCACCATAATCATCATCATCATCATCATCATCATCACTACCACCATCATCATCATCATCATCAAGTGTCACCTTCCCTTTCATTGAGTCGTCAGCAATTCCGTCCACTATCTTGTCATTATCACGCTAAACTGGTACATTCTTTTTGAACAATTCCTGCAGACATCATATCCCAGGGGCACGCTACCTGGACGTGATGGTGGGCCCACACTCGAGTTTGTTCCCCCGCAACATACCCCCGCCGGACGTGTTCCAGAAGGCGGCTCGCGCGGCAGGGGTCAACGAGGACAGTCACGTGATCCTGTATAGCGACTCCGACAACTGTGGATTCTTTCTCTCTGGTAGAGCGTGGTGGACTTTCACGGTGAGAATAGTTGTTGTTTCTGTGTGTGTATGTGTGTGTGTGTGTGTGTGTGGGGGGGGGTATGTGTGTGTGTGTGATTATGTGTGTGTTTGTGTGGGGTGGGGGGTATGTGTGTATGTGGGGGGGTATGTGTGTGTGGTGTGTGTGTGTATGTGTGTATGTATGTGTGTGTGTGAGTGAGTGAGTGTGTGTGTGTGTGTGTGTGTGTGTGTGTGTGTGTGTGTGTGTGTGTGTGAGTGAGTGAGTGAGTGTGTGTGTATGTGTGTATGTGTGTGTGTGTGTGTGTGAGTGAGTGAGTGTGTGTGTGTGTGTGTGTGTGTTTGTCACTTTGTGTGTTAGTGTGTGTGTGTGTGTGTTAGTGAGTGTGTGTGTGTGTGTATGTGTGTGTATATGTGTGTGTGTGTATATGTATGTGTGTGTGTATGTGTGTGTGCGTGTGAGTGTGTATATGTATATGTGTGTGCGTGTGTGTGTGCGTGTGAGTGTGTATATGTATGTGTGTGTGCGTGTGTGTGTGTCTGTGTTCTTTTATCTGTCCCAAGGCGAGCAGTGATAGAATGATTTCAGATGTTGGCCTGCCAGTAATTAAACTCAAAGTTCCAGGGTTTGTTTCCTGTAGAGGCCTTGACTTTTCTCCACAGTTTGACCAGAAAATCAAATGAATGTCTGGTCCTTTGGAAGGGGACAAAAAAAAAAACAACAAAAAAACCAAATCGGATCTGTGTGCCTTCTGGTTTGCACATGCTAAAAATTCCACGGCAATTGAAAATTATGAAGAGAGGGCATTTGCCCAGCTGCCCTGGTATAAAATATTGGAGAGATAGGTTGACTTTCCAGGTCCCTCCCCTTGAAGGTCAATTAGCCTTCTTGCCTTTCTGAAGTCTTGGTTAAAAAAAAAGTAAAATGGATGGCACTCTCGACAGGGGAGAGCAGCCTGAATTTCATGTGGTAAATACATTGTAACAAAAAGGAATGACTATGAATATGAATTTTGTACGCCATTGAAGTGGACAGAGCTTAGGGGGAGAGTCATTACTTCCCCTCATTTGTGGATTCTCATAGGATTGTATTTACTTCATTCCTGCATTTAGACAAGAGGCAGAAACAAGAGAAAGGATGTGGTGCCGACTCCTTTCCCTTGCTGAGGAAGGGGGGAGGGGGTGGCTGGCACATGGCTAATTGATAAACGGTGCCCCATGACTGACCTGGTCAAATACTGATGACGTGCACTGATGATGCGACTGGTGTGAACTTCAAAGCAAGTACTGTGAGAACAGTTTACCGTGCTGCAGGAAAGAAGGAACATGTGTGTTCTGTCCGGTTTTCTGCTTGAAGGAAGGAAGGGTAAGAATCCTGCAGCACGGAAAACTGTTCTCCAGGGATGAAAGAGTTAATATGCTAATACCGTATGTGTAGATGTACAAGGACTAACAGTAAGACAGGTCTAGCTGGATCTTATGCTACTCATCATCATCATCATGTGCCCTGCTGCATGGCATTGGCGATATGGCCCTCCATACAAATCTATCCCTTTTCGCTGCAAGTACATCTCCCACCCTCTCTGTCCTTAGCCACTCTGCAAGTCCGTCCAATATTTTCTCCCAGGGTTTACCTGGTGCTCTCTTTCCCTCCAGCTTTCCTGTTGTGACTAGGTGCTCTAATTTCTCTTGTCTCATAAAATATCCTATGCTACTGTCCTTGAATTATATAAAGTGTTTTAAGTTCCAGGTTGTGTTGAAATATCGAGTGTGCTTGTGTTTAAACCCAGATTTACGGCGCCAAACATGTGTCCATTCTGAACGGGGGTTTACAACGCTGGCTTACTTTGGGCTATGATGTCACCTGTGATACTGTGCATGTGCAAGTCCAGGTATGTGTACTGGTTTGGTTACTGTTTGTGGAGAGAGAATATCCTAGGACAGTTGAAAACGGCTGTTTCAGTGTGTGTGTGTATGTGTGTGTGTGTGTGTGTGTGTGTGTGTGTAAATTGTGTGTAGTGTGTAGTGTAGTGTGTGTGTGTGTGTTGTGTGTGTGTGTGTGTGTGTGTGTGTGTGTGTGTGTGTGTGTGAGACAGAGGGAGGATGACGACTTGAGTCAGGGGTCACAAACCCTACTCCCCTCCTGTCTTCCCCCTCCCAGTGTTCGTGTGCTTTGTGTCCTGGAGATTTGGTTGGTGTTGGTGAATGATGGGAGTGCGCACTTTGGTTTGATTCTTGAATCAAGATTTGGTACCTAATAAATCTTTTTCTTCTTCTTCTTCTTATGTTTCACAGTAAATCATGTAAAACATTGTCAACATTACGCATAACTAGTATGAGGTGGTGAACTGATTAATGGCTTTGAGGTAAACTGTTTATTAACAATGCATGTCTGTGTGTGTACATGTGTGTGTGTGTACATGCGTGTGTGTGTGTGTGTGTGTGTACATGGGTGTGTGTGAATGTATGTGTATGTGTGTGTGTGTGTGTGTGTGTGTGTGTGTGTGTGTGTGTGTGTGTGTGTGTGTGTGTGTGTGTGTATGCAACTTAACAACACAGTGTTACACTTCTTCATGTTTGTGCATGTATATGTGTGTATAAGAGAGAGAGAGAGAGAGAGTGTGTGTGTGTGTGTGTGTATGTGTGTGTGTGTGCGTGTGTGTGTGTGCATATGTGTGTGTGCATGTATATAAATGAGTGTGTGTGCATGTGTGTGTAACAACATGTATTTCATTTCTTCATGTTTGCCTGTGTGTGTGCATGTTTGTGTGCATGTGTATGTGTGTGTGTGTGTGTGTGTGTTTGTGCATGTGTGTGTGTGTGTATGTGTATACATGCATGTGTGTGCATGTGATTGTGTGTGTGTGTGTGTGTGTGTGTCTGTTCAGGGAGGCAATTTCACGGCACAGTACAACAACAAACATCGTCTGACCTTTGAGGAGATGGAGGAGCGTTTGTCGACTGACTACGCCAACGTCTTGGACTCCAGGGCACCACACATTTACAGCGATGGTTTGTCTGAGAGATACTGTTCCCTGTCCCTGCCGTTGTGTGCTCTTGTTTTGTTTTGTTTTTGAGTTGTCTGTTCCCCCCATGGGGATGCCGGGGGCTCTTTCAGTATAAACAGTATCCCCACCTTCTGGACATTCTGTGCTAGAAATTTCCTCTTTTCTGTCACTGTCTTTGTTTCTGCCTTGTTCCTTTGTTTTCTGTCATTTCTACCTATCATATTCTGCCTTATGGTCCATTCACTTGTATTAGATAGGTCCGCTTCTGCAGTGGCAGCAGTCAGCATCGGCTTGCTGTGAGCATTTTGAGTGTATTTTTGATCCTCTTTATATTGCTTAAAATGTTGAGTAAATGGTTTAAAAAATATACTGAAGTAAAGCTTGTTTTCTGCTCTACAACACTGTGTTGTTTGTTTTACAATAAAATATAAAACTTTGAAGCGCTTCATGGTTAAACAATGCGGGTGCTGTTGTCTTTGCTCCGACCCGAGCCGCCATGACTAACACTGCGTCAGCGCGTTCAAAACGAGTGTGGTCAGAAACACGGCGATCGCTTCGCAGTGTTGCTGTGTCTATTTTTAGAACTAGCGTCCTTGGAAACTCCAATTTCCAGCGATTCCATTGGTCTATTTATTGTGCAGACAGCCTTGTAAGAACCATTTGATATCGCGAGTTGAAAACAAGGAACTTTTCTGAGAGCCGATATCTTCGGAACTGTTTATCAAGATGCTTCAATTTTTATATCAAATTGAAGCTTAGACTTTGAAGTTTTTAATAAGTGCACTGTTGAAATCGCAGACGACTGCACTTTGCCGCGCTTTTGTTTGGAACAATGTGAATCGAAGCCGAGTGCCGCTCTCGAGTGCATGATGGCGGCTGCGTCAGGCAGCCTGAGCGAGCGCTGCTCTTCGCCTGGATTATCGTCTTGTGATTCGAGAATTCGCCAATTAGTCGGTAAGTAAATATCATATTTAAATAATTTTATATGTTTACGCTGCCTTTGCAAACTTTTCGCTTTTGTTTCTTGAGAGGAAATGAATGAAATGAATGTTTCTAGGGCACCTGCATACGAGTAGCGCTAAGAAAGCGAACTTTGTGTTGAGTGACTTGAGTTGGCTGGAAAATACTGAAATATCTCAACGTATTTTGTACTGTTGATGAAATGGATTGAAAGAAATGTGTTTCAAAGACTCAATTATTTTTTATATTGGCTCGATGTTTGTTTTTTTATTATGATCTTGAGATTTATTCTTCGGCAATGAGATCGCGAAAGTTGTTATGGAAAGACAACTCTTCACTTCCGGTTTCCTAGATTGTGTAGTTTCGCTTTCTTTAACGTGTTTTCTTCTCGATTCTAAGCGCAAGTTTGATGTTTTTATCAGATGATGACCAGCTGACAGCGTTGCTAGCTCGTTTTGACCAGAAAGGGCCGGGTAGACCACCCAAATTGCCCGAGATCCAGTTCAACAACAGGTTTCTCCTGCAGCTGCTGGTGTTGAAGGAAAAGACAGGCAAGTCTTGGGATGAAATCTCTTCTATTCTGCGGTCGCTCTTCCCTTCCAGCGAATTTTCGAAAGTCCAGTCGATGGTAGAGACAGTGGTGAAAGACTTCCGGGATGATGGCAGTCATCCTGATTTTTTGGAAGATTCCAGAGAAACCATGTATCCTGGCAGCTTCTGTGTGAAGTTTCAGATCAGCAAAGCGGACTTACTTCGGGACAACTTGGAGAGGCATGGAAAAATCAAATGTCCTGTTGGTCTTGCAGAGGAGCTGCACAAGTTCTGCAACCAACAGAAGCTCAGGCCGCAGAAACTGAATACCTGGTTTGGCGCGCTTCTTGAGGAAGTGCCTAGAGATTTAAAGACAAGGCTGGACAAGATACACTCGCTAGGAAAGCAATTGAGAAAGAATGTTGGAGCTCTCCTGGTCCAAATACACTAGAAAACACTGTTAGTTTTTTTCTGTGGTGTATTTCAAGCTACTGTTAGTTTTTTCTGTGGTGTATTTCAAGCTTGGGGGCTTAGGTGTACTGTATGAGCCATTTGCGAACATTACTTGCCATGATTTCCATATGTAAAAACTGGTTGTGTTTCAGGATAGTTTTGACTACTTTAGAACTTCTTTTGAAGCCTGTGGATGTGAAATTCAAGTTCTACTCTTTATTCTGAGCAAAAGGGTACTTGAAATTAGTCTGTAGCATCAGTAGTTGTTGAGATATGGCTTGTTTACTATTTGGTGTTATTTCTCTCTCATGTCATCTTTTTCCGCCTGCGAGAAATGTGTTTTTCCTCATTTTTGAAGTGATCTGGATGAAAAACTATGGCTTGCCTACCCCTGGAAAAAATTATTCTTACAGTAAGTAGTATATAGTTTTGGTTTTATCATTTTCAGCTGTGTCTGTGTATTCATTCTCCATTTATCAAGCCAGAAAAATGGTGTTTCGTTAAAATCGCTAAATTGTGCCATTTTCTTGCATTTTTAAATGCTCATAACTCTTGAACTATCATTGATAGGAAGATAAAATTTGGCAGAGATATTCAGTGTTGTGTTGTCTTTCAAATGCTATTAAGTTTTTCTCTTTATGTGAACAAACAAAAATTTTGAATTTTTGGGGTGGACCTACCTACTTGTATGTGTTCAATATAGTCTTACGTACCTTCTCTTAGAATTGATAATTGGATACATGTATTAGGTACCGGCGGCCTCTCTTAAGCAATGCGGGAATTGTGTCGGTCAGTGGAAAAATTGCACATGTTTATCAGTCAAATATTCTTGCAGATGAATATGAATGACAAAGTTGTTATCATGAAGATAAAGATTGTTCTTTCCTCTATCGATCTGTGCTGTTTGTTTTTGTTATAAATGCACCCTTACGAAAATCTGCGCAAAAAAAACCACACCAACCGATGAAGTTTGACCGCGTGACGTAATGGCGACTGGCTCACGGCAATACTAGGGGTGACCGGTGAACGGCAACTTAAATTACACGGGTCACATAGGACTACCGTCATAGAAATTAGTACAGTTGACAGGTCGAAACCTGTCCTTCATTCCCGTATAATATTTATTTTATAAAATTATTAGTTTGTTAGTCTTCTAAAGGTCGGAATATTGGCAAACTTTGAAGAAGAATATCTGAGGATCTCCTTAATATATCAGATCATGTCCGCGGATGCGCAAACGGCTTATTTTTTTCGCTAAATTTAACCGTGATGGAACTGTGGATGTGACGTATACGGGATGTGCGCGAGTCTCGGAAGGGCGAGTATTTGTGATCTGCCATTTCAGCATATGGGGAACCTCGAATCATGGTGGCCTTCGAAGCGATCGCTGAAAGTCCAGTCAACGAATTTCTACTTGTGATTGTCAAGCTGAAGGACAAACGTAAACATCGACTGATTTTTCATGAAAATTGACTTGGAAGTTTGATTCAGTGAATTGTTTTTGATGTTTCTCTTTATTTAGAAAGATTTTAAAAGAAATCCGCGGGAAGTATAGCCTGCACAAGCAAAGAATAGAAAGTACGATCTCCAGTTTGATGTTTTATTGCCAAGGGATTTTTTTTAAGCGACCTGGGACTAGTAGAAGTAAAACTGTGTGAAGCGACTGCTTTCCAAAGGTGTTTATATTGCTAGTATTTAATGAATACGATGGAATTTTGTTTTTAATATACCGAAATCATAATATTTGTGCTAGTACTCGGCCAGAAATTCAAACCGGAAGTTGGCCGGCGAGTGCACGTCGTCTATCGGATCAGATTCGACAATGTTTATCATTGCAAAGAAACAGCAAATAGCGGTTTTGCACAGTCACACACGCGCGCACGCATGCACGCACACATTATCAGAACACTATATTGCATCAGGCAAACACAGACACAGCTCCACAAAGTCCAATGAGCCTTTCTGATGGCACAATATAAGAATACTTTACTCTCAAAAGTAATAGCTGGCACAAATTAAAGAAAACACTTGAGAAAAAATCAGGATTTTATTTCGGTTTGTTTTCAAGGCAATGATGATTTTTTGTGGATGAAATTAACCATCACTGCCACCAAAACTTCAACAGCAGACACTCACTAATAGTAATAAACTACTTCTACAGTTAAAACTGTTGAGAACTGAGTGTGATAAGTCGCAGGACGAGAACAGGGCTTTTGTTTTAAAAATTAGTAATTAATCACCACCTCAGGGGCTAAATCTGAAGACAAAAATTGAGACAGTTTTAAAAGAAGCGGAGAGATTTTCAGTAGATAGACCAGACATTGAAAATTTCTGTCTGTGGATATGGGAAGATGCATGTTACTGCGAAATAACTGATGAAAATAACTTATTGATAAACATTAGGAATGAGAATAGAAATGGCTGTAAGTTATATACTGCATTGCCAGGCATATATCTTCTGCTGTTACACATTTTAGTTTCATTAAGTTATTGAGAAGGATGTCTTTCTGTGCTAGTATGATACAAAGTCATCTGTGGATCACATTGTTTCAGACTAAATCAGTACATGCATACAAAATCTTAAAATCTCATATATTAGCAACATTTGCTTGTAAAGAGTGAAGCTGTAGCTTTGTATTTGATTCACATGCAAAATTTCAGGAGATTCCATCAAGACATAATGTGAGTTATGTCTGTTTTAAGTTGGCCCAACACATGGGTACTCACATTATATGGGTGCAAATGCATACAAAATATCTTACATCTTGACTATAACTAAGCTTGTAAATAATTCACTCGTAGCTTTCTGTCTATTTGATTCACACACAAAATTTCAAGGAAATCCATCAAAAAATAAGCGAAATATGTGCGTTTAAATTTGGTCTGGTACGTGAACCGTGCTTTTTCCATCGTTCAAATGAGGTATTTTGCCATTTTTGGAGCCATATAACTCATGACTTTGTCACTTTACGCTGCCCCCAAAAATTTAAGTTTCATACAATAACATTGTTTCTGAGAAAAAGTAAACTCTAGCCAATTCTGTCTTCTTATTTTTGTGTGATGGGGGTGCAAAAGTGGCTTGTCATGCAATTTCGAACAATGACAAAATGGTATATTTATGAAGTTTGCAGCACTGCTGTGTAAATGTATGAACAGATCTGCCTGTATGCTTGCTTTTTTACGTAGTTTATGTTGTTAAGAATTAAAATCAGGAATGACATTCTCTGTCTGAGGACTTCTGGAAAATTTAGGTTCCTGCAAACTTGCTACATTTCACAATTGGCGAAAACGTACATAAACTGCCGTTTTCAAAGTGTGTTATCTTTGGACCTAATACAGCTAGAGACTTACTTTTTTCTGCATTGTTCTTATTTTTTCTTGTACTTTTCAGAAATATGAGTGTTAATAACCTTTTCAAAAGTTTATTTTTTGGCTGCCGGTACCTACATGTATTAAGTTAATGCATTTTTGGCTCTGGGGAGGTGAGATGTGCGGAGGCGGGTTTAGGTGGTTTATATTTATATGTGTTTTGGTGTCCTTGGGTGTGTTTGGATTTGTGATCGAGTATCTTTTTTTTTATCCTTTGTGCGATAAAGTGGACAGAGTGTTCGGCAACGGGATCGTGTCCTTGGATTGTGTGTGCGAGTGCATTGATATGTGTGCTTAATTTACTTTTCTTTTTTGTTTTACCTGTTGAGGTTTTGTATGTTTTGAAGTGACTATAGCCCTGATATGGTTCTACGCAGTCTGCTGGGCTTTAAACAAAAATAACAGTAACAGTAACAGAGCTGTCTGATTTTTCTCAGATGCATGCATGTGTGTTTGTATGGCCTGCGGTTCTGAAGTGGTATGTTGCTGCACATTCTGCATATTTCAGCGTCACAGGTGTGCATGCTGGGCGTTTTCATGTTTCCATAAGGTGCAGGACACTGACGTCACTTACGGGATCTTTAACGTGCATAGGTGATATTCTGTATGTGTGTGTATATAAATGCAAAGGGGGTGTAGGTACTAAAAGATCTGTGGACTTGTTGACCCAGAAATCAGAAAATATTTCCACCCTTCTACATGCCAGGTGGGGAGATCAACCTGGACCTTCTAAATGGAAGTCCAACGTATATCCATTAGGTGATCGGCTTGTCACTGTGCACATATGAAACAACCAGCTATTTGAACATTTCAGTAAAAAACTGGGTGAAAATAAATATTTAACCCTTTAACTCCCACACCCTGTCCATCAGCATCCTTTATAGCCAACAAAGCAAAAACTTAACCCTTTGACTCCCTCATATAAAAAGAAATATTTAACCCTTTGACTCTCGCACTTGTCCATCAGCATCCTACATTGCCAACCATACCAAGAAAGCAAAAACGTGACCCTTTGATTCCCTCACCCTATCCACCGGTTCCTGCAGGAAGCTGACGGATAGGGTGAGGGAGTCAGTGTTAAGTTTTTGCAGTTTGTGGATAGGGTGCTGCAGTCAAAGGGTTAATGAAAGGAAACAGGATGACGTTCGGCCTGTCATTGTGCTTGTATGAAACAACCAGCTATTCAAACAGTGAAATAAAAATGTCTGTGGGTTAACAGTATAGTATTACACTTCTTTATGTTTGCATGTGCACTTGTATGTGTGTATAATAGTGTGTGTGTGTGGGCGTGTGTGTGTGTTTGTATGTGTATGTGTGCATATGTGGCTTTGGGTTTGACCCACTAGCTCAGTTGTCAGAGCACCGTGTTCGTAACACAGGGGTTGTGGGTTCAGTCCCTGAGATAACCACTTTAAGACGGCCCATTAGCTCAGTTGGTTAGAGCACAGTGTTCATAACGCAGAGGGCATGGGTTCGACCTCCATGTGGGCCACTGATTTTAATGGAACTATCTAGGTAGGACCTCAGGACCTGGCCAGCTCACAGGTTTATGTGCATGCCTAAGGCTTGTGCCGTGATCATTCTGGATCTCCTCCATCACATGGCACCTGTGATGTTAGTGCGTATGGAATTCATTCCATATCATTTTCTGCCTTAATGGTCCTTTCATCTGTATGTGTTCAATGAAATTAATTATGCATACTTTCTCTTAGGAGTGATACTTGGGTACATGTATTAAGTGCATTTTTGGGTCTAGGGAAATGGGATATGCAGAAGCAATTTTAGGTAATTTAGGCCCGTTTATTATATATGTTTTAGAGTCCTTACTTAATGTTTAAATTTGTATTCAAGTGTGTTTTTCAAATCGGATGGAGTGGTCAGCACCAGCGGCATCTCCTTAGATTATGTGTATGAATGCATTGATATCTATACTTAATTTTTTTTTTCCTGTTGAAGCATTGTGTATGTTTTGAAACGGTTATAGCCCTGATATGACCCTATACATTCGGCTGGGCTTTAAACAAAGTGTACTTAATTTTCTTTTCCTTTTCTTTTTCCTGTTGAAGCATTGTGTATGTTTTGAAATGGTTATAGCACTGATATGGCTCTACGCAGTCAACTGGGTTTTAAACAACAATAACAATGAAGTGCACTTCATTTTCTTTTCCTTTTCTTTTTCTGTTGAAGCACTGTGTATGTTTTGAAATGGTTATGGCTTGATATGGCTCTACGCTGTCGGTTGGGCTTTAAACAGAAATAACAGGAACAGTAACTCCAGGAGGGGGAGGACAGGAGGGGAGTGGGGCAAAAGAATGAGAATGTAAAGTGGGAAATCATTGCTGGACATAAAGGTATGCCTTCAAGTTAGACTTAAAGCAAGACAGAGTATGTGACTGCCGAATAGATGGGGGAAGATCGTTCCATTTGTTTGCACAACACAGAAAAGGAGCATATCTGTGTGTCTGTGTGCAGGTCATGTGCCTGCTTGTTAACCCTTTGACCCCTGCACCCTATCCACCAGCTGCAAAAACTTAACCCTTTGACTCCCATACACTCTCCACCATCTGCTTGCAGGAAGCTGGTGGATAGTGTGAGGGAATCAGAGGGTTAAGATTTTGCTTTGCTAGCATGGTTGGCGATGCAGGATGCTGGTAGACAAGGTTCGGGAGTCAAAGGGTTAATTGACCAAAGGATAAATGCTATATACTTATGTACCAAAAGTAATAGTGCAAATACCTACAGCAAATGTACTACAAAATGCTAATGTATTAAAATAGGAAGCTGGTGGATAGGGTGAGGAACTTGAAGAGTTAAGTTTTTGCTTTGCTAGCATAGTTGACAATGCAGGATGCTGGTGGACAGGAAGCAGGAGTCAAAGGGTTAAGTTTTTGCTTTGCTAGCATAGTTGACAGTGCAGGATGCTGGTGGACAGAATGCAGGAATCAAAGGGTTAAGTTTTTGCTTTGCTAGCATAGTTGACAATGCAGGATACTGGTGGACAGGGTTCTTTGATTTCGTTTAGTTTTTACGTCGACACCCACCTCAGGTGATATGGCCGACGGGGATAACCAACCCAGGGAAGTGGGGGAAGGGGGACTTATCTAATCCTATACCGACACCACCAGAACAAAATAACAATGATGTTAAGATGGGACAGTGAGAAGACCAGTTTTAATGTAGCGCACCCCGGGATTCAAACCTACAACCATTAGCATGTGAATCCAACACTCAAACCAACTGAGCTACAGGGTGTGGGAGTGAAAGGGCTAATGTAGTGAAGTAAGAGTGCATGTGTACCCATGTTTCAGGACACATACCAGGAGCTCACAGTCTGCCGTACTCACAGCTGATGGACAACACCACACAACAAATGAAGTCCCCAGAAGCTATTAGAGAGGGTAAGTGTGTGTGTGTGTGTGTGTGTGTGTGTTGTGTGTGTGTGTGTGTGTGTGTGTGTGTGTGTGTGTGTGTGTGTGTGTGTGTGTTGTGTGTGTATGTGTGTTTGTGTGTGTGTGTGTGTGTGGGGGTGTGTGTGCGGACAATACCGCACAACAGATGAAGTCCCCAGAGGTTGTTAGAGAGGGTAAGTGTGTGTGTGTGTGTGTGTGTATGTGTATGTATGTATGTGTGTGGGTGTATGTGTGTGTGTATGATGTGTGTGGTGTGTGTGTGTATGGTGTGTGTGTATGTTGTGTGGTGATGTGTGTGTGTGTATGTATGTATGTATATGTGTGTGTACATGCATGTATGTGTGTGTGTGTATGTCTGTGTGCGTGTGTGTGCGGACAATACCACTCAGTGAATCCCCAGAGGCTGTTAGAGAGGATGAGTGTGTGTGTGTGTGTGTGTGTGTGTGGATGTGTATATGTGTGCGTATGTGTATTTGTGTGTTTATGAGTTTGTATGTGTTTGTGTGTGTGTGTGGACATGTGTATGTGTGTGTGTACATGTGTGTGTGTATAAGTGTGTATGTGTGTGTGTGGGTGGGAGTGTTACTATTGTATGTTTTGTTGTTGTTTTTGCTGGTGGTAGTGGTTTTTGTGTGTGCGTGTTTGTCCTTTTTATGTTTGTTTTTGTTTGTTTTGTTTTTTTGTTTTTTGTTTTTTGCTTCTCTATCCTCTTCACTGCCAGTGTACTCCATCATATCTTTGTGACAACATTATACGCCAACTTGCTTTCAGCCTCAGATGTTCTTTCCTTTCAGGTTTTTAGATTTAATCTGTCAACTGTTGGCCAGCGTTCTTTTGCTGTTTCAGGACCGTCAGCCTGGAATAGACTTCCGCTCTCCCTTTGCCTAACACCTACCCTTTCTGCTTTTAAACCCGGTTTAAAAACCCACCTCTTTTCCCCGACACTGAATTCTACAACTACTACTTTCCCTGTTTGTGTAGGTCTTTTCTGTATATTGTATGTAGTCTGCGTTGATTGTATGCGTATGTCTGGTGCGTGAGGGTGCTTTGATTTGAATTATCAAGATTTGGAACCAAAGAATAATGCTGTAATTATAATTATTAGTTAGTATTAACCCTTTGATTCCTGCACCCTGTCTGCCAGCACCCTGCATTGTCAACCATGCTAACAAAGCAAAAATTTAACCCTTTGACTCCCTCACCCAATCCACCAGCTTCCTGCAGGATGCTGGTGGTTATGGTGAGGGAGTCAGAGAGTTAAGTTTTTGCATTTGATTGATAGGGTGAGGGAGTCAAAGAGTTAAGTTTTTGCATTTGGTGGACAGGGTGCAGGAACCAAAGGGTTACGTTTTTGCAGTTGATGGATAGGATGAGGGAGTCAAAGGGTTAAGTTTCTGTATTTGGTGGATAGGGTGCGGAAGTCAAAGGGTTAAGTTTTTGCATTTGGTGATAGGATGTGGGAGTCAAAGGGTTAATATTACGTGTTTGTTTATTGCAAGCACATCTTCCACCCTCTCTGTCCTCAGCCACCCTATAGGTCTGTTCAGTATTTTCTCCCTGGGTCCACCTGGTGCTCTCTTTCCCTCCAGCTTTCCTGTTGTGACCAGGTACTCTAACTCCCCTTTCCTCATGAAATGGCCTATGGATGTTGCCTGTCTTTTCTTATTCTTCCTTATCAGTGATCTTCTTGTGTCTGCCTCCGTCAAGACCGTCTCGTTTGTTTTCTTTTCTGTCCATGAAACTCTCAACATTCTTCTTAGAAACCACAACTCGGCTGCCTCATTCTTGTTCTGGCTTTGCGTGTTGACTGTCCACGTCTCACAACCGTTTAACAGTATCGGCTCTATATAACACTCAAGAACTCTCTTCCTGATGTTAATTGATAGGCATTTGTTGGTAAGAATGATTTTCATCTTGAGGGCTGTTTTGGCTTCGCCGATTCTGCTGGCTGTTTTGCATCATCATCATCATCATCATCAGGTGCCTTGCCGCATGGTGTTGGCAATCATGGACTTCCATCTGTCTCTGTCTCTTGTTGCCTCAAGCATCTCTTCCACCATCTTTGTCTTCAGCCACTCTGCAAGTCCGTTTAGTATCTTCTCCCTGGGTCTACCTGGTGCTCTCTTTCCCTCCAGCTTTCCCGTTGTGACCAGGTGCTCCAGTTCCCCCCTCCTCATAAAATAGCCTTCAAATGTTGCCTGTCTTTTCCTAATCATCCTTATGAATGATCTTCTTGTGTTTGCCTCCATCAAGACTGTCTCATTTGTTTTCTTTGCTGTCCATGGAACTGTCAGCATTCTTCTTAGAAACCTATTTGGCATGTGTTTGTTTATTTGTGAATGGGTGTATGTCTCCAGGCCTGTGATTCCATAGTGTCATTGTTTTGATGTTATTACTGATTTGTGTGTTTCAGTGTTTAAGGAGGCAGGGGTGACGTGTCAAAGCCATTGACCACTTACTGTAACTCGGGGATGTCGTCCTGCACCCTGGCTTTTGCCTATAACTTGTGTGGGGGTTCTGACTTTGCCGTGTTTCACGTGCGTTCCTTTGCTCTCCGTCTGTCTGTCTGTCTGCCTGTCTCTTGTCTGCCTGTCTCTCTGTCTCTGTCTCTCTTTGTCTCTGTGTGTCTGTCTCACTGTCTCTGTCTCTCTCTCTCTCTCTGTCTCTCTCTCTCTCTGTCTTTCTCTCTCTCTCCCACACACACAGACACAGACACACACACATATACATACACACACACATACATATATATATACACACACTGACACATACATACGTGCATATCCATACATATACACGCGTATACATATAAACACACACACACACACACACACACACACACACACACACACACACACGCACACACGCACACACGCACACACTCACTGACACTCACTCTCGCGTGCGTGCACGCACGCACACACGCACGCATGCACAGAGTATATGTATGAGTGTGTGCATGTGTTTGTGTACATTTATAAGTATATATACACACACACACACACACATATATGTGTGTGTGTATATATATATATATATATATATATATATATATATATATATATATATGTGTGTGTGTGTGTGTGTATGTATATGTATATGTATCTGCAAAAACAAGCTATTTCCTAACCAAAATCCTGAATGCCTCTTCTTCAAAAGAACTCTTTACAACCATGAATCATCTCCTTGGCACACGAAAAGACTTACCTCTCCCAACAAAACATACAAATGAAGAACTCCCATCTGTATTCTCTAAGTATTTCACCACCAAAATACAAACTCTTCGTGACAGGCTTGACAGGACACCCTGTCAACCATGCCCACCTGACCCTTCCTTCTCTGGCACACCTCTCACTACTTTTACCCCAGTCTCACAAGAAGAAATTTTCAACACAATCAGATCCATGTCGTTCAAAACCTGCGAACTGGATCCTCTTCCAGGTTCTCTCTACTCCGATTGTCTCCCTACTCTCCTCCCATTCATCACTGACATCATCAACACTTCTTTTCAAACTGGAACTGTCCCAGATTCTTTCAAGTCTGCTATTGTTCACCCTCTCCTCAAGAAACACAATTTAGACCCAAATGAACTGAAAAATTACAGGCCTATCTCTAATCTCTCTTTCTTGTCAAAACTTCTTGAAAAAGTCGTCCTCAACCAGCTGAACTCTCACCTGTCTGCCAACAATCTCCTCAATCCTTTCCAGTCAGCCTACCGCCAGTGCCATAGCACTGAAACTGCCCTACTACACATTCTCAACAATCTCCTCCTTGCAACTGATACTGGCAAAGTCTCTCTCCTCACACTCCTTGATCTGTCTGCAGCTTTCGATACCATTGACCATGGTATTCTCCTTTCTAGACTTCATCATACTTTTGGCATCTCTGACATTGCTCTCTCCTTTTTCACTTCGTATTTATCAAACAGAAAACAAACTGTTCTCATCAATGGCACTTACTCTCAACCTGCATACCTGACCTGTGGTGTTCCACAAGGATCTGTCCTTGGCCCTGTTCTTTTCACTCTTTATACCTCCCCCCTGTCCACCATCATCAACTCCCACTCTATAAAACACCACTTCTATGCTGATGACACCCAACTTCAAGATAGTGACTCACCTGATAATATACAGCGCCTGTTGACTCGCACCACTGAGTGTTACTCGGACATTAAGAACTGGATGACACACAATAGACTTCAGCTTAATGACGACAAGACAGAAGCTATCCTCATTGGCACCCGTCAGAAACTTTCCCAGCTGCCTCCTCTTTCTCTCCCATTATGTAACACATCAGTCCCAATTTCTGATTCAGCAAAAAACCTTGGTGTCTGCATTGACTCTACCCTGTCCATGAACAACTTTGTTTTTCAAACTGCCAGATCTTGCTACTATCATCTCCATCGTATAAGCCTGATCAGGAAGTATCTCTCTGTCGAAACAACTGCAAAACTCGTTCTCTCCTTCATAATGTCTCGCATTGACTATTGCAATTCACTCCTGTCTGGTCTTCCTGCCTCCACCATTCACATCCTACAGCGCATTCAAAACAATGCTGTACGCCTTGTACTCAAAAAGAAAAAAGCTAACCACATATCTCCTCTCCTGGCACAACTTCACTGGCTCCCTGTATCAAAGCGCATACAGTACAAACTAGACACCATGTGCTACAAAAGCCTCAATAACGCAGCCCCCGATTACCTGTCAAGCCTACTTGAGATCTATGTTCCCTCACGTACCCTCCGCTCTGCCTCCGATCCTCTGACTTTTCGCTTTCCACGCACTAAGCTCAATACCTATGGTCCACGAGCCTTCTCTGTTTCTGGTCCACTCTCCTGGAACAAACTTCCTCTCTCAGTCCGTCAGCAACCTACTTTTGCCTCCTTCAAGTCCGCTCTCAAAACTCACCTTTTTTCCTCTGCATAAAATCCTAACCTCACTCAACCCCCCTCTGCAGCCTGTCTCCGCTCGGAGGGGAATCACTTTGTTTTAATATATAATTGTATATGATGTGCTCTCTGTGGTTTTCCATTGGTTTTATTCTTGCTTTTATTGCTTTTATTCTTTTCTCCCCATTTGTGGCCATGCATGTGTGTGTGTGTGTGTGTGTGTGTGTGTGTGTGTGTGTGTGTGTGTGTGTGTGTGTGTGTGTGTGTGTGTGTGTGTGTGTGTGTGCGTGCGTGCGTGCGTGTGTGCGTGTGTGTCTTTTCGGCGCTTGGATTTGATTTTGTCGAGACTTGCGCTATATAAATATTGTAATTATTATGTATGCATGTGCGTATGTATGTATGTATGTATGTATGTATGTATGTATGTATGTATGTATGTATGTATACGCTTAGATTTATGTATGTATGTGTGTATGCATGTATACGCTCAGCTTAGATTTATGTATGTAAGTATGTAAGCATGTATGTATGCATGTATACGCTCATATGTATGTAGGTATGTATGCATGTCTACGCTCAGCGCTTAGATTTGATTTTGTCAAGATTTTGCGCTATATAAATAAAATATATTATTATTATTAAATAGAAAGCCAAAATAAAGGGTTGGAGCTAAACAGCAAGAAGACTGAAGTCATGGTAATCAGTAAAAAACATGAAATCACCTTATGCAAAATAACAGCAAACGCCACAACCTTGAGACAGGTTGATAAGTTTAGATATCTGGGAACGATCATCTCACCAGATGGCAGATGCACATCAGAAATAGCCAGCAAAATCGGCCTAGTCAAAATAGCATTTAAGATGATGAAAAGCGTTCTTACCAACAAATGCTTGTCAGTTATTATCAGGAAGAGAGTTCTTGAGTGTTGTATAGAACCAATAATGTTATATGGTTGTGAGGCGTGGACAGTCAAAATGCAAAGCCAGATCAAGATTGAGGCAGCCGAGATGTGGTTTCTTAGAAGAATGTTGAGAGTTCCATGGACAGCAAAGAAAACAAATGAGACAGTCTTGATGGAGGCAGACACAAGAAGATCATTGATAAGATTAGGAAAAGAAGGCAACATTTATAGGCCATTTGATGAGGAAAGGGGAATTAGAGCACCTGGTCACAACAGGAAAGCTGGAGGGAAAGAGAGCACCAGGTAGACCCAGGGAAAAAATATTGGACAGACTTGCAGGGTGGCTGAGGACAGAGAGGATGGAAGATGTGCTTTTGGCAACAAGGGATAGATACATATGGAGGGCCATGATGATGATGATGATGGGTTCAATCGACCTTGACACCATCACCTCCTGATGGAGGTTTTTCTGATCATCCAGGTCAGCTGCCTGTGCCTAAACCCCCTTCATGTGTGACATCATCATCATCATCATCATCATCATCATCATCATGTGCCCTGCTGCATGGCGATGGCGATCATGGTTCTTCGTATGATTCTATCCCTTGTCGCTGCAAGCACATCTCCCACCCTCTCTGTCCTCAGCCACCGTGCAAATCCATCCAATATTTTCTCCCTGGTGTTCTCTTTTCCTCCAGGTTTCCTGTTGTGACCAGGTGGTCTAATTCCCCTGTCCTCATTCCCCTTTCATGTGTATAGGCATGTAGAATATCAAATTTCAGCGTTTAAAGATCCTCAAAGTCATATCAGTGATTGGTTCACGTGCGAATGGCTGTGGGTTCGAATCCCGGGTACGCTACATTAAAACTGAACATCTCACTGTCCCGTCTTAACATCATTGTTGTTCTGGTGGTGACAGTATAGGATTAGATAAGTCCCCCCCCCCCTCACTTCTCTGGGATGGTTATCCCCGTTGGCCATATCATCTGAGGTGGGTTCCGACGTAAAAACTGAACCAAATCACTTCTCTGGGATGGTTATCCCCGTTGGCCATATCATCTGAGGTGGGTTCCGACGTAAAAACTGAACCAAATCACTTCTCTGGGATGGTTATCCCCGTTGGCCATATCATCTGAGGTGGGTTCCGACGTAAAAACTGAACCAAATCACTTCTCTGGGATGGTTATCCCCGTTGGCCATATCATCTGAGGTGGGTTCCGACGTAAAAACTGAACCAAATCACTTCTCTAGGATGGTTATCCCCGTTGGCCATATCATCTGAGGTGGGTTCCGATGTAAAAACTGAACCAAATCAATCAATCAGTGGTTGGATTATGGAAACATTAAAACACCCAGCATGCACACCCACCAAAGATACAGACTGTACAACAACACAGTGGAGTGTGGTCAGCTCACCTAACAGATACAGACTGTACAACAACATAGTGGAGTGTGGTCAGCTCACCTAACAGATACAGACTGCACAACAACATAGTGGAGTGTGGTCAGCTCACCTAATACTACGTTTACACGAAGGCAACTTACTAGGCAACTCGGGCCCCAGCCAGTTGCCTTGTGATCTATTAATAGCAGGCAACTGGTTTAGTTGCCGTCAGTGTAAACGGTACGGGCAACTACCATACAACAGCTACGCTCCGCCCCCTGTTTGCGTCACTGGCGCTGTGTGTGTGGCCCGCACAGCGAGCGAGCGTGACACGCCGTGAAGCGTGCCACGTCTGCCACGCTGGCCTTGGCTTTGGCGCCAATTCGTATAGGTTGCCTCACGAGGCAACAGATACAACTGTGTGTGAACGCTCTGCCAACCGCAGGCAACCGCAAAACAGTTGCCTTGCACCTCGAAGTTTTCGGTTTGATCTATCAACTATTTGGACATGACAACTGCCGAGTCAACTGGAATCGGGAAAATCCAAAAAGGTGACAACTGCAGACAACTGCAGACAACTGCTAGGCCACAACGTGGCAACAAGTTGCCAAACCTGCCAACTGCCGTTGTTGCCTAGTTAGTTGCCTTCGTGTAAACGAAGCATAATATATGCAGACTATACAACAACATAGTGGAGTGTGGTCAGCTCACCTAACAGATACAGACTGTACAACAATAGAGTGGAGTGTGGTCAGCTCACCTAACAGCTTGAGTTCTCTGTGCTCCACTAAAATGTCTGATTATGTGTGATGCTCAGGGAATCCTAATGAGTTTGGAGAATAGTATTATAGAAGAATAAAGTACAGTAATGTTTTCCTCTTTGTTTCAGGGTGGTTGTATAATAATAATGTTTTCCTCTTTGTTTCAGGGTGGTTGTATAATAATAATGTTTTCCTCTTTGTTTCAGGGTGGTTGTATAATAATAATATTTTCCTCTTTGTTTCAGGGTGGTTGTATAATAATAATATTTTCCTCTTTGTTTCAGGGTGATTGTATAATAATGCTTTCCCCTTTGTTTCAGGGTGGTTGTATAATAATAATACTGTTTTCCTTTTGTTTCAAGGTGGTTGTTTAATAATAATGTCTTCTTCTTTGTTTCAGGGTGGTTGTACAATAGTAATGTCTTCCTCTTTCTTCAGGGTGGTTGAATAATATTTTCCTCTTTGTTTCAGGGTGGTTGTATAATAATAACAATGTCTTCCTCTTTGTTTCAAGGTGGTTGTATAATAATGATAATGTCTTCCTCTTTGTTTCAAGATGGTTGTATAATAATGATAATGTCTTCCTCTTTGTTTCAGGGTGGTTTCACTGAGTGGAAAAACAAAGCCAAAGACGAGGATCAGATCAAGAAATCCTGAATCCATCGTGTACGTGTCCTCCTCACCCACCGCTATACCCATAGCTGTGTCCTGTAGGACTAGTCCAGTAGGCCCCTTCCCCCCTCCCCCTATTGGGGATGCCAGGGGCTTTTTCAGTATAAATAGTATCCCCACGTTCTGGACCTTCTGTGCTAGAATGTCGCTCTTTTCTGTCACTCAGTTTCTGCCTGGCTCCTTTGCTTTTTTTGTTATCTCTTTTTTGTCATTTTCTGCCTTGCTGGTCCATTCACCTGTATGTGTTGTATAAAGCCTTATATACTCTGTATTAGGATTGATTACTAGGCATATGTATTAACTGCATTATTGCCTTCCATGGAAATGTGATATGCAGAAGCAATTTTAGATAATTTAGGCCGGTTTTTTATATTTTAGTGTACTTAATAATAATAATAATAAATTGCTTTTATATAGCGCTATTCTCTGTATACAGACTCACTGCGCTATCATACCAATCATAAAACATACTATCCTACAGCAACACAATAGTGTACATAATACCTTACTATCACATAAGCATACTCTCTTACACAAATTAAAAATATGTTAATATATATATACACACATACATATACACACACACATACATACACATACATACACATACATACATAGACACATACACACACACACACACACACACACACACATACATCACACCCACTCATAAATTATACTATCTTACAACAACATGACTTAAACAGTACATATCATATACCTTAGAAATCATACAATAATCAACAGCATTAGCGCAAAGAATACAATCATTTTAGACAGTGGGAATTTCAAATGCTTTCACAAACAGGTGGGTTTTGAGTTTTGCTTTAAAAGAAGCAAGTGCGCTTTCCCTTCTAAGGTCGACCGGCAGTGAATTCCAGAGGCGAGGTGCAAGATAATGAAAGGAGCGCTCACCAGCAGTTCTAAGATTACACTTTGGAATTTTAAGCAGCTTTTCATTCGATGACCTGAGGGCCCGAGATGGTGTATATGAGCATAATGCATTAGACATACTTAGTTATTATTGTACATTTGTATTCAGGTTTATGTTTTTTTTTAGTGCTTAGTTATGATTATACATTTGTAGCCTATTCAGGTTTATGTTTTTTTTTAGTGTTTAGTTATTGTTATACATTTGTATTCAGGTTTATGTTTTTTTTTAGTGTTTAGTTATTGTTATACATTTGTATTCAAGTTTATGTTTTTTTTTAGTGTTTAGTTATTGTTATACATTTGTAGCCTATTCAGGTTTATGTTTTTTTTTAGTGTTTAGTTATTGTTATACATTTGTAGCCTATTCAGGTTTATGTTTTTTTTTAGTGTTTAGTTATTGTTATACATTTGTAGCCTATTCAGGTTTATGTTTTTTTTTAGTGTTTAGTTATTGTTATACATTTGTATTCAAGTTTATGTTTTTTTTTAGTGTTTAGTTATTGTTATACATTTGTATTCAGGTTTATGTTTTTTAAACCCTTCTTGTGATAGATTAGGCAGAATGGTCAGCGCCAGGAGCATATCCTTGGATTATGTGAATGAATACATCGATATATGTACATAATCTTATTTTCTATGTATTTTTTGTCATGGTCAGCGCTGTGTTGTGCGTGGTTTGAGACGGTTATAACCCTGATATGGCTCTGTGCAGTCAGCGGAGCTTTTTAAACTGTAATAATGATAATGAGAACAATAATAAGTTCCAGTGAGACGTAATGGTGTTTTCCCTGAGTAATAAAATTATTTCAAGTTGGTCGGTCATTCCTTGCATATCTTGCCTGTTAGCTCAGTCACAAGAGTGCCATGATTGTATCGCAGGGATTGAGGGTTCGAACACTGTCTTGGGCCGTGTTTTTTTGTTTTGTTTCTTTGTGAGTTTGTTTTTGTGTTTGTATGTTTTTGTTAATGTTTGTGTGTTTGTTTGTTGGTGTATGTTTGCTTGTGTGTTACTGCTTGTGTGTGTTTTTTGTGTGTTTGTGTATGTTTGCTTGTGTGTTTGTATGTTTATGTTTGTATGCTTGTGTTTGTGTGTGTTTGTATGTTTGTATGTTTGTGTTTGTATGTTTGTGTGTGTGTGTTTATTTGTGCGTTTATGTGTTTTTGTGTATTTGTATGTTTGTTTGTGTTTGTATGTTTGTTTGTGCGTTTATTTATGTGTTTGTTTGTGTGCTTGTTCGTGTGTTTGTTTGTGTGCTTGTTCGTGTGTGTGTTTATGAGCGTGTTTTAATGGTCCATTAGCTATGTGGTCAGAATGCCATGATCATAATGATCATAACACAGAGGTTGGGAGTTCAAACCTGGGACAGATCATGTTTGTTTGTTTGTGTGTTTGTACATTTGTTTGTTATGTTTGATTGTTTTGTTTGTGTGTGTGTGTGTGTACATTTGTTTGTTTATGTTTGATTGTTTTGTTTGTGTGTGTGTTTGTGTGTGTGTCTGTTAAGGTGTATCGTATTTCTAGTTATGTTTATGTTTATATTCTTTTTTTTTTTTTTATTAACCCTTTGGTGATAAATTCAGTGGAATGGTTTATGCCAAGGGGCACATCCTTAACTTGTGTGCACCAGTTTCAGTTTCTCAACATGACGTTTCCACGCTTGGAATGAATTCCATATGCACTAACATTATAGGTGCCATGTGATGGAGAAGATCTAGAATGATCACGGCACAAGTCTTAAGCCTGCAAAAAAACTCATGAGCTGGCCAGTTCCGGAGATCCTACCTAGATTGTTCCATAACTCTGGGGTCGAAGGGGAGTGAGGTGGCAGAGACCTCATCTTTTCCTGGGGTCAGCACCATGAGGGTGGCACCCATCCACCAATGCATTTATAGATATAATTTTCTTTACCTGGTGGTTTTTTATTCCATTGAGGTGTTGTATATGTTTTGAAATGGTTATAGCCCTGATATGGCTCTGTGCAGTCGGCCGGGCTTTAACCAAAAAGAATAATGATAAGAATTTTCTGGCAGTCAGAATGTTTATTTGAATCAGTTGTTTTATTCAGTATTTTACATAAACCACTGCTGAAACTATCATTACCATTTTTGTTACATGACTTCAACATAGAAAATTATGTGTGATGGCTCAAACATAGAAAATTATGTGTGATGACTCAAAAATATAAAATTATGTGTGATGACTCAAACAGAAAATTATGTGTGATGATTCAAAAATATAAAATTATGTATGATGACTCAAAAATATAAAATTATGTATGATGACTCAAAAATATAAAATTATGTATGATGACTCAAAAATATAAAATTATGTGTGATGACTCAAAATATAAAATTATGTGTGATGACTTAAACAGAAAATTATGTGTGATGACTCAAAAATATAAAATTATGTATGATGACTCAAAAATAGAAAATTATGTGTGATGAATCAAACAGAAAATTATGTGTGATGACTCAAACATAGAAAATTATGTGTGATGACATGAAAATATGAAATTATGTGTGATGACTCAAACATAGAAAATTATGTATGATGACGCAAACAGAAAATTTTGTGTGATGACTCAAACAGAAAATTTTGTGTGATGACTCAAAAAATAGAAAGTTTTGTGTGATGACTCAAACAGAAAATTATGTGTGATGACTCAAATATAGAAAGTTATGTGTGATGACATGAAAATATGAAATTATGTGTGATGACTCAAAAATAGAAAATTATGTATGATGACTCAAACATAGAAAATTATGTATAATGATTCAAACATAGAAAATTATGTGTGACTTCAGACAGTATTGTGTCATCATGATTAAAAAAATTGTCTTTGTTTCTTTGAATAAATATGTCTGCACAGTAAACGTCAAGACTCTGTTTTGTGGTGTTGATTGTTTCTCTGTTCCCATCCTGCTCTTCATTCTTCTTTCTTTCCCCCCATGGGGATGCCGGTGGCTCTTTCAGTACAAACAATATACCCACCTTCTGGAAATTCTGTGCCAGAAATTTCCTATATTTCTGTCACTCTGTTTGTTTCTGCCTTGCTCCTTTGCTTTCTGTCATTTCTTCCTGTCATTTTCTGCCTTGCTGGTCCATTCCGTTACATTTTCTGCGCCATCTTAATAGCCACAGAAGCTGACTTTTTTTTGTTGACAATGCGATGATGATGATGTCGATGAGGATGATTATTATGATGCTGCGGAGTTTCATCTAGGATTGAGACTGTGTGACGGGGCTGTGCTCTATGCTTACTATCATATTTCCTGGCGTCAACCAGGCCCGAGAGATACAGACACTTGCAGTGCTGGTCAGAAGATTTGAGCAACACCCTCAATGACCTTGGAGTTTGTTCAAGAGGAATTCAATGCACTCGAACAATTCCACATGCGCTCCACCCAAATCCGCCAGCAGTTACCTGGCAGACTCCCTGAGCCTGCGCAAAACCTTCTGCACTGGCAAGGTGTTGAACTGAGGAGCAGAAATGGGGAAGAGGGAGGGGACCTATGAAACAGTAAGCTGACACCACCAGAATGGTGGAAACATTAAGATGGGCAGCGAACAGACCAGTGGACCTATAAAACAGTAAGCTGAAACCACCAGAATGGTGGAAACATTAAGATGGGCAGCGAACAGACCAGTGGACCTATAAAACAGTAAGCTGAAGCCACCAGAATGGTGGAAACATTAAGATGGGCAGCGAACAGACCAGTGGACCTATAAAACAGTAAGCTGAAACCACAAGAATGGTAGAAACATTAAGATGGGCAGCCAACAGACCAGTGAACCTATAAAACAGTAAGCTGAAACCACCAGAATGGTGGAAACATTAAGATGGGCAGCCAACAGACCAGTGGACCTATGAAACAGTAAACTGAAACCACCAGAATGGTGGAAACATTAAGATGGGCAGCCAACAGACCAGTGGACCTATAAAACAGTAAGCTGACACCACCAGAATGATGGAAACATTAAGATGGGCAGCCAACAGACCAGTGGACCTATAAAACAGTAAGCTGACACCACCAGAATGGTGGAAACATTAAGATGGGCAGCCAGCAGACCAGTGGACCTATAAAACAGTAAGCTGAAACCACCAGAATGGTGGAAACATTAAGATGGGCAGCCAGCAGACCAGTGGACCTATAAAACAGTAAACTGAAACCACCAGAATGGTGGAAACATTAAGACGGGCAGCCAACAGACCAGTGGACCTATGAAACAGTAAACTGAAACCACCAGAATGGTGGAAACATTAAGATGGGCAGCCAACAGACCAGTGGACCTATAAAACAGTAAGCTGACACCACCAGAATGGTGGAAACATTAGGATGGGCAGTGAACAGGCCAGCGGACCTATGAAACAGTAAGCTGACACCACCAGAATGGTGGAAACATTAAGATGGGCAGCAAACAGGCCAGTGGACATATGAACCGTGGCCTCAAATATGTGAACAAGCCAAACTTAAGTCCCTCAGCTGACCTTCCCCCCTCTTTTCACGCTTTCCTACCATCCACAATCCTGTGAACAAAGGCCTTTCGTTTACGATGGGTGGATGTCATTATTTCTGTTTCTATATGTAATCTATGGAAAATATAGCTGTATCACACATTTTAACAAGTCCTTCAAAATAAGTTTGTTGTTGGCCTCTGCAATTGGTTTGCCCGTGATTCAGATTTTTGATGGCAGGTAAATTTAAACATGTACTGTTGCCATACCTAGTGGGAGATCAATGGCAAACAACTTGCAGTCAATAGCTTAGATATCAAGCTTCACGGAGATGTCATCATCATCATCATCAGGTGCCTTGCCGTATGGCGTTGGCGATCATGGACTTCCATCTGTCTGTATCTCTCGTTGCCCCAAGCATCTCCCCCACCCTCCTCGTCCCCAGCCACTCTGCAAGTCCGTCCAGCATTCTCTCCCTGGGTCTACCTGGTGCTCTCTTTCCCTCCAGCTTTCCCGTTGTGACCAGGTGCTCCAAATCCCCATTCCTCATAAAATGGCCTATACATGTTGCCTGTCTTTTCGTAATCTTCCTTATCAATGACCTTCTTGTTTCTGCCTCCATCAAGACTGTCTCGTTTGTTTTCTTTGCTGTCCATGGAACTCTTAACATCCTTCGTAGAAACCACATCTCAGCTGCCTCAATCTTGTTCTGGCTTTGTTTGTTGACTGTCCATGCCTCACATCCGTACAACGGTATTGGTTCTATATAACATTCAAGAACTCTCTTTCTCATGTTAATTGATAGGCATTTGTTGGTAAGAATGCTTGTCATCTTCTTGAGTGCTGTTTTAGCTTGGCCGATTCTGCTGGCTATTTCTGATGTGCATCTGCCGTCTGATGAAATGATCGTTCCCAGGTATTTAAATGTATCAACCTGTGTCAAGGTTGTGCCATTTGCTGTTATTTTGCATGAGGGGATTTCATGTTTTTTACTGATTATCATGACTTCAGTCTTCCTGCTGTTTAGTTCCAGTCTTTACCTTTGCTTTCCATTTCTAGTATATTCACAAGGTTTTGTAGGTCCCTTTCATTTTCTGCAATTAGCACGATGTCATCTGCATATCGAATGTTGTTTATCATTTTCCCTCCAACCTTTAATCCAGGTCTTCTTCTAGGTTTCTCATGATGTTTTCGCTGTAAAGTGAAAACAGATCTGGTGACAAAACAACCCTGTCTGACTCCTATTTCTGTCACGGAGATGTATATCCCATAAAATTTCTAGTGGGAAAGGGTGTATAGATGGGCCCACACTCTAGTTTATGCACATGTTTTTTGTGCCTGCT
>JAPXFY010000022.1:39285129-39295129 GCA_030674185.1 Monoplex corrugatus
ACGCCAAGATATTTCGAACCGTTAACGTGTTCGAGAGTGTGTCCTTTTAATTTGTAGTTGAAGTTGATGGGGTTTCTTGATGTTGAACAAGTCAGGACAGTACATTTTTCCGGGTGAAAGTCCATCCCCCAACATTGCTCCCAATCGGACAGTGTGTTAAGATCTCGTTGGAGCATCTTGCAGTCTTGGATAGTCTTTATGGTGGAATAGACTATATAGTCATCAGCGAACAATCTGATGTTGGCCTTGATGTTCTGAGGCAGGTCGTTGATGAAGATAAGAAATAGGATGGGTCCTAGAACTTGTCCCCTGTGGGACTCCGCTGATGACAGGTGCCGGCTCAGATTTTTCGCCGTCAACTATGGCGATCTGGGGCCGGTTGGAAAGAAAGTCCTTGATCCAGTCCAACGTCGATCCTCGTATACCATAATGGTCCAGCTTACGGAGGAGGCGTTTGTGAGGGACCTTGTCAAAGGCTTTGGAAAAGTCCAAGATTACCATAAATTATCTGTCTGTTGTTTACTGTCCTGGTTTTTGGCGACGTCGTGGAATAATGTCAGCAGTTGGGTTTCGCAACTCCTTCTGGCTCTAAACTCTTGCCGGGAGTCTCAAGGATGTCATGTTGGGTCAGATGGCGCATGATGTTGCTTGCAATGATGTGTTCTTCTATCTTGCAGCAGGTGCTGGTGAGGGAGACCGTCTGTAGTTGGCAGCAGAGTTACAGTTGCCCTTCTTGAATACTGCCGTCACGTTCGCCTTTTTCCAGTCATCTGGTACACATCCATCTGCCATGATTCAGTAAAAATGGTGGAAAGCAGGGACGCGATCTCATTTGCGCATTCTGTCAACACTTTTGCTGGGATCTCATCTGGTCCCGCTGCTTTATATAGGTTGATGTTCTTCAGCAATTTGCGAACCCCTTCCTCATCGATCGTGATCTCGGCCATTGCAGGGGAGGGCGTTCCCGATGGAGTTGGGATGTTGCTGTTATTTTCTCTCGTGAAGACCGACTTGTACTGATGGTTTAAAATGTTGGCCTTTTCTTTTGGGGATGCATATAATCTTCCATGATCTCGTAATGGAGATACCCCTGTGTTGTCGCGTCTGAGAGAATCGTTTCTAGTTGCTTCCTTCAACTGCTCATTGTCGCTTTTTGGAGGATCAATGACATTGTTGACGTAAGTGCAGTAAGGCACGCCGTTGTTCACGCTGTACTTTGCTCTTCATCTGTAGGTATTGTCTTACTGAGTGGTCAGATGAGGTTTTGCTCTTCTTACATTTCCTGGCAAGCTTTCTTCTCATTGATTTGATGTGAGGGCTGATCCATGGTTTATGAGTAGATCTGTTTCAAACAGTTTTTAAGGGAATGTGTTCATTCATGAGGGAATGGATTTGAGACTTGAACCTGCTCCTGTACTCACCTTGGGACTGGAACACAGTTCACACAAAACACACACACACACACAACACACACACACACACACACACACACACACACACACACACACACACACACACAACACACACACACACAAGATTTCAATCTCTGGGTATGTAACAAAAAACAAAACAAAACAAAACAAAAACAAAACAAAACAAAACAAAACAAAACAAAAATATACAAAACAGAAAAGAAAAGCACAGACAGTATGGTGTAAAAACATGAATGGTAAAGGGAATGTAACAAGTGAGAAGGGGGGTAACTATGTGTCTGACAGAAAGAGGGCTGAACTTGTGTGTTTGAGACCATACTAAAATTGTATGTTTATGACTAGACAGAAAAGACAAACGTTGTCTCTCAGAATACCACTAATTTTCAGAAAATAACCAGATTGAAAAAATCGATTCTCATAAAATCTTAGGCGTAAAAACGGATAGTGATTCCTCCTGGTCAAATCATATATGAACAAGCTATGTATATTTCAGATATCGAAAATGAAACATTTCTTGAACCTAGAATCAAGAAATATGTATTGGGAACAGACAGCAACAATGAGAATAGAAAACGATATAAGCTCTTTCCAAAATATCAAAAGAGGGGTCAGGCAGGGTTATTTTCTGTCACTAGATTTGTTTTCACTTTACAGCGAGACCATCATAAGAAACCTAGAAGAATGCCCTGAGATGAAGGTTGGAGGAAGAATGATAAACAACATTCGCTACACAAATGGCACCGTGCTAATTGAGAAAATTAAAAAAAACCTACAAAACTTTGTGAATATGATAGAAATAGAAAGCAAAAATAAAGGGTTGGACCTAAATAACAAGAAAACTGAAGTCAAAGCAATCAGTAAAAAACAAGAAATGCCCTCATACAAAATAACAGCAAATGGCACAAAATTGAGACAGGTTGGTAAGTTCAAATATCTGGGAACGGTGATCTCACTAAACGGCAGATGCACATTAGAAATAGCCAGCAGAATCGGCCAAGCCAAAACAGCATTCAAGAAGATGAAAAAGGTTCTTACCAACAAATGCCTATTGATTAACATCAGGAAGAGCGTTCTTAAATGTTATATAGAACCGATACTATTGTAATCTATCATCGCCGACGCAAAAACATCAATTGATGACATGTACATAATTAAACACGATACTGACTATGTAGACAATCAATGTCTCCACAAAATTTACATATATTTCTGATAATACACAACCTTGCAACATCGCAAAGCCATGCAACATTAACACAAATAAACATACCACAAACAAAAATAATCACGATAAGAAGACAAAATAGTATTACGAAAAATACTTTACGATGTACGCGTGTTCACATGGGTGCGCGCCGCCACACAAACGCAAGCGCGAAAACGAGGGTTTGCAAGTATGTACGGCTTCTTGAATCCACATTTTTCGGTGAATTTATATTAAACTGGAGTAAAATTCAAGATGTGGCTGAACATCAATCACGTGGCTCCAAAAAACAACAATAAAAAAGATGGTCAGGCATAGCATTAATCTGTTCCTTTCCAAAAGAAATTGGACACAGATAAAAGGCACAATCACCGGCCAGCTAGCCAACTGTCCAGTTATCATAACAAAAATTCCAGCGTGACCTCGAAATTTAATTGAAAAATTATGTCTGCCACCTACCTCCCCCCCACAAACACATTCCACACATCTGCATGGGCACAAGTGAGCGCTTGCACACCTGATCTGACAGATTACTTGACACGCATCATATTTATAATCTAAAACTAAAGTCTTATTGTATTGTTAAACAACATCACTGTCATCCCATTACATTGTCAACTCATATGTACCAGTCATCATCATCACCATCATCAGACAGGCATCTCCACCGGGATCATTATCATCCATACCATCTGAACACCGTGATCTGTCATCATTGACAACAAATATCATAATTATTATTTGATTATATTCTTACAATCATCAAATAGAACAACATCACCATTACAATGACACGCTAACAATAGTTGTTACAAGTGAAATAAAGGCGAGGGACTGGAGGAGGTTTTAGGCATCACCATTCGTATTAAGCTAATCAAGGAACTGCCATCATCCCCATCCCCGTCCTTATCATCACCTCACCACTCTTATCATCTTATCAGTTATTAATTTGAAGATGCACGATTAATTTTCACAAACGACAATACCCTACTCTATTGTTTGATAGCGAACTTTTACCAACAGGAAGCACGACAGTCTGGTTTGAGCCAATGACAAATTATTAACAATCCTACTGGCCTTTTCTCCACAACAATAGCTAAACACACGCACGTCTTCACGGATTTCTCGACCATCATCATTACACACACACACACACGCAACACACGACAATGGAATGCCAATGTGCCTATGGAAAAATTCCCCAAAGATATGTCAAAATCAATTTTCATTTCACTTCCAAAGAAGACAGGGGCTACAGGCACATTGGCATTCCATTTGGTCCCTTTTTATCCACTGGACGAGGCGGCAGGTAAGTTTTAGTCTTTTTGTTATTATCCGTTGTTTGGTGTGTTTGTGATCGTGCATTCGCGCTTGACAAAGGCCGGTTGGCTGGAAATTTGCGCTTGTCTTGTCTTGTTGTATTGAATATTGGTTCTTTTTGGTTTACTTGTTCTTCTGGTTCCTGTTTGCTTGAACGCGGGCAGTCGCACTTATTTTGGATCTTGTGAATATACTAAAAATAGAAAGCAAAGGTAAGGGGTTGGAACTAAACAGCAGGAAGACTGAAGTCATGGTGATCAGTAAAAAAAAAAAAAAAACAAAAAAACCATGAAATCCCCTCATGCAAAAATAACAGGAAATGGCACAACCTTGACACAGGTTGATAAGTTTAAATACATGGGAATGATCATTTCATCAGACGGCAGATGCACATCAGAAATAGCCGGCAGAATCGGCCGAGCCAAAACAGCATTCAAGAAGATGACAAGCATTCTTACCAACAAATGCCTATCAATTAACATGAGGAAGAGAGTTCTTGAATGTTATATTGAATCAATACTGTTGTACGGATGTGAGGCATGGACAGTCAACAAGCAAAGTCAGAACAAGATTGAGGCAGCCGAGATGTGGTTTCTAAGAAGAATGTTGAGAGTTCCATGGACAGCAAAGAAAACAAACGAGACAGTCTTGATGGAGGCAGACACAAGGAGGTCATTAATAAGGAAGATTAGGAAAAGAGAGGCAACATTTACAGGCCATTTTATGAGGAATGGGGATTGGAGCACCTGGTCACAACAGGAAAGCTGGAGGGGAAAGAGAGCACCAGGTAGACCCAAGGAGAAAATACTAGACGGACTTGCAGAGTGTCTGAAGACGAGGAGGGTGGAGGAGATGCTTGGGGCAACAAGAGATAAAGACAGATGGAAGTCCATGATCGCCAACGCCATGTGGAAGGGCACCTGATGATGATGATTGATTGATGATGATATATATATATAATATATATACTTTTATATATATATATATATATATGCGCCACGCACATTCCTAACAACTATTTATCCACTCTATTTTTTACATATACTTGTATAGTTCAACAGCATGTACCCTGCCGCCTGCCGTTGACAATCATGGCCCTCCATACGAGAACCAGAAAAAAAACAAGAAAACCGAATGAGAACGCTATTCAATACAAGATAAGACAGGTGCAAATTTTCGGCCAACTGGCCTTTGTCAAGCGCGATTGTACGATCACAAACAAACACAAAACACAAAATTGTGAGAAAAAGGTTAAAACTTCTCTGCCACCTCGTCCAGTGGGTAAAAAAGGGACTAAATGAAATCACAATGTGTCCGTGAGCAATGGTAAGAAGCGGGGAGAGGGGAGGCAACCATGATGACAAAGGGGAAGTGAGATGAGTTCTGCAATTTGAAAAGTGGACATGCCATATCAATATTGCCCTGTTCTGAAGAGGGTGCAGGGCTATAACCAAGAGGTAAGGCCGATGGGAATGGATCGTGCCCAGTGCAACGAATCCAGTCCGGCCTGGGAACAGGAAGAAACATGAAGTGGCATTCCTGGATTCTGTTGAGTAATTATCTATGGTTTGTCATTGAAACCATTTGGCTTGCGTGTTCCAAGTTTATCTATGAGATGGGATTCTCTGTCTTTCCTGTCTGTGGTGCTGTTATTGTATAGAAGCCACAGACCTTTCACTCGGATGTCATTGATTGAGTGGTCTGATTGGTTGAAATTTTTTGGGATAGTTTTATCTCTTTGATGTCGGATATCAGCCAAGTGTTCTTTGAAACATGCATCAAGGGTACGTCCACTTTCACAATATACAGTGGAAACATTTAGAGCAGCTGATCACGTAGACAATGCTATAAGTTTGACAGTTGAAATGTTTTGTAATTTTCATATGAGATTTGGGGCCTTTGACTGTGGTGGCTGTGCACAAAAAGGACATGTCCTGCATTTAGGTTTGTTACATGGAGAGGTTCCTGGAGGTTGGCTGACTGGTTTTCTGAGACTTGAACGTACCAGCAAGTCACGGAGGTTGGTGTCTTTTGTAGACGATTAAAGGGAACTGGCCAAAAGTTTCAGCTACAGTGGTATTGGATTGTAGAATGTCCCAGTTGGACAAGATGATTCTTTTCACATAGTGCATAGATGGGTGATAAACTAAACTGAGAACTGGCCGATCCTCTGTGGCAGCTTCAGGCTCAGAATGGAGGGCATTTGACCGAGAGACAGAGCTGACTTTTTTCCGGGCTTCATTGATGACACTGAGTGGGTAATGTCTGCGTAGGAAGAATCTGATCATTTCATCTGCTTTGTCATGGAAATCATCCTCATCTGAGCAGAGGCGTCGTAGTCGCAAGAGCTGCGAGTAGGGAATGCTGTTTTTGGTGTTGGAAGTGTGAGATGATCGATAGTCCAGATAAGAATGTGAGTCTGTAGGTTTGTAGTGGACTGTAGTAACTAGTTTTTCAAATTGAAGAGAAACTTCGATGTCCAGAAAACACACGGATGTGTTTAAAACTTCATATGTGAACTTGATGGATGGGTGAAAAGTTTGAACGTAATAGATGAATTGTAAGAGTTGGTCATGATCGAGTCTGTACCTTGTCGATGCAAGTACATGTACTTCTCCCATCCTCTCTCTCCTCAGTCACTCTGAAAGTCTTTTCAATAGTTTCTCCCTGGGTCTACCTGGTGTTCTCTTTCTCTTCAGCTTTCCTGTTGTGACCAGGTGTTCTAATTTCTCTTGCCTCATAAAATGTCCTATAAATGTTTCTTGTCTTTTCCTGATCTTGTGTATTAATGATCTTCTTGTGTCTGCTTCCTTCAAGGCTGTCTCGTTTGTTTTCTTTGCTGCCTATGGAACTCCAACATTCTTATTAGAAACCAGTTGTCAGTTGCCTCAATTTTGTTCTGACTTTGTGTGTTGATTGTCCATGTCTCACAACCGTACAACATTTTCAGTTCTATATCATCATCAGTTTGAATAAGTTTAAATATCTGGGAACGGTCATCTCACCAGACGGCAGATGCACATCACAAATAACCAGCAGAATCGGCCAAGCCAAAACAGCATTCAAGAAGATGAAAAGCCTTCTTACCAACAAATGCCTATCGATTAACGTGAGGAAGATAGTTCTTGAATGTTATATAGAACTGATAATGTTATACGGTTGTGAGGCGTGGACAGTCAAAACAAAGTCAGGAGAACAAGATTGAGGCCGCCAAGATGTGGTTTCTAAGAAGAATGTTGAGAGTTCCATGTTCAGCAAAGAAAACAAATGAGACAGTCTTGATGGAGGCAGACACAAGAAGGTCATTGATAAGGAGATTAGAAGAAGACAAGCAACATTCATAGGCCATTTTATGAGGAAAGGGGAATTAGAACATCTGGTCACAACAGAAAAGCTGGAGGGAAAGAGAACACCATGTAGGCCCTGGGAGATAATATTGGACGGACTTGCAGGGTGGCTCAAGACAGAGAGGGTAGAAAATGTCCTTGTGGCGACAAAGGATAGATGCATATGGAGGGCCATGATCGCCAACGCCATGCGGCAGGGTACATGATGATCACGAAATCATAAAACATAGGTTTAAATCCTTATTCAACTCGACTGACCTCTCTGTGATAGTTCTTAGTATGTAAATGGCATTAATACTTTCTTTCCCTTCCACAAATCCACACTGTTCTTCTGTTATTTCTCTTTTGATTATGTTCCTTGTCCTCATCATGATTATTCTTAATAGGATTTTTCATCAAGCTGATCGTACGATAATGTTCGCATTCTACAGCCCCTGCTTTCTATGGAAGTTCAATGACAATTGATTTTGAGATATCTTTGGGGATTTTCCGGTGTCAATAAATTTCATTTAGGAGGACTGTTATGTTTTCAATACCAAATTCGTCTAGGGCCTCAATCAACAGTTCATCATAAAACCATCAAACTGACACATTTTTCACAAGTACCAACAACAACCAGCAAGGGGATAATTTCACATCGGCAATTTTATCACTGAGTAGGAAAGGTACAGGCTTTTCCTTTAACCCGAGGTCATAGGAAATCAGGATGGCAGAGATTCCAGTCCCTCACCTGAACTCTCTTTTAGTGTGCATTTAAAGACCCAATTGCGAAGTATATGGTTCTGCATAGACATAGTGTAATCGACTTCTACATTGATTGGAAACCCCAAATTTCAAATGGGCTCTTCTCGTGGAGAATGCGTTGTTTTTGCATCTCCTCTCTCTCTTCTTCTTCTATCTCTATCTCTTCTCTATCTATCTATCTATCTATCATCTATCTACTATCTACTATCTATCTATCTATCTATCTATCTATCTCATCATCTATCATCATCCATCATCCTCATCATCATCTATCTATCTATCTATCTATCTATCTATCTATCTATCTATCTATCTCTTCTTCTCTCTTCTATCTATCTTTTCTTTTCTATCTTCTTCTTCTTTCTTTTCTTTCTTTCTTTTTTTTTTCCTTCTTTCTTTTCTTTTCTTTTTCTTTTCCTTTTTTTTGTCCTTTCCTTTTTATGATCCTTTTATAACGTAGTATATTCACAGAGGTACGAGAAAAGTACCTCGGTGGACAAACTGAGTGGCGGGAGGAGGAGAGGCAAATCCAGACATCCAGTTAATCCTGACTGATAATCCATTTCCATATCAGGTAATGTGCTTGTGTAGAAATGTATTCAAGCCTACCCACGGTCTGCATATCTAGGCATGAAAATTAATACACATACCAATAGGTTTACATATGCATATACGTATAGTAAACAAGTACATGCACATGTGCCATGAAAGACCAATATCTTTTATAAAGCGAATAGATTTTGACTTGATGATTCATTCTACATTTATGTTGGTTGGGGAGGGGGATGGAGAGGAGGGGAGTACAGAAAAAAGAGGGGACAGGTGGAGAACAGATCATTTACGCAGAACTTCAGTTCCACAGCTACGTTATGTGGGACAATTATTCAGTATATTAAGACGTACTCACAGCTCTGGAAAATGTTTTCACCAATGCTAGTATGGATGTCAGTCTCCAATTTTGTCCATTTTTTCCCCATTTGCTGACCTTGCCGCCAAGGTTGCCGAATGGTCACCTGCTTATTTCAGCTGCTCAGGTAGGTCAGGTGGTAACATCAGACTGTTTGAATTTTCCCTGCCTGCAAGCAGCAAACTCAGGAAAAATAACTATGATGAATAGCCGTGGTCTGCTGCCATCTGGTTTGCCGACACGGTGTGTGATTTCAGTACCGTTCCATTTTAACTGAAATTCCCACCTTGCTCATTAAAACGTCAGGACATAATTCTACAACTCACCAACACTATCACCCTGACCCTTCCCCATTCTGCACAGCCATCAGATCCACCTTCCGGCATGTTGCTCGTGGTCGTTGATGTCATGTCGAAGATTTTCGCGCTGGACCAGCTGACTGTGGACCACGTCATTCTCTTGCTTCAGCTGGGAACTTTCTTTGTTGTTGTTGTTGTTTGTTGTTGATCATTTTCCTTGTTTAAGTCAAACACATTACAATCCTGTTTATCACTTAGCTTTGTGAAACACACGGTTCATTTGCTCACATTTGAATGTCATCTTTTATAGTCATGTTGGCTAATTTGTCAATAAGGTCTTCAATCCTGTCACTCATTTCTTTCAAGGTATTTTATAAAGTCTGTCTTCTACATTACATTCACTCACCTGTGCCCGCTTCTTTTGTTTACGTGTTAACGGAACACTGCCTGTACCTGGGCTGGTGACTGGCTCACATAAAAATGACGTCCACAACGGTTTTCTTTTTTTGTTTATTCGGCGTGAAGTGTTTGGTTATAACTGATAGTAATATGCAGACATATTATTTACCTTAACAATGAAACATGTCTCTCTTCAACGTCAACTACGGAAACAGAAATACGTAAACTCCGATGGAACGCCTGCATGGTGGAGTAAAACAGATCAAACGAAAAAGACCATGACCATAAACAAAAGTTGTAGCCCACAAAGACACTGGGAAAAAAATACAACCAACCAACCAACCAAC
>JAPXFY010000022.1:39300129-39325129 GCA_030674185.1 Monoplex corrugatus
CACGGCAAACAAAGACCAGGACGTCCAAAGAAGACCTTCATCGACCAACTGATGGATGATACGGGCTGTCAGTATGATGAACTACCTACTGCAATGTCTGACAGAGAAGGATGGAAGAAATGTGTCATGGATAACCGAGCAAGCTCGACATGATGATGATGATGTATGTATTTAGACATACAAACTATATAACTATATATATACACAACACACACACACACACACACACACACACACACACACACACACACACACACACACACACACACACACACACACACATACATATATATATATATATATATATATATATATATTATATATATAGGCGATGTCTTTTCACAATGCGGGATGCAGCTAATTTTTTGGGAGGCTCGTTCTTCAATTCCAGGGTGAAGAATCATGTGCGTGACTAAACAGTCGTCACTGGCTTTGGGAACATACTAGATATTCCTTGTGGAGGAGATGAAACTAGCAGAGTGGGTTCTTATGGCCTTTCCCTCGTGCTTTTTGCCCTGTTCGCTTTTGTTGCAATGTATGCCTAAAAAATTTGTGTTGTAACAGACCAGGCATTGACGGGCCCCAAGTCTGCAAGACAAGAAGCAGCGGATTTCGGCACCACTCCCTTTGTGCCCATCACTAGTTTCGTTAATGAGGGGCACGACACCCACATTCTTATTTTCTTCGGTACTCTCTGGTGTGGGAATGGCAATAATGCTGAAAGCGTTGACGAGCTTGGTGGGTTGTCGTTCTTTTGTTTGTTTGTTTGATTGTTTGATTGTTTGCTTTCTCTTTATTCTCTTTCAGATGTAATGTATAGATGTAATGTATAGATGTAATGTATAGATGTAATGTACAGATGTAATGTATAGATGTAAAGTATAGATGTAATGTATAGATGTAATGTACAGATGTAATGTATAGATGTAATGTATAGATGTAATGTATAGATGTAATGTATAGATGTAATGTATAGATGTAATGTATAGATGTAATGTATAGATGTAATGTACAGATGTAATGTATAGATGTAAAGTATAGATGTAATGTATAGATGTAATGTATAGATGTAATGTATAGATGTAATGTATAGATGTAATGTACAGATGTAATGTATAGATGTAAAGTATAGATGTAATGTATAGATGTAATGTATAGATGTAATGTATAGATGTAATGTATAGATGTAATGTACAGATGTAATGTACAGATGTAATGTATAGATGTAATGTATAGATGTAATGTATAGATGTAATGTATAGATGTAATGTACAGATGTAATGTATAGATGTAATGTATAGATGTAATGTACAGATGTAATGTATAGATGTAATGTACAGATGTAATGTATAGATGTAAAGTATAGATGTAATGTACAGATGTAATGTACAGATGTAATGTATAGATGTAATGTACAGATGTAATGTACAGATGTAATGTATAGATGTAATGTATAGATGTAATGTATAGATGTAATGTACAGATGTAAAGTATAGATGTAATGTATAGATGTAATGTATAGATGTAATGTATAGATGTAATGTATAGATGTAATGTACAGATGTAATGTATAGATGTAATGTATAGATGTAATGTATAGATGTAATGTATGGATGTAATGTACAGATGTAATGTATAGATGTAATGTATAGATGTAATGTATAGATGTAATGTACAGATGTAATGTACAGATGTAATGTACAGATGTAATGTATAGATGTAATGTATAGATGTAATGTATAGATGTAATGTACAGATGTAATATATAGATGTAGCTTATTCGGGAGGGATTTATCATACTCGGACAATTCCACATGTGCTCCACCCAATCTGTCAACTTTAATCTGGCAGGCTCCTTGAGCCTGAGCAAAATTCTATGAGCTGGCAAGATCTTGAAACAAATGGTGGGGGTGGGGAATAGGGGGACGGAGTACAGAATCTAGGAAGCTGATACCACCAGAATGATTGGAGCATTCATCACATTAAGATGAGCAGCATACGAACCAATTTTCATGTTGCAGGAATGTCGTGTGGAGGGTAACAATTAATTCAGACAACAGCCATTACCAGGAAATGGTCCTAATGCGCATACGCTTACGTTAGCATAACTCTTGAGAGTCACGTAGGAATTATCTCCCATGTTGTGAAACTTCTCAAATCTAACATAGTTTGCGCTACCCATTCAGCTAGCATAGAAGCAGGTACAAAGCACAAAAACAGTAAGCTCAGAACATTTCTCAAAAAGGAGCGCCCAAGCCTACCTTTATACTCTGCAACTACGCTACACACAACTATGAGAGAGGAAGAAATACATACAATATATTGGTCTTATGTTCAAGATTGACATAGTCTTTTATTCTTAAACTGACCAAACATACACACATATACAGGATTGCTTCCAAGGCATATAGGTAATACCAAAGAAATAAGAGGGAAGCAGGGAGAATTTTTATAATATCAACTAAAGGACATAACTCTTCAGAGTCACGTAGGAATCATCTCCCAGGTTGTGAAACTTCTCAAATCTAACATAGTTTGTGCTACCCATTCAGCTAGCATAGAAGCAGGTACAAAGCACAAAAACAGTAAGCTCAGAACATTTCTCAAAAAGGAGCGCCCAAGCCTACCTTTATACTCTGCAACTACCCTACACACAACTGAGCGCGTATGTTAGGCGCATGTGCAGGGGTGATATCCGGAATATGAACGGTTGAACTCCACGACTGAGGATGTAGCGATAGACTTAAAAGCACTGCCCGCACAAAACGGCTCCAATTGCAGTGGTATCAGTTTCAATAAATTATCTGCTCCTTTGTCTTCAGTGTTCCCACTGGTTCTCTTTTAGAGAGAAAAGAAATATAGAATGAGTCAAAAATAAAGGAAAAACAATAGTTTCATACTATACTATCAGTCCATTTTTTTCTTAACTCTATTTTTTACCAAATGTACACTTTCTCTTCCATGCTTTTATTAACATTATTATTACAATTATTATTATTATGTTATCATTATTATCATCATTTGTTGTTTTTGTTGTTATTATTGCTATTATCATTATTATAATAATTATCATTATTGTTGTTGTTGTTGTTGCTGCTGTTGTTGTTTTATTATTATTATTATTATTAATAAAAAATCGTTTTTGTGTAGCGCTGTCCTCCAAAATTTGGACTCGTTGCATATTACACATGATCAGACTTTTTAGTGGAGCACAAAGAACTCAAACTGTTAGGTGAGCTGACCACACTGCACTATGTTGTTGTACAGTCTGTATCTGTTAGGTGAGCTGACCACACTGCACTGTGTTGTTGTACAGTCTGTATCTGTTAGGTGAGCTGACCACACTGCACTATGTTGTTGTACAGTCTGTATCTGTTAGGTGAGCTGACCACACTGCACTATGTTGTTGTACAGTCTGTATCTGTTAGGTGAGCTGACCACACTGCACTATGTTGTTGTACAGTCTGTATCTGTTAGGTGAGCTGACCACACTGCACTATGTTGTTGTACAGTCTGTATCTGTTAGGTGAGCTGACCACACTGCACTATGTTGTTGTACAGTCTGTATCTGTTTGGTGAGCTGACCACACTGCACTATGTTGTTGTACAGTCTGTATCTGTTAGGTGAGCTGACCACACTCCACTATGTTGTTGTACAGTCTGTATCTGTTAGGTGAGCTGACCACACTGCACTATGTTGTTGTACAGTCTGTATCTGTTAGGTGAGCTGACCACACTGCACTATGTTGTTGTACAGTCTGTATCTGTTAGGTGAGCTGACCACACTGCACTATGTTGTTGTACAGTCTGTATCTGTTAGGTGAGCTGACCACACTGCACTGATGTTGTTGTACAGTCTGTTAGTCTGTTAGGTGAGCTGACCACACTGCACTATGTTGTTGTACAGTCTGTTCTGTTAGGTGAGTGCCACACTGGGACTATGTTGTTGTACAGTCTGTGTCTGTTAGGTGAGCTGACCACACTGCACTTGTTGTTGTACAGTCTGTGTCTGTTAGGTGAGCTGACCAACTGCACTATGTTGTTGTACAGTCTGTGTTGTTAGGTGAGCTGACCACACTGCACTGTGTTGTTGTACAGTCTGTATCTGTTAGGTGAGCTGACCACACTGCACTATGTTGTTGTACAGTCTGTATTGTTAGGTGAGCTGACCACACTGCACTATGTTGTTGTACAGTCTGTATTGTTAGGTGAGCTGACCACACTGCACTATGTTGTTGTACAGTCTGTATCTGTTAGGTGAGCTGACCACATGCACTATGTTGTTGTACAGTCTGTATCTGTTAGGTGAGCTGACCACATCACTATGTTGTTGTACAGTCTGTATCTGTTGGTGAGCTGACCACACTGCACTATGTTGTTGTACAGTCTGTATCTGTTAGGTGAGCTGACCACACTGCACTTGTTGTTGTACAGTCTGTATCTGTTAGGTGAGCTGACCACATTCACTATGTTGTTGTACAGTCTGTATCTGTTAGGTGAGCTGACACATGCACTATGTTGTTGTACAGTTTGTATGTTTTGGTGAGCTGACCACACTGCACTATGTTGTTGTACAGTCTGTATCTGTTAGGTGAGTGACCACACTGCACTATGTTGTTGTACAGTCTGTATCTGTTAGGTAGCTGACCACACGCACTATGTTGTTGTACAGTCTGTATCTGTTAGGTGAGCTGACCACACTGCACTATGTTGTTGTACAGTCTGTATCTGTTAGGTGAGCTGACCACACTGCACTATGTTGTTGTACAGTCTGTATCTGTTAGGTGAGCTGACCACACTCACTATGTTGTTGTACAGTCTGTATCTGTTAGGTGAGCTGACCACACTCACTATGTTGTTGTACAGTCTGTATCTGTTAGGTGAGCTGACCACACTCCACTTGTTGTTGTACATGTTTGTTAGGTGAGCTGACCACACTCACTATGTTGTTGACAGTCTGTATCTGTTAGATGAGCTGTCCACACACCACTATGTTGTTGTACAGTCTGTAGTCTGTTAGTGTGAGCTCAATTGCACTGATGTTGTTGTACAGTCTGTGTTGTGTAGGTTGAGATCTGACAGCACCATTGTTGTTGTACAGTTGCATTGTTGCGGGCTGTATTGTGTGTGTTTTCTGTTTTGTGTCGAGTAATGTATGTCTAAGAGATGTGCTGTTTGCTGTAAAGGGAGCTGTTACGTGGTTGTTGTAGCAGTTGTGTTGTGTAGTGTGGGTGCCGTGTCGCGTGTGTGTGTGTTGTGTGTGTGTGGTGTCTGTGTGTGTTGGTTGTGTGTGTGTGTGTTGTTGTGAGTGATGTTAGGTGTGTGTGTGTGTGTGTGTGGGTTGTGTGGTAGTGTGTGCTCGTGTGTGTGTGTGTGTTGTATGTGTGTAGTGGATTGATCTGTTGTTGCTATGAAATAGTTTTTAGGTGATGGCTGCATGTGTGCATCTTGTTTGTGATTTAAATGTCAGTGTGTACTGTCTAATGGTGAACATGCCCTATCAGTCTGATGTAGACGTTGTGTACTTAGTGTCAGTGACCCACTCGAGTATGTGGTATGCATGTACAGGATAGGTGTGAGTGTGCCATTGTGTATGTGGTTGTTGCATTATGGATGGAGTGTATGGTTGTTTTTGTCATGTACCTAGTATCAACAAAATACAAGTCTCAAGAGATGATAGTCTTGCCAAACATCTTCCGTATATTAATGACCTAGACACAAAGATCATCATAACTCAATTATGTTGACTAGCTACAAACCAATGACATTCGTTATTAATGTACTTAAAAAGCGTCTCCATATCATTTTTTATTATGTTTAACAGTATTATTTGTATAACATTTAGAAAACGTCATAAGTTTTATGTGTTTCACAAACATTCTCATACTCTTTATTTAAGGCTATTGACACAAGTTTGTCTCTATCTTGCTTATAATATATCTGAGGTGACACAAACTTCTCATGTACATGTATATTACAGTTCGGAGGTCATATAGACACAATCAGTCATCAGTACTCTGCTTGTGTTTAAACTACGTCTGTTCTGCTGCTGCAGTGTTGTAGTTTGTTGTTGTTGTTTTGTTTCAAATAAAAAGATTCTGTGCGTTGGTGTTTCTGATCGTTTTGTTTAGTCTATACGTATGTCAGTCTGTCAGTCCTGTCTGTTGCTGTCGATTGCTGATGTCTCGTGTGTGGGTACTGAAGATACAACAGACTTTGTGTTAAGTGTTGTATTGTAATTATGTGTAGTAGGATTTCTAAGATCTGTGTTTGCCAAGTGTGGCTGTGACATGTGAACTTGTTTGTTGTGTGTGTGTGTGTGTGTGTGTGTGGTGTGTGTGTGTGTGTGTGTGTGTGTGTGTGTGTGTGTGTGTGTGTGTGTGTGTGTGTGTGTGTGTGTGTGGTGTGTGTGTGTGTGTGTGTGTGTGTGTGTAGTGTGTGTGTGGTGTGTGTGTGCGTGTATGTGTGTGGGTGTGTGTGTGTGTGTGTGTGTGTGTGTGTGTGTGTGTGTGGTTAGTGTTGTTGTGTGTGCTTGTGTGGTGATGTTTGCGTGTTTGTTGCGTGACATTGTTTTGTGTGCGTTGGGTTTGTAGATGTGTGTGTGTTGCTGTGTATGTGTGTGTACAGTGTAGCGTGTGTGATGTGTGTGTGGTAGGGTGTGTGTGTGTGTGTGTGTGTGTGTGTGTAGTGTGGTGTGTGTTGTGTTGCGGGTGTGTGTGTGTTGTGTGTGTTTGGTGTGTGTGTGTGTTGTGTGTGTGTGGTGTAATAGTGTATACGTGTGTGTAGTGTGCGGTATGTGCGTGTGGTGTGCGTGTGTGTGTAAGTGGTGGTTTTGCAGTTATCTCTGAGATAAAAAAAGTACCTCCAGGATGATGTTCTATCCATATGTGACCTGCCAGCACGAAATCGTCTAAACTCGCATTTTGGTATTTTGAGAGATACAATCACTGGAAAGTGTACATTCTGTTGATTATTTTGGTACTTGAATAAAGCTTGTACTCAAAAAATTTTAGAAGTATGTTTGTTTAAAGTCATTAAGTTGTATGACGGGCCATTTCGAGAAAACTGCCTCTAAAGTTTTTTGTGTTTCTCCTACACATTTTCGTTAAATTTCTTTATTTGGTGGGTTTGACCCATGTTTGTTTCTAATTTTAGCCATCATTATCTGAAAGGTGCACCAAAGAGCTTTCTGTCAGTGTGTTTACATGTTCGATTTCTGTACAGGTTACGGTTCATAATTAAGAGACAAAAATAGGTACTTTGGGTAGGAAATTACGTTCTTCTGCTGCGGAACCAGTGCATTAAAATACCATGGGATCTTTAACATGCGCTCAGTGTGTACTGAACACAGGACCTTGATTTATCATTCCATCCATCTCAGCCGATGAGAAATCGATAAACAGATTTCGAACACAAAGGAGTCAGGGTATCCCCCCCCCCCCGCCCCCGCCCCCCATATGTGCGTATGCATGATACAAGAGTGTGAGTGTGGCATTGTTTGCGGGTATGCTTTGCTTGTATGTGAATTGGCAGTTGTTCGGTTTGTTTTGTGGTAGTAATTCACCTGTATAATCACACCAACAGGTCGCGAGAGAGAGACGGATGCCTGTTGCCGAACACATGACCACTGCCCGTTTTCAATCCCAACCAACACCACTAGGTACCACATGGAAAATACAGATCGATGGACTATCAGCTACTGCCAATGTGACACTCGCTTATTCAACTGTTTAAAGGTCTCTCATTTATTCATTTTTAATTTTTTTTTTTACGTGTACAGATGTTTTGCAATGGCATTACTTACATTTAGTTCGCTACACCATAATGTCTGTCAGTTTTCACAGATGATCCTCAACCTCTTTATCAAGCAACACCCACCTTGCATCACTATGTTCTGTCCTGTATCATTGCTTAATTATATTGAATATATTGAGGTCGGAAGCATTACCTCCTCCATGTACATGTACATAGCACTGTCTCGGCGAGGTGTCAGGTACAGTATCACACATCGTTCTCTGCCTGTCTTCCTGTCTCTGTGTCTCACTCTCTGTCTCTGCCTGTCTGTCAGTCTGAGTGTCTGTCTGCTTGTTTGTCTGTCTGTCTCTCTCTCTCTTTCTGTCTGTTTCTCTGTCTGTCTGACTGTCAGTCTGTCAGTCTCTCTGTCTCTGTCTGTCTGTCTGTCTCTCGCTCCTCTATGTCTATGTCTCTCAAGTTAAGAGGTATTCTGAAGAATATCTAACAGACTTTGTGCTTAAGATTGATAATACTTGAATAATTATGTCTGGAGATTAGGAAATTTCTCAAGGCATCTCCTGACAGGCTGAAATCAGGGTTACTTTCATTTGCAGGATGAATGCTATGTCCCTTTAACATAAAACCTGCTAAACAGAATGAATAACATTTTTACAGGGTAGGATTCGACTCGCTGTCTAGGCAACACACAAATCATTGTTTCTTGAAAGTCTGTTAAATGGACGCCGTTTGACTTTGGTTTCTGGCAGTATCGATTGTGTGTCTCGGTCATTGCTTTGTTTCACTATCAAACGGTTCGTGTCAAAATGGCGACAAAGCTGTGGACTGTCTTGGGTTGTGCTGTTGTGATGCTATACTAATAGCTTCCACTTCCCCTTTGACATCATAGTTGCCTCCCCTCTCCACACGTCTTACTACTGCTCATGAACACATGGGCATTCCATTTGGCCCCTTTTTATCCACTGGACGAGGCGGCAGGGAAGTTTTTAGTCCTCTTTTTATTATCCGTTGTTTGGTGTTTGTGGTCTGTTTGTGACCGTGCGTTCGCGCTTGACAAAGGCCGGTTGGCCGAAAATTTGCGCTTGTTTTGTCTTGTTTTGTTAAATACGCGCTTACATTGGTTTTCTTGTTCTTCTGGTTCCTAATAGCTTATCACTTACAGAACCTAGGTTTTATAAGATGATATCAGAGAAATGCTTTTCAGGGAAATGATGAGCAGTTTAGTATCTGTTGATTTGATTCAGTCCGAAAGTTTAATGAATGCATAATTATTCATGAATTAAGAAATGAATCCAGCATACTTGCTTCGATTAACTACAGACAATAATTATTGGGACAGATATATTGCTTAGTGTATGCTCCTGTGAGGTAGTATGATTAAATATTCTCCGTTTGTGTATCGTTTTGCCTGCGGTAATTCATGGTTTTAAAGTATGAAACATGCACACTTTATGACAAAGAAGTTGTGGGGTCGGAGTAAGAAAGAAAATGCTGGGTACTTGTGATTTCCACTTTGTGGTTCAGGAGTTTAGTTCTGGCAGGATTTTTGTCCTTAGACAGTTTAGATGGACTGGACAGATTAGATAGACTAGACAGATTAGAGAGTTAGATATATACAGATAGATAGATATATAGATAGACAGATAGACAGACAAACAGACAGACAGACAGATAGATAGACAGACAGATAGATAGATAGATAGACAGGTAGATAGATAGATAGATATAAAGATAGATAAATAGATAGATAGATAGATAGATAGAGTGAGACAGAGAGAGAGAGGGAGAGAGAGAGAGACAGAGAGAGAGAGAGAGAGGGATGGATGAATGGGTAGATAGATAGATAGACAGATAGATAGACAGGTAGACAGACAGACAGATAGATATATAGATGGATCAAAACAAAATTTCTATTCTTCTCCTTTTGGATCTTTCAGCTGCTTTCGATACTATTGACCATGAAATTTTGCTTTCCCGTTTGGAAAACAACTTTGGAATTCAAAAATCTGCTTTACACTGGTTTCGATCTTATCTTTCAGAAAGAAAGCAAACCGTACTTGTCGACGGAAACAAATCTTCTGAGCTGCCTTTGGATTTTGGCGTGCCTCAAGGCTCTGTTCTGGGTCCTGTGCTTTTCATATTGTATACTTCTCCTCTGACCCACCTTATTGACTCACATTCCATCCGTCATGAAATGTATGCGGACGATACCCAGCTCAATCATACTGATTCTCCTTCTAACTACGATCATCTAGTTCAGTCTCTTCAGAACTGCGTTTCTGAAGTAAAATCCTGGATGTATGAAAATCGACTTAAGTTGAATGATGACAAGACTGAAGCCCTTCGTGTTTCTCCATTGCCTGCAGATCTTTCTTCTCTGCCTTCCACTATTACTGTCGGTAATACCGCTATTGCTTTTTCTGATTGCGTTCGTGACCTCGGTTTTGTCTTTGACCATAATCTCTCCATGCACCAGCACATCATCAAAACATGTCAGGCTGCATACATCGAACTTAGACGCATTAATTCTATTAGACACTACCTTACATTAGACGCAACCAAGACGTTAGTTACTGCATGTATTCTGTCTAGGTTAGATTATTGCAATTCACTCCTTGCGGGTTGCCCTCAGAAACATCTCAAACATTTGCAACAAGTTCAGAACTCTGCAGCTAAACTCATCTTCAAGGCACGTAGGTCACAGCACTGCACACCCCTGTTTCAGACACTGCACTGGCTCCCGGTTGAACAAAGAATAAAATACAAGATTTGCTGCCTTTGTTATCACATCATTTCTGGAACTGCTCCTGACTATCTCTCTGAACTCTTGACTGTCTACGTACCTTCTCGATCACTCCGCTCTTCTGTGGATGACAAGAAGTTTCGTGTGCCAAAATATAACAGAGAAACTCACGGTGGTAGAGCCTTTGCAGTTTTTGCTGTTCAGACATGGAACTTGTTGCCTCAGTCCGTCCGCCACTCTAAAACTCTACCATCTTTCAAAACAAGTTTAAAAACTTACTTCTTTAAACAGTGTTTTTCCTGATTTTGGCTAGTGGGTTGATCCTGCTTGACATTCTGGATGAAATTGTGCACAATGGGGTGTATGCCAGTGTGTGTGTGTGTGTGTGTGTGTGTGTGTGTGTGTGTGTGTGTGTGTGTGTGTGTGTGTGTGTGTGTGTGTGTGTGTGTGTGTGTGTGTGTGTGATGTGTGGCTGTGTGTGTGTGGGTGTTGTGTGTGTGTGTTTGAAAATGGGGGGAGAGGGGTGGGCGGGGGGGGGGGTGAGAGGGAGAGAGATTATTTGATGTGTCTGTGTGGTTGTTGATTTCCTGTGGATAGTTTTTGATGAGTTTGTTTGTATTGTAGCCTGTTATTTGGTTTATATATGTATGGTTTACTGATGTAAAGCGCTTTGAGGTTTCGGAAAGCGCTCTATAAATGCACTATTATTATTATTATTATTATAGATAGATAGACAGATAGATGGATAGATAGATGATAAATAGGCAGGCAGGCAGGCAGGCAGGTAGGTAGGTAGGTAGGTAGGTAGGTAGGTAGATAGGTAGGTAGGTAGGTAAGTAGATAAATAGCTGCAATGTGACCAAGAAAACCACATGCATCAGTCTGCACAATAGTGGAGATATTTCTGATAGTGATATGGTTTGAGATGTTTTTCGTTAGAGTGTGGATAGCTTGTTATCGGGAAGCCCAGCCATGACGAGTGACAGCCATTCAGTCAACTATCTAGACAGAATGAAAGACACACACAGCTTGTTTGTGGCATCAGCACAAAGAAATTGAATTGGCGATTTTGCATATTCTACTAGCTGGAGGTATAGGGTTTTTCTCAGGAAGAAAATGTATGCCTCCATTGACAGAGATTCATCAAGAAGCACAAGATTCTTTACTAATTTGCTGAAGGTAATAGACAGTCTGAGATGACTATGGTCTTTGAGTTAACTATTTTAGGTTTGATTTTGCACCTATGGATATGAACGGACATGGACCCTCACAGGGGACTGGGAAAGCCGAATCGAAGCTGTAGAAAAGAGATGTTATTGCAAGAGACAGAACATCAGATACACTGATCATATCATGTCACCAGTGAACAAATGTGCTTAACTATCAAGCAGCACACGGAATCATATGAAGATCTGCTGTCATCTGTTAAAGAAAACTACGTTAGCATGGCCATGTAACAAGATCCATTGTCCTTGCTAAATCACTCCTTCACGGGATTGTCCAGGGAGGGAGACGGAAGCAGACGCAAAAAAGCGATGGATTGATAACAATGTAGAATGAACAGAGAAACCATGGCCATGTAACAAGATCCATTGTCCTTGCTAAATCACTCCTTCACGGGATTGTCCAGGGAGGGAGACGGAAGCAGACGCAAAAAAGCGATGGATTGATAACAATGTAGAATGAACAGAGAAACCATTTGAAGAGACTCAGGTTTCGGCACGCAACCGACATAGCTGGAGGAATCTGGTGAACAGCTCTTCAGTGCGGCGCTCCAGTGACTTCACAGAGTTAAGGGAGACGAAAAAACAGCAGAAGAAGTCACGAATTCAGTTGTTCTTCATTCAGTTACAGTTTGTTTCTTTTATCCAGGCAGTTATGTTCTCAAAGGTATCTTTAATGTTTCTAGCAGTGCTCCAGATATCTCAGAAAAGTAGAGCAATGTAGTTGTGAGTCATCAATAAAGAAGTGACACAGTACTCCTGATTATTTAATAACTGAACTAAGTGGATGCAAGTTGATAGTGAACAGCACAGGGCCCAGAACAGAATCCTGTGGTACACTATGTTTCAACAAAGATGGAGCTGACCTACTGTCATTGACAACAGGTTGTGTAAAACTATAAGTAATCTGCCAAATTGCAAATGACATTTTGTTGTTTGTACCGATGTACCACGAACTAGAGGAATAACAGGAACCCCCTAAACACAGCCCAGCCTGTTTCGTTTGTACCGAGCTGATAGCTGCATCTGCCTGCGCATCCATCTTTACGGTCGAAACGGTGTGAACAGGAAAAGAAACAAAATATTCTAACCTTTGACGGACGCAATGTCCAAACCCTACATGACAAAGATGATGTATCAGAATAGCGCACGGTCCTGATCGCCAGTATGTTGGATTGTTATGAAAGTCACACCGCTGCCCTGAGTGAGAACAGATTTCCAGAAGAAACGCAGCTCGAGATACTTGGATTAGCCATTATAGTCTACTACGCTGGAAAGCCAAATAACAAGTAAAGAACCTCTGTTGTCGGATTCGCCATTGGCATCAAGCTCACAAAGATGCTGGAAAGCTTACCCCATGGTAACAGTGATCTCTTGATGACCTTGCGTCTTTGGACAACAAAAGACTACATCACTGCAGTCATAAGTGCTTACGCTCCAATGTTCACTAATCCAGACGGTGTCAAAGAAGCCTTCTATGAAGAGACTAACCGTCTTATTGCCACGATTAAGCACAGAGACAAGCTCGTTATTCTTGGAGACCTCAACGCTCCTGTGGGAGTGGGCTACTCTACTTAACCAAACATCCTTGGACAAAAATGCAGCTCCATTCAGTTGATTTTGCTGTCACCGTGTACTCGATGTGAACTTCATCATCATCATCATCAGGTGCCCTGCCGCATGGCGTTGGCGACCATGGACTTCCATCTGTCTCTATCTCTCGTTGCCCCTAGCATCTCTCCCACCCTCCTCGTCCCCAGCCACTCTGCAAGTCCGTCCAGCATTCTCTCCCTGGGTCTACATGGTGCTCTCTTTCCCTCCAGCTTTCCCGTTATGACCAGGTGCTCCAAATCCCCCTTCCTCATAAAATGGCCTATAAATGTTGCCTGTCTTTTCCTAATCTTCCTTATGAGTGATCTACTTGTGTCTGCCTCCATCAAGACTGTCTCGTTTGTTTTCTTTGCTGTCCATGGAACTCTCAACATTCTTCTCAGAAACCACATCTCGGCTACCTCAATCTTGTTCTGGCTTTGTTTGTTGACTGTCCACGCCTCGCATCCGTACAACAGTATTGGTTCTATATAACATTCAAGAACTCTCTTCCTCATGTTAATTGATAGGCATTTGTTGGTAAGAATGCTTTTCATCTTCTTGAATGCTCGATGTGAACTTACCATCACCAAAGCCTTCTTCCAGCGTAAGGAGAAGTCTAAAAACAGGTGGATGCACCAAGCTCCAAGCAGTGGCATATACTGTATTATTTCATAGTGCGACAGAAAGACGGAAGAGATGCGCATATCACAAGTGCATGAGAGGTGCAGATTGTGTTCTGATCAACGACTGTTACGCAGCAAGACGAATATCCTGCTATCTCAGGAAACCAAGACAACGCTGCAGAGGTTGAATATCGTCAGTCTGCAAAACAAAGAAGACACTTTACAAGAGGACCTTCAGGCAAAATTGTCCAACATACAGCTTGAGGAGAAAATGCAGGTGCAGATGGAAATCTTTCAAAGGAGCTGTCTACAGTACTGTGAAACAGTAGATTTTGTAAATGAGAAACTCGGGTACCGGTTTGATGGAAGTAATGAAGAGATCAGTAGAAGGCTTAGTCACAAATTCCACGCTACTCACAGGGACACCTCAACGACAAAATCTGTGAGAAGAGGAAGCAAAAATACTTACAAACAATGCAGCTTATCTGACAAAAAACTGTAGCAGATGAAAGACCAATGGCGGGCGATGAAAGCTGCAAAACTGTAGGCTGCGGCTGATACTTATGACATGAAGTCATTCCATCGTGGCTACATGCAGTGTATGGACTATTAATAACAATTAAAATATCATTATTATCATTGTTGTGTTGTTGTTGTTGTGAACACCGACGACAACGAGATGATGATGATGATGATAAATGATGATGATGATGGTGATGACGATGATGGTGATGATGATGATGATGATGATATATAACAACAACAAAAAAAATTCTGTTTATAAAGCCCAAGCACACATATCAAGGAATTCATTTTTACAAACAGCACAAACAGTGCGATGTTAATACAGATACAACAATCGGATACATACACAAATACGTCAATGCAGCATAAACATTCCCACGCCAATACATTTTAATGCATCACATGTATACACCAAAGCAACATAAACGTGATTCATTAGAATAATAACAAACGTGTCTTACGATTTATCAATGAAAATTACACACATGAAAATACACACACACACACACATGCGCGCGCGCACACACACACACACACACACACACATACACACACACACACACACACATATATATATATATATATATATATATATATATATATATATATATAAGCACGCATACGCATGTACATGTACACACACATCCTGTACATATACATGTACATAGATACGCATACACAACACACACACAACACACACACACACACATACATACATACATACATCATACATACATACATACATAGACACATACATACATACATACATACATCATACATACATACATACATACATACATACATACACACACACACACTACATACATACATACATACATACTACATACATACATACATACATACATACATACACATGACAAATTCTATTATCACTGGAGTTAGAAGAGACACAAGCATTAATTTATTAATTTTGAAAAGAGACGTGTTTTGGTGTGCTTTTTTGAAAGTAAGCAGAGCTATGGAGTTCCATGTTGTTGGGCCAAAAAACAGAGAAAGAATTCTTTCCACAAGTTGCTAGTGAGAACCGAAGTACAGTTAAGAGAGATCACTGGCTTCTAGCAACATCGATCCTAACTCAGACCATACCATTGTGCTGACAGAGAAAGCTGACTGGTTATCACGCTTGACTGACCACTTTAACACATTGCTGAACAGTAAGTCGTCAGTATCTCAGTACGCGATTGCAGTGCTTCCCCATTTGCCAGTAAAGGAATCTCTGGCAGACCTACTCCCCAGTATCAAGATCACCGAAGTCCTGAAGCAAACCATGCTTTGAAAAGCACCAGGAGCTGATGGTCTTTCTGCACATACCTACAAAATGGGGCAAGATGTTTTTTGAGATGCTGACAACTATGTCAGAAAAAGAGATTCCCCAAGACTGTAAAGACGTTATAATCATCCACATAACAAGAAGAAGAGCAATAAGTCTTTGTATAATAATCATTTTGCGAAGAACGTCCTTGGCAAAGATCATCCTCAACAGTCTTCCTCCGTGTAGCCAAGCCCATCATTCCTGAATCTTATTGTGGCTTTCGTGGTTGAAGAGGCACGAGTGAAGTGGTGTCTGGCATATGCCAGCTACAGGAGAAGTATGGTGACGCAGAGTGCACCCACTGGCAACACGTGAATTGAAAGTAGGCTAGGAATTACCCTAGTTATTGTCGCTTCATTTTACTTTTGAATGTCATACGTCAACACAACAGCGCGAAGTTATAAAGTTTTGAATCGCAGATGCAATGCTGGACATCACATGGGTAGGTTGTGTTGTCTATCAAAGATGTCCGCATAATTATGTATGTCTTTTCTTTTAGCATACTTTCTTTTCCCGAATTCCAGGTCAGTTTTTCCGTGTCATCATCATCATGTGCCCTGCAGCATGGTGTTGGCAATCATGGCCCTCCATATGAATCTATCCCTTGACGCTGCAAGTTCATCTCCAACCCTTTCTGTCCTCAGGCACCCTGCAAGTCCGTCCAATATTTTCTCCCTGGGTCTACCTGGTGCTCTCTTTCCCTCCGGCTTTCCTGTTGTGATCAAGTGCTTTAATTTCTCTTTCCTCATAAAATGTCCTAAAAATGCTGCTTGTCTTTTCCTAATTTTCTTCATAATTGATCTTCTTGTGTTTGCCTCCATCAAGACTGTCTCGCTTGTTTTCTTAGCCGTCCATTGAACTCTCGACAGTCTTCTTAGAAACCACATTTCATTTGCCTCAATTTTGTTCTGAGTTTGCGTGTTGACTGTCTATGCTCAACCGTACAACAGTATCGGTTCTACATAACGCTCAGGAACGCATTTGTTGGTAAGAACGCTTTTCATCTTCTTGAATGCTGTTTTAGCATGGCCGATTCTGCTGGCTGTTTCTATTGTGCATCTGCCGTCTGGTGAGATGACCGTTCCCAGCTATTTAAACTTATCAATCTGTCTTAAGGTTGTGCCATTTGCTGTTATCTTGCATGAATGGATTTCTTGTTTTTTACTGATTACCATGACTTCAGTGTCCTTTATTTTGCTTTCTATATCTATTATATTCACAAGGTTTTGCAGGCTTAAGGCCTGTGCCATGATCACCACACACATGACACCTGTAACATTACTGTACATGGAATTTGTTCCGAGCATGGAGACATTGTCTTGAAAACCTGAATTTGAAACTGAAGGTTAAAGATTTTTTTTAGGATCATTGCACTCAGGAGGTTACCTTAGTGATCACTGTTTTGTTTGTATGTTTGTATGTTTGTTTTTGTCTCATTTTCTACGCCACTTTGACGGCCAGAGAAGCTGAAACAGTTTTTATTATGCGATGATGATGATGTCGATGTGGATGATAATCATGATGCTGTGGAGTTCCATCTAGAATTGAGACTGCGTGACAGGGCTGTACTCTACGCTTACTATCATAATATATCCTGGCGTCAACCAGGCCCGAGAGATACAGACACCTGCGGTGTTGGTCAGAAGATTTGAGCAACACCCACAATGACGCATCCGCGAAGTGGATGAGACTCAACTGTGTGGTCCCAGTCTTCCCAATGAACCCATAGCACGCCCAACTCTGGGTAGGAGCCGGTTAGAGCCGAAAAATCCCACAAAGATTTTTGAAGGTACTGATGGGGATTCGAACCCACAACCTTCCAGTCTGAAATCCGTTGCGTTAACCACTACATCACGGCGACTGGTTACGTGTTGAGATACTGTTCTTTCGTCAACCGGCACATCTTGAACTAAATTGTGTATAGATTTATTTACCATTTGAGTTTACGACAGCCATTTTGTTCTTGATCTTCTCATATTTTTCCTGTTTGATTTCATACGTTTTGTTTATTGCGTGATTGTAATAATCTGAGTCACATGTGGCGTGGCTGTGCATTGCCAGTGTGGGCATTAAAACCCCACAGAGGGACACATCACCCAATCTTTCAGTCACATGCACCATACATGATCCCAAAGCTGAACTCTTCTTTCTTCCTCTTGCACCATCTTTGTTGTCGTGGGAAGACTAGAGTTGATGGTCAGCAGCAAGCCGAAAGCCCAGAAGAAGATAAAAGCCACATGACATTAATGTTCTTTGATGCATGTCTTCCTTAATCTACCTCTCGCTTTAAATTCACATGAATTTTCCGTAGTATATGTTTTGATGGGAGTGCATTCTGGTCAGAGTATAGAACCACTGACGTCTCTTTTGATGAATATGGCGGTGAAGTGGTATTGCTCAACATTTCTCATACATTGATATTCGATATTGTCGAGTCTGGTTTTGTTGACAGCTCTAATAAACACATTTCACGGGTACCAATAGCAATTTTCTTTCCTTATTCTGGTTTTCCGTCTTCTGTGAAAATGCTACCAGTCTTTTGAATTCGCTCATTTGTTTGAGTTTAGTACCATTAATGTTGATTCTAAGGCTGCCCAGTGTTCTTTGACTTGTGTAGTCGCCGTTCTGCTGGTGCTGATTTTTATGTTGTAGTTTTTACAAACGGTGCTCACCATTGGTTTGTGTTCCTGTAGTTGCTGTTCTGTGTTGTACTGGGCTCTGATCATCTGTAAACAACATATCTGTGCTTACTTTTCTCCTTATCATGTTAAAGCGGAAATATCGTTTGTAAAAAGTGAGTGTATATCTGTCACTGAATTTAACATTCGTTTTAAGATGTTTTAACAATACGTATTCTACATCGTAATTATTTTTCCTCCAACATTTCCATTTCTTTTCATATAAGACACAGAGAGAGACAACAGACAGACAGACAGACAGACAGACAGAATATACAATCTGATTGAACTGCTTTACTGAGTGAGCGGCTGACTGAAAATGCACTTTTATTTGTTTGTTTGTTTTCAGGCCGTAGACAATGACGTATCCAACGCAGTAGGATCAATGTTCTTCGATTTGGTGAAAATGGAGTGTTTCGAGTTTGCCCAGGGCGACTACTGTGTGAAGCGTGATCCCAGTGACCCAACTAGGTGTTTACAGCAGGAGTCTGGCTGGATGGCCGTTGTTCACGACTTCCCTTACAGATGGTCAGACAACACCACTACTCCTACTGACGGAAGTGACATCGTGGGGAGAAAATAACACGTTGCTTTCTTCACACACTGTCTTTACCACCTTTCTTTGTTTCGTTCACGTCGATCTTCTAACCCTTTCACTCCCTCACCTTAACCACCAGCTATGGTCTACTAACCCTTTCACTCCCTCACCTTAACCACCAGCTATGGTCTACTAACCCTTTCACTCCCTCACCTTAACCACCAGCTATGGTCTACTAACCCTTTCACTCCCTCACCTTAACCACCAGCTATGGTCTACTAACCCTTTCACTCCTCACTTACCACCACTATGTCTACAAGCTTTCACTCTTCACCTATCCACCAGCTTTCACTCTCATAACCTTTCGTTCTATCCATCAGCTTTTTTCAGGAAAACGAAGAACGGAGAATACAGCGCCAGTCTTTGGATTTAGCTGACCAGGAAGCCGGTAGATAGACTGAGGGAGTAAAAGAGTTAAAATGAAGTCTGGATGTCTGTCTGTCTGTGAACAAAATGTGTCAAGAAAAATCTATTTCAGTTGTTTGTGGAAGAATCTTTACGACAGTTATTTATCTGACAGGACCAAGTCAATGGTCAATCACGAATATGTTAAGTGTACATGACCACAACCCATTGTTGAGTTCTTGTAAAAAAAAAAATCTTTGAGTGGAGATTTCTTGGCTGGGTTTTTAAGCAGACTTTTTGTTGATAGTCAAATCATTAATCAGTCTTAAAAAACATGGAACTGTATTTTGTAAGCTACTGTTAGGTAAACAGTAATAACTTTGTCCAGTTCCAGTAGTTTGGTGAAGTTTTTGGTTTGACGCTGATCTGTCAGACCAGACAATTTACGCCCGTTTGTGAGTTTTCCATAATATAAAGACAGTTTTTTAGATTCGTATGTTTGACATGTTTCCTGGGGTCTTTCCATCGAAGTTAGTAACATTTCTTTGTAAAGAACGGTTACAGAAGTGGGTGGGGGATGGACTTCAAAGCTTCTTCGAAAAAAAAATAGCAGAAAGCGAGAGAAAACAACGACAGACAGACAGACAGACAGACAGACAGACAGACAGACAGACAGACAGACAGACAGACAGATACACTGAGACAAAATGAAGTGTCTGGTCTGTGACAGACAGTGTGAAGATAATGTTTATTAACAGTAAAGTTTGATGATTATATATTTTGTTATGCAGTTGCCGTGTGGTTTTTGTCATGATGATAGCAGCATTTCATGAATGAATATTCTTTCTCTCTGTCTCCGTCTCTCTCTCATTTATACATAGCAAACGCATACACACATATGTACATATACTCATGCTCGGGGTAAATTTACAGTCAGAAGAAAGTTCAGCTGATTTCCCTTGCCATTTATGTGAGTCCACTGACATGCCTTTATGAAGATCACGTCTGAAAATGTATTATGTTGATAACTATCAGCAAAGAATACGAATGCAAAACTGAAGAGTATATGAGAGACGGAATAAGGCCGTTCATCATTTAACCCATTGAAGACACAGCATGAGGCCAACAGCATCCCTGCCCGAGGCTACCTTCTTTCTTGGCCGCATGCAGACGATGTTTCGAAGTAAAAAAATGTTGCTTGACAAATAACATTGTAGCTACGTGGTAACAGTTTGCTTCAGTTTTGTCTATTAATAACCAAGATGGGAGTTTTTCCAAAGTGTTTGTAATTTTCTGTGAACATTTTGCATCGCAAACTTCAGAGCTACATATAAACTGAATTAGTTTTCTTTTCAAGATGCTTTTATTCACAAGTAAACGTAATTTATTGATACTTAGCGACACATCAAGTACATAAATATTAGAATGTTCTGAATGTGGAGTGCATATAGTGTTTTAAATATCCATATGTATACATATACCTATATTCAAACACAATGTCATATGTCATACTTGTACCCGCGAACATTTAGACTTACTTGCCATTGGCACAGTGTACACACACACACATCCACATGAACATGGTTGTATTATTGTAACATCACTAGACACTGCACACCTCTGTTTTAATCACAAGCCTACATTGACTGTTGCATATACAGTTAACCACACACACACACGCACACACGCACACACGCACACACACACACGCGCGTGCACGCACGCACTCATGCACTCACGCACACATATACATACATAGGCCTACGCATTGCGGTGGAAGCATCTGAACTTGTAATGGACCAAAGTTTATTTTGTGACAATCTATTTGCGTTTAAGAGACCAGTCAGTCAGTGAATCAGTTAATCAATCAAATCAATCGATCAGTTGATGAGTCATAAGCTGATTGTTTAACGTTCTTTTCTAAGAAAAGAAATTTACCATAAATTTGGTTAAAACTAGTTGAATAGCTCAGATCCCTAAAAGGATGACCACTGGATATTCTCCATCACATGGCACTTGTGACGATAGTGCATATGGAAATCATTCTGAGAGCGGAGAACTCATCTTGAGAAATTGAAACTGAAACTGAAACTGAATAGCTCAGCAACATTACTTAGTTCTAGTTATTATTATGTGCATTTGTCTGTTTGTATGTGTATTTGTCTGTTTGTATGTGTATTTGTCTGTTTGTATGTATATTTATCTGATTGTACGTGTATTTGTCTGTTTGTATGTGTATTTGTATGTGTGTATGTGTATTTGTCTGTTTGTACGTGTATTTGTCTGTTTGTATGTGTACTTGTATGTGTGTATGTGTATTTGTCTGGTTGTACATGTATTTGTATATGTACATATTTGTTTGATCGTATATGTACTTGTCTGCTTGTATGTGTATTTGTTGTATGTGTGTGTATTTGTTTGTATGTGTATGTGTCTGTTTGTATGTGTGTATTTATTTGTTTGTTTGAACGTGTATGTCTGTTTTTATGTGTGTTTTTCATTTGTTTGTACGCGTGTTTGTACGTGTATTTGCCTGTATGTGCATCTTTTTGTATTTGTCTGTTTGTAGGTGTACTTGTTTGTATGCGTATTTGTCTGAATCCTCAAAATCCAAATCTAAACACCGAAAGTTGGCGATCGGTAACAACGTTTATTCCTCCATTAACTGCCCATAAATATTTCAAAACAATAAACCCACAAGCAGAAATATCACAAACACGAACAATCAATTGCTCGCATGATTAGACAGACACACCGCATTACAGCATATACATCGCTATCATCATCACCACCATCACGCTATTGGCAATGAGTGAAAACAATAAGTCGATGGAACTGTAAGCTATAATTATGGTCAAACCATCAAACATACACACTAGTATAGAATATCTTATTGCATGTCATTACAGCTGTAATAATAATAATTACCTTTATATTGTACAAACGACTCATATCGAAAGCATGATCGTTGCACTTTACAGGAAGACAACATTATTATTAAAACTTTCAATCAAGAAAACACAGACGCTGACACAACATGACAAGAAAATAAATCATAGGGACCATAGTGACTTAAGTTGTAAAAAGGAACACCAGATAATATAACTGAATACAGAAAATAAATATTAGGGACCATAGTGACTTAAGTTGTAAAAAGAAGAACCAACTAGTATAAATAAACAACAAAAAACACAAATGTTAGGGACCATAGTGACTAAAGTTGTAAAAAGGAACACCAGATATATAAACTAATACAGAAAATAATATTGGGACCATAGTGACTTAAGTTGTAAAAAGAAGAACCAACTAGTATAAATACAACAAACAATAAGATCAAAAACCAAGCCCAACAAAATGATTAGGGACCATAGTAACTAAAATTGTAAAAGAAGAACCAAATGATATAACAAATACAGAAAATAAGTACTAGGTACTATAGTAACTTAAGTTGTAAAAAGAAGAACCAAAAATATAAATACATACAGAAAATAATATTAGAGACATAGTAACTCAAGTCCAAATAATATAAATAAATACAGAAAATAAATATTAGAGTCCATAGTGAACTTAAATTGTAAAAGGAGAACCAAATAATATAAATAAATACAGAAAATAAATATTAGGTCCACTGTGACTTCAGTTGTAAAAAGAAGAACCAAATATAAATAAAACAGAAAATAAATATTAGGGACCATAGTAATTAAAGTTGTAAAAAAGAACCAAATCATAAAAAAACAGAAAATAATATTAGGGACCATACTAACTTAAATTGTAAAAAGAAGAACCAAATCAATATAACAAATACAAAAGAATAAATATTAGGGTCTATAACTAATGTATTTGTAAAAAGAACGAATCAAATAATATAAATAAATCAAAGTAAAAATTAGTCATAACAATGCATTTGGGCGAATCAAATCGCAATAAAAACCATCCGCCACACACACGTCAGCGACATCCACATACACCCACACACACTACACACACACACACATACACACAAACACACACACACACACACACACACACACACACACACACACACATACATACACACAGCACAGTCATACATGACACAAGGGCACAAATGCATTACTATTCAGGTGTGTGACTCTCGATCTAAGTTGATCTACGTCACACACACACCACACACCACACCCACACACACACACACACACACACACACACACACACACACACACACACACACACACACACACACACACACACACATATACATATGTGTGTGTATGTATCGATACACACTCACACACACACACACACACACAACACACACACACATACATATATATACATATATGTATGTATATGTATGCATATGTATACACACACATACATACATACATATATATATATACATACATATATATATATATATATATAAAATGTATATATATATATATATATATAAAATGTATATATATATATAATTATATATATATATGTGTGTGTGTGCGTGTGTGCGTATGTATATATATGAGGTCAGACTATGCTGGTGGAACTATGCTGGTGGAACTATACTCAGACACATTTTCAACGATACATCCCATAATGGAGAATTTCCTTATTTTAAGAAACACAGGTAAGAATACACACCTACAATGTAATCAATATGTTTGACTGTGATAAAAAGTTTTATGCAATGTGTAATTATTAATGCAAAAATGAAAAGAAAAAAATCTTATTCATGTGAAAGCTGGCAGTCACATTATTAAGAAGATGTTTTTAAAGATACACCCCAGCAGTACAACACCATTCAATTAAATCATCGTATTACAGCTTTGGTGGCTAAAAACAAATTAAATAAATTTTTACATAACTAAGGACATTAAAACAAATCAAAATTGTCTTGATACTGACAACCATGAAATGAGAGGTTAACACAAACGCACAAGTTTGCATATAACTAAAACAATACTAGACAATATTACACTTGCAGTCACAACAACTATCTACTTGCAGTTAGAACAGCATTCTACTTGCTGTTAGAACAGCAACCTACTTGTAGTTAGAACAGTGTTCTACTATCAGTTAGAACAATATCATACTTGCAGTTAGAACAGTGTTCTACTTGCAACTAGAACAGCATTTTACTTGCAGCTAGAAACAGCGTGCCTACTTGAAGCGAGAACAGTGTTCTATTTGCAGCTATAACAGCATTTTATTTGCAGCTAGAACTCATTCTACATGCAGTTAAAATATCATCATCATACTTGTAGTTAAAACAGCATTTGCCTTGCAGTTAGAACAGCGTTCTACTTGCAGTGAGAACGCATTCTACATGCAGTTAGAACATCATTATACTTACAGTTAGAACAGCATTCTACATGCAGTTAGAAGAGTATCATATTGCAGTTAGAAGAGCGTTCTACTTCCAGTTAGAACAGCGTTCCACTTCCAGCTAGAACAGCGTATCACTTGCATTTAGAACAGTATCATACTTGCAGCTTCCATAAAAAAATTAAAACTCACAGTTCCACACATCTGTAATTCACACGGCCTCGGAACTCTCTGAGAATGGTTGACTATGCTTGAAGTTGTCATGACAACGTAAACACAATCAAAC
>JAPXFY010000022.1:39330129-39340129 GCA_030674185.1 Monoplex corrugatus
CACACACACACACACACACACACACACACACACACACACACAACACACACACACACAACACACACAAGTCACACACACACAGTCACACACAGTCAGACACACACAACACAGACAGCACAACACACACGAGTCACACCACACACACACACACATCACGCACACACACACACACACACACACACACACCACACACACACACACACAAACCACACACACACACACACACACATAAAGAAGTTTATGTGCTATCAGTGAATGCATATTGTGAAAGCAATTATGAATTTGAAGAGGGAGAGGGGATAGGCGCCGCCCTCGTAGTGCTGACCCTCGGCAAAGTTGAGGTCTCTGCCACCTCAATCCCCTACGACCTCAGGGTCATGGAAGTATCTAGGTAGGTCCTCAGGACCTGGCAAGATCTTGGGTTTATGTGAAGGCTTCAGGCTTGTGCCATGATTCTCTTTTCACTCCAAACGATGCTGCTGCTGCTGATGACGATGACGATGATGATGATGATTGTGACGATGATGATGATGATAATAACAGGACTGATAATGATGATGATGATAATAATAGTACTGATAATAATGAAGAAGAAGATGATGATAATGATAGTAATGATAATAATGAATCCCTCTTGAAATAACTCAAATAACGTCGGTAACTCATAAACATATACATACATGATTGATTACAACATGAGACCGGTTGAAAGAAATGGAAATACATATTGGTGGATAAGAAACCATAATATCAGCAATGGAAGGTGTTTCCTTTAATTGACTGATTTGGCTCAGTTTTCACGTCGGCACCCACCTCAGGTGGAATGGCCGACGGGGATAACCATCCCAGGGAAGTGGGGAAAGGGGACTTATCTAATCCTATACTGACACCACGAGAACAACAATGATGTTAAGATGGGACAGTGAGAAGGCCAGTTTTAATGAGGAGATTTTTCTACTCCCCTATTGATACCGCCAGAACAACAATGATATTAAGATGGGACAGTCAGAAGGCCAGTTTTAATGGGGGGACTTATCTAATCCTAACCGACACCACCAAAACAACAATGATGTTAAGATGGGACATTGAGAAGGGCCAGTTTTAAGGGGGGGGGGGGGCTTATCTAATCCTACACTGACACCACCAGAACAACAATGATGTTAAGATGGGACAGTGAGAAGGGCCAGTTTTAAGGGGGGGGGGGGCTTATCTAATCCTACACTGACACCACCAGAACAACAATGATGTTAAGATGGGACAGTGAGAAGGCCAGTTTTAAGGGGGGGGGGGGGGGCTTATCTAATCCTACACTGACACCACCAGAACAACAATGATGTTAAGATGGGACTGTGAGAAGGCCAGTTTTAATGGGGGGGGGGGGAGGAGGGGGCTTATCTTATCCTATACTGACACCACCAGAACAACAACGATGTTAAGATGGGACTGTGAGGTCAGTTTTAATGGGGGTGGGGGGGGACTTATCTAATCCTAAACCAACACCGCCAGAACAATAGTGATGTTAAGATGGGACAGTGAGAAGGCCAGTTTTAATGGGGGGACTTATCTATGTAATCCTATACCGACACCACCAGAACAACAATGATGTTAAGATGGACAGTGAGAAGGCCAGTTTTTAAAATAGGGGGGGGGGGGGGTGGACTTATCTAACCCTATACTGACACCACCAGAACTAAAACGATATTAAGATGGGACATTGGGAAGACCAGTTTTAATGTAATGCACCCCGGGATTCGAACCCACAACCATTAGCATGTGAATCAGACGCTCAACCTACTGAGGCCCATGAAAGGTATTTTTTTGTGATTTGGAGACTATATAAATTGTTCTTGTATACATCATTCTTCTTCATTTGGACTCGCTGTACATCACACACAATCAGGCATTTTAGTGGAGCACAAAGAACTCAAGCTGTTAGGTGAGCTGACCACACTCCACTATGTTGTTGTACAGTCTGTATCTGTTAGGTCAGCTGACCACACTCCACTATGTTGTTGTACAGTCTGTATCTGTTAGGTGAGCTGACCACATTCCACTATGTTGTTGTACAGTCTGTATCTATTAGGTGAGCTGACCACACTCCACTATGTTGTTGTACAGTCTGTATCTGTTAGGTGAGCTGACCACACTGCACTATGTTGTTGTACAGTCTGTATCTTTGGTGGGCGTGCTTGCTGGGTGTTGTCAGGTTTCTGGGAGCCACCGGGCACTGAGTTTTGACTTTCGGGATCTTTAACGTGCGTACGCACTACCGACTGTTGTTCAAGATTTGGGCCACGGCGATGGAGGGAGAGTTGTTGTAGTGACTATGGAGCTGGGTGTAGGCACGTTCCAACCTCATCAGCTCCTGCAACAACGACGTCATAAAGATGATGATGATAATAATAACAACAATAATAAAAAATGATACTACTACTACTACTAATGACGATGACAATAATGATAATAATAATAATAACAACAATGATGATCATAATTATGATGATAGTGATGATGATGATGATGGTAATAACAACAACAACAACAACAACAACAACAATGATAATAATGATACTACAACTACTACTACTACTACTAATGATGATGATGACGATGATGATGATGACGACGACGACGATGACGATAATGATAATAATAACAACAACAATGATGATGATGATTATGATGATAATGATGATGGTGATGATAATGATGACGACGACGACGACGACGATTTTAATAATTATAATGATGATAATAATGATAATAATAATAAGAATTATAATGATAACGCTGTTGCTGCTGCTGCTGATAATGATAATAGCAGCACCAACAACAGCAACATCAACAACAACAGCAACATCAACAACAACAGCAACATCAACAACAACAGCAACAACATCAACAACAGCAGCAACATCAACAACAACAGCAACAACATCAACAACAACAGCAACAACATCAACAACAACAGCAGCAGTAGCAGCAGCAGCAACAACAACAACAACACTACTACTACTACTGCTACTACTGCTGCTGCTGCTACTACTACTACTATTACTACTACTACTACTGCTGCTGCTGCTGCTGCTGCTGCTACTAATACTTCTACTACTAAAAATTACAGTATTTATACGCGCCAAATCTTGACAATTCAAATCAAAGCGCACTCACACATCAGGCATACGCATACAGTCCACAAAGACCACCTTACAATATTTAATACAAAGACTGAGGGAAAAAGGTAGCTGTAGAATTCATTGTCAGGAAAAGAGGTGGGTTTTTTAAATTGTATTTATTTAAAAGCAGAAAGGGCAGGTGTTAGGCGAAGGCAGAGCGGAAGTCTATTCCACGCTGACGATCCTGAGATAGCAAAGGAACGCTGGGCAACACTTGACACTTTAAATCTGGGAACCTGAAGGGAAGGAGTGTCTGAAGCTGAGCGCAAGGAGTGGGTTGGCGCATAACTATATATACCATAAAAAATCCAAAACAAGTCTGACTGCCCGCGCCCAAGCAAACACAAACCAGAAGAACAAGAAAACCAATGTAAGCGCGTATCCAACAAGAACAAAACAAAACAAGCGCAAATTTTCGGCCAAGTAGCCTTTGTCAAGCGCGAACGCACGGTCACAGACAGATCACAGACACCAAACAATGGATAATAAAAACGGGACTAAAAACTTCCCTGCCGCCTCGTCCAGTAGTAAGAAATGGGGAGAGGGGAGGCAACTATGATGTCAAAAGGGAGGTGAGATGAGTTCTGCAATTTTGAGAAGTGGCCATGCTATATCGGTATAGCCCTCTTCTTCAGAACACTCCACCCATCCCGTAGTCCTCTTCTCTGGCCAAACCTTTTGAGGCCCTGGCCCCTTCCTCCTCTCGCCCCATTACACACACAGACAGACACACACACACACACACACACACACACACACACACACACACACACACACACACACACACACACACACACACACACACACACACACATCACACACACATACACACACACGTGCACATGCGCACACACACGAGCACAAACACACGCACACACACACACACACGCATGCGCACGCGCGCGCACACATACAAACGAACAAATTCACTCTCTCTCACACACACACACACACACACCCACCCACCCACACACACACACACACACATACACACACACAAACAAATACACACGGACACACACGCACACACACACACACAAACAAATACACACGCACACCCACACCCACATCCACTCAAACACGCACATACACGCGCACACACGCACACACACACGCACACACAGGCACACACACGCACGCACACACAGGCACATGCACACACGTACCACGCACGCACACACTCATTCACTCACTCATTCACACACACACACACAAACACAAACACACACAATCACACACACACACAACCCCCCCCCACACAAACACAAACAAACAAACACACACACACAACACACACACACAAACAACACACACACACACACACACACACACACACACACACACACACACACACCACACACACACACACACCACACCACAAACAAACAAACAAACAAAAACCCTCACGGACCTGATTTTGATCAGTCAGTGTGTTCTCCAGTTTGGTCATTTCGGCCATTTTGTGAGCCACGAGGGAATGTTTGAACCTGAAGGCCTCATCCTCTGTGTCTTTGACGTGACCACTGAGACCCAGCCTCTCCTGCAGGTTGCGTAGTTTGTCTCCTGTCAGAGGGGTGGTGGCGGTGGCGGTGGTGGTGGTGATGGTGGTGTCACTGGTTCCAGGAGCTGTTGGTCTACTGGGTGAGGAAGTCTGACATCAGACAGAATAGAAATGAAGTCTAGGAAACGGATAGAAAAAATAACACTCATCTCCCCCCCCCCCCACACACACAAAAAAAAGCAAAAATGAAGAAAGAGAGAAAGAAAGAAAGAAGAAGAAGAACAACAACAAACAACAAAAGATCCCAATGGAAATCAAGAAAAGACACACACACACACACATACACACACAACACACACACACACACACACACACACACACACACACACACACACACACACACACACAGACACAAATACACATACACACACACACATACACACACACGCACACACATACACACAAACAAACACACACACATACACACATGATTACAATCATCCATCCATCCATCCATCCATACATACATACATACACACACAAACACACAGACACACATACACACGCACGCACACACACAGACACACACTCACACCACCAAGAAACCGTAACACACACACAGAGCACACACACATTCTCTGTCTCTGTCTCTCTGTCTCTGTCTCTCTCTGTCTCTGTCTCTCTCTCTCTCTTACACAGCAGTCTATAGTGATCTTGTAGAAAAACTTCAAATTTAATTTTTCAGACCAACTGTTTATTGTTTGCCTTGTTGAAATGTCTGTTATTTAATGAGTTTCTTGCATAGTATAATGTTTGAATGTACTTTGTCCTTTTCTTCTTCTTCTCTCTCTCTCCCCCTGTCCCCCTCTTTCTCTCTCCTCCTTCCCTCCCTCTCTCTCTTGAAATGTATTTCTTTGACTGATAATATCTATCTTATCTAAAGTATAAGTTATGTGTAGAGTGATGTACACCCTATTTGAATGAGGGCTGGTTGTAAAGAAGCATATATTTTGTTTATATTTGACCCTTTGTTCTTGCTCTTGTTGTTCTCTCTCTCCCTCTCTCTCTCTGTCTCTCTTTTTCTCTCTCTATCTCTCTGCCTGTCTCTCTTTCTCTCTATCTGTCTGTCTGTCTGTCTGTCTGTCTCTCTCTCTCCCTCTTTCTCTCTCTCTCCCCCTCTCTTTCTCGCGTCTCAAATGCATTTGTTTAACTGAAAGTGTAATAATTCTGTTGTTGGAGTATCTATGTTACCTAAGGTATAATCTGACCCTGATACACCATACCCCACTGATGCTGTTGTGTTCTCTGGTACACAGCTAGAAAATTTTGAGCTTATGTCTGAGGGTTGTGTGAGAGAGATACTGAAGAAAATGCCAAAGAAGTCATGTGACCTTGACCCTATCCCTGCCTCTATCCTATTTGATTGTCTAGATGAAATTACTCCAATTGTCACGTATATTATGAATAAGTCCTTGTCATCTGGTGTTGTGCCTCAGTGCTTTAAGCACGCTCTTGTCAAGCCCCTTCTGAAGAAGGCAAATCTCGACCCAGACTGCTTGAAGAATTATCGTCCAGTTTCCAATCTACCATTCCTATCAAAGGTGTTGGAACGTATTGTACTAGAACAGCTTCTGCAGCATCTGGAATCTCACAACCTGCTAGAGCCATTCCAGTCAGCCTACCGTAAGTGCCATAGCACAGAAACCGCTCTATTGCGTGTGGTCAATGACCTCCTTCAGGCTTCAGACAATGGGAGTGTGTCTATCTTGTCACTGCTTGACTTGTCAGCAGCATTTGACACCATAGACCATAGCATCATCATAACGCGGTTGCGTACCACTTTTGGCTGTTCTGGAACAGTTCTGGACTGGTTTACCTCCTATTTGACTGGCCGTACCCAGTCGGTTGTCATTGGCCACAAATCAAATCCATCTGTGCTGAAATGTGGTGTCCCACAAGGTTCTGTCTTGGGACCTGTCCTGTTCACTATGTATACACAACCTCTCAGCGCTATCATTCATCAGTCAGGTCACTCATACCACTTCTTTGCGGATGACTCACAGCTGCATAGCTCCTCTGCCCCATCAGATTTTGACGCTCTTGCGTGCAGTCTGAGAGATTGTATAGAGGATGTCTCCAAGTGGATGAGTGAAAACAAGCTGAAGATGAATGATGATAAAACTGAGCTTATTGTTACTGGTACTAAGTCAAAGGTCAATCAGGTTACTCATGCCCCCATGTCTATCTCTGGTTGTGATGTATCTTTCTCACAAACTGTTAGAAACCTTGGCTTCTATCTGGATGAAACACTGTCTATGGAAGCCCATGTCAAACAGTTGTGCCGTACTCTGTACTATCAGCTACGTAGAATTGGTAAGATTCGCTCCTTCCTTTCCACTGATGCTACCAACAAGCTTGCTGTCTCTTTCATACTATCTAGACTGGACTATTGTAACTCTCTATTCGCAGGTCTCCATGACAATCAACTATCTAAACTTCAGCGCATACAGAACCACGCGGCTCGCCTTGTTCTCCGCAAGCCCAGGCGTGAGAGTGCAAAATCTCTGCTTAGAACACTTCATTGGCTCCCGGTAAAGGCTAGGATTCAATATAAAGTTGCCTGTCTCTGCTTTCAGTGTATCTATCACGAGAACATGCCATCCTATCTTGCCAACCTCCTGCAGGGTTACAAACCTTCTCGAACGCTCCGCTCTTCTGACACCTCACTGTTGACTGTTACTCGCTTCTCTCTAGACACCTTTGGTAAAAAATCTTTCTCTGTCTTTGGCCCAAATGTATGGAACTCTCTACCACTGTCTCTCAGAAAAACTAAGTGTTTCTCAACCTTCAAACGGCACCTGAAAACCCACCTCTTTCAAACTCATCTAACCTGAAGAGCCTTAGTTTGCAAGTCTGTCATCAGACTAATCTCTCCTGCCTGTATAACAATATTTTGTATAAGGGCCTATAGAGCAAGGTGTGTGTGTGCGTGCATGTGTGTGTGTGTGTGTGTGTGTGTGTGTGTGTGTGTGTGTGTGTGTGTGTGTTGTGTGTGTGCTTGAGTGAGCATGTGTGTGTATCACTGTATGTGTACAGCTGAGGAAGGGATAGGGGAGAAATTGAGTGGGAAAGAGATTGAAATACTTTAAGAAACTTTTTCAAATCTTTGTTTGTATGTAAATTGTGATGTATGATATGCGAATAGTTCATAATTTGTGAGGAATTTTGATTGTCAAGGTGTTAATGCTGTAATACTGAAGTTGTAATGTTTTTCCTGTATATGGATTAGAATTTTTCTGTTTTTATCTTCATTCAAAATATTGATTATAATTTTATGTACAACTATTGCATGCATAAACACACACACACGCATGCAAACATAGCACACGCACACACACACACACACACTCTCTCTCTCTCTCTCTCTCTCTCTCTCTCACACACACACACACACACACACACACATTCTTACAAACACACGCGCACAGCAACGCACACGCACGCACACACACATGTACACACACACGTACGCAAGCACACACACGCAGCAATATATAAACACAGTATGCCTCTTTATTCATATGAAAAATCTGTTAATCTTTCTTCATTACATAAGTCAGTGTTTAAATTTTAATATTCTGTGGTTTCTTATGTGTCTTCTTACTTGTATAGCTTTAATGTTTGTTGTTATCTTATTGTGTATGTAATTGTGAACATTTTTTATCACCTTTTGCCTTTCTTGCGAAATGTAAAGCGCTGGTGAGCATGTTTTTATATGGAATATGCGCTATACAAATAAACATTATTATTATTATTATTATCTATGTGTAGTGTGATGTAGACCCTCTTTGGGCGAGGACTGGATGTAAAAAAGCATATATTTTGCTTATTTTATACCCTCGTAAACAAAAATTTGTTCTTGTTCTCTCTCTCTCTCTCATGTTTCATACACACACTCATACACGCACACCTAACCATTTACACCCATCCCCTCTCCCCCCCCCCCAAAAAAAAAAAAACACACAAAAAACAAAGAAAGGGGAGGACTGTCTAACGTGACCGACATAACAGACACTTCACACTTAAGGAACTGGAAATGGAAATTGTCCAAAAATGTGAAACCGTTGTCTTGTAATGTTACAAGTCGGCACTAGAAGAGTGGCAGAATGGTTCAGACGTTGGCCTGCCAGTAACTAAACTCGAGGTTCCAGGGTTCGTTTCCTGTACAGGCCTTGACTTTTTTTCCCCCTCAGTTTGACCGGAATATTGAAATGAACGTCTAGTCCTTCGGAAGGGGACGAAACAACAACAAAAAACAAAACCAAAAACTGAGTGGGACCGCTGCGTCTTCTGGCCTACGCACGCTAAGATCCCACGGCAGTTAAAAATCGTATTGAGGAGGGCATTGGCCCTGGTATAAAACATTGGAGAGATAGATTGATTTTCCAGGTCCCTTCCTCAATGATTATGAAAAGAAAAGCCTGGAAAGGAAAAAAAAAATGAAGTACACATACCATTGCATTCACACAAACAATCAAAAGATATGCCCTCCTCCAGTGGGGATGCCGGGGGCTCTTTCAGTATAAATAGTATCCCCGCCTTCTGGAAATTCTGTGCTAGAAATTTCCTCTTTTCTGTCACTCTCTTTGTTTTTTCCTTCCTCTTTGAGCTTTCTGTCATTTCTTCCTATCATTTTCTGCCCTGCTGGCCCATTCACCTGTATGTGTTCGATAAAATCTTATATACTTTCTCTTAGGATTGATAATTGGGTACATGTATTAAAGTGCATTTTTGGCTCTAAGGAAATGAGATATGCGAAAGCAATTTTAGGTAATTTAGGCCTGTTTTTATATATGTTTTAGTGTCCTTACTTATGTTTAAATTTGTATACAGGTGTGTTTTTGAAATCCCCCGTGTGATAAGTTGGATGGAGTGGTCAACGCCAGGGGCATCTCCTGAGGTTATGTGCGCAAATGCATTGATATGCGTACTTAATTTGTTCTCTGTTGAAGCATTGCGTGTGTATTGAAATGTTTATAGCCCTGATATGGCTCTACGCAGTCGGCTGGGCTTTAGACAACAATAACAATAACAACGAAAAGACATGTATTTGCTGTTGGCCACTGTGTCGAGATCATCACCAGGAGGAATTAAAAAGACTGAACACAAATGCATGAACATAACTCAGGTCCACAAAAACGTGCATAGAAACTGGCCTATAATACCTAACATTGCCAGGCAGCAGCTCACATGTCTTTACAGCTAAAATCACAAGTAATACATACATCCAACTATCGATCCGAATAGACAGAAAACATGTAAG
>JAPXFY010000022.1:39347629-39352629 GCA_030674185.1 Monoplex corrugatus
TGTTAAAGGGCACGTCACACTTGACTAGAATTAAGTGCCGGATCACACTCCGATAGCATTAAAGATTGGACCACACTCGGCTTTGCTCTTTCTGCTCACGTTAGTGAGATCCTCGCAGCTATCGCGGCTTGTGTCAGCTGTAACGAAAACTGTTATTGGGATCACATTTGTGTTTCACTAGTAGGTTCCAGCTGTAGTAATTTGTGCATATGTTCAACAATGATGTTATATAAACATTATTGTTCAGCAAGAATTTATACATATTGTTCAGCAATATAATTTCCAAAATTAACATATTGTTCAGCAATGTAATTTATACATATTGTTCAGCAATGTAATTTATACATATTGTTCAGCAATGTAATTTATACGTATTGTTCAGCAATTGTAGTTTACACATAGTGTTCAGCAATGTAGTTTATACATATTGTTCAGCAATGTAGTCTATACATATTGTTCAGCAATATAATTCATATATATTGTTCAGCAATGTAATTTATACATATTGTTCAGCAATGTAGTTTACACAGCTGTTCATCAATGTAGTTTATACATATTGTTCAGCAATGTAGTTTATACATATTGTTCAGCAATGTAGTTTATACATATTGTTCAGCAATGTAGTTTATACATATTGTTCAGCAATGTAGTTTATACATATGTTCAGAATGTAGTTTATACATATTGTTCAGCAATGTAGTTTATACATATGTTCAGTAATGTAGTTTATACATATTGTTCAGCAATGTAGTTATACATATTGTTCAGTAATGTAGTTTATACATATTGTTCAGCAATGTAGTTTTAATACATATTGTTCATGCACAATGTAGTTTATACATATTGTTCAGCAATGTAGTTTATACATATTGTTCAGTCAATTAGTTTATACATATGTGTGTTCAGTAATGTAGTTTATACATATTGTTCAGTAATGTAGTTTATACATATTGTTCAGTAATGTAGTTATACATATTGTTCAGTAATGTAGTTTATACATATTGTTCAGCAATGTAGTTTATACATATTTGTTCAGTAATGTAGTTTATACAATATGTTCAGTAATGCGTTAGTTTATACATATTGTTCATGTCAAAGAATATGTTTTATACATATTGTATCAGTGTTCAGTAATGTAGTTTATACATATTGTTCAGCAATGTAGTTTATACATATTGTTCAGTAATGTAGTTTATACATATTGTTCAGTGTTCAGTAATGTAGTTTATACATATTGTTCAGCAATGTAGTTTATACATATTGTTCAGTTCAGTAATGTAGTTTATCATATTGTTCAGTAATGTAGTTTATACTATTGTTCAGTAATGTAGTTTATATACATATTGTTCAGTAATGTAGTTTATACATATTGTTCAGTAATGTAGTTTATACATGTATTGTTCAGTAATGTAGTTTATACATATTGTTGTTCAGTAATGTAGTTTATACATATTGTTCAGTAATGTAGTTTATACATATTGTTCAGTAATGTAGTTTATACATATGTTGTTCAGTCAAATGTAGTTTATACATATTGTTCAGCAATGTAGTTTATACATATGTTCAGTGTTCAGTAATGTAGTTTATACATATTGTTCAGTAATGTAGTTTATACATATTGTTCAGTAATGTAGTTTATACATATTGTTCAGTAATGTAGTTTATACATATTGTTCAGTAATGTAGTTTATACATATGTTTTCAGTAATAGTAGTATTATGTTCATAATGTAGTTTATACAAATGTTCAGTAATGTAGTTTATACATATTGTTCAGTAATGTAGTTTATACATATTGTTCAGTGTTCAGTAATGTAGTTTATACATATTGTTCAGAATGTAGTTTATAATATGTTCAGTAAATAGTTTATACATATTGTTCAGTAATGTAGTTTACTATTGTTTGTTCAGTAATGTAGTTTATACATATTGTTCAGTAATGTAGTTTATACATATTGTCATGTTCAGTAATGTAGTTTATACATATGTAGTGTTCAGTAATGTAGTTTATACATATTGTTCAGTAATGTAGTTATACATATTGTTCAGTAAAGTAGTTTATACATTTGTTCAGAATGTAGTTTATATAGTTTTCAGAATGTAGTTTTACATATTGTTCAGTAATAGTCTATACAATGTCAGAATGTAGTATACATATTTTCAGCAAGTAGTTTATAATATGTTCAGTAAAGTAGTTTATATATTGTGTTCAGTAATGTAGTTTATACATATTGTTCAGTAATGTAGTTTATATATTGTTCAGTAATGTAGTTTATATATTTGTTCAGTAATGTAGTTTATAATATTGTTCAGTAAAGTAGTTTTATATTGTTTCAGTAATGTAGTTTATAATGTTGTTCAGTAAGTAGTTTATATATTGTTCAGCAATGTAGTTTATATATGTTTCAGTAATGTAGTTTATATATGTTGTTCAGTAATGTAGTTTATATATTTGTTCAGTAAGTAGTTTATATATTTGTTCAGAATGTAGTTTATCATGTTGTTCAGTAATGTATTTAAATGTGTTCAGTAATGTAGTTTATATATGTTGTTCAGTAAAGTAGTTTATAATATTTGTTCAGTAAAGTAGTTTATAATGTTGTTCAGTAATGTAGTTTATAATATATTTTTCAGTAAGTAGTTTATATATGTTTTCAGTAATGTAGTTTATAAGTGTTCAGTAAAGTAGTTTATATATGTGTTCAGTAATGTAGTTTATATAGTTGTTCAGTAATGTAGTTTTATAATATGTGTTCAGTAATGTAGTTTATATATTTGTTCAGTAATGTAGTTTATATATTGTTCAGTAAAGTAGTTTATAATTTGTTCAGTAATGTAGTTTATAATATTGTTCAGTAATGTAGTTTATAAATGTTGTTCAGTAATGTAGTTTATACATTTGTTCAGTAAATGTAGTTTATAATAGTTGTTCAGTAAGTAGTTTATAATATGTGTTCAGTAATGTAGTTTATACATATTGTTCAGTAATGTAGTTTATAATATGTTGTTCAGTAATGTAGTTTATAAAATTGTTCAGTAATGTAGTTTATACATATTGTTCAGTAATGTAGTTTATATACATATTGTTCAGTAATTAGTTTATACATATTGTTCAGTAATGTAGTTATACATATTGTTCAGCAATGTAGTTTATACATATTGTTCAGCAATGTAGTTTATACATATTGTTCAGTAATGTAGTTTATATATGTTGTTCAGTAATGTAGTTTATACATATTGTTCAGTAATGTAGTTTATATATGTTGTTCAGTAATGTAGTTTATATATGTTGTTCAGTAATGTAGTTTATACATATTGTTCAGTAAAGTAGTTTATACATATGTTCAGTAATGTAGTTTATACATATTGTTCAGTAATGTATTTTATAATGTTGTTCAGTAATGTAGTCTATACATATTGTTCAGTAATGTAGTTTATACAAAGTGTTCAGTAATGTAGTTTATACAAAGTGTTCAGTAATGTAGTTTATACAAAGTGTTCAGTAATGTAGTCTATACATATTGTTCAGAAATGTAGTTTATACAAAGTGTTCAGTAATGTAGTTTATACAAAGTGTTCAGTAATGTAGTTTATACAAAGTGTTCTGTAATGTAGTTTATACAAAGTGTTCAGTAATGTAGTTTATATAGTTGTTCAGTAATGTAGTCTATACATATTGTTCAGTAATGTAGTTTATACAAAGTGTTCAGTAATGTAGTTTATACAAAGTGTTCAGTAATGTAGTTTATACAAAGTGTTCAGTAATGTAGTTTATACAAAGTGTTCAGTAATGTAGTTTATACATACTGTTCAGTAATGCAGTTTATTTATATTGTTCATCAACTGATCAGTTTGGGCTTTAGAATTTGTTCCATAAAGATTCACTATAAATCTTTATAGGCTCACAGACTGAGGTCTCACTCTCAGACCCTTGCTTTCTTTACCTTGATTCAAGAACATGAGTTTCCAAACAATATCACTTCTTGAGAGAACGATCAACAAAAAGGATCGAACCGCACACCCACAAGTCGCCATGGAGTAATGGTTAACGGAACGGACTACTGACTGTAAGGTTGTGGGTTCGAATCCCCATCAGTCTCTTCAAATTATAATTTTGGAATTTTTCGGCTCTAACCAGCTCTCCAATCCAGATCTGAACGTTATGGGTTCATTGGGAAGACTGGGACCACACAGTGGAGTCTCACCCATTTCAGGGATGCGTCATTGAGGGTGTTGCTCAAATCTTCTTACCAACACCGCAGGTGTTTGTATCTGTCGTACCTGGTTGACGCCAGGATATATTACAATAGTAAGCGTAGAGTACAGCCCTGTCAAGCACTCTCACGCCCAGATGGAACTCCGTAGTATCATGGTTATCAGGTTATCATCCTCATCGCCATCATCATCATCATCATCGTATTGTAAAAACTGTGCCAGCTTCTGCAGCCATTAAGGTGGCGTAGTAAATGGGACCGAAAATACAAAACAAACAAAAGATGAGCACAAAGTAAATCTCCTTGAATGCGATGATTATAAACACACACACACACACACACACACACACACACACACACACACACACACACACACACACACACACACACACACACACACACACACACACACACACACACACACACACACATGTATATACACATGTACACACTCATACACTTGTATACACACATGTATACACATAAACATGTATACACACATGTATACACACACATGCACACACCCATGTATACACACACACATGTACACACACACACACACACACAGACACACACCAAACAACTGGACACTCACCCTTATCAACTTCTCTTTAATCTTCTCCAGCTCCAACGTTCTCTTCTTCTCCATCTCCAGGCGTATGTTCTCCAGCGATTCCTCCTGTGAAAACAAGAACAAACAATGACACTGAAATCCACTTTTCAAAAGAAAAAAAAATCTGATGGCAGTAGCTTGGTGATGATCGGGTGTCACCCACACAGCATGACA
>JAPXFY010000022.1:39367629-39370129 GCA_030674185.1 Monoplex corrugatus
ACTTGCACATCAGATCACTTTTGTTGTTGCTGTTGTTGATGTCGTCGTTGTTGTCGTTCTTTTCGTTCAAAAGTCAAGAACCACATCCATCAACAGCACACGTCAAAATGGGTGACTTCTCCACATAAGGGATGCACCAGCTTAAATACAACCTAAACCATTAGCTCATCCGTTAATTATGATTAAAACCCTTTGACTCCTGCACCCTGTCCACCAGCATCCTGAATTGTTGACTATGCTAACAAAGCAAAATATTTACCCTTTGATTCTCGCACCTTGTCCACCAGCATCCTGCATTGTCAACCATGCTAACAAAGCAAAATCTTAACCTTTGACTCCCTCACCCTATCCACCAGCATCCTGCATTATCAACCATGCTAACAAAGCAAAATCTTAACCTTTGACTCCCTCACCCTGTCCACCAGCATCCTGCATTGTCAACCATGCTAACAAAGCAAAAATCTTAATGATCTCCAACGCCATGCGGCAGAAACACATAATAAAGAAGAAGAAGAAGAAGAATGCGAAGAAGAAGAATGCGAAGAAGAAGAATGCGAAGAAGAAGAATGCGAAGAAGAAGAATGCGAAGAAGAAGAAGAATGCGAAGAAGAAGAAGAATGCGAAGAAGAAGAATGCGAAGAAGAAGAAGAATGCGAAGAAGAAGAAGAAGAAGAATGCGAAGAAGAAGAAGAAGAAGAAGAAGAAGAATGCGAAGAAGAAGAAGAAGAATGCGAAGAAGAATGCGAAGAAGAAGAAGAAGAAGAAGAAGAAGAATGCGAAAAAGAAAAAGAATGCGAAGAAGAATGCGAAGAAGAAGAAGAATGCGAAGAAGAAGAAGAAGAAGAAGAAGAAGAATGCGAAGAAGAAGAAGAAGAATGCGAAGAATGCGAAGAAGAAGAAGAAGAATGCGAAGAAGAAGAATGCGAAGAAGAATGCGAAGAAGAAGAAGAAGAAGAAGAATGCGAAGAAGAAGAAGAATGCGAAGAAGAAGAAGAATGCGAAGAATGCGAAGAAGAAGAATGCGAAGAAGAAGAAGAATGCGAAGAAGAAGAAGAATGCGAAGAATGCGAAGAAGAAGAAGAAGAAGAAGAAGAAGAAGAAGAAGAAGAAGAAGAAGAAGAAGAAGAATTAGAAGAAGAATGCGAAGAAGAAGAAGAATGCGAAGAAGAAGAATGCGAAGAAGAAGAAGAGAGGAAGAAGAAGAAGAAGAATGCGAAGAATGCGAAGAAGAAGAAGAAGAATGCAAGAAGAAGAAGAAGAGGAGAGAAGAAGAAGAAGAATGCGAAGAAGAATGCGAAGAAGAAGAAGAAGAAGAAGAAGAAGAAGAAGAAGAATAAGAAGAAGAAGAAGAAGAAGAAGAAGAAGAAGAAGAAAGAAGAAGAAGAAGAAGAAGAAGAAGAAGAAGAATGCGAAGAAGAAGAATGCGAAGAAGAAAGAAAGAAGCTGAAGAAGAAGAAGAATGCGAAGAAGAAGAATGCGAAGAAGAAGAAGAATGCGAAGAAGAAGAATGCGAAGAAGAAGAAGAATGCGAAAGAAGAAGAAGAATGCGAAGAAGAAGAAGAATGCGAAGAAGAAGAATGCGAAGAAGAAGAATGCGAAGAAGAAGAAGAAGAATGCGAAGAATGCGAAGAAGAAGAATGCGAAGAAGAAGAATGCGAAGAAGAAGAAGAAGAATGCGAAGAAGAAGGAGAAGAATGCGAAAGAAGAAGAATGCGAAAGAAGAAGAATGCGAAGAAGAAGAAGAAGAATGCGAAGAAGAAAAAGAAGAAGAATGCGAAGAAGAAGAAGAATGCGAAGAAGAAGAAGAATGCGAAGAAGAAGAATGCGAAGAAGAAGAAGAATGCGAAGAAGAAGAAGAAGAAGAGAATGCGAAGAAGAAGAAGAAGAAGAATGCGAAGAAGAAGAAGAAGAATGCGAAGAAGAATGCGAAGAAGAAAGAAGAAGAAAGAAGAAGAAGAAGAATGCGAAAAAGAAGAAGAATGCGAAGAAGAATGCGAAGAAGAAGAAGAATGCGAAGAATGCGAAGAAGAAGAAGAAGAATGCGAAGAAGAAGAAGAAGAATGCGAAGAATGCGAAGAAGAAGAAGAAAGGGAATGCGAAGAAGAATGCGAAGAAGAAGAATGCGAAGAAGAAGAAGAAGAATGCGAAGAAGAAGAAGAATGCGAAGAAGAAGAAGAATGCGAAAGAAGAAGAAGAATGCGAAGAATGCGAAGAAGAAGAATGCGAAGAAGAAGAAGAATGCGAAGAAGAAGAAGAATGCGAAGAATGCGAAGAAGAAGAAGAAGAAGAAGAAGAATGCGAAGAAGAAGAAGAAGAATTAGAAGAAGAATGCGAAGAAGAAGAAGAATGCGAAGAAGAAGAATGCGAAGAAGAAGAAGAATGCGAAGAAGAAGAATGCGAAGAAGAAGAGAAGAGAAGAAGAAGAAGAATGCGAAGAAGAGAAGAAGAAAAGAAGAAGAAGAAGAGAATGCGAAGAATCGAAGAAGAAGAAGAATGCGAA
>JAPXFY010000022.1:39375129-39382629 GCA_030674185.1 Monoplex corrugatus
TGAATTCGTTATAGCCCTGATATGGCTCTACGCAGTCGGCTGGGCTTTAGACAACAATAACAATATATCCTTGATCTCTCCGTTTGTACCAACACAGGTGTCGGGGTAAAGGGGGGGGGGGGGGAGAAGAGCTGATGGTCAGCGTCAAGCTGGAATCCTGTGTGACGTCACTGTGTCCATCAGTTTCTCAAGATGGCGTCTCCGCGCTCGGAACGAATTTCGTATGCACTAACGTCACAGGTGCCACGTGTCTGGTGACCGTGGCACATGCCTAAAGCTTGCACATAAACCCATGAGCTGGCCAGGTCCTGAGGCCCTACCTAGACTATGTTTTACCTAGTCTATATTTTATACTAGTATTTTATCAGCCTTCCGCTGGAATAATCTTGGTTACATGTAAACGACACGTGTATGTGTGTATCTTACCTTCAAAAAAGGAACATACATATAAAGTAAATACATAACTAACTAAACGTCTGAATCACAACACAACTAGCTGTTCTGTATAAACTCGTCTCACATGACAGAACTCCCCCCCCCCTCTCCAAGTCAATGCCCAAATGCTCAGCTGTCTGTCAACTAGATGAAGACAATATTTTCTTAATCATAGATAAGTAAGTAAGTAAGTAGTAAGTAGTAAGTAAGTAAGTAAGTAAGTAAGTAAATAAGTAAGTAAGTAAGTAAGTAGTCAGGCAGTCAAGTCAGTATAGTTAGTCAGTCAAGTCAGTCAGTAAGTAAGTAAGTAAGTAAGTAAGTAAGTAAGTATAGTAAGTGGCGCATCGACCGGAATGTCTCCTTCAAAATCGTCAATCCCGGTGATCCCAACACACATAAAATTCCCATTGCCCGACAAGGATTGGAACCCGACTCTCCTGGCGTCCTGAGTGAGAGTTGTAACCACTCGGCCACCCTGCCACATCACGAATCTTGTAAAAAGAAAGAAAGAAAGAAAGAAAGAAAAAAAAACCAAAAAAACCGTAGTGCTAGAGAAAGGAGATCAGGCAGAGTTGACACAGCGTTAAGCCTTTGGGCATTGTGTTTGACAATGTTTGACACAAGGTTTGACAAACCCACACCCGCCATTTCACAAACCTGTCGAACTGAAAAGCCATCAAGTTGCCCTGATTGTGTAAATGATTATATCCACAAAACCCTAGGCCCTCTCTTTCTCTTTCAAGTGACATTTCTTGCAATACCTCAACATCCCCTCTCAAATTGCCCCCCCCCCCCAAAAAAAAAAAAAAAAAAATCTACCCTTGGCGCCAACCAGGTCCAGCCCAGCCACCAGACCAAGAGATATCAAGAGATATACCAAAAACATAAAAAGCGTATGGTTACTGTTATTGTTGTTACTGTTGTTTAAAGCCCAGCCGACTGCGTAGAGCCGTTTCAGGGCTGCAACCACTTCAAAACACACTAAACTTCAACAGGAAATAACAACAACAAAAAAAAGAAGAAAAAATTAAGTACACATATCAATGCACTTGCGCACATAATCTAAGGACATGCCCCTGGAGTTGACCACTCCGTCCAATTTATCGCACAGGGGATTTAAAAAACAAACCTGAATACAAATATAAGCATACCTAAGGACATAAAAAACATATATAAAAACAGGCATAAATTACCTAAAATTGCTTCCGCATATTTCACCTCCCTAGAGCCAAAATATACTTAATACATGTACCCAAATATACAATCCTTAGAAAAAGTACATAAGACTTTATCGAACACATACAGGTGAATGGACCAGCAAAACAGAAAATGATAGGAAGAAATGACAGAATGCAAAGGAGGAAGAAAGAGACAAACAGAGTGACAGAATGTGTGGTGTGTGTGTGTGTGTGTGTGTGTGTGTGTGTGTGTGTGTGTGTGTGTGTGTGTGTGTGTGTGTGTGTGTGTGTGTGTGTGTGTGTGTGTGTGCGGTGTGGGTGGTGGTGGGTGGGGTGGTGGTGGTGGGGGAGATGTTGGCAGAAACCAAAATCCCAGGGACAGTTTGACGTGGCAACGCTTTTGACTATGACACCTACCAGCACTCTTATCAGATCAAAAGCTCGTGCGCGGGTGTACGTATACAAAGCACAGTCTTTCAAGTCTACCACACAACGGAACCTACATCGGCTATCTATACCAGTCTAAATGTTTACCTATATTGTCACTCAGCTTTCGCTTTTAACCCTTAGACTCCCTCCCCTATCCACCAGCATCCAGCATTGTCAGCTACAACAGCAAAAAACAACAATAATAACAACAACACAAAAACAACAACAACAAAAAACACAAAGAAACAACAAGAAACAAACAATAAAAAACCGTAACTCTTTCATTCTCTTACCCTATCCATCAGCTTCCTGCAGGAAACTGGTGGATAGGGTCATCATCATCATCATCATCATAATCATCATCATCATCATCATCAAGCGCCTTGCCACATGGTGTTGGCGATCATGGCCCTCCATACACATCTATCCCTTGTTGCTGCAAGTACATCTTCCACCCTCTCTGTCCTCAGCCACTCTGTAAGTCCGTCCAATATTTTCTCCCTGGGTCTCTATCTGGTGCTCTCTTTCCTTCCAGCTTTCCCATTGTGACCAGGTGCTCATTCCTTTCCTCATAAAGAAGGCCTATAAATGTTGCCTGTCTTTTCCTAATCTTCCTTATGAATGATCTACTTGTGTCTGCCTCCATCAAGACTGTCTCGTTTGTTTCCCCGCTGTCCATGGAACTCTCAACATTCTTCTTAGAAACCACATCTCGGCTGGTCAATCTTGTTCTGGCTTTGCTTGTTGACTGTCCACGCCTCACAACCATAATATAACATTATCGGTTCTATATAACATTCAAGAACTGTCTTCCTGATGTGAATTGATAGGTATTTGTTGGCTAGAATGCTTTTCATCTTCTTGAATGCTGTTTTGGCTTGGCCGATTCTGCTGGCTATTTCTCATGTGCATCTGTCGTCTGGTAAGATGATCATTCCCAGATACTTAAACTTATCAACCTGTCTCAAGGTTGTGCCGTTTGCTGTTATTTTGCATGAGGGGATTTCATGTTTTTTTTACTGATTACCATGACTTCAGTCTTCTTGCTATTTAGCTCCAACCCCTTACCTTTGCTTTCTATTTCTATTATATTCACTAGGTTTTGTAGGTCCCTTTCATTTTCTGTAATTAGCACAGTGTCAGCTATGCCAGAAAAAAAAGCCAACTTAACCCTTTCACTCTCTGACCCTATCCTTCAGCTTCTTGCAGGAAACTGGTGGATAGGGTGAAGGGATTGAAAGGGTTAAGTTTTTGCAGCTGGCAGATAGGGTGAGGGAGTCAAAGGGTTAAGCGGAGTCATTAGAGTGAAGGAGTCAAAGGGTTAAGTTTTTGCAGCCGGAGGATAGGGTGAGGGAGTCAAAGAGTTAAATTTGTGCAGCTTGCAGATAGGGTGAGGGAGTCAAAGAGTTAAAAGGAGTCATTAGGGTCAAGGGAGTGAAAGGGTTAAGTGTTTGCAGATGGCGGATAGGGTGAGGGAATCAAGGGATTAAATTTTTGCATCTGGTGGATGGGGTGAGGGAGTCAAAGAGTTAAACGGAGTCATTAGGGTGAAGGCGTCAAAGGGTTAAGTTTTTGCAGCTGCCGGATAGGGTGAGGGAGTCAAAGGGTCAAACAGAGTCATTAGGTGAGGAAGTCAAAGGGTTAAGTTTTTGCAGCTGGAGGATAGGTGAGGGAGTCAAAGGTTAAATGTGTGCAGCTTGAGGATAGGGTGAGGGAGTCAAAGCGTTAAACGGAGTCATTAGGGTCAAGGGAGTGAAAGGGTTAAGTGTTTGCAGCTGGCGGATAGGGTGAGGGAGTCAAAGGGTAAATTTTTGCATCTGTTGAATAGGGTGAGGGAGTCAAAGAGTTAAACGGAGTCATTAGGGTGAAGGCGTCAAAGGGTTAACTTTTTGCAGCTGCCGGATAGGGTGAGGGAGTCAAAGGGTCAAATGAAGTCATTAGAGTGAAGGAGTCAAAGGGTTAAGTTTTTGCAGCTGGAGGATAGTGTGAGGGAGTCAAAAAGTTAAACGGAGTCACTAGGGTCAAGGGAGTGAAGGGGTTAAGTTTTTACAGCTTGTGGATAGGGTGAGTGAGTCGAAGGGTTAAGCAGAGACTAACACAGGTGACAGGGTTTTACCCGTTTTCAATATGTACATAACAATTTCGCCGTGGCTTCAAAAGTACCCCCCCCCCCCCCCCGGGCTCCCAAGGGCAAACTATCGTAATGGTTTATCGACTCGTTGAACATAAGAGGTTACCTCGCCGAGTCAGAGAGGTTACAATGAAATATTCATTACGCGCGGGCTTTATGACAAACTGACACTGAATGACAGACAGACAGACAGACGGACGGACAGACAGACGGACAGACGGACGGACAGACATGCAGACATGCGCACGATAACTTTCACTGAGAAAAGTCTACCCGTCTGCGATATACATCTAAATACATGTAGTCACATCCAAACATACAGACAGACAGACAGACAGACAGATACACAGTCACACACACACATACATTCACAGACACACACATACACATACTATACACACATACACACATCCGCACAGTCACGCATGCACACACACACACAAACACGCATACACACACAACGACCACCACCACCCACACATAATTACACACACGCGCGCACACACACACACACACACACACACACACACACACACACACACACACACACACACACAACTACACCACACACATACACATTACACACACACACACAATTACACACACACCGCATAAATTACACCACACACACACACACACACACACACACACACACACTCACACACACACAATTACACATACCACACCCACACATCCACACACATACAACAAAAACAACAACACCCACACACCACACACACACACACACACACACACACACACAACACACACACACACACACACACAAACACACAACAACAACAACAACAACAACAACACCCACACACACCAACAAACACACACACACACACACACACACACACACACACACACACACACACACAGAAACACCCACTCCCCCCCCGACCCCCCGACCCCCGACACACACACACAGAGACAAGTCCTCTATACAAACGGATCGATTTTCTTGTAAGGACAAAACATAATCGATTGATTGACAGGGGTGGCTGCACTTTTGTGACGCACCAGTAAACAAGCTGGCAAGGAGAGATCGTTTTTTTAAAACTTGTTTTCCCCCCTGAAATTGGACGGGTTGAGATCACACCGCTAGAGGGCGTCCTTGTCCAGAGTTTCCTGCCGTTGTCAGGTCTGTGTGTGGGCATGTGGGTATATATGCATGTATTTACTGTTATTTGTTATTTTTTTCATCTCTGACCTGTTTTTCTTTTTATCTACATACTCCTTTGTTTTGTGTTTATTTATTCACTTATTACTTCTTATTCACTCACTCATTCACTCACTTATTTACTTACTAACTCACCTACTTACATTACCAATCTATGATTAAGAAAATATTGTCTTCATCTAGTTGACAGACAGCTGAGCACTTGAGCATTGACTTGGCGTTGGGGGAGGGGGGGGGGGTCTGTCATGTGAGAAGAGTTTATAACTACAGAATAGCTAGTTGTGTTGTGATTCAGACCTTTAATTATTTATTTATTTACTTTATATGTATACTCCCTTTTTTGAAGGTAAGATACATTACATACACATGTCATTTACATGTAACCAAGATTATTCCAGTGGTATGCTGAAAAAATTCCAATATAAAATATAAACTAGGTAAAACATAGTCTAGGTAGGGCCTCAGGACCTGGCCAGCTCATGGGTTTATGTGCAGGCTTAAGGCATGTGCCACGGTCACCATACACGTGGCACCTGTGACGTTAATGCATATATATGGAATTCGTTCCGAGCTTGGAGACGTCATCTTGAGAAACTGAAATTGAAACTGAAACTGTCAGGACGGTCCCTCCATCCTCCCCATCCATCTCTCTCCCTCCCTCCCTCTCCCCAACATTGATCCCCCCTCCGTCCCCTCACTTCCTCCACCACTTTCTATTACTGATTATTCATATTCATTTTGTCACAACGGATTTTACCATGTGAAACTCGGGCTGCTCTCCCCAATGATAGCGCATCGCCTCTGTACAGCGCCACTTTTTTTGAACAAGACTTCAGAAAAACAAGAAGGCTAATTGTCTTTCAAGGGAAACAACCTGGGAAATCAACCTATATCTGCAATGTTTTATACAAGCGCAGCCGGGCGAAAACCCTGCTCTTCACGATTTTCAACTGCCGTGGGATCTTTTAGCCTGCGCAGGCCAGAAGGCACACGGGTCTGACTCCGTTTTTCGTCCCCTTCCCAAAGCACTAGACGTTCAGTTCGATTTTCCGGTCAAACTGAGGAGAAAAGTCGAGGCCTCAACAGTTTCAGTTTCTCAAAATGACGTCTCCGCGCTCGGAACGAATTCCATATGCACTAACGTCACAGGTGCCATGTGTATGGTGATCATGGCACAAGCCTTAAGCCTGCACACAAACCCATAAGCTGGCCAGGTCCTGAAACTCAGAAGTCTCTCTCTCTCTCTGTCTTCTAAATTTTGCACATTGTGTTCTTTTTTTGTCTTTGTATAAGTTTGATAAAGGACAGTTGGCCGAAAATTTGCACCTGTCTTGTTTTATTATATTGAATACGCTTTCTACTTCTATTTTTGTGTTTTTCTCGTTCGTATTTGCTAGAACGCTGAAAATGACTTTGATCTGGAATACGAGTTGTATTGAAAACTCGTTTAAGTGTAAAGTTGGTGTTTGAGTGATCCAAAATTCAACACAGTCTTCTGATTACGTGTAGACTCTCTCTCTGTGTCTCTGTGTCTGTCTGTCTGTCTCTGTCTGTCTGTCTGTCTGTCTATTTCTCTGTCGCTCTCTTTGCCTCTGTCTGTCTGTCTTTCTCTCTCCGTCTCTGTCTCTCCCCCTCTCTCTCTGTGCCATCTCTCCCACATCACACCCCTACGCCACTCTCTCCGAAACATACACACACGCACGCACGCACGCACACACACCACATTCACACACACACACATACACACACAGACACACAGAGACAACACACACAACAACAGACACACACACACACAGACACACAGACAAGACACACACACACACACACACACACACACACACACACACACACACACACACACACACATGGGCTATACCCTATCCACACCTAAGATCACTATGAACAGAAGACTAGGATCGTCAGGGAGCGAAAACCAATTTATCTACAACTTCCTCCCCCCCCCCCCCCCGAAAAAAAAAAGAAAGCCAACCAGTTAAATAATCTATCGACCCCCCTCCACCCAAGCTCATTAACCCCCCCCCCCCCGTCAAGGAGAGAACAAGAAAAGAACTTGGACCAAAGATTCCAATGTCAACTATTCCATTCTACTTATTCTGGATCTTTTTCGTCTGCGGACAAAA
>JAPXFY010000022.1:39390129-39400129 GCA_030674185.1 Monoplex corrugatus
GCAGGCCTATCGCTCAAGTTCTGCCGTCTTCACTGTGGGTCTGTGTGACAGCAAAGAGTGAAAGAGGACAGACAGGATCAGACAGGACTTGTCCACGACTGTTCCAAGGTAGAGACAAGTCATTGACACTGACAGAGGAAATGTCACACAGAAACATCCTGCTTGTCCTCACTCCCCCCAAACACAGTAGCAAACGAAACACATTTTCTGTTTAAATGCCCCATTGTACAATCAGATTTCTTGAATCTACAACCAGTTTCAGTTCCTGTTTCTCAAGATGACGTCTCCACGCTCGGAATGATTTCCATACGCACTATCATCACGGGTGCCATGTGATGGAGAAAATCCACAATGATCACGGCACAAGCTTTGAGCATGCACATAAACCCATGGGCTGGCCAGGTCCTGAGGTCCTACTTACACAGTTCCATAACCCTGGGGTCGTAGGGGAGCGAGATGACAGAGACCTCAACTTTTCTCGGGGCCAGCACCACGAGGGCGGCGCCCGTCCCCTCTCCCTCGATTCAAATTGATATTCATGTTTTTTTTTAATCACGACTTCAGAAAGGCAAGATGGCTAATAAGTCTTCAAAGGGTGGGACCTGGGAAATCAACCTATCTCTCCAATACTTTATACCAAGGCAGCCGGGCAATGCCCTGCTCTTCACGATTTTCAACTGCCGTAGGATCTTTAGCGTGCGCATCCTGAAGGCACACGGGTCCGACTCGTTTTTCGTCCCCTTTCAAAGGACTAGACGTTCAGTTCAATTTTCCGGTCAAACTGAAGAGAAAAGTCGAGGCCTCTACGGGGAGCGAACCCTGGAACCTCGAGTTAAGTTATTAGCAGGCGAACGTCTGAACTATTCTGCCACTCTTCTCCCTACAATCAGAGTTCTTGAATGTTTTATAGAACCGATAATGTTATACGGTTGTGAGGCGTGGACAGTCAACAAGCAAAGCCAGATCAAGATTGACGCAGCCGAGATGTGGTTTCTAAGAAGAATGTTGAGAGTTCCATGGACAGCAAAGAAAACAAACGAGACAGTCTTGATGGAGGCAGACACAAGTAGATCACTCATAAGGAAGATAAGGAAAAGACAGGCAACATCTATAGGCTATTTTATATTTTATGAGGAAAGGGGAATTAGAGCACCTAGCCAGAACAGGAAAGCTGGAGGGAAAGAGAGCACCAGGTAGACCCAGGGAAAAAATATTGGACGGACTTGCAGAGTGGCTGAGGACAGAGAGGGTGGAAAATGTGCTTGCGGCAACAAGGGATATATACATATGGAGGGCCATGATCGCCAACGCCATACAGCAGGGCACATGATGATGATGACAATCGATTAGACAAGTCTATTTCCCTGTTAATTCTGAAGATGATGATTTTGAACAGTTACTCACTGGCACACTAAACAACGACTCAACAGGAAATACAGTTAATGTAGCCAAATTTCTCGTCGCTGCCTTCAAGATGCGAGAAAACGTTATTGCAAATGTAGTACCGTGAAGTATTACGTGTCTGTGTCTACAAGAGCTGAAGTATTTCATATGGTAATTTAAGATCATCGCTATTGGAGTTTGTTACCTGCCATTGTTTTTTATGACAAATATGTGTGTACTGATCCCCCCCCCCCCCCATGATTGAGTGATTGATTTGATTCAGTTTTTACGTCGACACCCACTTCAGGTGATATGGCGACGGGGATAACCATTCCAGGGAAGTGGGGGAAGGGGGACTTATTTAATCCTGTACTGACACCACGAGAACAAAAATGATGTTAAGATGGGACTGTGAGAAGGCCAGTTTTAATATAGCGCACCCCGGGATTCAAACCTTGAGCTATTGGGACCCCCCCCCCCCTAAATTACCTAAAATTGCTTCCACATATCTCACATCCCTACAGCCAAAAATGCATTTACTACATATACGCAATTATCAATTCTAAGAAAAAGTATGTAAGACTTTATCAAACACATACAGGTGAATTGACCATTAAGGCAGAAAATGATAAGAAGAAATGACAGAAAGCAAAGGAACAAGGCAGAAACAAAGAGAGTGACAGAAAAGAGGGAATTTCTATCACAGAATTTCCAGAAGGTGGGGATACTACTAATACTGAAAGAGCCCCCGGCATCCCCATTGGGGGGGGGGAGGGGGTGCAGCAACATGGCAGATGATGCAAGAATAATTAATATCACACGACAAACTTTCAACCACAACCAACAAAAATCCAGAAAAAAATTAATACTATCAACAATAATAGGAACAGCTACAACAACAAACAAATCCAAAACGAAGGAAGAAAGGAAGGGAGGGTGGGAGGGTGGGAGGGAGGAAGGGAGGGAGGAAAGGGAGGAAGGAAGGGAGGAAAGGAAGGAAGGGAGGGAGGAAGGAAGGGAGGGAGGAAGGAAGGAAGTGAGGAAGGAAGGGAGGAAGGGAGGAAGGGAGGGAGGTAGGAAGGAAGGAAGGGAGGGTGGGAGGGAGGAAGGAAGGAAGGGAGGGAGGTAGGAAGGAAGGAAGGAAGGAAGGGAGGAAGGAAGGAAGGGAGGAAGGAAGGGAGGAAGGAATGGAGGAAGGGAGGGAGGAAAGGAAGGAAGGAAGGAAGGGGAAGGGAGGGGAGGAGGGGAAGGAAGGAAGGAAGGAGGAAGGGAGGAAGGAAGGGAGGGAGGAAGGAAGAGAGGAAGGAAGGAGGAGGAAGGAAGGAAGGGAGGGAGGAAGGAAGGGAGGAAGGGGAGGAAGGAAGGGAGGAAGGAAGGAAGAGAGGAAGGGGAGGGAGGAAGGAAGGGAGGAAGGAAGGAGAAGGAAGGGAGGGGAGGAATGAATGAAGGAAGGAAGCGAGGGAGGAAGGGAGGGAAGAAGGAAGGAAGGAAGGGAGGAAGGAAGGGAGGAAGGGAGGGAGGAAGGGAGGGAAGAAGGAAGGAAGGAAGGGAGGAAGGAAGGGAGGAAGCGAGGGAGGAAGGGAGGGAGGAAGGAAGGGAGGAAGGAAGGGAGGAAGGAAGGGAGGAAGGGAAGGAGGAAGGAAGGGAGGGAGGAAGGAAGGAAGGAAGGAAGGAAGGAAGGGAGGAATGAAGGGGGAAAGAACGAAGGGAGGGAGGAAGGGAGGGAGGAAGGGAGGGAAGAAAGAAGGGAGGGAGGAAGGGAGGAAGGAAGGGAGGAAGGGAGAGAAGAGAGAAAGAAGGAAGGAAGGAGGAAGGGAGGAAGGAAGGGAGGAAGGGAGGGAAGAAAGAAGGGAGGAAGGAAGGGAGGAAGGGAGGGAAGAAGAGAAGGGAAGAAAGAAGGGAGGAAGGGAGGGAAGAAGAAGGAGGAAGGAAGGGGAAGGAGAAGAAGGGAGGGAGGAAGGGAGGAAGGGAGGGAGGAGGAAGGGAGGAAGAGGAGAAGGGAGGAAGGAAGGAAGGAAGGAAGGAAGGAAGGGAGGGGAAGGGAGGAAGGAGGAGGGAGGAAGGAAGGAGGAGGAAGGGAATGAGGGAGGAAGGGAGGGGGAGGAAGGAAGGGAAGGAAGGAAGGGAGGAAGAAGGGAGGAAGGAAGGGAGGAAGGAAGGGAGGAAGGGAGGGAGGAAGGGAGGAAGGAAGGGAGGGAGGAAGGAAGGAGAGGGAGGGATGAAGGGAGGAAGGAAAGGGAGGAAGGAAGGAAGGAAGGAAGGGGAGGAGGAAGGGAGGGGAGGAGGGAAGGGAGAGGAGGAGGAAGAAGGAGGAAGGGAGGAAGGAAGGGAGGGAGGAAGGAAGGGAGGGAGGGAGGAGGAAGGAAGAGAAGGGAGGGAGGGAGGAAGGAGAGGAGGAGAGAGGAGGAAGGAAGAGAGGAAGGAGAGGAAGGAAGGAGGAGGAAAGGGAGGGAGGCAGTGAGGGAGAGGAAGGGAAGGAGGAAGGAAGGAAGGAAGGGAGAAGGAGGAAGGAAGGAAGGAAGGGAGGAAAGGGAGGGAGGCAGGGAGGGAGGAAGGAGGAAGGAGGAAGGAAGGAGGAGGAAGGGAGGAGGAAGGAAGGAAGGGAGGGAGGAGGGAGGGGAAGGAAAGGAAAGGAGGAAGGAAGGAAGGGAGGAAGGAAGGAAGGAAGGGAGGGAGGAAGGGAGGGAAAAGAAGAAGGAAGGGAGGGAGGAAGGGAGGGAGAGGAAGAAGGGAGGGAAGGAGGAAAGGAAGGAGGAAGAGAAGGAAGGGAGGGAAGGGAGGGAGGAAGGGGGAGGGAAGAAAGAAGGAAGGAGGGAAGGGAGGGAGGGAGGAAGGGAGGAGGAAAGGGAGGAAGGAAGGAAGGAAGGGAGGAAGGGAGGGAGGAGGGAGGGAGGAAGGAAGGAAGGAAGGAAGGAAAGGAACCAACCAACCAATCAACCAACCAACCAACCAGCCAACCAACCAACCAAAAACCCTACCAACCAACCAACCAACCAACCAACTAACCAACCAGCCAACCAACCAACCAACCAATCAACCAACCAACCAACCAACCAATCAAGGATTCAACCACCGAACCTCAACTCACGAACAGGAACCAGAAAATACACGAAAGAAGAATAAGAACGCGTATTTGATACAACAAGACAAGACAGGCGCAAATTTTCGGCCAACTGGCCTTTGTCAAGCGTAAGATTACAAACAAAGAAACAAACAGCAGATACAAAAATTATGAGAAAAAGACTGAAACTTCCCTGCTACCTTTTCTCGCATTGGACACTGCAGCAGGAAAGTTTCAGTCTTTTTCTCAGAATTTTTGTATCTGGTGTTTGTTTGTTTGTAACTTACGCTTGACAAAGACCAGTGGGCCGAAAATTTGCACCTGTCTTGTCTTGTTGTATTAAATACGCGTTCTGATTCTGTTTTCGTGTTTTTTTTTCTTCTGGTTCCTGTTTGCTTGAACGCGGGCAGTCACACTTGTTTTGGATCACGAACAGTAACTCTTACCTCCTTCAGCTGCGCTATTTCTCGCGTCAATCGCTGGCTGGCCTCCCTTTCGTGGTCCAAGGTCATTTGCATCTCGCCGACCCGTTGCTTGGTGTCACGCGCCAGGTTCTCGCGCTCGTTCTGAATCTTTCGTTGGATCTCTTTCTCCATGGCTATGCGCTCTTTGGCCACCGCCTCTCGGATCTGGGATTTTTACACATCATCATAATCATCATCATCATCATCATCATCATCATCATCGTCGTCGTCGTCGTATCTCATCATCATCATCATCATCATCATCATCATCATCATCATCATCATCATCATCATCATCATCACAGTATTTATACGGCGCCAAATCTTGACAATTCGAATCAAAGCGCACTCACACACCAGGCATACGTATGCAATCGACAAAGACCACATGACAATATTTAATACACAGACCGAGGGAAAAAAGTAGTTGTGGAATTCATTGTTGGGGAAAAGAGGTGTGTTTTAAAATTGGATTTAAAAGCAGAAAGGGTAGGTGTTAGGCGAAGGCAGAGTGGAAGTCTATTCCAGGCTGACGGATCTGAGACAGCAAAAGAACGCTGGCCAACACTTGATAGTTTCAATCATCATCATCATCATCATCATCATCATCATCATCATCATCATCATGATCATCATCATGATCATGATGTGCCCTACCACATGGCATTGTCGATCATGGCCCTCCATACGAATCTATCTTTTGTCGCTGCAAGTACATCTCCCGCCCTGTCTGTCTTCATCCACTACTCAAAAAGGATTGTGTTACGCGTAAACAGCTGAACTTTGGTCCACATGAGGATGTTGGTGTTTCCCAAAAGAGGGACAAGCAGGAAGTGGACTATCAATCGCTCCAAGAAAATAAAAGGAAAAGGAAAGGTACGGAGCAAAAGAAAGAAAGTAAGAAAGAAAGGAAGGAAGAAAGAAAGCAACAAAGAAAGAAAGAAAGAAGGAAACAAACAAATAAAGAAAGAAAGAAAGCAACAAAGAGAGAAACAAATAAAGACACAAACAAAGAAACAAACGAAGAAAGAAAGAAACAAAGAAGAAAGACAGAAAGAAACATAGAAAAAGAAAGAAAAAAAGAAAGAAAGAAAGAAGAAAGGAAGAAACAAAGAAAGAAAGAAACAAAGACAGAAAGAAAGACAGAAAGAAACAAACAAAGACAGAAAGAAACAAAGAAAGACAGAAACAAAGACAGAACAAAAGAAAGAAAGGAAGAAAAAAAGAAACAAAGAAAGAAAGGCAGAAATAAATAAATAAAGAAAGAAACAAAGAAAGAAAGAAACAGACAAACCAAGAAACAAAGAAAAGAAAGAAACAAAGAAACAAACACCTCTCCCCCCAAAAAAAACAACAACAAAAAACCACACAACCTCCCCCCCAAAAAAACAAAAAACAAAAACAAAAAAACATCAACAATGTCTGTGACGGTACCTGAAGATCTAGTTTCTCCTGCAGGCGTCTCTCTGCTATCCTGTGGGACTCCTGCATCTCCTTCACCTTCTCCTGCAGCCTGCTGATCTCATCGTTCTTCTCCTGCAACAACACACACAGGAGAACAGTCACCATTTCTCCCTCGCTATATATGTACACATATGTACACACACACACACACGCGCGCGCGCGCACACACACACACACACATATCTATATATCTATATATCTATCTATCTATCTATCTATCTATCTCTATATCTCTCTATCTATCTACGAGTATCTCTCTCTCTCTCTCCATCTATCTATCTGTCTGTCTGTCTGTCTTTCTATCTATCTATCTAGCTATCTATCTGTCTGTCTGTCTGTCTATCTATCTATCTATCTATCTATCTATCTATCTATCTATCTATCTACCTATCTATCTACCTATCTATCTATCTACGTATATGTTGATAGAAAAGATCTACGGATAATCAGAAATATGTACTTGGAACAAACAGCTGCAATGAGAATAGAAAACAATATAAGCTCTTTCCAAAACATCAAAAGAGGAGTCAGACAGGGTTGTGTTTTGTCACCAGATCTGTTTCCACTTTATAGCGAAAACATCACGAGAAACCTAGAAGAAGACCCTGGATTAAAGGTTAGAGGAAAATGATAAACAACATTCGATACGCAGATGACACCGTGCTAATTGCAGAAAATGAAAGGGACCTACAAAACCTTGTGAATATACTAGAAATAGAAAGCAAAGGTAAGGGGTTGGAACTAAACAGCAGGAAGACTGAAGTCATGGTGATCAGTAAAAAACAGGAAATCCCCTCATGCAAAATAACAGCAAATGGCATAACCTTGACACAGGTTAATAAGTTCAAATACCTGGGAACGGTCATTTCACCAGACGGCAGATGCACATCAGAAATAGCCAGCAGAATCGGCCAAGCCAAAACAGCATTCAAGAAGATGACAAGCATTCTTACCAGCAATTGCGCAAATGCCTATCAATTAACATCAGGAAGAGAGTTCTTGAATGTTATACAGAACCAATACTGTTGTACGGATGTGAGGCGTGGACAGTCAACAAGCAAAGCCAGAACAAGATTGAGGCAGCCGAGATGTGGTTTCTAAGAAGAATGTTGAGAGTTCCATGGACAGCAAAGAAAACAAACGAGACAGTCTTGATGGAGGTAGACACAAGTAGATCAGTCATAAGGAAGATAAGGAAAAGACAGGCAACATTTATAGGCCATTTTATGAAGAAGGGGGATTTGGAGCACCTGGTCACAACGGGAAAGCTGGAGGGAAAGAGAGCACCAGGTAGACCCAGGGAGAAAATGCTAGACGGACTTGTAGAGTGGCTGAAGACAAGGAGGGTGGAGGAGATGTACACGTTCACACACACATACACACACATACACACACACACACACACACACACACACACACACACACACACACACAAAACACACACACACACACTGACTCACATACACACTCACATACAAATATACACACGCGCACATACACGCACGCACGCACGCACACACATACACATACACACATACACACACAAACACACACACACACACACACACACACACACACACACACACACACACACACACACACACACACACACACACACACACACACACACACCACAACACTCGCAAGCACACACACAAACACACACTCATACATACAAACACACACACAATCACAAACAGAAACAGAGAGAGAGAGAGAGACAGAGAGAGAGAGAGAGTGAGTGAGAGAGAGACAGACAGACAGATAGACAGACAGAAAGACAGAGACAGAGACAGAGAGACAGAGAGACAGAAAGAGGCAGAGGCAGAGACAGAGATAGAGAGAGAGAGGAGAGTGAGAGTGAGAGAGTGAGAGAGAGAGAGAGAAAAACAGAGAGAGAGAGAGAAAGACACACACACACACAGATAGAAACAGAGAGATGGGAGACACAGAAATAATATATATATATATATATATGTAGATACACACACACACACACACACACACACACACACACCACACACCACACCACACACACACACCTACAAACACAACAACAATAATATATATATAGATAGATGAGGAGAGAGAGAGAGAGAGAGAGAGAGAGAGAGAGGAGAGGAGAGAGAGAGAGAGCAAGAGAGAGAGAGAGAGAAGAGAGAGAGACGGAAGAGAGTGGATTGAGACACAGAGATTGCGCCAGTCATTCAGACAGAGACACTACGGCAAGAGTGGCATTTTCAGAACAACTTTGCGCCAGTCTTTCTTCCGACTGAGGAGATGTTTTTCCGTTCCAAGGCATCCTCTGAGCGCAGGTTTCCGAGCACCTGCTTGTCGGAACAAGGACTCCTTCAGCTCAGCATGCGTTGTCACTTTTGGAATCTATCATCATCATCATCATCATCATCATCATCATCATCATCATCATCATCATCATCATCATCATCATCATTCATCATCATTCATCATCATCATCTATCATCATCATCATCATCATCATCATCATTCATCATCATCATCATCATCATCGTCGTCGTCGTCGTCTCATCATCATCATCATCACATGGTCTCATCACCATCACCATCATCACACCACCACCATCATGATGATATCATCATCATGGTCATTATCGTCATCATCATGGTCGTTATCAGCGTCATCGTTATCATCATCAAGGTCGTCATCGTAATCATGATTGTCGTTATCAGCGTCATCATCACCATCATCATGGTCGTTATCAGCCTCGTCGTCGTCGTCATCATCATCGTCATCATCATCATCTTCATCATCGTCATCGTCATCGTCATCATCATTATTGTCGTTATCAGCGTCATCATCATCAGCGTCATCGTCACCACCACCACCACCACCACCACCACCACCACCACCACCACCACCACCACCACCACCACCACACCATTGTTTTGGTAAGTGATGAGAGAGCGCGACTTCGTTTGATTCATGAATCAAAATTTGGTGGCTCATAAATATCATTATTATTCTTTCTTTCTTTCTTTCCTTCCTTCCCTCCTTCATTCCTATTTTTTTCTTTATTTCTGTCCTTTTTACCTTCCTTCTTTTCTCTCTCTCCCTTCTCTCTCTCTTTTTTTTTTCTCTCTTTGTTTGTTTGTTTGTTTCTTTCTTCCTTCCTTTATTTCTTTCTTGATCTATCGTTTAATGTATGTGTGTGGATGATATCAGACAACTCACTGTCTCTTTACGCAGGTTTTGCAGGGTTTTCCTATGTTCCTCCGTCTCCGCTGCGCGTGCCAACTGTTCGTCTGAAACCTCCTGCGTCAGTGTCGCCACCTTCTCCCTGTCATCATCATCATCATCATCATCATCATCATCATCATCATCATCATCATCATCATCATCATCATCATCATCTCGTCGTCGTCGTCGTCGTCGTCGTCGTCATCAAACTAATCTACCAGCAACCCCTCCCCCCACCCCACAACACTGATAGAGACACGGACAGGCAGACGGACGGACGGACGGACGGAAAAACAAACATACACACAGGTAAACAGACAGACGGACGGCCAGACAGAAAGACAGACGGACAGACAGAGGGAAAGATATCCAATCAGAAAAACAGACAGACGGAAGGACAAACAGACAGAT
>JAPXFY010000022.1:39430129-39435129 GCA_030674185.1 Monoplex corrugatus
ATGTAATTCAGTTAACGGTTTATTAATATCACGGCACAACAAACATAGGTCCATCGTTTCCATTTCGTTGTTCTGATGTCTAGCTGTATCAGTTCTGTTGTGTTCTGTTCGTGCTCTCAAGAACGAATTCCTTGAAACACACCCAGTGGGTACTACTATATACACAGGCTGTTCCAGAACAGACAGGGGTGAAAACCCTTCGTTGCTGCTTCACATTCCAGTGTCACAACGGTCAATATGTAAGAGTTCTAAGAGTGATGGTCCCCACTGGAAGGTCTCGTACCGTGTGCACAGGAATGGCTCAACTTTCAGATGACGCTCATGCTGTCCAGATCTTCATTTAGGATTTGAACCTCATACTCTCAGATGACATGGTGATGTAAACTGAGCTCTGATATCAGACGTCCTCTTGGCAACAGTCAAGACACACAAGGCTGCAGATCCATGTCTAACATCTCCCTCTCTGTCTTCTCTTCAACTAACTCGTTTAGACAACCACAAAGTCCTCAGCTTCGTCAGTCCTGTGTGCACATCTCACACACGGTTATCAGTTATTCGAACAGATTCTTTTTTCTTCTTAAAATACAGATAACAACCCATGTTCGCTTTTGTTTAACTCGCAGTGCAGTTTCTTCTGTTAAATCATAATTGTAAAGATACGTCCACAGCAAAGGATTACTTTGCAGAAAAGCCTAATTTCGTCGTACTGGATACAGCAGTAATTTATTCTCACATTCACACAGTCTCACAATATTCATCCACATTTTGAGCAGTTTCAAACAGATGACTTCTTTGCAAGCCAGCTCATGTTCCTTTATCAAGGGAAAAAAGCAAACGACTCTTTTTCTTTCTTAAATTGACACAAAATCATATACGACTATTTTCAAATTCAAACAAAGTCAGACAAACACAGATTTTCAAAAACTTAAATTCTGCAGAATCACTGGTATTTTTTTCTTTGCAGAACTGTATGTTCTTTGTTGTCTTAAACACAGTTATTCGTTCTCTCTCTCTCTTTTTTTTTAAATGACAGACAACTCGTTAAGAAATTCACACAAACAGCAATTTGTTTTCAGATTCATGCACAATACGACCCGTTTTCGTATTCACACAAAATTCAACTCGTTTTCAAATTCATACAAAACACAACGCGTTTTCAACTTCACACAAACTGCAACTCGTTTTTAGATTCACGGAAAATTCAACTCGTTTTCAAATCCACGCAAAATACAACTCGTTTTTAATTTCACACAAACGACAAATTGTTTTCAAATTCACACAGAATTCAACTCGTTTTCAAATTGCCTCAAAATTCAACTCTTTTTCAAACCAACTTCACCCAAAATTCAACTCGTTTTCAAATTTACACAAACAACCACTCGGTTTCAAATTCACACAAACTGGAGTTCGCTATTCCTTCAGCAGTCTCAATCGACATATATCCGTGTGTCTCTGAGAAGAGAACTAAATCATTCTCCTCTCAGTACATCGCTGGACCACTCACGGTCATAGTGAGACAAAAACCAAGCTACAACTCTTTCAGCAACTTGTAAGTGTAGACATTTTAATCACACAGATTGTCTTCCAAACACACACAGCCATGTCTACCCTCAGACGTGTTCTTCATGTTCACAGCGACACAATCATCCACAAACGTATCAAACACAGTTAAGACCTACACAAAACCCTTCCCCTTCTCTATAGGACCGTAAGTATTGCGATTTGTGCTAATAATCTGGCCACCTCCCCTCCCCTCTCACCTTAAGACATCAATAGTAATATGGATTGGCTGTCCCCTTTGTCCACAACTCTGTTAGTACTGCGATTAGTTCTAATAATCTGGCCACTTCTCTCCTTAAGATATCAATAGTAATACAGACTGGTTATGACAATTTCCTCAAAGATATCAATAGTAATATAGATTGGCTACTATTTTGTTCACAGAACTGTAAGTATTGCGATTAGTTCTAATAATCTGGCCACCTCTTTCCTTAAGATATCAATAGTAATATAGACTGGGTACGACAATTTCCTCAAAGACATCAATAGTAATAGAGATTGACTGTCCCCTTCTTCATAGGCCTGAAAATATTCCGATTGGTTTTAATAATCTGACTACCGTCTCCTTATAGATATCAATAGTAATATAGATTGGCTGTCTCCCTCTTCAAAGGCATGTAACTACAGGGATTAGTGCACAACAGCTGGCCAAATTCTCTCCTTAAGATATCAGTAGTACATGTAACATAGACTTGCTACAACAACCTTCTCACAGATATCAATAGTACTATAGATTGGATGTCCTCTTCTTCATAGGCCTGTAAGTATAGACTGGCTGTAACAGTGAAATAGTAATATAGATTGGCTACAACAACCTCCTCATAGACATCAATAGTACTGTAGATTGGATGTCCTCTTCTTCATAGGCCTGTTAAGCATTGCGATTTGTTCTAATAATCTGGCTACAGTCTCTTCATAGATATCAATAGCAATGTAGATTGGCTGTCACCTTCTTCATTGGCCTGTAACTTTAGCGATTTGTACTAATAAGCTGGCCAATTCTCTTCTAAAGATATCAGTAATATAGATTGGTTATAACAATATCCTCATAGACATCAGCAGTACTATAGATTAGCTGTCCATTTTCTCAATAGGCCTCTGAGTCTTCCTATTTATACTAATAAGCTGGCCATCGTCTCACCATAGATATCAATTATAACGTAGATTGGCTGTAACAGTGTACAGATATCAATAGCAATATAGACTGACTGTCCCATTCTCAACAGATCTGTAAGTATTTCGCAATTTGTAACAATAATCCGGCCAACCTCTTCTTACAGATATCAATAGATATATAGATTGGCTACAGCAGTCTCATCAAAGATATGAATAGTAATATAGATTGGCTGTCTCCTTCTCAATAGGCCTGTAAGTCCTCTCTTTTATAATAATAAGCACACAACCATGATCTTTTGCTGTCTCAAGACCGTCAGCCTGAAATAGACTTCCGCTCTGCCTTCGCCTAACACCTGCCCTTTCTGCTTTTAAATCCACTTGAAAAACCCATCTTTTCCCAACAATGATTTCTACAACTACTTTTTTCCCTCAGTCTGTGTAATAAATATTGTAAGGTGGTCTTTGTCGACTGTATGTGTATGCCTGGTGCGTGAGTGCGTTTTGATTTGAATTGTCAAGATTTAGCTCCGAATGAATACTGTAATTATTATCATTATCATTGTTATATCTATTATTGTTATCATCATTCTTCTTCTTCTTCTTCTTATTGTTATTATTATCACTAGCAACAGAGATTAGGGTTTAGGCACTGGCAGGTCTGCATACATATTAAAGTGTGAGATGGAAAAGTGTAGTGTATTTGCATATCGACTGTACAAAATCTGTGTTGGTGAAAGAGAAGGCTACACTGCTTTAAACAACATTCGTTGTACAGATGACACCGTGCTAATTACAGAAAATGAAAGGGACGTACAAAACCTTGTGACTACAATAGAAATAGAAAGCAAAAATAAAGGGTTGGAGCTAAAGAACATGAAGACTGAAGTCATGGTAATCAGTAAAAAAACAAAAAAAAAAAAAAAACAACAACCTTGAAATCCCCTCACGCAAAATAACAGCAAATTGCACAACTTTGAGACAAGTTGATAAGTTTAAATATCTGGGAACGGTCATCTCACCAGACGGCAGATGCACATCAGAAATAGCCAGCAGAATCGGCAAAGCCAAAACAACATTCAAGAAGATGACAAGCATTCTTACCAACAAATGCCTATCAATTAACATCAGGAAGAGAGTTCTTGAATGTTATATAGAACCGATAATGTTATACGGTTGTGAGGCGTGGACAGTCTACACGCAAAGCCAGAACAAGATTGAGGCAGCCGAGATGTAGGTTCTAAGAAGAATGTTGAGAGTTCCATGGACAGCAAAGAAAACAAACGAGACAGTCTTGATGGAGGCAGACACAAGAAGATCATCGATAAAGAAGATTAGGAAAAGACAAGCAACATTTATAGGCCATTTTATGAGGAAAGGGAATTAGAACACCTGGTCACAACAGGAAAGCTCGAGGGAAACTTGCAGAGTGTCCGAGGACAGAGAGGGTGGAAGATGTGCTCGTGGCGACAAGGGATAGATGCATATGGAGGGCCATGATCGCTAACGCCATGTGGCAGTGCACATGATGATGATGAAAGAGTTCCCTCAGCGGACGTGTTAAATTCTGAGCTCAGCTGTATCTCATTTACCACGCCCAATTATTATCGTCACAACAATTACATAACAGCTGTTCTCACTCCCAGCTCAGAATTCAAGTCGAATGTCTGGCTTCGTCACCTTCATCATCATCATGTGCCCTGCCACATGGCGTTGGCGATCATGGCCCTCCACACGAATCTATCCGTTGTCGCTCGTCACCAGATGTGTGTGTAAATACCTGAATCAACGATCAAACGTTGAGCCTTTCTAGTTGGCAAAGTATGATTTTTTGTTAATGTCTGAATGGATTGCTTTTCTGGTTTTCCATCACAGATTTTTTAAATATCTTTTTTAGGATCATTGCACTCAGGGAGGTTACCTTTGTGCTCACCTTTTTTTTTCGTCCCATTTTATACGCCATTAATGGCCACATAAGCTCGCACAGTTTTTACAATGCGATGATAATGATGTCGATGAGGATGATAATCCTGATGCTATGGAGTTCCATCTAGGATTGAGACTGCGTGACAGGGCCGTACTCTATGCTTACTACCATAACATATCCTGGCGTCAACCAGGCCCGAGAGATACGGACACCTGCAGTGTTAGAAGATTTGAGCAACGCACTCAATGACACATCTGTGAAGTGAATGAGACTCGACTGTGTGGTCCCAGTCTTCCTGATGAGCCCATAGCACGCTCAACTTTGGGTAGGAGCTGGTTAGAGCCGAAAAACCCCCCCCCAATGATTTTTGAAGGTACTTATGGGGATTTGAGCTCACAAC
>JAPXFY010000022.1:39455129-39467629 GCA_030674185.1 Monoplex corrugatus
GTCATGTCATTAGGAGGTCTGACAACAGATGGACCACCAAAGTGACGCACTGGATCCTTCGAAGCCAAAAAAGGAACAGAGGTCGCCAGAGAACCAGACGGCGAGACGATCTAGAAAAGTTGGACAAACAGTGGACCAGAACAGCAGTTAACCGACAACAGTGGCGTGCGATGAGGAAGGCTTATGTCCAACAACAGACTCAAACAAGCTGAAGTCAGAGCCTGTCCCCGATTGTCTGCCAGATTAACATAGAATTGTTATTGTTATTTTTGTTTAAAGCCCAGCCGACTGCGTAGAGCCATATCAGAACTACAACCGTTTCAAAACAAGCACGATACTTCAACAGGAAAAAAAGGAAAAGAAAATCAAGTACACATATCAATGAATTCGCGCACATTATGTAAGACAATGCCCCTGACGTTGACCACTCCGTCCAATTTATCGTATAGGGGACTTCAAAAATAAAACTGAATACAAACTGAAACATAAGTAAGGACAGTAAAAATATATACAAACGAGAATGAACAACCTAAAATCGTTCAGCGTATCTCACTTCCCGAGAGCCAATAAAAAAAAAAAGCATTTTATACATGTCCTCAATTATCAATCCTATGAGAAAGTACGAAAGACTTTATCGAACACATGGCCCAGCAAGACAGAAAATGATAAGAAGAAATGACAGACAGCAAAGGAGGAAGAAAGAAACAAAGAGAGTGACAGAAAAGAGAAAATTTCTAGCACAGAATTTCCAGAAGGTGGGGATACTATTTCTATAGAAAGAGCCCCCGGGCATCCCAACGGGTGTTCAATACAGAATGAACGTTTTTGTTTAGCTAAAATATCCAGACAAAAACTTGCTGCTTAAAAAAAAAAAAAAAAAAAAAAAAAAAAAAAAAAAAAAGCCCACAGTCTGAACGATCGCCATTTTGGGTGGGCGTGGTTTAGTGACAGACGGCACGTCGGGACTTTGTTTCCATGAGACGAGCACGTGCTGGGTTGGACAAAGACTTGGTCCTCACTCTATGTCAGTGTGTGGCTGGAACCTCACCAGATGTTCTCATCGCTATGTCAGTGTGTGTGGCTGGAACCTCACAAGATGTCTTAATCTCTGTGTCAGTCATCATCATCATAGCATCATGTGCCCTGACGCTTGGCGTTGACGATCATAGCCCTCCACACGAATCTATCCCTTGTCGCTGCAAGTATATCTCCCACCATCTCTGTCTTCAGCCACCCCGCAAGTCCCCCAAATATTTTCTCCCTGGGTGTACCTGGTGTTCTCTTTCCCTCTAGCTTTCCTGTTGTGACCAGGTGTTTTAATTCCCCTTTCCTCATAAAACGTCCTGTAAATGTTGCCTGTCTTTTCCTAATCTTCATTAATGTTCTTCTTGTGTCTGCCTCTATCAAGACTGTATCGTTTGTTTTCTTTGCTGTCCATAGAACTCTCAACAGTCTTCTTAGAAACCACATTTCAGTTGCCTCAAGTTTGTTCTTGGCTTTGCATGTTGACTGTCCACGCCTCACAACCGTACAATATTATCGGTTTTATATAACATTCAAGAACTCTCTTCCTGATGTTAATTGATAGGTATTTGTTGGTAAGAACGCTTTTCATCTTCTTGAATGCCAGTGTGTGGCTGGGACTCCACCAGTTCCACAACACCTGTGTCGGTGGATTCACAAAACAACTGTATCATGTTTGACCATGATACGCTGGCCCACATGCAATCAGCTTCAGCCTGAGAGACCTGTAGACGGTTTCATGAACCGTTTGTTTTATGATGCGATATTGTAGTGACAGCAAGACGCTGTCCGTTTGTACTTTCTGATGCCCACAGGGTCACGTGATGGCACACTTCATCGTTTGTGTATGTCTGGTGTGTGAGTGCGCCTTGATTTGAATTGTCAAGATTTGGCGCCATATAAATACTGCCATTATCATTATTGTTATTTCCTCTTCCATCCCCCCACACCACCCTTCGCCAATATCTCCGTGATGCGGGTTCTCTGCCATTAAAGCTTAATTAAGGCAGCTGGAAGACACACACCTGTCTTGGTGTCTGTTGTCGTTTATTTTGTTTACACAGTAGATCACGACACGATATGAGCTCATCTCTGAATTCCTTCCCCTGTCCGGCCCCACCGTCTGATGACATTCAGGATGAGGTGGGTTCTCTCCCCTCAAAGCGCTGCGCCAGCTGACGAACGCTGCGCCCAGAATCTGCCCTGACCGACCTGAGGTCTGTCTCAGCACAACCACGACCACAAGGATCCGCAGACCCACCGGAAGTCATATTGCCGACTTCCTGTCTCTCGTCTCCATAACAACGACTTGACCTGCAACGTTCGGGAGACCCATCAGAGCTAAGCTGGTCTGAGGCGGAGGAGCTGGAGTCCCGGAAGTCGGACATCATGTTGCCTGGGATCCACAGCTGGGGGTCGGTGTGAGGATCCACCCTGGCCAGGTCGCTGGCCGTCCACGTGCTCCTCACCCGGTGAGGGATGGTCTCGCCACGATCGCTGGCCGACCAAGACCTGCTGGGACTACACTCCTTGGAAGAACGTTCTGCAGACACCACCGTCGTCTGTCCGGTCGCCCAAAAGAACCTCCGGCGAGGAGAGGCGCCCGTCTCGAAAGAACTCTGATCGGAGCTGCTGGAGTTTTGCTGAAGGGAAAAGGTGTTTTCCGGTTTCTGGAACCGTGACCTCCGTAAGTGTAATGCTTTTAAGGGGTCCGCCTCTGACGGAGATGTTGGTGGACTGGATTGTGGAACCGGATCAAGATCGGACTGAGCATCACCATCAACAGGTGCAGGTTCCGGAACAAGTCCCTCCGAGACAGTCGTTTCTTCAAAACACGTCTGACTGTTAAACGACGGCGGTTCAGAATCACAAGCCTCGGCTTCAAAGTCACCAGCTTGGTTATCAGCGTTTGGTGAAAGGATTTTTGGCGAGGAGGTCACGTCCGTGGAAGGTTCAAGGACAGGACGTGCCGAATCTGACGCCGGCGACTTCGGAGAGACGCAGGTGGAGGTGGGAAGCCCCGTGTGAACGGACTGAGCGTCCTTGTTGGACGAGGAACTATCAGATGTGGACGAGTGGTCCCGGGACAGGGGCGGGGTGCTGGGCATCGGAGACTCCGTAGACGAAGAGTTCCGGTCTCCGGCGGACCACAGACGAGCCCGCGGGTTAGGCAGCAGGGTGTGTTTGGAGGAGTAGAACGTTCTGGACACGGGCAAATGTAACGGCCCGGCCTCGTCACCGGATGAGGAATGACTCCGGGTCATGTTGGGAGTCAAGGTCACGGGTGACCTGTCGGGAGAGGTCATGGTCTCGAATTTTTGAAGGGCGTGAAATTTGGTCAAGCGCGGTGTGCGATCTTTCTGGGACAGCTCCGTGTTTCTGTAAGGCGACAGACGTGCTGACTGTTTGGCGGTGGAGTCTTCAACGTGAGCAGGCGAGTTGCTGGGATCCTGGTCTGGTTCGGAGTGAACGGCTAAGGAACTACTGGGCCTGCTTCTTTCAAATACTATGGTAGTTATCCTCCCTGGCGATCGGTTTTCAAACTGCAGGGGGTCGTCACAGGTTGGCGAATTGCCTCGTGAGGAACCTTCAGGGGAACTGGCGAAGCTGATGAGCTCCAGGGACTGGTTGACAGAGGAGATGGTGACGTCAGGGATAGGGGAGGGCCCCCTGGACATCATGGCGATGGGGGAGGAGGGAGAATGGTTGTGGGGGGACAGCATGGGATCAGGCACTCTGCACACGTAAATGGAGGACACGTTGTGGTCGGAGCCTGGTGAGTTGTCCCTGGAAGGCATGTTGGAATCCGGGATGGGAGACTGGCAGCGAGGTAGGAGAGAGGTGTCCGAGCCTGGCGGGGAGCGGTTTCGTTTGGTCAAGGTGTTCTTGGACACCAGGCACTCACCCATGTTGGGCACCTGCAGACTGTTACCCATGGCAACCTGGCCGGTGTTGAAGTTGGGAGAACTTCTGGATACCGTTCTCTTCGTCCTCTTGGGGCTGATGTCGGAACTGTTGGACTCTTTGGACAAGGAGCGTTGGAACCTTCTGGGACGCAGAGGTGGGGAAGACAAGTTCTCCTCAGAGAAAGAACTGGAGATGCCAAAACCCGAGCGATCGGCTGTCACCTTGTTGTAGGCCTCTCTCTTCTCCGCTGCTGACAGAAGTCTGGAAGGTTCCGGAGCTCTGCTTTCTCCCTGGAGGGGATGAAGAGAGAGGAAGAGCTGTGATCGAATCTGGCGTTTGTTTGTCTCAGATATGTTCACGGGCGAAAAACTTTCACGGTGCTGTGCGTACGACGAAGCCTCATCCATTGAACTTGAAGTGGACCCTGTCATTCCTGAAGAACATAGAGTATTTGACCCGTCACCGGACTCCTCGTTGGTCTCAGTGTCAGTGCCTTGGCTGTTGAATTGGTCTGATCCGTAAAACGGGTTGCGTGGTATAGGTTTGTAGTAACGGTCGTTGAGGTGACGGTTGTTGTGTAAGGCGAGGAGTTCCGGAGACACGGAGCCATCTTCCGGAGAACTCAGGTGGCGCTCCAGATCTTCACACGTCACGTCAAACCTGAACACCGTGTTATCAAAGTCCGCTCTCTCCTGTTCAGCATCGTCGCGAGAGTTCTGCCGTGAATTCTGATGTCTGCTGGGAGATTCCTGACTGAGGTCTCCAATATGGAAGTTCCGTGGAAGCGGCTGAATGGAAACCTCGATACCAACCCCTACGTCTCCAGAATCCAGTTCCGTGTCTGTCGTCGCTTGTCTTTCCTGGTGCTGAGTTCTGTCAGGCCGTGTGTCCACGTGACAACCGTTCAACTCCAACGTCACTTCCGCAGCCTCGGAGTTTGGGGTGTCGGCGGCTTTCTCGCTGTGTCTGTCGAAATTGCTCTCTTCCTCAGAGATGTTGGACAGACACACTCCGAACCAACGTTCTCTGTACAGACACTGTGACATGGCGATGTCGGAGAAGGAATGAAAGTCCACCAAGGCCTGATGATTTTTGGTGGACCTGGGGGATCTGTCGGGGAGGTCCACCAGATTCTGATCATCGTCGTCGCTGTCCACCTCGTTCTCCGGGGTGGTGAAGGAGGGGCTGCTTTCGAAGGAATCCCTCAGGATCCCCTCGTCCTTCAGACGCTGGAAGTCTGGATGGCTGGTGCCCTGCAGGATCAGCTGGGTCAGTTTCACGTCTGTTAGAGATTCGGGCTTGTCTGCGAGAGGTTCCGCTCTGTCTGTGAGAAGTTCCGCCCTGTCTGTAACAGGCTCAGCTCTGTCTGTGAGAGGTTTATACCTGTCTATGAGAGGTTCATAACTGTCTGTGTGAGGTTCATAACTGTCTGTGACAGGTTCATAACTGTCTGTAACAGGCTCAGCTCTGCCTGTGAGAGGTTCATACCTGTCTGTGTGAGGTTCATACCTGTCTGTGTGAGGTTCATACCTGTCTGTGTGAGGTTCATAACTGTCTGTGACAGGTTCATACCTGTCTGTAACAGGCTCAGCTCTGCCTGTGAGAGGTTCACACCTGTCTGGGAGAGGTTCATAACTGTCTGTAACAGGTTCATAACTGTCTGTGACAGGCTCAGCTCTGTCTGTGAGAGGTTCACGGCTGTATGTGATAGGTTCATAACTGTCTGTAACAGGTTCATAACTGTCTGTGACAGGCTCAGCTCTGTCTGTGAGAGGTTTACAGCTGTATGTGATAGGTTCATAACTGTCTGTAACAGGTTCACAACTGTCTGTGACAGGCTCAGCTCTGTCTGTGAGAGGTTCACGGCTGTATGTGATAGGTTCATAACTGCCTGTGATAGGTTCAGTTCTGTCTGTTGGAGGTTCAGCTCTGTCTGTGAGAGGTTCATGAACTGTCTGTGATAGGTTCAGCTCTGTCTGTGAGAGGTTCAGCTCTGTCTGTGAGAGGTTCAGCTCTGTCTGTGAGAGGTTCAGCTCTGTCTGTGAGAGGTTCAGCTCTGTCTGTGATAGGTTCAGCTCTGTCTGTGATAGGTTCATAACTGTCTGTGACAGGCTCCTGAGTGTCTGTGAGGCACGAGTTACCATGCCAACCGCCGCTGTTTTCTTTACCGTCTCTCCTGGCCGAGTCCTGAAGTTCTGAGCAGTCCTGTCTGGGGACAAGACCACAGTCAGTGTTGATGGCTCGGTTGTCGATAAGTGTCCAACATGATCCACTCTCTCCATGACCTTCCCCACGATCGTTTAAGCCTTCAAGGGCTGTTGCAGGAACTCCCGAAAAATCCAACAGGTTTTCCTTCGAAGTGGACGAGGCGTTGTGCGAGAAATCATCATTACCTGTGCGTGTCCTAGTGTCATTTGAAACACAATATTCACCTGCATAGTCAAGAGTGAGCGTGGTGTCGTCCCTTGAGGCAGAGCGTTCGTTGAAGTAGCCAGGTGCGAAAATGGAGCCGTCCTGTGAAGCGGAATATTCGTGAAACCAGTCAGGTATGACAGCAGCAGCAGCATCGTCCTTTGAAGTAGAATGTTCAGGTGAGTGTGAAAAGTCAGGTAAGTCTGTCACGTCCTCCAACACCAGGTGATCATCGTGCGAGACGTACATTTCCTGCCCGCCAACAACCACGTCCAGAATGTCATCCACGCTGCCAGAGTAGTTGACCCTGAGAGAGTCCAGAGAGTCTGCAGACTGACTCCGTGCAGGGCTCAGGCAGTTCTTGAAGTCCAGGTGGAGGTCCCCGAGCTTGGGAGACAAGGACCGAACTGTGCAGTCTTGCCATGAAGCCGGCTGGTTGTGTGCCTGTAGGTAGTGAGAACCTTGCCGGGGTGGGGTGGTGTCATCACCGTCGTCATCGTGATCGTGGACAACCAGCGCGTCTGTAGTGTCGCCCTGTACACCCAGCTCAGCGCCAACAGACACAGGGGCCACACACACTACAGACAGCTCGGAACTGGCATCTGACGTGGAATCCTGACGTTCTGGGATGACGTCAAATGACGTGTCGCCGGACGTTGTTCCAAGGTGGTTGGACACAGAGGGTTTGTCCTTCACAGAGTCTCTGTCTGAATCGCTGCCCTCCGCGTTCAAATCCCTACTCCCACCAGTTGTTTGAAGTTCAAAACCACCACAAATGTCTGTCGTTTTCTGAGGTTTGGGGACAAGATCACGTAATGGTTCCAAATCGTGTAATGGCTCAAATTTATGTAATGGTTCCAAATCGTGTAATGGTTCCAAATCATGTAACGGTTCCTTCTCGGCTCCTGCAGTGAGTTTGAAGAGAGATTTCACGTTCTGTTGCAGTCTTTTTCTGTCTTCCATATAGCTCTGCTGCAGATCTTGGCATGCTGCTTGGATGACAGAGGTGACGAACGTATCCAGGAGTTCTGACGGCTTGTTGGGATCATGGATGTTTTGCGATTCCATGCTGGTGTTTGTTTCTGTTGCCATTTTCTCCATCACTGGAACATCCCCTGCCGTGCACACATCCTCTTCAGCAATATGGGGCATGGAATTGCAGCAAACCACTGCTGGTTGGCAGGGAAACGTGTTTGTCTCACTCTGGGCGAGAGGGACAGAAAGGGGTCTTGTTCGTTCCCTAAGAAGGAAACAGTCGTAGGCCAGGTTTTTGATGGCGTCCCTTCCTGTGAACGAAGATCTTTCCAACATGTCCAGGGTTCTTTTCATGTCAGTGCTTTCGCCAGGCTGGTGGCTTCCATTCATGTCACCTTTCATGATACTTTGTCCCGTGGGATTCTCTGAAGAAATACGATTACCCACTAACGGTTTGTATGTGAGTTTGTCTTCCGCGTATAGCTTGGCAAGGTCACAACTGCTGTTTTCGGAATCGATTTGCGTCAACGGAACCTTCTTCAACTGTAGTGGTACAAGACTGTTTCCTCTCTTTTCAAATGCCATGCCTTCACTGGTAGCTGTCGTTTTGGCCTTGGAGTCTGCGGGAGCTCTCAGCAGGAACCTGGTGAGAACAAACTCTCTGGCTTCTTCGAGGCTGCTGAAGTCGTCTTCGCAAAAATCGTCAACGGAGGCTCCCCTCATCAAGGCCAAGTTGAGATCCTTCTTGTGGCCAAGGTCCACGTGGGGCTGTTCGTCGTCGTGGGACATGAGGGAGGATGAGGTGGGGGAGTCGATGATGCCGCTGTCCATGTCTGGGTCGTTGTCCTTGGTGGCAATCAGGGCGGTGTCTTCTACAGCGTGGTCGGCCAAGGGATCATCCACATTGTGTCCATTCACACAGTCACCCACACTCCGTCCATTGTCAAAGTCCTGCATACTGAATCCATTTACAGAATCCTGCATACTGAATCCATTTACAGAATCCTGCATACTGAATCCATTTACAGAATCCTGCATACTGAATCCATTTACAGAATCCTCCATATTCAGTCCATTCACAGCACATGGACTTTGACCTTCTCTTTCCACATCATGTGAACTTGTAGATTTCTTGCCAGGCCTGTGGGTGTGTGCGTGAGAGAGAGTGACATAGTCGACTGGTGGTAAAACTGCAGGTTCTATGATCAGAGTGGACACTTTCGGTGATGTGTCCGTGGTGTTTCTGTAGTTCGGGACATCCACATTTTGTGTATGGCTGTACCCTGTCTGAGGAGGTCGTGAATCTTTCGGCAGTCTCTCACTGACATTTCTGTAGTCACTGACTTTGACGTTCAGCTGAGATATATGAACCTGCGTGACGACATCTTGCTGTGGCCCTCGCTGGTCTGGTGGCTCTGCTGACGTCACAGGCAATGTCTTCACATGGATATGAGACTGCGTCAGGCCTGGAACTGCTCCCCACTTCCGGTCAGTAAACTGGTCCTCAAAGATATTCGAGTTGAACGAGCTACCTTCGATACAGTTCTCAGACATTGTGGAAGGAATGTAGACGACAGTCTTAGGGTGCACAGAATTCTGACCGGAACGGAATTGCTGTGTAAGGGACGGAAGTTGTTTCAATGAATTATCAGGGATGGGTTTCTGCACACACGCCTTTCCTGTCGCCAAATGTTTCCCCTCTGGATATGTAGAGTGCCGCTTGGTGTGCGCTGGGTGAAACTGAGGTCTGAAGGCAGAGGAGGCGGAAATGCTGTGCGAGTTTATAGCTCTGACAACTTCGTAACTGTCTGAGGGAAGCGAGCTGTCCCAGTCTTTGTTGGAAAAGCTGTTCCACTTGGAGGGGGATCGTTCGTGACTAGAACGGGCGTTTTGATTGGCTGTGACGTAAGCAGAGAGAGAAATCTCTCGTTTTTCGTCTGCAGTGTTCGATAATTTTTCACACCTCGTCAACACGGCGGGAATCTCCATATCCATGTATTCCCAGAACTCAGAGTCCAGTGACGTCGTTCTGGAAGATTCCATGGTGTTCTGTCTCGTTGGGGGTTTGACGGACAGTTCTGACAGAAGGGAGTGGTTTGGTTTGGGCGTCAGAGTGGCAGGCACACCATGTCTGTGGTTGTTGGGCACCATGTCCGACAGGTAAGCGGAAGCAGCGAATTGACGCGTGAGAGGCAGATGATTGGCGTCGCCTTGACCTCCGGTAGGAAAGCTGTGTTGGACAGTGCAGGCAGATGACCACAGAGGCATCTCAGTCTGCGAAGACATTTCGTACAGAACCAGACGCCCCGTCTGACATCCCCGGTCACACATCTCCAGGACAGCCTGTTCCTGGAGCTGCTCCAGACCCACCAGGTCCTTGGCGTCTTCCTGCAGTCCCTGTCCACCGTCACACTGCACAGCCTGGTCACACACCAGGTACAGTTCTTCACCCCAGTCGTTCTGAATCAGGTCCAAGAGAAAATGCTCCTGGTGAAGGAACACGAGGGGGGACAATGCTCCGTCATCCGTCTGGACAGCCGCCTCGCTCAGACAGCAGGTCACGTGAGTCACGGAGGGGGAGGAGGAGCTGGAGGTGTCCGGAGACGCGGCACTGAAGAGCTGGATGGGGGAGATGGAGCCGTCATCAGCGTCCGCGTAAGCGTTACACAGACCGCCAGTTCCTGTACACAGTCCTCCTTCTTCACACCTGGACGATCGGCACCGTGTCGTGAAGGACGAGAGTTCCTCAGCTCCGGGACACTCCCAGTCTCCCGAGTAGTTTCTGGGAGAAGCGGAACCTCGGGGAAGGACGTCACTGGCGCAGCTGCACGTCTCGTCCTCATCGTCGTTGGGGTCCTTGGAGCTGCCTGTGCCTTCTTCCGTGTCGATAGAGTCCTGCTGGTTGTCCAGACTGACCTCGATCACCGTGACGGGAGAGAGGGGGACGGGGGAGAGGGACGTGGAGGAGGAACAGGACGGGATGTGCAAGAGCTCCTCCTGGTGGCCCCGGTCCACACCGTGGGGCAGAAGGACCGGGCGGCGAGCGACGCCGGGGTCAAAGTCGTCCACGTTCTCCATCAGGTTTCCGTCCACGTCCTCCAGCACGATGGAGATCATGGCAGGTTCTACCTGACCTTCACCCCCCACACCGCTGCTGTCCTTGTTACCGGACAGCGATCTGTCATTCACATGAGTGTTGTTGGACTTGTGAAAGATGTCAGCGACTTCCAGGCTTTCATTGGACAACAACAAATCCGTCCTCTCCTTTTTCAGGTCGTCCTGGCTGTGATGACTGAGCGCGGACAGGTGATTGTTGGCTTGCTGTGCTCTGTGGACGGCTGGGTTTGAATGCACGTGCAGAAAGCTTGACGACTCCGCAGGAAGACCTTGGAGATGTTCCCCACCGTTGGAAGAGAGCCCAGCCATGGACTGCCTGTCTGAAGAACCGTGAGTTCTCCTCATGGGACTCTCCATGGGCAGCTGTGACACGAACAGTCTGTTCGGATCTATACACCCCGACACCCCTGACTTTCCCAGCAAACTTTCGTCCAAGGAGCTGCTCTCAAAACAGTTCCTCAGCTCCGTTCTTCTCGTAGTGTCGGAACTAATTCCAGATTTGGGTTTCGTTGTGTATCGGGGGCCGTCAGGATGGTAGGGAAGTGGGGATGTGTGTCTGTGGACCGGAGACCTCGTCTTGTGATATTTGTTAGGCGGTCTGGCCCCGTTGGAACAGTTGGACCTCGACACGCCGCCGGTGTGATTGTCCAGCTCCATCTGGTCGTGTGTGGGATGGTTGTCGGAGATGTGGTGAGAACACTGGTCTTGCTGGACCCTCTCTGACAGGGTTGCTGGGCTGGCGTGGTGACGGGCTGCCTGTTGATCCTTGTGCTGCTTTTCGGGAGTCTGTGGAATATCATCACCGTCCACGTTTCTGGATTCTGACTTCAGTCTCGCACGTCGTTCTGCCGGGTCGGGCATCTTCAGCTTGAGAACCCGGGAGGTGACCGGTACAGGTTGTGGGTTGGGGGCACCGACGGATTGCTCGCTTGAGGCCTCCTGGAGATGTCTTAGTCTGCGGCTGTAGTCTAGGTGATCAGACCCGCTCAGTGAGTCGCTCTCCGACCCCGCCAGGCTCTGCTCAATGCTGACGCCCCCTGACGTGGTTCCCGGCGACTGCGAGTCACTTTTCCCGCTCATCGTGCTCAGGGAATCTTCTCGAAGAAACGCCTGCAGGCGACACTCTCCCGTCTGGTGTTTTTGCCAGGAACCCGGGTTTTCACCTCGTCCTCTTCCGTCAGCGTTTCAAGATAGGATGGCAAAGATTTCTGTCGAGAACTGGCGAACTGGCGAATTCTGAGCGACCTGGTGTCTGTGGTGTTGCTCATGTTTTGAGCATAGGCCTCAATGTACTCTTTGAGTCGGTCAGTCCGGGATTCCTTCCCCAGGCTGGGAGGTAAGAGAGCTGTGGGGGTTTCCGGGGGATCGCTGGATTGAGACGCCGCGGAGATGGTGACGGCTCGGTTCAGAGGTTGTGCGATCCTGCGATGGAGATCTGAGGCGGATCTGAGGTCCTCAAAGCTGGGTTTGGACGGCAGAGGGAACCTGGTATGGCGCTGGTTGTGGGGGCTTGGTATGTTGTCGTACAGCGCAGGGCAACCGCTGTCGGGGGGTCTCGGGGGGTTGATGAGGTACTGACCCTGGCTCCGCGACATCTTGCTGTACCAGTCCCTCAGAAACCGTTCAGGCAGGAACCCCTCAGCGGAGCCCCCGAACCCCAGGTTCATCAGCATCATCTCGGCGGGGTTCTGGGAACTGGAGCCGTAGGGAGCCACGTAGGATTCCATGCCCAGACTGGTCATGCTCTCGATGCTCATGCCGCGGCTCAGCACGCGCGGGCCCATCTGATACCCCGGGGGCATCATCATCCCCGAGGGTGGGGGAGCCGGGGGGTGGTAAAGCATGGGCGGCTCCCTCCACACCGGCTGGTTGGGGGGGTCGCTCCTCTTCCAGGGATAAGGGTCCCCCCAGCCTTGGTTGGACTGCTCATGCCAAGCGGCATACTGAGCCTCCCGGCAATCATGGTTAAACTGTTCCCGCCAGCCCAGGTCCTGACTCTGCGAGAGCGAGGACATGGAGGACAGCATGGACTCGGAGCTGGCTTGTTTGGAGGACAGGGAAGAGGT
>JAPXFY010000022.1:39475129-39482629 GCA_030674185.1 Monoplex corrugatus
TCAGTCCCAATTTCTGATTCAGCTAAAACCCATTGACTCTACCCTCTCCATGAACAACTTTGTTTCTCAAACTGCCAGATCTTGCTACTATCACCTCCACCGTATAAGCCATAACCTGATCAGGAAGTATCTCTCTGTGGAAACAACTGCAAAACTCGTTCTCTCCTTCATAATGTCTCGCATTGACTATTGCAATTCACTCCTGTCCGGTCTTCCTGCCTCCACCACTCACATCCTACAGCGCATTCAAAACAATGCTGTACGCCTTGTACTCAAAAAGAAAAAAGCTGACCACATATCTCCTCTCCTGGCACAACTTCACTGGCTCCCTGTATCAAAGCGCATACAGTACAAACTAGACACCATGTGCTACAAAAGCCTCAATAACGCAGCCCTCGATTACCTGTCAAGCCTACTTGAGATTTATGTTCCCTCACGTACCCTCCGCTCTGCCTCCGATCCTCTGACTTTTCGCTTTCCACGCACTAAGCTCAGTACCTATGGTCCACGAGCCTTCTCTGTTTCTGGTCCGCTCTCCTGGAACAAACTTCCTCTCTCAGTCCGTCAGCAACCTACTTTTGTCTCCTTCAAGTCCGCTCTCAAAACTCACCTTTTCTCCTCTGCATAAAATCCTGACCTCACTCAATCCCCTCTGCAGCCTGTCTCCACTCGGAGGGGAATCACATTGCAATATATAATTGTATATAATATGCTCTCTATAATTTTCCATTGCTTTTATTCTTTCTCCCCATTTATAGCCGTGTGCGCGGTGTGTGTGTGTGTGTGCGCGCGCGCGAGCGCGCGTGTGTGTGTGTGCGTGAGTGCGTGTGTGTGCGTGCGTGCGTGTGTGTGCGTGCGTGCGTGTGTGTGTGTCTGTTTCAGCGCTTAGATTTGATTTTATCAAGATTTTGCGCTATATAAATATTGTAATTATTATTATTATAACAAGAACAAGAACAAGAAGAAGAAGAACAAAAAGAAGAAGAACAAGAACAAGAAGAAGAAGAACAACAACAAGAAGAAGAAGAACAACAACAAGAAGAAGAACAACAACAACAAGAAGAAGAATACGAAGAAAAAGAAGGAGAAGAAGGAGAAGAAGAAGAACAACAAGAAGAAGAATACGAAGAAAAAGAAGGAGAAGAAGGAGAAGAAGAAGAACAACAAGAAGAAGAAGAAGAAGAAGGAGAAGGAGGAGAAGCTCGAAGAAGAAGAAGAAGAAGAAGAAGAAGAAGAAGAAGAAAGAAGAAGAAGAAGAGAAGAAGAAGAAGAAGAAGAAGAAGAAGAAGAAGAAGAAGAAGAAGAAGAAGAAGAAGAAGAAGAAGAAGAAGAAGAAGAAGAAGAAGAAGAAGAAGAGAAGAAGAAGAAGAAGAGAAGAAAGAAGAAGAAGAAGAAGAAGAAGAAGAAGAAGAAGAAGAAGAGAAGAAGAAGAAGAAGAAGAAGAAGAAGAAGAAGAAGAAGAAGAAGAAGAAGAAGAAGAAGAAGAAGAAGAAGAAGAGAGAAGAAGAAGAAGAAGAAGAAGAAGAAGAAGAAGAAGAAGAAGAAGAAGAAGAAGAAGAAGAAAAGAAGAGAAGAAGAAGAAGAAGAAGAAGAAGAAGAAGAAGAAGAAGAAGAAGAAGAAGAAGAAGAAGAAGAAAGAAGAAGAAGAAGAAGAAGAAGAAAAGAAGAAAGAGAAGAAGAAGCAAGAAGAAAAGAAAGACAAGAAACAGAAAACAAAAGAAGAAAATATCCTTTCTCATTACAGCATGGAATTATTGATCACAGACCCGTAGAGAGGTAACGTGAGACCTCCCTCAACGATCTACAGAGATTCAATGTCTTGGCTGTTAGCAGACCGTCTGTATCACAAGAGGCACGACACATACACATCAGCTGTGGCATCCACATCACCCACAGGGAAGACATTGCCCACAACACAGGAAGCTGGTGACAGCAGTACACACAGGGCACAGTCACATGTGACCAGCACACAACAGCTGATGACAGCAGTACACACAGGGCACAGTCACATGTGAACAGCACACAACAGCTGGTGACAGCAGTGCACACAGGGCACAGTCACATGTGAACAGCACACAACAGCTGGTGACAGCAGTGCACACAGGGCACAGTCACATGTGACCAGCACACAACAGCAGGTGACAGCAGTGCACACAGGGCACAGTCACATGTGAACAGCACACAACAGCTGGTGACAGCAGTGCACACAGGGCACAGTCACATGTGAACAGCACACAACAGCTGGTGACAGCAGTGCACACAGGGCACAGTCACATGTGAACAGCACACAACAGCTGGTGACAGCAGTGCACACAGGGCACAGTCACATGTGAACAGCACACAACAGCGGTGACAGCAGTGCACACAGGGCACAGTCACATGTGAACAGCACACAACAGCTGGTGACAGCAGTGCACACAGGATACAGTCACATGTGAACAGCACACAACAGCAGGTGACAGCAGTGCACACAGGGCACAGTCACATGTGAACAGCACACAACAGCTGGTGACAGCAGTGCACACAGGGCACAGTCACATGTGAACAGCACACAACAGCTGGTGACAGCAGTGCACACAGGGCACAGTCACATGTGAACAGCACACAACAGCGGTGACAGCAGTGCACACAGGGCACAGTCACATGTGAACAGCACACAACAGCAGGTGACAGCAGTGCACACAGGGCACAGTCACATGTGAACAGCACACAACAGCAGGTGACAGCAGTGCACACAGGGCACAGTCACATGTGAACAGCACACAACAGCAGGTGACAGCAGTGCACACAGGGCACAGTCACATGTGACAGCACACAACAGCTGGTGACAGCAGTGCACAAAGGGCACAGTCACATGTGAACAGCACACAACAGCTGGTGACAGCAGTGCACACAGGCACAGTCACATGTGAACAGCACACAACAGCTGGTGACAGCAGTGCACACAGGGCACAGTCACATGTGAACAGCACACAACAGCAGTGCACACAGGGCACAGTCACATGTGAACAGCACACAACAGCTGGTGAAGCAGTGCACACAGGGCACAGTCACATGTGAACAGCACACAACAGCTGGTGACAGCAGTGCACACAGGGCACAGTCACATGTGAACAGCACACAACAGCTGGTGACAGCAGTGCACACAGGGCACAGTCACATGTGAACAGCACACAACAGTTGGTGACAGCAGTGCACACAGGGCACAGTCACATGTGAACAGCACACAACAGCAGGTGACAGCAGTGCACACAGGGCACAGTCACATGTGAACAGCACACAACAGCTGATAGTCAACAGAAGAGAGACAGGGAGAAGCAGAACCCAAGGCCACAGGACTCCTTCCCATGCAGTGTCTGTGGAAGAACATGTGTCTCCAGGATCGGTCTTGTGTCCCACGTGAAGACCCCACACCAGGTGATAAAGGTCCCGTATGTCTACTCTTCCATCAAATAGAAGAGTTATTGTTATATCATCATCATCATCATCATCATCATCATCATCATCATCATCATCATCATCATCATCATCATCATCATCATCATCATCATCATCATCATCCTTCTTCTTCTTCTTGTTATTATTATGATTACCGTTATCATCATCTTCTTCATCATTAACCTCCTCCTCCTCGTTATTATTACTACTACTACTGTTATTATTGTTATTGTTATTATTATCATTGTTATCATTATTATTGTTAAATTTATCACCATCACTATCATCATCATCATCATCATCATCAGCATCATCATCATCATCATCACCACCACCACCACCATCATCATCATCATCATCACCATTACTATCATCATTATCAACTTCATCATCGTTATTATTATTGTCATCATCGTTATTGTTATTGCTACTGTTATCATTATTCGCGTTTAAGTCCCAGTCGACCGTTTAGAGCCCTATCAACGCTATAACCATTTCAAACAAAACACACACATTGAAACACATTCATGAATCTGGAAAAAAATACAGCGAAAAGAAAATTAAGTGTACAGGTCACAGTATTCACGTAAATGATCCAAGGATATGTCCCTGGCATTGGTCATTCTGCTTCATTCATTCCCCGAAGGGTTAAACAAATGAATATAGATGTGTAAACCTAACTATGCACTATTATTGTTATTATCATTATTGTCATTATTTTTGTTTAAAGCCCAGCCGACTGCGTAGAGCCATATCAGGGCTATAATCGTATCAAAACATACACAACACTTCAACAGGATAACAAAAAAGAAAAGAAAATCAAGTACACATATCAACGCATTCGCGGATACAATCTGAGGAAATGCCCCTGACGTTGACCACTCCGTCCAATTTATCGCACACGGGATTTAAAAAAAACATACCTGAAAACAAATTTAAAAACTACAACATGGATATAAAAACAGGCCTAAATTAATTAAATTTGCTTCCACATATCTCACTTCCCTAGAGCCAAAAATGCACTTAATACACGTACCCAGTTACCACTCCTAAGAGGAAATATGCAAGACTATCGAACACATACAGGTGAATGGACCAGCAAGGCAGAAAATGATAGGAAGAAATGACAGAAAGCAAAGGAACAAGCAGAAACAAAGAAAATGACAGAAGGTGGGGATTCTATTTATATTCAAAGAGCCCCCGGCATCCCCACGGGGATAAACTCTATACTCAAACGTAAAATAAAACCTGAATACAGATGTGTGAACCTAATAATGTGCTCAGAAGTAAGCACAAACACTGACCTACAGTACCTAAAGTGCCACGAAGCAATTCACAGCTGCTTAGAGCTAAAACTGTGGTTATTATATCTGTAATCAATTATCAATCCAAGTAGAAATTATGTAAAACTTTATGGAAAACATACAGGTGGATGGACCAGCACGGCGCAAAACTTTAAGGAATGTTCTGAGCTTGCCACTTTTTGCTTTGTGGCTGCGTCCATGCCAGCTGAATGGGTAGCGCAAACTGTGTTGGGTTTGAGAAATTCTACATGGGAGATAACTCCGTGACTCTCAAGAGTTATGTTTCTTAGTTAATATTTAAAGTTCTCCCTGCTTCCCTCTTATTTCCTTTGGTAAGACAGACAGACAGACAGACAGATAGACAGGTAGAAAGAGCAAGAGAGAGACAGACAGACAAAGAGAGAGACAGAGACAGAGAGAGACAGAGACAGAGGGAGAGAGTGAAAGAGAGAGAGACACACACACACACACACACACACAGATAGAAAGAGAGGCAGAGACAGAGAGAAACAGACAGAAACAGATGGAGAGAGAGAGAGAGAGAGAGAGAGAGAGAGAGAGAGAGAGAGAAACAGAGAGGGAGAAAGAGAGAGAGAGACAGACAGAGAGACAGAGAGAAAAACAGAGAGAGAGAAACAGAGAGAGAGACAAAGAGAGAGACAGAGAGAGAGAGAGAGACAGAGAGAGAGAGAGACAGAGAGAGACAGAGAGAGAGACAGAGACAGAGAGAGAGACAGAGAGGGAGGAAGAAAGGACAGAAGCAAAGGAGCAAGGCAGAAACAAAGAGGTAACAGAAAAGCTGAAACGTCTAGTACAGAATTTTCAGAAAATTGGGGATATCCACTCTTTACACTACTAAAGAGTCCGAACATGATCTATGTATCATGCCATGAACAGAAGTGAAATACACATTACTGGTTTCTGTAAGCTAGCAAAATACCAGAAGCAGAACGGTGTGTTGTGTCAGCGTGCGGTAATAAGACACCGCCAGAAAGAATGGCTGACATTCTTCAATCCATAAACCTTTTGTCTTTTTCCTTTTGTTCCTCCGCGTGACATTTCTCTCTCCTTCTGTCTGTCAGTCAGTCCGTGTGTCTGTCTGTCTGTCGGTTCGTTCGATTTCCAGTCGATGTAGATTTTTCTTTCAAGACTTTGCTTGCGTGTGGACTTTAGGAGATCCATTTTATTTCATAGTTCCTTTGCGAGTTCTTGAATGTAATATAGAATCGATAAATGTTCTACGGTTGTGAGGCGTGGACAGTCAACACGCAAAGCCAGAACAAGATTGAGGCAGCCGAGATGTAGTTTCTAAGAAGAATGTTGAGAGTTCCGTGGACAGCAAAGAAAACAAACGAGACAGTCTTGATGGAGGCAGACACAAGAAGATCATTCATACGGAAGATTAGGAAAAGACAGGCAATATTTATAGGCCATTTTATGAGGAAAGGGGAATTAGAGCACCTGGTCACAACGGGAAACTGGAGGGAAAGACAGCACCAGGTAGACCCAGAGAGAAAATATTGAACGGACTTGCAGAGTGGCTGAGGACAGAGAGGGTGGAAGATGTGCTTGCGGCAACATGGGATAGATACATATGGAGGGCCTGATCGCAAATGCCATGCCGCAGGGCACTTGATGATGATGGCGATGATGATGATGAAGATGATGATGATGATGAATTCCTTTGCAGTGCACATGTTCGCCATTAAGGAAAACAAGAGGCATCATCGAGCACATAAACTTTGTAACTATCTTAAATATAACACCACGCAGACTCCTACAGCATGGTAAAATTATTGTTGCTGTTTAAAGCCCAGCCGACTGCGCAGAGCCATATCAGGGCTAAATGCCCCTGGCGTTGACCATTTTGTCTAATTTATTCCAGGGAGGGGGTGCTGGGGGAGGGGGGTCAGACCAAACAAACAACAACAAAAATAAATTTGAATACAAATACAAAAAATATATGAACATAACTAAATATACTAAAACATTAAAAACTGGCCCAATTAGCTGAAATTGCTTTTGCACATCTGGAACAAAAACAAACAAACAAACAAACAAAAACAACAAAAACAAACAAACAAACAACAAAAACAAACAAACAAACAAAAAAAAAAACAAACAAACAAACAAACAAAACAAACAAACAAACAAACAAACAACAAACAAACAAACAAACAAACAAAAACAAACAAACAAACAAACAAAAACCCAACAAAAAGCAAACAAACAAACAAAAAAACAACAAACAAACAAACAAAAAACCCAACAAAAAGCAAACAAACAAAACAAACAAAAACAAACAAACAAACAAACAAAAACCCCCAACAAAAAGCAAACAAACAAAACAAACAAAAACAAACAAACAAACAATCAAAAACCCCCAACAAAAAGCAAACAAACAAAACAAACAAAAAGCAAACAAACAAACAAACAAAAACCCCCAACAAAAAGCAAACAAACAAACAAACAAAAACCCCCAACAAAAAGCAAACAAACAAACAAACAAAAACCCCCAACAAAAAGCAAACAAACAAAACAAACAAAAACAAACAAAAGAAAACAAACAAACAAACAAACAACAAACAGAAAAAACACCCCAAAACACATTGAAAAGAAAACCAAGTACACACATGAACGCATTCACGCATATAATCTAAGGATAGCCCCCGTGCAATTTATCACCAAGATATTTAAAACACAAACAAACATAAATACAAATATAAACATATATAAGGACACTAAAACATATATATAT
>JAPXFY010000022.1:39507629-39510129 GCA_030674185.1 Monoplex corrugatus
CATCTTAATGTTTCCATCATTCTGGTGGTGTCAGCTTAGTGTTTGTTGCCATCTTAATGTTTCCATCATTCTGGTGGTGTCAGCTTAGTGTTTGTTGCCCATCTTAATGTTTTCCATCATTCTGGTGGTGGCAGCTTAGTGTTGTCTGCCCATCTTAATGTTTCCATCATTCTGGTGGTGTCAGCTTAGTGTTTGTTGCTCATCTTAATGTTTCCATCATTCTGGTGTGTCAGCTTAGTGTTTGATAGGTCCATGGTCTGTTGGCTGCCCATCTTAATGTTTCCATCATTCTGATGGTGTCAGCTTAGTGTTTGTTGCCCATCTTAATGTTTCCACCATTCTGGTGGTGTCAGCTTAGTGTTGGCTGCCCATCTTAATGTTTCCATCATTCTGGCTGTGTCAGCTTAGTGTTGGCTGCCCATCTTAATGTTTCCATCATTCTGGTGGTGTCAGCTTAGTGTTTGTTGCCCATCTTACTGTTTCCATCATTCTGGTGGTGTCAGCTTAGTGTTGCTGCCCATCATAATGTTTCCATCATTCTGGTGGTGTCAGCTTAGTGTTTGTTGCCCATCTAATATTTCCATCATTCTGGTGGTGTCAGCTTAGTGTTTGTTGCCCATCTGAATGTTTCCATCATTCTGGTGGTGGCAGCTTAGTGTTGTCTGCCCATCTTACTGTTTCCATCATTCTGGCGGTGTCAGCTTAGTGTTTGTTGCCCATCTAATATTTCCATCATTCTGGTGGTGTCAGCTTAGTGTTTGTTGCCCATCTAATGTTTCCATCATTCTGGTGGTGTCAGCTTAGTGTTGGCTGCCCATCTTAATGTTTCCATCATTCTGGTGGTGTCAGCTTAGTGTTTGTTGCCCATCTAATGTTTCCATCATTCTGGTGGTGTCAGCTTAGTGTTTGTTGCCCATCTAATGTTTCCATCATTCTGGTGGTGTCAGCTTAGTGTTTGTTGCCCATCTGAATGTTTCCATCATTCTGGTGGTGTCAGCTTCGTGTTTGTTGCCCATCTTAATGTTTTCATCATTCTGGTGGTGTCAGCTTTGTGTTTCGTGAATCTGTCTTATTCTCACTAATGAAAGTACAGTGTATCTCTCTCTTTCTCTCTCTCACTCTCCACCCTCTCTCTCTCTCCATCTCTCTCTCTCTCTTTCTTCTCTCTCTCTCTCCTCTGTATGTGTGTGTGTGTGCGTGCGTGCGTGCGTGTGTGTGTGTGCATGTGTGTGTGTTCGTGTATATGTGTGTGTGTATGTATGTGACTGTGGTTAAGTGAGTGTGTGTCTATCTGTGTGTGTGTGTAAGTGTGTGTGTGTGTGTGTATGTGTATGTGTGTGTGTGAGTGTATGTGTGTCTGTGTGTGTGTGTGTGTGTGTGTGTGTATCTGTGTGTGTGTGTGTCAGTGTGAGTAATGTATGTGTGAATGTATGTGTATGTGTGTGTATGTGTGCGTATGTGCATCCGTCTATATTTGTGTATATTAGTGTATGTGTGTGTATGTGTATGCGCGTGTGTGCGTGCATGCGTGCGTGCGCGCTCGCGTGTGCGTGTGTGAGTGTGTGTGAGTGTATGTGTGTGTCTGTGTGTTTGATTGTCTCTCTCTCTCTCTCTCTCTCTGTGTCAGTGTGTGTGTGTGTATGTGTGAGTGTGTGTGTATGTGTGTATATGTTCGTCCGTGTATGTATGTGTATGTGCGTCCGTCTATGTGTGTGTATAAATGTGCATGTGTGTGTATGTATGTGTGTGTATGTGTGTGTGTGCCTGCGTGCGTGCGTGCGTGCGTGCGTGCGTGCGTGCGTGTGTGAGTGTTCAGCCTCTGGTTGCGAGGACAGTGACCACAACAAACATCAGCCATTAATCTAGAGTCTGGAATTCTCCAAGAAAGCAGACGACAAATGCCAAAGGTGTGGTGTTTCAGAGTCTTTAACGTCGATACAGACACACGCCGAGTTTTACCTTACAACTTACCACACTCAACGTCTCTGAGAGGCTCTTCGGTATATCATCAATATTTATGTCTGTCCTTGTGTGTGTGTGTGTGTGTGTGTGTGTGTGTGTGTGTGTGTGTGTGTGTGTGTGTGTGTGTGTGTGTGTGTGTGTTGTGTGTGTGTGTAGTGTTTGTGTGTGTGATTGTGTGTTGTGGTGGTACATGTATTTGTGTGTGTGTTGTGTGTGTGTGTGTGTGTGTGTGTGTGTGTGTGTGTGTGTGTGTGTGTGTGTGTGTGTGTGTGTCTTTGTCGCAGTTGAGTTTTACGTTACTCTTGTTTGTGGTGTGTGTGTGTGTGTATGTGTGTGTGTGTGTGTGTGTGTGTGTGTGTGTGTGTGTGTGTGTGTGTGTGTGTGTTTGTGTGTGTGTGTGTGTATTTATATATGTGTGTGTGTGTGTGTGTGTGCGCGCGCGTGTGCGTGTGCGTGTGCGTGTGCGTGTGTGTCTCTGTGTCGCAGTTGAGTTTTTCGTTACCCTTACAGGGCTGTCTCTAAGAGGCTCTTCAGTGTA
>JAPXFY010000022.1:39522629-39525129 GCA_030674185.1 Monoplex corrugatus
TCATGGAGAGGGTAGAGTCAATGCAGACACCAAGGTTTTTAGCTGAATCAGAAATTGGGACTGATGTGTTACATAATGGGAGAGAAAAAGGAGGCAGCTGAGAAAGTTTCTGACGGGTGCCAATGAGGATAGCTTCTGTTTTGTCGTCATTAAGCTGAAGTCTATTGTGTGTCATCCAGTTCTTAATGTCCGAGTAACACTCAGTGGTGCGAGTCAACAGGCGCTGTATATTATCAGGCGAGTCACTGTCTTGAAGTTGGGTGTCATCAGCATAGAAGTGGTGTTTTATAGAATGGGAGTTGATGATGGTGGACAGGGGGGAGGTGTAAAGAGTGAACAGAACAGGGCCAAGGACAGATCCTTGTGGAACACCACAGGTCAGGTATGCAGGTTGAGAGTAAGTGCCATTGATGAGAACGGTTTGTTTTCTGTTGGATAGGTATGAAGTGAACCAAGACAGAGCAATGTCAGAGATGCCAAAAGTATGATGAAGTCTAGAAAGGAGAATGCCATGATCAATGGTATCAAAGGCTGCAGACAGATCAAGGAGTGTGAGGAGAGAGACTTTCACAACAATATGATGAATTTAAGATATATGAATAAGCTCTACCTTCAGCACAGATTTGGACAATAAAAATTCCCGTCACAAAACGTTGCAGTAACCTCTCTATCTCCCCTCCCCCCTTCACACACACACACAAACACACACACACACACACACACACACACACACACACACACACACACACACACACACACACACACACACACACACGAAGCACACGTACACACACATGCAAAAACACATACACATACATATAACACACACACACACACACACACACACACATACACACACACACACACACACACACACACACACACACACACACACACACACACATAATATATATACATGTATTTACTAATAAACAGAGACAGACATACAGACAGATATACAGAAAGACAGACAGACAGACAAACAGACAGACAGACAAACAGACAGACAAACAGACAGACAGACAGGTAAAAACAATACTCCAAACAAAACAATCAATTCAAAAATCAAACCAATCGGAACTAATTTCATTTGTACATAATCAATCAAAGAATCAAGCGCCCAACCAATCTATCAACTAACCAATCAACCAACTAACTAACGGACTGACGGACCCACTAACTAGCTGACCAAGCAAGCAAACAACTAATAATAATAATAATAATAATATTGGACATTTGTTGAGCGCCTTCCTCCCTCACAAGGAGGGAGCACAAGGCGCTTCACATAATAGACGCACAGAACAGCCACAAATAGTGTACACATATAACATAAGACATATGGACAGATATGTCACACTTCATACTACAAAACACATCATACCGCATAATACCACATAATAACATAATAACACATCTCATACCACATCACTACACACAAATATGGAAAGGAAAACAGAACTATGCATGACAACAAAACACCCACACACACACACACACACACACACACACACACACACACACACACACACACACACACACACACACACACACACACACAGCATGCACCCTCTGAAGCTGGAAACAGATGGAGAAGAGTCAGTTTTCAAACTAGCAGGGCGCACAGATGTAACAGTTTGAATGTGCCTCTGTTTTCTTCTTCCTCCTCGGCGCGTTCGTTTCCTTGGCAAACAGAACCCAATCTCCAATTCACGCAGCCGAGAGACAAGGTCAGAGGTCAATGGAGCAGCAGGAATCGCAACCAGTTCATCGCGAGAATAGTAAACAGAAGGCGAGGCAGTGCGCTCACCCGGACAACAGCTGCCGACATGCTGGCGATGGTTGCATGCTGCGTTTTGCACGTAAGCGGTGAAGTAGGTTGGAGGAAATGGCTGACTGGCACAGTTCAGAACAGAAATGTCACTGTGACCTGTTGTGCACGTTGGAACGAAAAATGGCTGACAGTGAAGAAATGGAATACACAGCCTTGACGAAAACAAAAAACACAGCACAACGAATCTGAATAATGGGGACGATTCAAACAAAAACCACCACGTCGACGGCTCCATGACGAACACAATAGACAAAAACCAAGCACCAAACTGAAGGAAATCCAACGAAAAACACAAAACAACACCAGAGATCAGTCACTCAGCCTGTGAGGCGTGCGACGACCTTAATCAACTGGCTGACTGACTAGCTAACCAACTGGCTGACTGACTAGCTAACCAACGAATCAAACAAACCAGGGAACAAACCAACCAGTCTCAACTCTTTCTGCATTAGTTTATTTCTCTCCCCCCTCTCTTTTTTTTCTCCTAATCCGTCAATCCCCTAGTCATTCATTATTTCATTTCGCCTTTTGACTCTGTTTAGTTTCCACATTTTTCATACTTATTCTGCTTACTAGTGCTTCAAATAGTCCTCCACTATTAACCACCTAACCAACCAACCAACCAACCAACCAACCAACCAACCAACCCAACCAACCAACCAACCAACC
>JAPXFY010000022.1:39547629-39552629 GCA_030674185.1 Monoplex corrugatus
CTAAAATTGCTTCTGCACAGCACATTTCCTTAGAGCCAAACATACAGTCAATACATGTACCCAGTTATCAGACCTAAGAGAAAGTTTGTGAGACCTTATCGAACATATACAGGTGAATGGACCAGCAAGGCAGAAAATGATAGGAAGAAATGACAGAAAGCAAAGGAGGAAGAAAGAAACAAAGAGAGTGACAGCAAAGAAGAAATTTCTAGCATAGCATTTCCAGGTGGGGATACTATTTATACTGAAAGAGCCCCTGGCATCCCTACAGGGGGACACACACATACATATACACACATACAAATACATACCTACACACATACATATACACACATACAAATACATACCTACACACATACATATAAGCACATTACAAACACACATACACACACAAACATTCTTACAAACACACGGACATACTATACACACATACACAAATACACATATATACACACTCACGTATTACACAAGCACACTGCAATTCTATTTGCCTGACTCCCTATCCATGTCTATGGTGTGACAGAGTTAGTTGCCTGTCTCCCTCCCTGTCCATGTCTATGGTGTGACAGAGTTGGTTGCCTGTTTCCCTCCCTGTCCATGTCTATGGTGTGACAGAGTTAGTTGCCTGTCTCCCTCCCTGTCCATGTCTGTGGTGTGACAGAGCTAGCTGCCTATCTCCCTCCCTATCCATGTCTATGGTGTGACAGAGCTAGTTGCCTATCTCCCTATCCATGTCTATGGCGTGACAGAGCTAGTTGCCTATCTCCCTATCCATGTCTATGGTGTGACAGAGTTAGTTGCCTATCTCCTTGTCAAGTCTATGGTGTGATAGAGCTAGTTGCCTATCTCCCTATCCCTGTCTATGGTGTGATAGAGCTAGTTGCCTGTTCCCTATCCCTGTCTATGGTGTGACAGAGCTAGTTGCCTGTCTCCCTATCCCTGTCTGTGGTGTGACAGAGCTAGTTGCCTGTCTCCCTATCCCTGTCTGTGGTGTGACAGAGCTAGTTGCCTGTCTCCCTATCCCTGTCTATGGTGTGACAGAACTAGTTGCCTGTCTCCCTATCCCTGTCTATGGTGTGACAGAGCTAGTTGCCTGTCTCCCTATCCCTGTCTGTGGTGTGCCAGAGCTAGTTGCCTGTCTCCCTATCCCTGTCTGTGGTGTGACAGAGCTAGTTGCCTGTCTCCCTATCCCTGTCTATGGTGTGACAGAACTAGTTGCCTGTCTCCCTATCCCTGTCTATGGTGTGACAGAGCTAGTTGCCTGTCTCCCTATCCCTGTCTGTGGTGTGACAGAGCTAGTTGCCTGTCTCCCTATCCCTGTCTGTGGTGTGACAGAGCTAGTTGCCTGTCTCCCTATCCCTGTCTGTGGTGTGACAGAGCTAGTTGCCTGTCTCCCTATCCCTGTCTGTGGTGTGACAGAGCTAGTTGCCTGTCTCCCTATCCCTGTCTGTGGTGTGACAGAGCTAGTTGCCTGTCTCCCTATCCATGTCTGTGGTGTGACAGAGCTAGTTGCCTGTCTCCCTATCCCTGTCTATGGTGTGACAGAGCTAGTTGCCTGTCTCCCTATCCCTGTCTGTGGTGTGACAGAGCTAGTTGCCTGTCTCCCTATCCCTGTCTATGGTGTGACAGAGCTAGTTGCCTGTCTCCCTATCCCTGTCTGTGGTGCGACAGAGCTAGTTGCCTATCTCCCTATCCCTGTCTATGGTGTGACAGAGCTAGTTGCCTATCTCCCTATCCCTGTCTATGGTGTGACAGAGCTAGTTGCCTATCTCCCTATCCTGTCTATGGTGTGACAGAGCTAGTTGCCTGTCTCCCTATCCCTATCTGTGGTGTGACAGAGCTAGTTGCCTGTCTCCCTATCCCTGTCTGTGGTGCGACAGAGCTAGTTGCCTGTCTCCCTCCCTATCTATGTCTATGGTGTGACAGAGCTAGTTGCCTGTCTCCCTCCCTGTCCATGTCTATGGTGTGACAGAACCTGTGATCTATGACGCTGGCAAGAGTACATCCAGTCCTTCATTCAGCTGCTGGTCAAACAAAAACTTGTAGCTGAAAAGTCATGGACTGGAGATTGCAGGTCAAGAGCGTGGTTAAACACAGCCCTATGGTACCGATACTGACACTTATCACGACAACTTCCACACCTTGTAAATCACTCCCACGTTGTAATTGGTCATGTCCGCCTTCCATCCCGAATGTGCCTAAACCCCCTTTTCGTGTGTCTATCTCTACACGTTTGCAGAATATCAAATGTACACGTTAATTAACCCTTTGACTCCAGCACCCTATCCACCAACTGCAAAAACTTAACCCTTTGATTCCCCCACTTGGTGGATAGGGTGATGGAATCAAAGGGATAAGTTTTGCTTCGCTAGCATGGTCAACAAAAATGCAGGATGCTGGTGGACATGGTGCCGGAATCAAAGGGTTAAGTTTTTGCTTTGCGAGGATGGTTGACAAAAAATGCAGGATGTTGCTGGACAGGGTGTGGGAGTCAAAGGGTTAAGTTTCTGCTTTGATAGGATGGTTGACAAAAAATGCTGTTGGACAGGATGCAGGAGTCAAAAGGTTAAGTTTCTGCTTTGCTAGTATGGTCGGTAAAAATGCAGGATGCTGGTGGACAGGGTGAGGGAATCAAAGTGTTAAGTTTTTGCTTTGCTAGTATGGTCGTAAAAATGCAGGATGCTGTTGGATTCGGCAAGAGAATCAAAGGATTAAGGTTTTACTTTGCGAGGAGGCTTGGCAAAAATGAAGGATGCTGGTACGTGGACGGCGTGCGGGAATCAAAGGGTTAAGTTTTTGCTTTGCTAGGATGGTTGACAAAAAATGCAGGATGCTGGTGGATATGGTGAGGGAATTTAAGGGTTAAGTTTTTGCTTTGCGAGGATATTGGCACAAAAAAAAAGAAGAAAAAATGCAGGATACTGGTGGACAGGGTGAGGGAGTCAATGGGTTAAGTTCTTTCTCTGCTAGGATGATTGACAAAAAATGCAGGATGCTGTTGGACAGGATGAGGAATCAAAGGGTTAAGTTTTTGCTTTGGTAGCATGGTTGACAAAAAAACAGGATGCTGTTGGACAGAATGAGGGAGTCAAAGGGTTAAGTTCTTGCTTTGCTAGCATGGTTGGCAGTGCAGGATGCTGTTGGACAGGGTGAGGGAATCAAATGGTTAAGTTTTTGCTTTGCTGGGATGATTGACAAAAAATGTCGGATGCTGGTGGACAGGGTGCGGCAGCCAAAAGTTTAACTCTCTGACTCCTGCACCATAACCACTAATTGAAAAAACAACCCTTTGACTTCCTCACCCTACCCACCAGCTTCTTGCAAGAAGCTGGTGGATAGGTTGAGGAAGACAAAGGGTTAAGTGTTTGCTTGGCTAGCTTGATAGTGCAGCAAGCTGGTGGACAGGGTGCGGGAGCCATAGGGTTAAAGATCCTGTAAGACATGTCAGCGTCTGGCTTTTTTATGGAAACATGGCAACATCCAACTTGCACGCCCACCAAAGTTGCAGACTGTACAACAACATAGTGCAGTGTGGTCAGCTCACCTAACAGATACAGACTGTACAACAACATAGTGCAGTGTGGTCAGCTCACCTAACAGATACAGACTGTACAACAACATGGAGTGTGGTCAGCTCACCTAACAGATACAGACTGTACAACAACATGGAGTGTGGTCAGCTCACCTAACAGATACAGACTGTACAACAACATAGTGCAGTGTGGTCAGCTCATACCTAACAGATACACACTGTACAACAACAATGGAGTGTGGTCAGCTCACCTAACAGATACAGACTGTACAAAAACATAGTGGAGTGTGGTCAGCTCACCTGACAGATACAGACAACACAACAACAGGGAGTGTGGTCAGCTCACCTAACAGATACAGACTGTACAACAACCACAGTGCAGTGTGGTCAGCTAACCTAACAGATACAGACTGTACAACAGCATAGTGGAGTATGGTCAGCTCACCTAACAGATACAGACAGTACAACAACATGGGGGTGGTCAGATCACCTAACAGATACAGACTGTACAACAACATAGTGCAGTGTGGTCAGCTCACCTGACAGATACAGACTGTACAACAACATGGAGTGTGGTCAGCTCACCTAACAGATACAGACTGTACAACAACATAGTGCAGTGTGGTCAGCTCATACCTAACAGATACACACTGTACAACAACATAGAGTGTGGTCAGCTCACCTAACAGATACAGACTGTACAACAACATAGTGGAGTGTGGTCAGCTCACCTAACAGATACAGACTGTACAACAACATAGTGGAGTGTGGTCAGCTCACCTAACAGATACAGACTGTACAACAACATAGTGCAGTGTGGTCAGCTCACCAAACAGATACAGACTGTTCAACAACATGGAGTGTGGTCAGCTCACCAAACAGATACAGACTGTACAACAACATAGTGGAGTGTGGTCAGTTCACCAACAGATACAGACTGTACAACAACATAGTGGAGTGTGGTCAGCTCACCAAACAGATACAGACTGTACAACAACATAGTGGAGTGTAGTCAGCTCACCTAACAGATACAGACTGTACAACAACATAGTGGAGTGTAGTCAGCTCACCTAACAGATACAGACTGTACAACAACATAGTGGAGTGTGGTCAGCTCACCTAACAGATACAGACTGTACAACAACATAGTGCAGTGTGGTCAGCTCACCGAACAGATACAGACTGTACAACAACATAGTGGAGTGTGGTCAGCTCACCTAACAGATACAGACTGTACAACAACATAGTGGAGTGTGGTCAGCTCACCTAACAGATACAGACTGTACAACAACATAGTGGAGTGTGGTCAGCTCACCTAACAGATACAGACTGTACAACAACATAGTGGAGTGTGGTCAGCTCACCTAACAGATACAGACTGTACAACAACATAGTGGAGTGTGGTCAGCTCACCTAACAGATACAGACTGTACAACAACATAGTGCAGTGTGGTCAGCTCACCGAACA
>JAPXFY010000022.1:39562629-39565129 GCA_030674185.1 Monoplex corrugatus
TGGCGCTTGTGTTAATATCTGCAGTGTTGGAAAAATAAAAGTTCATTTTATTCCCCTCTCTCTCTGTCTGTGTGTTTCTCTCTCTCTCTCTCTCTCTTTCTGTGTGTGTCTCTGTCTCTCTCTCTCTCCCCCTATCTCTCTCTATCTCTAACCGTCTGTCCGTCTTTCTCTCTCCTCTCTCTCTCTTTTTTTTCTGGTCTGTTCTCTTCTATCTCTTCTGTCTCCTCTGTGTCTCTCTCTCTCTTTCTGTCTCTTGCCCTCCCTTACTGTATGTCTGTCTGTCTCTCCTCTCTCTCTCTTCGTCTCTTTCTGTCTTTCTTTCTGTCTCTCTCTGTCTTTGTCTCTCTGTGCTCTCTCTGTGTGTGTCTCTCTCTGTCTCTCTCTCTCGCTTCTCACACCTTACAGACACTGACCCTCTACACAGTGCTGACATGTGTACCGGAGACAATTGATTCCTACCACACCACACTGATGGCACACACAACAATTAGGGATGACGTGATTCAGGGTGGAAGGTATGGGAAAGGGGAGGGGGAGGGAGAGGGGGAGTGGAAGGGGAGGAAGAATGAGATGAAGCGGAGTTTTATATCCGGAGTTTTTTTTATATAACATCAACAACATTAACAACATTAACAACAACAACATTAATAACAACAACAACAACAACAAATTAAGAACAACAACAACAAAAATAACACCAACAACATTAACAACAACAACAACACAATAACATTAACAACAACATTAACAACAACAACAACAACAGCAACAACAACAACAAAACAACAACAGCAGCAGCAGCAGCAGCAGAAGCAGCAGCAGTAGCAACAACAACAACATTAACAACAACAACAACAACAGCACAGCAGCAGCAACAACAACAACAACAACAACAACAACAACAACAACAACAGCAGCAGCAGCAGCAGCAGCAGCACACAACAACAACAACACAACAACAACAGCAACACAACAGCAACACAACAACAACAACAACAACAACACAACAACAACACACAGCAGCAGCAGCACAACAACAACAACAGCAGCAGCAGCAACAACAACAACAACAACAACAACAGCACAGCAGCAGCAGCAACAACACAACACAGCAGCAGCAGCACAACAACAACAACAACACACAACAACAATGACAACAACAACAGCAGCAACAACAACAACAACAACAACAACAACGACGACGACGACGACGAGACGACAACAACAGCAGCAGCAGCAGCACAGCAGCAGCAGCAGCAGCAGCAGCAACAACGACGACGACACAGACAACAACGACAACGACAACGACAATGGCACGACCAATAAATCGCTATAGCGCAGTGTTAGCACAACGGCCAAAAATACTGAAGGTGTCGTTCAAATTCCATGAGTTCTTGAGATTTACTGTATTTTAGTTTAAAGCCAGCCGACTGCGTAGAGCCATATCAGGCTATAACCGTTTCAAAACATGCACAATACTTAGAGAAAAAAAAGAAAAGAAAATTAGTATACATATCAACTCACTTGAGCACATAATCTAAGGATATGCCCCGGCGTTGACCACTCGTCCATTTATCGCAGAGGGGATTTAAAAAACACACCTGTATACAAACTCAAACAGAACTAAGGACACTAAAACATATGAAAACGGGCCCAACATTTATAGCCATTTTATGAGGAAAGGGGAATTAGAGCACCTGGTCACAAGAGGAAAACTGAGGAAAGAGAACACCAGGTAGACCCAGAAAAATACTGGACGAATTGCAAGTGCTGAGGACAGAGAGGGTGGAAGATGTGCTTGCAGCGACAATGGATAGATGCATATGGAGGCCATGATCGCCAATGCCATGCGGCAAGGCACATGATGAAGATGTGCGATAAACTGGACGGAGTGGTCAACGCCAGGGGCATCATGTCCTTAGATTATGTGCGCAATTGCATTGATACGCGTACTTAATTTTCTTTTCCTTCTTTTTTGTTGTTGTCCTCTTGAAGTATTGTGTATGTTTAGAGACGGTTGCAGCCATGATATGGCTCTACACGGTCGGCTGGGCTTTAAGCAAAAAAACCAAAACAAAACAAAAAACAAAAAACAAAACAAAAAACCCCAAACTAACAACAACAACAACAACAAAAAACAATGACAATGACAATAACACCGAGGCCAACAAAAGCTGGAAGCTTTAGCTCTGCGCCAAGTTGGTCGTGGAAGAAGGAGGGGGGAGGGGGAGAGAACAGACAGGATTGGTAGCGACTGAAGAACCAGAGAGGTGGGGGAGATGAGAGGGGGATTTGGCGGAAGGAGTGGTGGACTAAGAAGAAGGGAGACGTGGGTGGGTGGGTGGGGGAGATGTGTCGCCAGGTTTGCTTTGATTTAGGTCTGTCGGGTTGTCCTGCGTGTTGAGTCTTGTTGCTGGCATGCAGTGTGTGTGTGTGTGTGTGTGTGTGTGTGTGTGTGTGTCTGTGTGCGTGCGTGTGTGTGTGTGTGTGTATCTGTGTG
>JAPXFY010000022.1:39570129-39582629 GCA_030674185.1 Monoplex corrugatus
AATGTATAAAAGCAAAAGAAATGTTCGTTTCTGGCACAAGCATTTCTTTCTCATTGCAAAATTATGTGAAGGATGGAAATTAAAACTGACCTAAAACTGCGTAATTTTATTCAGTTTTTGTGACTGTGTTGGACAAAAGCACAAAATAAAAGCTTTGGGTATGGTATGTGTGAGAGTGGGTACGTGTGCGTGTGCGTGTGTGTGTGTGTGTGTGTGTGTGTGAGTGTGTACATGTGTGTGTATGTATGTATGTGTGTGTGTGTGTGTGTGTGTGAGAGAGAGAGAGAGGAGAGAGAGAGAGAGAGAGAGAGGAGAGAAGAGAGAGTGTGTTGTGTGTAGGTGTGTGTGTGTATGTGTGAGGGGGAGAGAGAGAAGAGAGAGAGAGAGAGACAAGAGAGAAGGTGTGTGTGTGTGTGTGTACGTGTGTGTGTGTGTGTGTGTGTGTGTGTTGTGTGTGTGTGTGTGTGTGTGTGTGTGTGTGTGAGAGAAAGAGAGAGAGAGAGAAAGAGAGATGTTTGTGTGAGTGTGTACTGTGTGTGTGTGTGTGTGTGGTGTGTGTGGTGTTGTGTTTGTGGTGTGTGTGTGTGTGTGTAAGAATGTGTTGTGAGTGTGTAAGTTGTGTGTTGTGTGTGTGTGTGTGTGTGTGTGTGTGTGTGTGTGTGTGTGTGTGTGTGTGTGATGTGTGTGTGTGATAATGGACAAAACACATTTCTTACAAAGCGAAAAGTTCCCAGATCTAGACCAGTTAGGACAACAACAACAACAACAAAACAACAACAACAACAACAACAACAACAACAACTACTACAGCAACAACAACATCAAAGCAAACAAACAAAACAAAAAACTCTGGTCAAATTTTTGAAATCAGCAGATACTTTCCAGTGTGCTGATTTCTTGTGTCTTCTCCTTTCTTATCTCTCTCTCAACAGTTCTCCTGCAGGATGATTTAGCAAGGACATAGAATCTTTTATACATGGGACATGCTAACATATATTTTTTTGAATTACTTTTTTGCTGTTTTTTTCTTCTAAAATGAAAAACAGCCGATCTTCATGTTATCCAGTGTGCTGTTTCTTTCCTCTCTTCTTCTCCGTCTCCCCCCTCCCCCCCCCCATCAACAATTCGATGGGGGACCTATTTAGCAAGGATATTGAATCTTAATACATGGACATATTACTAACATATATTTTTTACTATTTCTTTGCTGTTTTTTTTCTTCTAAGTTGAAAACAGCAGATATTCATATTATCCAGTGTGCTGGTTTTTGAGGTTTGTCTTCCCCTCCGTCTCTCTCCCCCCCTCCCCCCCAGTCTCAGCAGTTCCCTGGAGGAGTGATTTAGCAAAGTCATTAGATGTTGTTACATGGCTAGTACTAACAGTTTTCTTTTTATTTGTTTGTTGTTGTTTTTATCTTCTAAGCTGAAATCAGCATACCTTCATATTGTCCAGTGTGCTGAGTTTTTGTTGTTTTGTCTTCCCCTTCCGTCTTCATCCCCCCCCCTCAAAAGTTCCTGAGGAATAATTTAGCAAAGCCATTGGATCTTGTTATATGGCCATACCAACATAGTTTTCTTTTTCTTTTTTGTTGTCTGGTTTTTCTTCTGAGCTGAAATCAGCAGACCCTCATATAATCCAGTGTGCTGTTTTTTTCTGTCTTCTCCTCGGCCCCCCCCCCCCCCTTTTTTTTTTCTCTGCAGTTTCCTAGAAGACTGATTTAGCAAAGCTATTGGATCTTGTTACATGGCCATACCAACATGATTTTTGAAATATGTGTTTTGTTTTTGTGTTTCTTCTATGCTGAAATCAGAAAATCTTCAAGCTGTCTTCTCCTCCCTATCTCTCCACCTACAGGTTCCTGGAGGATACATTTTGCAAGGACAAGGGATCTTATTATATGGCCTTACCAACGTACATGTAGTTTTTCTTTCTTCGTCTAAACTGAAGTCAGCAGATCTTCATACGATCTAATGTGCTATTTTTTGGTTTGGTACGCTTGTATACATAATCATCGTCATCATCTCATCATCATCATCGTCATCATCATCACCATCATCACTCACTCATCATCACATCATCCATCATCACACACACATCATCATCATCATCATCACATCATCATCATCATACCATCATCATCACCTACATCACATCAATCATCACCATCATCATCATCATCATCATCACCATCATCATCACCATCACTCATGTGCCCTGCCGCATGGCGTTGGCGATCATGGCCATCCATACAAATCCATCCCTTGTCGCTGCAAGCACATCTTCCATCGTCTCTGTCCTCAGCCATCCTTTAAGCCCTTCCAATATTTTCTCCCTGGGTCTACTTGGTGCTCTCTTTCCCTCCAAGTTCATATCGCTTATAGTCCAGCCGACTACTAGAGCCATATCAGGGCTAACACCACGTCAAAAACGACAAACCAGGTTAAGACAAAAGACAACAGTTAAAACCCATGCTCACCGTTATCTTTCCCTTAAGCTTTCCTGCTGTGACCAGGTGCTTAAATTTCTCTTGTCTCATAAAATGTCCTATAAATTTTGCTCGCCTTTTTCCTAATCTTCTTCATTAATGTTGTTCTTGTGTCTGTCTCCATCAAGACTGTCTCGTTTGTTTTTTTTTGTGCTGTCCATGGCGCTCTCAACATTCTTTTTAGAAACCACATCTCAGATGCCTCACTCTTGTTCTGACTTTGCTTGTTGATTGTCCGCACTTGTATACACAGTCACCTGAAATGTTCTATACTACGACAAGACAAGTATGTAGAAAAAGACGAGTGCATAACCAACACGTGTGAAAACAAATGTATAATTATAATTATAAAGGTGCCATATTGCGCCTTGGAAATTGGCAACGTGGGAAAGACTAAAATGCTCACACACCCATGCACGCGCACTCGCACATACACGCACACACACACACACAGGCACGCGCACACACACACACTTACAAACACACACACACACACAAGCACACCACACACTCACATACGCACACACACACCAAACAAACACACACAGATACCACACGCACACACACACAACAAACAAACAAACAAACAAACAACAAACAACACATACGCACACACCACACGCACGTACACACACACACACGCAAACACACACACACACCACACACGCACGCACGCACGCACGCACACACATACACACATACTACACACGCGCATGCACACACGCACGCACACACATATACACACGCACACACACGCAGAATTACATCATTGTTACCAAGGAGGAAAAGACTAAAATACAATATACGCACGTACACGCGCGCACACGTACATGCACGCATACAGGCATTCGCAATAAACACACACAAGCACATGTACACGCGCAGACACATACACAAAACACACATGCACAGACACACATATGCATGCGAGCTCGCGCGTGCACACACGCACTCAAACACAGACACTCATAGACAGTTACACACACACACACACACACACACACACACACACACACACACACACACACACACACACACACACACTTACAATAGACATACGCGTGCGTGCGCGCGCACACACACACACCGACATAGACATACGCACACACTTCACACACATGCACACACACACACATACTCAGGCATACACAAATACACACAACTTCACATACACAGGCACACCAGCACACACATACACGCACATACATATATACGTACATACACACACCCTCATACATATGCACACACGCACACACTCATACAAATACGTACACAAATACACACACACATACTCCAACGTACGTAGACATACGTACACACTCTACACACATGCACGAACATAACACACACCACACACACACACACACACACACACACACACACACACACACACACACACACACACACACACACACACCCTGTAGCATACGGCATCAAGAACATCAAATTGCATATTTTCTTAACATGATAACAGCAGACACACAACATAGAGAAACCCATGAAACACTAAGCTGACACCACCAGAATGATGGAAACAAGACGGGCAGCCAACAGACCAGTTTTTACTGTTGCCAGCTGGGATTGAACTCGAGATATCGGATCTTAACCCTTTTACTTCTGCACCCTATCCACCAGCATCCTGCATCGTCACCATGCTAGCAAAGCAAAAACTTAACCCTTTGACTTCCTCACCCTATCCACCAGCTTCCTTTTAACTCCCTCACCCTATCTTGCGGAAGCTGGTGGATAGGGTGCGGGAGTCAAAGGGTTAAGTTTTTGCAGTTGATGGATAGGATGAGGGAGTCGCAAAGGGTTAAGTTTTTGCAGTTGGTGGATAGGGTGCTGGAATCAAAGGGTTAATCTCTCAGTTCTATCAGCAGTGACAGCCAGACCGCATAAAAGAATAAAGGTAACAAGAAATACACACGTACAGAAAAAGCGGTGGCACTGCACTGTGGCGACGTGCTCTTCTTAGTGACAGCAACCTGAATTTTAACTGATAAATCCATTTTGTGCGAACCGGTTGGGATCTGGAAAAAAACTACAATTATTTTGACAGGATTGATGGGGATTCGAACCCACAACTTTCCAGTCGGTTGTCCGCTGTGCTAACCACTACACCACGGCGACTAGTGCGTACAAAATAAATCTATCAATTCAAGATTAAAAAAGAAAACAAAACACCACTCATCATCATCGTCATCATCATCATCATCATCGTCGTCGTCGTCGTCATCATCATCATTACAAGTTTATATCACTCATCATCATCATCATCACCACCATCACCACCACCACTACCACCGCTATTATCACAATCATCCTTATCCTCATCATCGTCACCATCGCCAGTAACATCGTCACCACTACCATCATCATCATCATCATCATCATCATCGCATCATCATCATCATCACCACCAATAACAGTAACAATGACAGCATAAGATTTTTGCATAGCGATATTCATCTAGCTCATTTGGCCCCACTGCGCAATACACATTTGACGACATTGATTGCGACACACGCAGAAGCATTGATACCACGAAACACACACACACACACACACACACACACACACACACACACACACACACACACACACACACACACACACACACACACACACACACACACACACACGCACGCAAACACACACACTCACACACTCACACACGCACACACATACACACACACATACAAACACACACACACACACACACACACACACACACACACACACACACACACACACCCTTTCTCATTATGAAAAAGTAAAAAGAAAAAAATCGTGCACATAACACACACGCACACACGCCACACACACGCACACACACACACACACACACACACACACACACACACACACACACACACACACACACACACCACACACACACACACACACACACACACACATACCCCGTGTCATGATGAAAAAGTAAAAAGAAAATCGTGCACACACATCAAAGTCATATTTTGTATAGAAAAATCACCAGTTAACCTTCGTCATTAGTAGACTCTAAAAGAAATCGAATAAATAAACAAAGAAATGAATGAATGAATGAATGAATAAATAAATAAATAAATAGATAGATAAATAACTAAACAAACAAACAAACAAAAATAAATAAATAAATAAAAAAATAATAAATAAATAAATAAATAAAAAATAATAAATAAATAAGCATGCAAATCCAGAAAGCAAATTCGTCAATCATTCAGCGATACCAAAACACGTCATCATCGCTGAAGCACACAAACCAGGAGAAACACAAAACCAAACGACTGGAAAACCCTCACAACGCCACCACCACCAAACAGACACCCAGCGGAACCGGAACCCGCGTCATCATCCTGAAACTGCACAGGTTCCGGTCGTAAAGGATCGGCCGGAAATGCCGCGTCACAGTCGTGCTCTCCTTGGTGGAGATGCAAGATGTTGTGCAGGTGGCGCTGGGCGTGCGGTGCGGCGTGTCGAGGTGGTCGGCCAGCACGTGGCGAGCGGTGGGAGCGTTGCAGGCGGATGTCTTCAGGATGACCAGGGTGCTGGCGTTGGTCACCAGCCAGCACAGCACCTCCTGGGGGTCACCGGAGGTCCCGGTCAGCAAGGACTTGTAGCTGTCCACGTAGGTCATGACGGCCAAGCATTGGTAAGACACCCGCACGCGCGAGCTGGCCTCGCGGCGTCTGGGCGACCTGCTGACGCCACGGCTTCTTCGGGCTTTGCCGACGTCATGTCCTTTTCTATAGCTGATGACGTCACTGTCTCCTCCATGCTTGCTGACGGCTCTGCTTCTTCGATACGTGATGACGTAATCTCTTCCGTACTTCCTGACGTCGCTTTTTCTTGGATTCGTATTGACGTCACTTCCGTATCTCCTGACGTCACTGCTTCTTTGATACCTACTCACGTTGCTGCTTCCTGGAAACGTATTGACGTCACCGCCTCTTCTATACCTGCTGACGTCACTGTCTTTTGAGTACCAGCTGACGTCACTGTCACTGTTTCGTCGATACCTGTGGTTGCGTTTGGAGTGTTGCTCGTCGTCGTGGCCTTGGTGGTAGTGACGGTTTTCGCGATATTTTTGACTGTACAATCGTCGGTGGTCCATATAGTGATTGTCATTGCGTGAGTGTACCTTGTCACGTGGGTCGCCGCCGGTGCGGGCAATTGCCGGATAGCCATCATCCAGTTTGCTGCCAGTGTGTAGAGAATAGCTACGGAACGGACGGTGGCCGCTGTCTACGCTAGTAAAATTTTCTCCTTGGCGGTACTGTCTGGTCAATCCATGATCGTCTCTCTCGTTAGGATACCGGCCGCGAGAGGGATGCCTTTGGAACCAGTTTTCATTCCAGTCTTCGTGCTGGAACTGACCTTTGCTGGGCTCTGATCTGTCGCGCTCTGACGGAGCGGCCTGGGAATCAGGGAACCTGACATCTTTACGGTCATGGTCTTGAAAATCGAAGCTTCCATAACTGGTATCGCCACGGTTGTCTGAGACTGACCTGTGGAAGCTTCTGGAATCTTTAACCTCTGGATTTCTCTCACGGTTTAGCGGACTCGATCTATGGAAGTTTTCTGAATGATCTCCACGATTTCTGTCATCGGTGTGAAGCACCAATCTGGGTTTCTTGCGCCCAGAACTTCCAGGAACGCCGCTTCGACCATGACCAGGTTTCTTGCGCTGAACGTCATCACGTTTGTCGCTGGCATCATCATTGTTGGTCGTGACGTCATGGATTCTTGTGTGGCCGGTCGGAGCGTGGGTTTTCCCAGAGTGGGGGGTGTCGGGAAAGAAGGTGAGGGAGAGGTCGCGCGGCGAGTAGTACGTGCCATGCACGAGACAGCCTGAGCGCCCCCTGACGTCCTTGAAGGAGACAACTCTTGGGATGTCGTGAGGCAGGATGCAGGCCACTTTGTGGATGTGACCTGTCCGGCGAACTACTTCCCAGCTGCGCATTGTGTATCTGTGCACACACACACACACTTACACACACATACACACACACACACACACACACACACACACACACACACACACACACACACACACACACACACACACAAAGGCATGTATATATACTTTAAAAAACACACATTATACATGCACACACATACATACAAACATACACACACATGCATACACACATACACACCACAAAACGCATACATACATACATACACACACATACACACACCAACAAAAAAACACACACCAACACACACACACACACAACACACACATACATACATACACACACAACATACATACATACACCGCATAAAATACAATACACACATACATACATACACAAACATGTATACATACATACATACATACATAATACATCATACACACACATTCATACATAAACACACACACACACACATTATTGATGTTAGTGTTAAGTATAAGTTCCATTTCTCTACTCACGCACGTCTCTTTTCTTAAGACCTTGTCTCTTCCATTTACAAGTTTCTGTCTCCTATCTGTCTCCCACTCTCTTTATCCTCCATGCTTACATAGTTCCCCCCCCCCCTTCCCCGTCTAATATCACTCATAGTGAAAAACTTAAATCAAAGAACGAACGAACGAACGAACGAACGAAACACACACACACAGACACACATACACACACACATCACACACACACACACACACACACACACACACACACACACACACACACACACACACACACACACACCACACACACACACACAAAGTTCATGAACCTCAGAACACAAGAAAAATATAACGTACGAATAAAAATAGCAGTAAAATCTCACTTTCGCTCTCTCTCTCTCTCTGTCTGTCTGTCTCTCTCACACACACACACACACTCAAGTACATAGTCACACACATGGATACACATTAGTCCATCCACATACACGTAAGTGCCACACACACACACACACACACACACACACACACACACACACACACACACACACACACACATAAAATGAGAAAATACACATGGACTTACACAAACACACACACACACACATCTCTATACATCTCTCTCTCTCTCTCTCTCTCTCTATTTTATAATATATATATATATATATATATATATACGTATACAAACACACACAAACACGCACACACAAACAAACACGCACACACACACACACACACACACACACACACACACACACACACACACACACACACACACACACACACACACACACACACACACACACACACACACACACAAACCACCAATAGGACGTACTTATCATCAGGTTGATACATGTCTGGCGGTTCCATAAAGTGCCTGAGATCGCAGATGACGTCATCAGAGAGCTGCAGAGGCCACAGCTGCATGTCTGCTAACCGGAAGCGCATGACCGATTTGGCCGGCGTGTTGAAATGCAAACAGGTGAATCTCGGGTAGCAGCCGTTGCTGTAACGACTCCACAAAACCCGCTGTAAAGGAGCAGACATGGAACCCGTGGAGGAGAAGGTCACACACTCAGAAGACCCAGATGTGGATGGTCAAAGGTCGAATCCGTGATGACGAGTTTTTCGTCATTTCCGTCGGAAGTACGTCGAACCACGTACCTCGTATACTTTTAGGGAAGGTGCATTTCTGTTGGTAATTTTCTTTCTGAGGCGTGTATTGTGTCTGGTGGTGATCTGTGCGATCTTCGGGGTGTTCTGGGTGAATCTCTCCGTTCATGGATTCTCCGTCCAATCCTTCAGTTACCGGGATTAATCCACCACCGCCTTCTCTGTGTTTGTCGCGTCGTTTTTCCTGTTCGTGACATCGCTTTCCCGGTGAGGGGAGTAGCTTTCCCGATGTGGGGCATCGCCATCTCGATGCTTGGCGTATCTCACGGAAAACCGGTCACCCGTTATCACCGTAGCTTTCTTGGACACGTAACTGGAACTCGCGGATTCCCTCGTCGTCTCCGCGACGGGCACGCACATACCGCAGGTCCTCATGCAGTGGAGGTGTCGGCAGAATGAACTATGGTTGTGGCAGAGGGTGATCTGGTCCGTGCAGGGCTCGGTGATGACCTGTTGAGGCTGGTCCAGGACGGTCAAGGCCATGTGGGGCGTGCTGAGGGGGCTGACCGTGTTGCCCGTGCCGGTGTCCGTGCCGGCCGAATCGGCGTAGCTGCTGGTCGGACACACCCATCCCAGGAACAGCATCACCTCCTCGACCTGAAACGTCCACCCCAGTTTTTGGTCAGTAGGGGAGAGGGGGGGGGGGAGATTCCAGATTTTAATGACTTTGATGAGTGAGGACAAGACCTTTTTTTGGTCGATAGGGGAGAAGGGGGCTCTGAGGCGTGGACAGTCAACACACAAAGCCAGAACAAGGTTGAGGCAGCCGAGATGTGGATACTGAGAAGAATGTTGAGAGTTCCATGGACAGCAAAGAAAACAAACGAGACAGTCTTGATGGAGGCAGACACAAGAAGATCATTGATAAGGAAGATTAGGAAAAGACAGACAACATTTACAGGCCATTTTATGAGGAATGGGGAACTGGAGCACCTGGTCACAACAGGAAAGCTGGAGGGAAAGAGAGCAACAGGTAGACCTAGGGAGAAAATATTGGAAGCACTTGCAGGGTGGCTGAAAACAGGGAGGGTGGAAGATGTGCTTGCGGCAACAAGGGATAGATACATATTGAGGGCCATGATCGCTAACGCCATGTGGCAGGGCACATGATGATGATGATGAGGGGAGGGGAGGGGGAGAGATTTCAGATTCTGAGGACTTTGATGAGTGCGGATAAAAGACCTTATCACCCCGTCAGGACAAGATTTCGGTTGGACTTGGGAAGAGGAAGAAAGAGTTTTTAAAAATTTTATATGAACAAGAAAAACACGAAAATAGAAGACAGGCGCGCATTTTTGGCTAACTGGCTTTTATCAAACGTAAATGTAAGATCACAAAAAAACAAACACCAAATACAAAAATTAGGAGAAAAAACTAACTTCCCTGTTGCTTCGTCCAGAGGCCGACAATTTGTGCCTGTCTTGTCTGGTTGTATGAAATACACGTTCTGATTCTATTTTCGTGTTTTTCTGGTTCCTGTTTGCTTGAACGCGGGCAGTCGCACTTGTTTCGGATTTTAATTTTATGTGTTAATACACCGAAACATAAACGCAACGACGAGACATTTCGCTGTGCTAACTATATTTCCTGTTGAGTGGTTGATTATTGTACCAATGGGCATTTTTCTTCTAAATCATCATCTTCAGAGGTAACAGGAATACAGTCATACCTGACCTGTGGTGTTCCACAAGGATCTGTCCTTGGCCCCGTTCTTTTCACTCTTTACACCTCCCCCCTGTCTACATCATCAACTCCCACTCTATAAAACACCACTTCTATGCTGATGACACCCAACTTCTAGACAGTGACACACCAGACAATATACAGCGCCTCTTGACTCGCACCACTGAGTGTTACTCGGACATTAAGAACTGGATGACGTTCAACAAACTTCAGCTTAATGACGACAAGACATAAGCTATCCTCATTGGCACCCGTCAGAAACTTTCTCAGCTGCCTCCTCTTTCTCTCCCATTATGTAACACATCAGTCCCAATTTCTGATTCAGCTAAAAACCTTGGTGTCTGCATTGACTCTACCCTCTCCATGAACAACTTTGTTTCTCAAACTGCCAGATCTTGCTACTATCACCTCCATCGTATAAGCCTGATCAGGAAGTATCTCTCTGTCGAAACAATTGCAAAACTCGTTCTCTCCTTCATAATGTCTCGCATTGACTATTGCAGTTCACTCCTGTCTGGTCTCTCTGCCTCCACCATTCACATCCTGCAGCGCATTCAAAACAATGCTGCACGCCTTGTACTAAAAAAGAAAAAAAGCTGACCACATATCTCCTCTCCTGGCACAACTTCACTGGCTCCCTGTATCAAAGCGCATACAGTACAAACTAGACACCATGTGCTACAAAAGCCTCAATAACGCAGTCCCCGATTACCTGTCAAGCTTACTTGAGATCTATGTTCCCTCACGTACCCTCCGCTCTGCCTCCGATCCTCTGACTTTTCGCTTTCCACGCACTAAGCTCAATACCTATGGTCCACGAGCCTTCTCTGTTTCTGGTCCACTTTCCTGGAACAAACTTCCTCTCTCTGTCCATCAGCAACCTACTTTTGTCTCCTTCAAGTCCGCTCTCAAAACTCACCTTTTCTCCTCTGCATAAAATCCTGACCTCACTCAATCCCCTCTGCAGCCTGTCTCCACTCGGAGGGGAATCACATTGTAATATATAATTGTATATAATATGCTCTCTATAATTTTCCATTGCTTTTATTCTTTCTCCCCATTTTAGCCGTGTGCGTGTGCGTGTGTGTGTGTGTGTGTGTGTGTGTGTGTGTGTGTGTGTGTGTGTGTGTGCGTGCGCGTGCGTGCGTGTGTCTGTTTTAGCGCTTAGATTTGATTTTATCAAGATTTTGCGCTAAACAAATAAAGTATTGTATTGTATTGTATTGTATTGTCTGATCTGATTGTATAATGGGCACTTGAACGCAAATAGTATTTCGATTTTTTGCATGTTTGGACAGGAAATTTTTTTCAACCGTTGGTCAAAAGCGGTGAGAGAGAGAGAGCGAGAGCGAGAGAGAGAGAGAGAGAGAGAGAGAGAGAGAGAGAGAGAGAGAGAGAGAGAGAGAGAGAGAGAGAGAGAGAGAGAGAGAGACACTATGATGAAGGATATCTCTTCCATGATACTTCATATGTCATTAAAATTGTACCACGTAGTGTCACGTGACTTCCTACCATTTGCATATTCATGACCTTTAGCCTCATCCATCATTTCCTCTCGTGCCCGGGTCATCATCAAGTATTCATATAATCAGGGAGAGAAATCATAAGACTCGCGTATACTGTGTCTTTATCTTTCACTCTGTCTACACACACACACACACACACACACACACACACACACACACACACACACACACACACACACACACACATCGCATACACACATACATACATACGCACGCAAGCACG
>JAPXFY010000022.1:39587629-39590129 GCA_030674185.1 Monoplex corrugatus
GGGCTATAGCTGTTTCAAAACATACACAATACTTCAAGATTGTTATTGTTATTTCTGTCCAAAGTCCAGCCGACAGCAGAGTCATATCAGGGCTATAACCATTCCAATACACACACGATACTTCAACAGGAAAACAGGGAAAAGAAAATTAAGCACACATATTCGCGCATATAATTTAAGGAGACGCATCTGGCGTTGATCACTCCGTCCAATTTATCGCACAGGGTAAATTTTATTTAAAAGCTACCTGAATACGAATTTAAACATAATTAAGGACACTAAAACATATAAAACATCAGGACTAAATTACCTACAATTGCTTCTACATGTCTAATTTCCCTACAGCTAAAAATGCACTTAATACATGTGCCCAATTATCAATCCTAAGAGACAGTACGTAAGACTTTATTGAACACATACAGGTGAATGGGCCAGCAAGGCAGAAAATGATAGGAAGAAATAACAGAAAGCAAAGGAGCAAGGCAGAAACAAAGAAAGTGACAGAAAAGAGGACATTTCTAGCACAGAATATCCAGAAGGTGGGGATACTATTCGTACTGAAAGAGCCCCTGGCATCCCCACGGGGGAAGGTTCACCGTTTACCCTGGGGCAGTGGTTAGGCAACGGGCTACCGACTGGACGGGTGTGGGTCCGAATCCCTATCAGTCTCGTTTAAAAAAAAATCCTTGAGGGATTTTTCGGTCCCAACCGGCTCCTCCCCAGAGTTGAGCGTGCTGTGGGCTCATTGGGAAGACTGGAACCATGTAGTCGTGTATCAGTCACTTCACAGATCCTTGACGTCGTTGTTGGACTTTTCTGATCAACATCGCAGGTGTCTGTATCTCTCAGGCCTGATTGACGTGACGATACATTATAAAAATAAGCGTGCAATTAAGCCCAATCACACAGTCTCAGTGGTAAATGGAAGTCCACAGCGTCATGATTTTCATTCTCATCATCATCAACATCATCGCAATGTGAAAAACTCTGACGGATTCTGTGGCCATAAGTACGGCCTGAAAACTGGGACAAAAAATTAAAATTGAAGAAAAAAGATTGGTTGGTTAGATGGCTAGTTAATTGGTTAACTGGCTGGTTGAATGGGAAGATGGGAGTGGGGAGTTTTTTGTTGTTGTGATTTGCAGGACATATTTGTCTTGCTGGTTATAGGGTTGGTTGAGTGGTTTCTTTTTTGTTATTGTTATTGTTATTGTTATTGTTGCTTAAAGCCCAGCAGACTGCGCAGAGCCATATCAGGGCTATGACTATCTCAAAACGAATATCATACTCCTCACAAGGGAAAAAACAACACATCAGGAAATGACAATTAAGTACACATATCAATGAATTCGCGCACATTGTCTGAGGATATGCCCCTAGTGTTGACTGTTCCATCCATTCTATCACCAGTGGGTGTAACAACAACAACAACAACAACAACTGAATGTAAAGATAATCATAACTAAGGACACAAACATAGATATAAAAACAGGCCTAAATCACATACAACTGTTTCCGCACATCACATTTCAAAGGAGCCAAAATGCACTTAATACATGTACCCAATTATCAATCCTAAGAGAAAGTATGTAATGCTTTATAGAACTCATACAGGTGAATGGACCAGCAAGGCAGAAAATCGGAAGAGATGACGAAAAGCAAAGGTAGATGCAAGGCAGAAACAAAGAGAGAGAGAGAGAGAAGAGAGAGAGAGAGAGAGAGAGAGAGAGAGAGAGAGAGAGAGAGAGAGAGAGAGAGAGAAGAACGGAAATTTCTAGCACAGAAGAGGAGGAGGAGGAAGACAAAAAAAGAAGAAGAAGAAGAAGGAGGAGGAGGAGGACGACGAGGAGAAGAAGAAGACGAAGAAGCAGAAGAGAAGAAGAAAAAAAAAGAAGAAAGAAGGAAGGAAAAAAGGAAGAAAGAAAGAAATGAAGAAGAAGAAGATGACGATGAAGAAGAAGAAAAAGAAAAAACAGAAAAACAAACAAACAAACAAACAAACAAACAAACAAACAGCAACCAACCAACCAACCCACCCACCCACCAACCAACCAAACAAGAACGAGAACAAAGTAACAGCAGTCGTGTCATTCACAAACCTGCACCACGCTGACGCCTCGTTTCAGGAACTCCAAGCAGACATATTTGTCGTCAAAATCACTTTCCACGTGACGCACCAGATACTTGTTGCCGGGACGTTTTTCCACGCACACCCTAGTGTAGTTCAGCTTCTTACATTCCGCCATTCCAGGCTGACGTAAGCGGGAGTACTCACGTGACCGGATGCAGGCTCCGTAGCGCGCGAAAATTTTCCCGCCGCTTACGTCGAAGGTAGCGAAGGCGTTGGATTGGTTCATCATCCATTGTCTATTTCTTCTCGTCTGCAAGAATCTGGGAAATTTACAACGAGGCTCTGAAGACGAGGACGAGGACATGTGCACGAGCGTCGATGACAGCATCAGCAACAGGAGAGGGGATGACGTCATCATTAAAGTGACGA
>JAPXFY010000022.1:39605129-39612629 GCA_030674185.1 Monoplex corrugatus
CAACTCCATGCTCATGTTTGTCTTCACTGCCACTGAAGTAGAGTTTGTGGCCTTCTGGGGTAGACGTTTCTCCGAGGTTTTTCCATCGTACCTCACAGAGCCCAAGGACGTTCCATCGGTATCTCTTCATTTCATGTGTTAGTTCTGCAACTTTTCCTGCTGCTCTCAGCGATCTCACATTCCAGGTGCCGATAGTAATATTTTTTCTTGTACGTAGGGATTTTGGTCCACCAGTCACATACTTTTCACCTCCGCCCTGATGGCCAGCAACGGAAGGCGCGGTCCTTGTTCCGGGCGACGACTGGGCCGGTATGGATTGAGTTGCGGTTGTAATCTTCATTTAGTGTGTCTTGGGCAATGTCGCATGGCGGAGCCCATCCCTCTCCATGCCAGACCACAGCCGACGTCCTCCATCTAGGTGGTTCGCCTTGGTCTTGAACACATAGCCGTTGAGTTCCTTGAGGAACTTCGTCCGCCTTGGCCGGTAACCTGCATCGTGGAGGTTATTCGCCCAGTGATGCAGTGTTAACATCACCCCCTCACGTGGTTTGGCACGCCTGCTGAGGCGAGGTCCCGGGGTGTGGCGCTTGGAGCCAGCACGTGAGAGATTTAGAGGATGGACGAGGACCAGTGATGCCCGTCCACCCTACCAGGTAGAGTGCAGCAGCCAGACACCAAAGGTACTAGCTCTATCCAGAGCCCCCTACATATACATATATATATACAGAGAGAGAGAGAGAGAGAGAGAGAGAGAGAGAGAGAGAGAGAGAGAGAGAGAAAGAGAGAGAAAGAAAGAGAGAGAGAGAGAGAGAGAGACATATAGACAGACTGAGAGATATGTACAGATAGGTAGATATGTGTTTCTCTCTCTCTCTCTCTCTCTCTCTCTCTCTTTCTCTCTCTTTCTGTAATCATAATAAGAACACAAAATCACACACTCACTCATACAAACACACTGTCTCTCTCGTTCCCTCTCTCTCTCTCTCTCTCTGTGTCTCCCTCCCTCTTTCTCTCTCTCTTTTTGTCTCCTACCCTGTGTTGTTTATTCCTCACCAAAGACTTGAATATGAATAGAATGTCTGTATTCAAAGTTCTTTCCATTCGTTTGTTAGGCATTTTTATACACTGTTTAAAATTAGAAATATTATTGCTATTTAGCTAATGTTTATATATGATTGTGGTATTTGATTGTTATGTGCATTCCCCTTGTAATGCGCTGTGGCCTTTGTGAATAAATCATCTGAAGTTTGAAATCTCTGTCTCTCTGTCTCTGTCTCTCTCTCTCTTCTCCTCTCTTTCTCCCTCCTTCACTCCATGTCTCTCTTTCTCTGTCTTTCTATCTCTGTCCCTACCCTTCTCTGTTCTTTTTTTCTTTCTCTTTGTGTGTCTCTGTCTCTTTCTCTCTGTGTGTCTCTGTCTCTTTCTGTGTCTCTGTTTGTCTGTCTGTCTGTCTCTTTCCCCCTCTGTCTGCCTCTGTTTGTCTGTCTGTCTTCTGTCTGTCTGTCACTCTCTCTGTTTTTCTGTCTCTGTCCCTTCCTCTCTCTCTGTCTCTCGTTCTCTTTCTCTCTGTCTCCATCCCTCATTCTCTGTCTCCCGCTCTGTCTCTTTGTTCTCCGTCTTTCTGTCTCTTTCTCTCCCTCCCTCTCTGTCTGTCTGTCTCTTTCTCTTTTTCCCCCTCTCTCTCCCCCCACTCTCCCTCCCGCTCTCTCCTTAATCAGCTAGTTCTTCCAGAAAGAAGATTGACAGCAATAATTGCACACAAGGTCTTGAATATCTAAAGCAATTGTCAAGGGTACAGCCAGCTTCTCTCTCTTTTCCTTTGATGTGAACAGAAACCCTAATTGTCTCTGTCCGTCTGTCTGTCTCTGTGTCTGCCTGTTACTCCTGTCTGTCTTTCTCTATGTCTCTTTCTGTCTGTCTGTTTTTCTGTCTCCCTGTCTGTCTGTTTCTGTCTCTGTCTGACTATTTCTGTCTCCTTCTCTGTCTCTGTCTGTCTGTCTGTCTCTCCTCTCTGTCTGCCTGTTTACCTCTGTCTCTGTCTTTTTGTCTGTCTGTCTTTCTGTTTGCTTGCCTCTGTCTCAGTCTGTGTATCTGTCTGTGTTTTTCCGCCTGTCGATATGTGTACCTCCATCCTGTCTTTTAAAATTTTTCTGTCTCCCTGTCTGTCTATTCTTTGTCTCTGTGTTTCTGACTGTCTGTCTGTACTGTCTGTCTGTCTATGCCTCTGTAGTATCTGTCTGTCTCTCTGTCTGTTTGTCAGTCTCTTTCTGTCTGTATGTCTGTATCTCTATCTGTCTGCCAGAGAATAATAACTTCAACCACTTCTATTCTATGATGTCATAACATAAATTGTGAACAATGAAATGTAATATGATCCCATCCCCATAAATCATGGACAATAAACTGTAATACACCATCATCATAAATTATGGACAATAAACTGTAATACACCATCATAAATTATGGGCAATAAACTGTAATACACCATCACCATAAATTATGGACAATAAACTAATACACCATCACCATAAATTATGGACAATAAACTGTAATACACCATCACCATAAATTATGGACAATAAACTGTAATACACCATCACCATAAATTATGGACAATAAACTGTAATACACCATCACCATAAATTATGGACAATAAACTGTAATACACCATGATCATAAATTATGGACAATAATCTGTAATACACCATCACCATAAATTTTGGACAATAAACTAATACACCATCACCATAAATTAGGACAATAAACTGTAATACACCATCACCATAAATTATGGACAATAAACTGTAATACACCATCACCATAAATTATGGACAATAAACTGCAATATACCATCCCATGAATTATGGACAATAAACTGTAATACACCATCACCATAAATTATGGACAATAAACTGTAATACACCATCACCATTGATTGTGGAAATAAACTGTAATACACCACACCATAAATTATGGACAATAAATTGCAATACACCATCACCATAAATTATGGACAATAAACTGTAATACACCATCACCATTGATTGTGGAAATAAACTGTAATACACCACACCATAAATTATGGACAATAAATTGCAATACACCATCACCATAAATTATGGACAATAAACTGTAATACACCATCACCATAAATTGTGGACAATGAATCATACAATGACTTCATCCTCATAAATTAACTCTAGGATATGCGCAAATGAGAAAGACAAAACACCACAACATATGCAAATGAGGAAGACGGAAACACCACAAAATATGCAAAAGAGGAAGACAGAGACAACACAACATATACAGAAATGAGGAAGACAAACCACCACAACATATACAAATGAGGAAGACAAAATATCACAACATATGTAAATCAGGAAGACAAAAATACCACAATATATGCAAATGAGGAAGACAAAAAAACCACCACAACATATGCAAATGAAAAAGACAAAACATCACAACATATGCACACGAGGAAGACAAACACCGACATAATCAAATGTGGAAGACATAAACACCACAACATATGCAAATGAAGAAGACAAAACACCAAAGCATACGCCAATGAAGAAGACAAAACATCACTACATATGCAAATGAGGAAGACGAAACATCACAACATATACAAATGAGAAAGACAGGACACCATGATACATGAAGATGAGGAAGGCAAAAAAAAAAACCCCCAACAACCGCCCCCCCCAAAAAAAAAACAACAACACACAAAACAAAACAAAAGAAAGAAAGAAAGAAAGAAAGAAACAAACAAACAAAAAACAACAACAAAAACAAAAACCCAAACCACAACATATGCAAATGAGGAAGACAGAACACCGCAACATGCAAATGAGGAAGGCAGAACACCACAGCAGATACAAAGTGGGAAGACAGAACAGAATAGTATATGCAAATGAAGAAGACAGAACACCGTAGCATATGCAAATGAGGAAGACAGGACGCCATAACATACGCACATGAGGAAGACGCCATAGTACATACATGAGGAAGCGACAGCTCCAGACGACCCACACACAATGAGATGGACAGGAAATCCATAAGAAGAAGCCGACTGCTTCTATTGGCAAGATTTCCATGTGGTGACGTCACAGCCAAGGGGAATGGTGATTGGCTAGTCCCAGGGGAGCAGAAGGGACCCATCAAGATGGGGGAGGAGCTGATTGGGGTGGACGTCCATTTGGCACCAGGTTTGTCTTCTGCTTTTAATGTCTTGTGTCTTTGTCAAGGGGTGAGGGGTGAGGGGTGGGGGTGGGGGTGGGGGGTGGGGGTGGGTATGTTCTGTCTTATCTTGCCCTTTAGGTCTTGCTCAGTTCTCTTCGTCTGTCTGTTTGCCTCTCCGTGTCTCTCTGGCTGTCTGTCTGTGTCTCTTTGTCTTTGTCTGTCTGTGTCTTTGTATGTCTGTTTGTCTGTCGGTCTCTTTCATTTCTGTCTGTCTGTCTGTCTCTCCCTCTCTCTCCCTCTCTCTCTCTGTTTTTTCTTTCATGTTTCTCATATTTTTTTGTCTCACACTCTCTCGTTTTCACGCTCTCTCTCTCTCTCCTCTGTCTCTCACTCCCTCTCTCTCTCAATCTCAATCTTTTTCTCTCATTATTTCTCTCACTCTTGGTCTTTGTCGGCTATTCTCTCTCCCTCCCTCTCTCTCTCTCGCTCGCTCGCTCGCTCTCTTTCTCTGTCTCTGTCTGTCTGTCGGTCTGTCTTTCTCTTTCTTTCTCTCTCTGTCATTCCGTCTCTCACTCTCTCTGTCTCTGTCTGCCTGTTCGTCTCTCTTGGTGTTTGTATGTCTGTCTTCGTCCATCTCTCTTTCTGTCTCTCTCTCTTTCTGAGTCTCTGTCTGTTTCTCTGTTTCTCTCTCTCTCTTCGTTCCTCCCCCTTTCTCTCTTTCTCCCTCCCCCTCTCTCTCCTTCTCTCTCTCTGTTTGTCTGTCTGTCTCTCTACCCTTCTCTCTCTCCCTCTCCCTCTCTCTTTCTCTGTTCATCTATCTGTCTTTCTCTCTGTGTTCATCTGTCTGTCTTTCTCTATCTTTCTTTCAGTCTCTCTCTCTATGAGTCTCTTTCTGCCTGTCCGTCTGTCTCTCTTCCTGTCTTTCTCTCTCTTTTCCTCCCTCCCTCTCTCTCTCTTCCTCCTTCCTTCTCTCCCCTCTCTCTCACCCTCTCTCTCTTTCTCTTTGTTTCTCTCACTCACTCCATCTCTGTCTCTCTCTCACTCTCTCTCTTCTGCATGTACACTCTCTCCCTGTAATAGAGACTCAACATGGTAATCATAGTGAACTGATATTGGTATTGGTATAGACTCTCCTGGGGCTAGGATTGGATGTAAAGTAGCAATATTCTGCTGCTTGTGTCACTGCCATCGGAAATATGGTTTTGTTTTTGTGCTCTTGCTCTGTCTGTCTGTCTGTCTTTCTGTCTTTCTGTCTCTCTCTGTCTCTGTCTGTCTGTCTGTCTGTCTCTCTCTCTCTCTCTGTCGCCCTACGTTGAAAAGAACACCCAAGTTGAAGTAAAAAGACAACAGTTAAAACACACACACTTGCCGTTATCCTTTCGAGTCTAAAATACATGTTTAAAAGCTTTCCCATACATAGAATCATATCAAATGAAATTTACTGATCTGTTGTAAAAACTTCAAAGTTGAATCCTGAGAAAAATCTCTGATGAAGTAGTAATAGTAGTAGTAATAGTAGTAGTAGTAGTAATGGCAACAGTAGCAGCAGCAGTAGTAGCAGTAGCAGTCGCAGTGGTGGAAGTAGTAGTAACAGCAATAGCAGAAGTTGTGGAAGAAATGGTTGCAATAGCAATATTAAAATAAAATCATTACAAGAACAACAAGGGCAGGCACACGTAAAACATATTAGCCAACAACAACAACAACAACAACAACAACAACAACAACAACAACAACAACAACAGCATCAGCAGCAGTAGCAGCAGCAGCAGCAGCAGCAGCAGCAGCAACAACAACAACAACGACATAATAATAATAATAATAATGATAATAATGATAGTAATAATAATAATAATAACAATAATAATACAATAATAATAATAATAGCAGTAGCAATATCAGCAGCAGCAGCAGCAGCAGTAGCAATAGTAATAGTAGTAGTAGTAGTAGTAGTAGTAGTAGTAGTAGTAGTAGTAGTAGTAGTAGTAGTAGCAATAGCAATCTCTTTTAAAACCATTCCTAAAGGCAAACACACGTCAGTACATGATGATGATGATGATGAGAGAGAGAGAGGTAAATAACTTATTTCTCTATGTCTAAACTACTTGTGCTCAAGTTCTGTACAACGTTCAAACCCCTTTCGGTGCCAGACAAAAATTATGATAATTGTTTAAATTACCCCCAAAAATGCGCCACCCCAAGACGGGAAACAACTGCATCGTCAAAGTAACAGCTATAGTCAAACAAAAGTTGCCTCCCTTGTCAAATTTCCTCACTTGCTTTCTGGTTAAAACTCTTGCTGAAGGTGTTGTAACTTTAAAAAGTGATATTTCATTTTCTTTCTGTTATCAAACTTTTGGTCGGTGGCACTGAATTAAACTGCATTAATGTAGAGGTTTAACAATAGCAACCTAAGTTATCTGAAACATGATTTGAAACAGAAAAAAGCTGTAAGTATTCATCCACGTCTTACAGTCTCTGACACTCTCATGAAGAAGTTCAGAGGTTGTTCCAGAGAAATTCATAGCAAGCGGACAATTCCATACGCGCTACACCAAAAACAGGGAGAAGAGTGGCAGAATGGTTCAGACGATCGATACCAATAGCTAAACTCGAGGTTCCAGAGTTCGCTTCCCGTTGAGGCCTCGACTTTTCTCCTCAGTTTGACCGGGAAATCGAACTCTGAACGTCTAGCTCTTCGCAGAGGAGACGAAGAAAGAGTCGGACCCGTGTACCTTCTGGCCTCCGCACGCTAAATGATCCCACGGCAGTTGAAAATTGTAGAGTAAGGCATTCGCCTGACTGTCCTGGTATAAAACATTAGAGAGATAGGTCGATTTCCCAAGTCCCTTCGTCTTCACCCTTGAAGGCCAATGAACCTTCTTGCCTTTCTGAAGTCTTAGTTAAAAAAAAAAGTGGCGCTGCTCTCTGGCGACACGGTCTCAAAGGGAGAAACAGCCCGTGTATCACATGGTAAATCCACTGTGACAAAGAACAATAATGATCTGCCAGCAGTTGTTTGCAAACACCTTGAGCCCACGCAAAACCTACGCTTTAGCAAGGTTCGAAATGGGGAAGTTGTGGAACAGGTTTTAATTAACACTAAACTGGCACCACCAGAATGATGGAAACACAGAGATGGGCAGCCACCAGACCAGCTTTTTTTTTAATGTTGCGGGCTGGGATTGAACTGGAGACATCAGATCTTGAGTCCATGGTGGCCCTGTCAACAAAGCCAGCCTGCAATTACTGAGAGAGAGAGAGAGAGAGAGAGAGAGAGAGAGAGATAAGGAGGAAGAGAGAGAGAGAGAG
>JAPXFY010000022.1:39615129-39622629 GCA_030674185.1 Monoplex corrugatus
TCTTGAGAAAGAAGAATTCCACTTTGCTGAGATTACAGGTTTATAGGACATTTTATGAGGCAAGAGAAATTAGAACACTTAGTCACACCAGGAAAGCTGGAGGGGGAAAAAGCACCAGGTAGACTCAGGGAGAAAATATTGGACGGACTTGCGGAGTGGATGAAGAGAGAAAGGGTGGGAGATGTACTTGCAGTGACAAAGAATAGACTCGAATGGAGGAAGCTGGTGGATAGGATGAGGGAGGCAAAGGGTTAAGTTTTTGCTTTGCTAATATGGTTGACAATGAAGGATGCTGGTGGAGTGGGTGCGGGAGTCAAAGGGTTAGTGTTTTTGCTTTGCTAGCATGATTGGCAATGCAAGATGATGGTAGACATGTTGCGGGAGTCAAAGGGTTACGTTTTTGCTTTGCTAGCATGGTTGACAATGCAGAATGATGGTGGAAGGGTGAGGGAGTCAAAGGGTTACGTTTTTTCTTTACTAGCATGGTTGACAATGGAAGATTACTGGTGGACAGGGTGAAGGAGTCAAAGGGTTAAGTTTTGTTTTGCTAGTATGATCGACAATGGAGAACTGCTGGTGAAAAGGGTGAGGGAGTCAAAGGGTTAAGTTTTTGCTTTGCTAGCATGGTTGACAATGGAAGATTGCTGGTGGACAGGCTGCGGGAGTCAAAGGTTAAATTTTTGTATTGCTAGCATTGTTGACAATGCAGGATGCTGTTGGACAGGGTGAGGAAGTCAAAGGGTTAAGCGTTTGCTTCGCTAATATGTGATTGACAACGGAGGATGCTGCTGGACAGGGTGCGGAAGTCAAAGGGTTAACTACCTAAGGGGCGGGACACCCACAGCTGGCCTGGAGCCAAATATCACCAAAGCAAACGTCACACACGACTAAAATGAATGTGTACGACAATTAGTTGGCCGCGTTGGGTTGTTATTGATAAACACTCTGCGGACCTGTTCCCCGAGCAACGTCCATGAAATCATCAATATCAACGAGCTATTGTTGACTCAGTCAAACCTCCCTCCCCCTGACCCCCCCCCCCCTTCCTCTCCCGGCCCTCCAGTGAATGGACATCAAAGGCAGAGAACGATTAGTTCCGCTAGATGTTGGTACCGGAAGTAATGGAAGGGTAGGGAATGGGGGTGGGGGGAGGCGAGGAAGTGACGTAACTTATACACACAACCACCACGCTCCGTCGACCATCCATTCACGGCTGTCGTGCATTTAGTTACTTCAGTCTCTCGAACCTGCTTGTTTCGTTTGTTACTGACTGTTGGCCTTGATCTGCCTGGTTGGTTGGTCGGTTGGTTGGGTGGTTGGTAGGTTGGTTGGCTGGTCGGTTAATGGGTTGGTAGGTTGGTGGGTTGGTTGGTTGGTTGGTGGGTGGATGGGTGGGTGGGTGGGTGGTTGGTATGATGGTTGGTTGGCTGGTTAGTTGGTTGGTTGGCTGGTTGGTTGGTTGGTTGGCTGGTTGGCTGGTTGGCTGGTTGATTGGTTGGTTGGTCGGTTCTCACTTATGACGGAACTGTAGACTCCAGATCTGATCTTTCCCGAATTCAAAGCCCAGCTTGCAAACATTAACCCTTTAACTCCCACACCCTATTCATCAAATGCAAAAACCTAACCTTTTGACTCCCGTACTCTATCCACCAAGTACAAAAAGTAACCCTTTGACTCTCTCATCCTATCCACCAACTGCAAAAACTTAACCCTTTCACTCCCTCACCCTATCCACCAACTGGAAAAAACTTAACCCTCTGACTCACTCATTCTATCCACTAGCTTCCTTTAACTGGTAGACGGGGTGAGGGAGTCAAAGACTTCAGTTTTTGCTTTGCTAGCATGGTTGACAATGCAGGGTGCTGGTGGACAGGGTGCAGGAGTCAAAGGGTAAAAGAAGACACACACACACACACACACACATACACACACACACATACACACACATACACACACACACACACACACACACACACACACACACACACACACACACACACACACACACACACACACACACACACACACACACACACACAAACTTGACTCGTTCGTCACAGCCTTTTATCCATGCTTCTTGAAATCCACAATCTTCTAGATTTTCTTTAATGTCTCCAACGCGGTTCTTATTGTTCTCCTTTGCTTCCCCATCTACGAAGTTTTATAAGCGTGGTGTAAGCCATTTTTGGTGATCGTGAAAGAGGCGATTTTATAAGGTATTAACCAGTATCTCAGGCTGGTTGCTGCACACAAGTTACACTCTCGAAGAATGACATCAAGATTCAAAATACACACAAGTAACCATGGTGTAGTGGTCAGTGCAACGGACTACGGACTGGAAGGTTGTGGGTTCCAATCCCCACCTATCCCTTAACAAATAATTGTGGGATTTATATTAGTTCTAACCGGATCCTGCCTAGTGTTGAGCGTGCTATGGGCTCACTGGGAAGACTGGGACCACACAGTTGAGCGTGCTATGGGCTCACTGGGAAGACTGGGACCACACAGTTGAGCGTGCTATGGGCTCACTGGGAAGACTGGGACCACACAGTTGAGCGTGCTATGGGCTCACTGGGAAGACTGGGACCACACAGTTGAGCGTGCTATGGGCTCACTGGGAAGACTGGGACCACACAGTTGAGCGTGCTATGGGCTCACTGGGAAGACTGGGACCACACAGTTGAGCGTGCTATGGGCTCACTGGGAAGACTGGGACCACACAGTTGAGCGTGCTATGGGCTCACTGGGAAGACTGGGACCACACAGTTGAGCGTGCTATGGGCTCACTGGAAGACTGGGACCACACAGTTGAGCGTGCTATGGGCTCACTGGGAAGACTGGGACCACACAGTTGAGCGTGCTATGGGCTCACTGGGAAGACTGGGACCACACAGTTGAGCGTGCTATGGGCTCACTGGGAAGACTGGGACCACACAGTTGAGCGTGCTATGGGCTCACTGGGAAGACTGGGACCACACAGTTGAGCGTGCTATGGGCTCACTGGGAAGACTGGGACCACACAGTTGAGTTTCGTCCAGTTCATGGACACGTTATTTAGGATGGAAGACCACCGAATGCCCAAACAACTGCTGTACGGCGAACTCACAAGTGGCAAAAGAAATCTCGGGAGGCCAAAAAAGCGTTTCAAGGACACGATAAAGGCAAACCTCCAGTTTGCACAGGTTACCCCCAAAGAACTCGAAAGAACTGCCACCGAAAGGAACGCCTGGCGCAGGGCCGTCCATCTTGCCAGCAGAAACAGCGATATCAACTACAGGGAGAAGCTGACTATCAGAAGAGAGAGGAGACATAATCCAACCACCCCAACCACGACATTCCAGTGTCCCCACTGCAACAGACATTGTACATCCAAGATCGGATTGCACAGCCACATGCGCGTCCACAGATGAGCTGCAGGATTTCATCGTCATCTTCGGCAACGAAGGACTACCATCATATCATATATATTTAGGATGTTGCTAAACTTTTCCGATTAACACCTCAGATGTCTGTATTCTGGGACCTGGTTGACGCCAGGACATTATGATAGTAAGCGTTGTGTACAGCCCTGTCACGTAGTCTCAGTCTTAGATGGAACTCCATAGCATCATGATTATCACCGCCATCATCATCATTGCATTGTAAAAACTGTGTCAGCTCTTGTGGTCATTATGCATTGAGATGACGTAGGAAATGGGACAAAAATTAGCATAAAGAAAATCTGCGCAACTGTGATGATCCTAAAAAATAAATAGAGAACTAACTAACCAACTAACTAACTATCTAACCAACAAACTAACTAACCTACTAACCTACTAACCTACCTAACTACCTAACTAAGTAAGTAAGTAACTAATTAACCAACTTACTAACTAACCAACTAACTAACTAACCTACTAACCAACCAACTAATCAACTAACCAACCAACCAACCAGCCAACCAACCAACCAACCAACCAACCAACCAAATAACCAACCAACCAACCAACCAAATAACCAACCAACCAACCAACCAACCAACCAACCAACCAACCAACCAACCAACCAACCAACCAACCAACCAACCACCAACCAACCTACCAACCTACCAACCAACCAACCAACCAACCAACCAACCAACCAACCAACCAATCAACCAACCAAACAAGCAAGCAAGCAACCAACCAACCGACTGACTAACCAACCAACCCACTGACTAACTGACTGACTGACTGACTGACTACACTAACTAATTGACTGACTGATTGACTAACTGACTGACTGACTGACAGACTAACTGACTGACTGACTGACAGACTAACTGACTGAATGACTGACTGACTAACTAATTACATGTAATTGACTAACTGACTGACAGTCTAACTAAGTAACTAAGTAAGCAAGTAAGTAAGTAAGTAAGCTTAGATTTGATTTTATCAAGATTTTGCGCTATATAAATATTGTAATTATTATTATTATAAGTAAGTAACCAACTAACTAAGTAACTAAGTAACTAAGTAACTAAGTAACTAAGTAACTAACAAACTAACTAACTAACTAACTAACTAACTAACTAACTAACTAACTAACTAACTAACTAACTAACTAAAGAAAACGATTCAAGATTAAAGGGGGTTAACACAATTCGTGTATCAATGCAGAACAAACTGTGGCCAACTTACCTGGACTTGGAGCTGTACCACACACACATTGACCAGTGACTGACCATGACCACACGAGACTGACCAACACTTTGCACACCCTCACTCACACACACACACCCCCCTACGCCCCTCCCCCTCCCACACATGCGCACTAAACGCCAGTTTCAGTTTCTCAACATCACGTTTCTGCGCTCGGAATGAATTCCATATGCACTAACGCTAGTGATGCCATGTGATGGAGAAGATCCAAAATGATCATGGCACTAGCATTAAGCCTGCACATAAACCCTATGTGTTGGCAAGCCACTCATGCTATGTGATGGAGAAGATCCAGAATGATCACGGCACAAGCCTTAACCTGCACATAAACCCTATGTGTTGGCAATCCACTGATGCTATGTGATGGAGAAGATCCAGAATGATCACGGCACAAGCCCAAAGCCTGCAATAAACCCTATGTGTTACAAGCCATTCATGCCATGTGATGGAGAAGATCCAAAATGTTCTTGGCATAAGCCTTAAACCTGCACACACACCCTTTGTTTTGGCAAGGTCTTGAAGTCCTGCCTAGCGCATGGATATTTTTTATATATCGTATTATTTTAGTATCATTCTGTCACTGGGACAATGTGGCCTGCAATACATTGTAATGACATGTGTATCTAATCCTATGGAAACACAACCAGACACCTAGTATAAACCTAACTCACCAACGTTCTATTATAATCATTATCATCATCATCATCAGGTGCCTTGCCGCATGGCGTTGGCGATTATGGACTTCCATCTGTCTCTTTTTTGTGTCCATAATGTTCTTGGGAGAATACAATGGTGATTTCCCGTTGCCTTCCATCGGTTTTTTTTTTGCGGTCTCTCCGCTAGCCTTAATCTCTTCCGAGATGTCCACAAGACAGTGGAGCTATTTACCGATAGCTGGGGGTCTGGTTCGTGGGCACCAGGGCATATCCACACGCCGGTGGGCCTGCGTGCAGCACGTCTGGGGGCCAGACCTCCTCCGAGTCCCTCGATATCTAGCCTGAGTCCATGAGGTGCTCAGTTACCGCACGTCGCCACGAGGAGGCACAACGTAGGGCTTGCTGATGGAGAGGCTATGTACTGACAGGAAGAGACTTACATATTCTGCTCTTCTTTTCGCATAGCTGCAAGCAGCAGTGCTAGCCAGCGGCGCAGGCTGAAAGTGAGAGGTGACAAGAACGCAGTCACTAGCCGACACACCAGACGCATCACATCTGCCATTGACACACCAATTACAATCACATCTGCCATTGACACACCAATTACAATCACATCTGCCATTGACACACCAATTACAATCACATCTGCCATTGACACACCAATTACAATCACATCTGCCATTGACACACCAGTTACAATCACATCTGCCATTGACACACCAGTTACAATCACATCTGCCATTGACACACCAATTACAATCACATCTGCCATTGACACACCAATTACAATCACATCTGCCATTGACACACCAATTACAATCACATCTGCCATTGACACACCAATTACAATCACATCTGCCATTGACACACCAATTACAATCACATCTGCCATTGACACACCAATTACAATCACATCTGCCATTGACACACCAATTACAATCACATCTGCCATTGACACACCAATTACAATCACATCTGCCATTGACACACCAATTACAATCACATCTGCCATTGACACACACCAATTACAATCACATCTGCCATTGACACACCAATTACAATCACATCTGCCATTGACACACCAATTACAATCACATCTGCCATTGACACACCAATTACAATCACATCTGCCATTGACACACCAATTACAATCACATCTGCCATTGACACACCAATTACAATCACATCACAGAAATCACCCCCAATCAATACAACACACAGCCTGATCTGTCCACCAACATGATTAAGATATTGTCTCTATTCTCCATCCCAGAAAACAACCAACCAACTAAATAAACAAACGACATACATACACACACTCACACGTACGCACACACAGAGAGTCATACGTGCGCATGCACACACGCACGCTCGCAAACACACACGCACGCGTACTTACACACACACATGCAAAGAGACATTATGACAACCGAAAAGAATTACAAAAATCAAGCGAATAAACAAGCCAACCCTCCTCCCCAAGAAAAAAACGAAAACAAAAATCAAACAACAACAACAACATCATCATCATCAACAGCAAGCAAACAAACAAACAAACAAACAAACAAACAAACAAACAAACAAACAAACAAACAAAGCAAACTAACAAACAAAACACGAACCCAAACAAACACACAAACAAACAAACAAACAAACAAACAAACACCAAACAAACAAACAAAAAAACAAACAAACAAACAAAAAACACAAACGAACACAAGCGAACAAACAAAACAAACAAAACAAACACAAACAAACAAAACAAACAAATAAACACAAAGACACACTCACAGCAAACAAACAAAGGAACGCACAAACAAACAAACAAACAAACAAACAAGCAAACAAACAAACTCACACCCCCCAAAACAAACAAACACACACACACACAAACACACAATCACTGAAACAATACACAAACAAATAAACATTATAGCAACCTTCACAGTACTGTACCCCATGTCCCGTAAGTCGGTACTATCACAACTCCACTGCAAATACTGAACAAGTCAGACGACATCTGGCAACAGGCACCGGGGCTGGCACAGTTTAGCATTTATTTTTGTTTTTTTTCTTCAAGAGGGAATCATGGCTCTCGGGCAAGGCCACACATCCTCCACCCAAAACTTCCAGCAATTATCTATGGCACACTCCAAACTTCA
>JAPXFY010000022.1:39630129-39645129 GCA_030674185.1 Monoplex corrugatus
ATATCTCGTTTCCCTACAGCCAAAAATGCCCTTAACACATGTACCCAAGTATCAATCCTAATGCAAGTATGTAAGACTTTATCGAAACACGTACAAGGTGAAATGGACCAACAGGCAGAAAATGACAGGAAGAAATGACAGAAAGCAAAGGAACAAGGCACAAACAAAAAGAGTGACAGAAAAGAGGAAATTTCCAGAATGTGGAGATACTGTTAATACCGAAAGAGCCCCCAGCATCCCCACCGGAGGCAGTCAAGCGCTAAACATCCAAGCAAGTTTCAGGAACCATTGTGTCTCGTTCGCTGAGGTACACCACAAGCGGTTCCATTCAGAAATCAATAGGAATTGCTTTCTGTCTGTCTGTCTGTCTGTCTGTCTTTTTGCGACCTAGAAACACTTCACCACCAGCACAGACACATCTGTGTTTACCACACAAGCAGATTAAGGCAACAGTTGGGGTTTCTCTTTCTTTCTTTCTTTCTTTCTTTCTTTCTTTCTGTTTCGTGTTTTTCTGTTCTTTTCCTAGTTCTCTTTAAGCAGCGTAGGCGCTGTAGGGGAATAAAGAATTGCAAAGCTTTTTCATTAACACACACACACACACACACACACACACACACACACACACACACACACACACAACACACACACACACATACACATACATACACACTCACATACACACTCACACACATACTCAGACACACGCTCACACACTCACATACACATACACACTCACTCACACATACATACACACACACACACAACATACATACACACGAGCACGCACACACTCACACACGCACGCACAAAAAAGAGAGAGAGAGAGAGAGAGAGAGAGAGAGAGAGAGAGACAGACAGACGGACAAACAGACAGACAGAGACAGCGACAGAGACAAAGACAGAGAGAGACAGACGACATTGAGAGAAAGAAGAGGAGAGAGAGAGAGAGAGGAGGGGGAGAGAGACAGAAAGAGACAGAGAGCAGAGAGACAGAGAGACAGAGAGACAGAGAATCAGAGACAGAACGACAGAGAGAGAGAGAGAGACAGAGCAGAGAAAATAAAGAGAGAGAGAGAGAAAGGGAGAGAGAGAGAGAGAGAGAGAGAGGAGAGAGAGAGAGAGCAAGAAAAAGAGAAAGATAGAGAGAAAGAGAGAGAAAGAGAAAGAGAGAGAAACAGAAAATGCATGTTATGTGTGTGTGTGTGTGTGTGTGTGTGTAAGAGAGAGAGAGAAAGAGAGAGAGAGAGAGAGAGAGAGAGAGACAGACAGAAAGACAGCGAGAGAAACACAGAGACACACACACACAGAAGAGAGAGACAGAGACAGAGACAGGGAGACAAGAGAGAGAGAGAGAGAGAGAGAGAGAGAGAGAGAGAGAAGGAGAGAGAAACACACAGAGAGACAGAGAGAGACAGAGAGGAAGAAGGAGAGAGGGAGAGAAACAGAAAAAGCCAGAGTGAAAGAGAGAGAGAGAGAGAGAGAGAGAGAGAGAGAGAGAGAGAGAGAGAGAAGAAGAAGAAAGAAGATATACACATATATATAGATATATGTATATACATATAATATAGATATATGTAAATATATTTAGAGAGAGAGAGAGAGAGAGAGAGAGAGAGAGAGAGAGAGAGAGAGAGAGAGAGAGAGAGAGAGAAACATACATACTGACAGACGAAGACAGACAGACAAACAGACAGACAGTTAGAGACAGAGAGAACAGAGTAGACAGAAGACACAGGTGACCACCTCTGTACCATCAGGGGACAATTCGTCAACTGCCAATTTGTCTGTCCATCAGACTCCTCCTCCCCCATCCCCCAAGATCACACAACTGTGCCATCACCAACGTTCTCTCCCTCAGTAAAGCACCATGCTGCACAGAATTAAGGTCCCCTTCTGTTCTGGAACCACAGGAGATGATCTAGTTCAGTTTTAGATAACTTGGAGGTTCCTCTTTCCTGTCATGTAGTCTTTTCTTCACAAGACTCTTTCTTATTTCTGACTTCAAGAGCATTCACCTGTGTTTTTCGGATATTTCCAAATTCTCTTTCTAGCTCCCCCCAAAGACGGGAGTAAGACTGCCTTAAGGGCGAGATAAAGAACATCCATACTCGGGAAAAATCAGTCCTTTTGCTAATAGGTAGGTTTGTATGAATTTATGTGCTTTGATAGGGAGTGTGCATCGTAATGTGCTTCTGATAGGGAGTGCTCGCATGTGCTTATAATCCTGCATACGATGTGTAAGAAGAAAAGAAAGAAAGAAGAGACGGAGGAAGAGGAAAAAAGGAAAAAAAAAGAAGAAAAAAAAGAAGAAGAAAAACAACAACAACAACATCAAGAAGACGACGAAGAAAAAGAAGAAGGAGGAGGCTAAAGAAAGGAGGAGGAGAGAAGAAGAATGCAGAAGAGCGAAAGAAGGAAAGAGAAGAGGAAGAAGAAAGAGAAGAAGAAGAAGAAGAAGAAGAAGAAGAGAAGAAGAAGAAGAAGAAGAAGAAGAAGAAGAAGAAGAAAGAAGAAGAAGAAGAAGAAGAAGAAGAAGAAGAAGAAGAAGAAGAAGAAGAAGAAGAAGAAGAAGAAGAAGAAGAAGAAGAAAAAAAAAAAAGAAGATGAAGAAGAAGAAGAAGAAGAAGAAGAAGAAGAAGAAGAAGAAGAAGAAGAAGAAGAAGAAGAAGAAGAAGAAGAAGAAGAAGAAGAAGAGGAATAATAATAATAATAATAATAATAATAATAAGAAGAAGAAGAAGAAGAAGAAACAACAACAACAACAACAAAAACAACGACAAGACGACGAAGAAGATGACGAAGAAGAAGACGGAGAAGGAGGAGAGGAGGCGAAAGAAAGGAGAAGGAGGAGGAAGAGGAGGAGAACAACAACAACAACAACAACAACAACAACAACAAACAGCAACAAGACAAAGAAGACGACCAAGACCAAGACAAAGACGAAGAAGGAGAGAGGAAGAAGAGAAGAAGAAGAAGAAGAAGAAGCAAGAAGAAGAAGAATGCGAAGAGAAGAAGAATGGAGAAGAAGAAGAATGCGAAGAGAAGAAGAATGCGAAGAAGAAGAATGCGAAGAAGAAAAATGCGAAGAAGAAGAAGAAGAAGAAGAAGAAAAAAAATAATAATAATAATAATAATAAGAAGAAGAAGAAGAAAACAACAAAAAAAAAACGAAAAGAAGAAGAAGATGACGAAGAAGAAGACGGAGAAGGAGAGAGAGGCGAAAGAAGGAAAGGAGGGAAGAGGAAGAACACAACAACAACAAACAACGAACAACAACAAAAAAAGACAAGAAGACGACCAGACAAGACAAGCGAAGAAGAGAGAAGCGAAGCGAAGAATGCGAAGAAGAAGAAGAATGCGAAGAAGAAAAAATGCGAAGAAGAAGAAGCGAAGAAAAGAAAATGCGAAGAAGAAGAAGAATGCGAAGAAGAAGAATGCGAAGAAGAAGAAGAAGAAGAAGAAGAAGAAGAAGAAGAAGAAGAAGAAGAAGAAGAAGAAGAAGAAGAAGAAGAAGAAGAAAGGCTCACGGAAACAACCTACTCAAAAAGACTCACAGAAACACCCTAGTCAAAAAGACTCACAAAAACGCCCCACTCAAAAACTCACGAAAACACCCGACTCAAAAAGACTCACAAAACACCCTACTCAGAAAGACTCACAAAAGTACCCTGCACAGAAAGACTCACAAAAACACCCTACACAGGACTCATAAAACTTCCTGCTCACAAGCACGATCAGATGAAACAGACAAAAAGTACTTACTTACTACACAAAAGAAAGAGGTGTGTGTGTGTGTATGTGTGTGTGGTGTGCGTGCGTGCGTGCTTGCGTGTGTGTGTGTGTGTGTGTGTGTGTGTGGTGTGTGTGTGTGTGTGTGCGTGTGTGTGTGTGTGTGTGGTGTGAGTCGCATGACTGGCTGGCTAGTTGTTGTACACAATGGGAGAGGCACACGTATCACGCCTTTTACTTTATTGATCTGAATAACATAGCATGTGTGTCTGTCTGTCTGTCTGTCTGCCTGTCTGCCTGCCTGTCTCTGTCCGTCTGCCTGTCTGTGTGTTTATCTGTGTCTCTGTGTCTGTCTGTCTGTGTCTGTTTGTCTGTGTGCGTGTCTGTCTGTCTGTGTTTGTCTGTCTGTGTGTTGTCTAGTCTGTCTGTCTGTGTGTCTGTGGGTCCTAGTGTGTCTTCCTGTCTGTCTGTCCCTGTCTCTATCTCTGTGTTTGTCTGTCTGTCTCTCTTTTCTCTTTCCTCTCTCTCTGTCCCTTTCTCTTCACTCTCTCTTTGTCTCTCTCTGTGTCTGTCTGTCTGTCTGTCTCCCTCTCTCTCTCTTTTAATGTTCATATTTTTGTTGTAGAATAGCAGAGACTAGCCGTAAGACAGGTCCGTGGGACCTAATACCATTATCCTTAAGTAACAAAAGTGTTCTGAAATTCTCTTCTCTGTCACTCTCTCTCTCTCGCTGTCTCTTGCATTGCATGTTTTACTGTTATTTTAATCTATCTATCTATCTATCTATCTATCTTGTCTGTCTATCTATCTATCTATCTATCATATATATAATTATATATTATCTATATATTATATATCTACATCACATTTACAACATAGATTAATATTTGTCTGTTTGCTTATATCTATATTGTTGGATAATAAATTTCCATTTAACTCACTTTTTTTTCTTTCTATCATGTTATCTTCTTTCTTCTTTTCTTCTTTTCTTCTCACTCTCTCTCTCTTTCTCTGTCTGTCTGTCTGTCTGTCTCTCTCTGTCTGTCTCTTTCTCTCTGTTTGTCTCATCTCTCTGTCTGTTTGTCTCTCTCTTCTCTCTCTGTCTCTCTCGATATTTCTTCTCGTGTTTCTCTCTTTCTCTCTCTGTCTGTCTGTCTATCTCTCTGTCTGTGTCTGTTTCTCTGCCTTTCTGCTTCTGTCTCTCTTATCTGTCTGTATCTCTGTGTCACTCTCTCTCTCCTCCCTCTGTCTGTCTGTCTGCCTGTCTCTCTGTCCTCTGTCTCTCCCTCTTCTGTGTCTCTGTCTCTCTTAGACCTTCTCGTTCTTCCCATCTCTTCCCATCTCCCGCCCTCGCCTATCTCCAGTACATCAAAGTTGGCCCAGCGAGTGCGTTTGGCACGAGGAAGGAGTCATGCATATTTAAAGCGCGTGCTCTCCTGCCCCCTCACCCCTGCCGCGCGCTACATGTGCCCCCCTTCCTTCCCTCTCCTCCCTCCCCTCTTTCGACTGCTGGCACATCCCGATAATATGGGGGTTGTTGTTGGAGAGTTGTGGTGGTGATGGTGATGATGATGGTGGTGATGGTGATGATAATGGTATGGTGATGATGGTGATAATTGCGGTGTGATTATGTAAATGGGGATGGTGAGTGGTGAGGGTGATGTGGTGTGATGTGAGGTGAGTGATGTGTGATAATCGTGATGATGTGATTGACGTGTGATGAGTGAGTGAGGTGATGTGGATGTGGTGATGTGATGTGTGGTGATGCGTGATGATGAGTGGTGATAATGACGGTGATGATGATGTGTGTGATGATGTGAGGTTGATGTGGTGATAGTGACGGTGATGATGATGTGGTGGTTGATAGTGACGGTGATGATGATGTGGTGATGAGGGATGATGGTGGTGATGAGTGATGTGGTGATGATGAGTGTGGGTGATGATGATGTGGTGGTGATAGTGACGGATGATGATGTGGTGATAGTGACGGGATGATGATGTGGTGGTGATGATGATGTGGTGGTGAGTGGGTGATAGTGACGTGATGATGATGTGGTGATGATGGGTGGTGATAGTGAGGTGATGATGTGTGGTGATAGTGACGGTGATGATGATGTGGTGATTGATGATGATGATGTGGTGGTGATAGTGACGGTGATGATGATGGGTGGTGATGATGTGTCGTGATGTATGTGGTGGTGATAGTGACGGTGATGATGATGTGGTGTGTGATGATGATGTGGTGATGAGTGACGGTGATGATGATGTGGTGGTGATAGTGCGGTGATGATGGTGTGTGATGATGATGGGTGATAGGTGAGGTGATGATGATGTGGTGTGATATGATGATGATGATGTGGTGATGATGTGGTGGATAGTGACGGTGATGATGTGGTGGTGATAGATGATGTGGTGGTATAGTGATGTGGTGGTGATAGTGATGATGATGTGGTGTATGAGTGATGTGGTGGTGATAGTAGTGATTGGTGTGGTGATAGTGATGTGGTGGTGATAGTGATGTGGTGGTGATAGTGACAATGATGATGCGGTGGTAATAGTGATGTGGTGGTGATAGTGACAATGATGATGTGGTGGTGATAGTGATGTGGTGGTGATAGTGCTGTGGTGGTGATAGTGATGTGGTGGTGATAGTGACAATGATGATGTGGTGGTGATAGTGATGTGGTGGTAATAGTGACAATGATGATGTGGTGGTGATGTGATGTGGTGGTGATAGTGATGTGATGGTAATAGTGATGTGGTGGTGATAGTGATGTGGTGGTGATAGTGATGTGGTGGTGATAGTGATGTGGTGGTGATAGTGATGTGGTGGTGATGATGTGGTGGTGATGTGGTGGTGATAGTGACATGATGATGTGGTGGTGATAGTGATATGGTGGTGATAGTGACAATGATGATGTGGTGGTGATAGTGATGTGGTGGTGATAGTGATGTGGTGGTGATAGTGATGTGGTAGTAATAGTGATGTGGTGGTGATAGTGACAATGATGATGTGGTGGTGATAGTGATGTGGTGGTGATAGTGATGTGGTGGTGATAGTGATGTGGTGGTAATAGTGATGTGGTGGTGATAGTGACAATGATGATGTGGTGGTGATGATGATGTGGTGGTAATAGTGATGTGGTTGTGATAGTGACAATGATGATGTGGTGGTGATAGTGATGTGGTGGTGATAGTGACAATGATGATGTGGTGGTGATAGTGATGTGGTGGTGATAGTGATGTGGTGGTAATAGTGATGTGGTGGTAATAGTGATGTGGTGGTGATAGTGACAATGATGATGTGGTGGTGATAGTGATGTGGTGGTGATAGTGACAATGATGATGTGGTGGTGATAGTGACAATGATGATGTGGTAGTGATAGTGACGATGATAATGATGTGGTGATGGCGATGATGATGTGGTGGTGATGATGATGTGGTGGTGGTGACGATGATGTGGTGATGTGATCAAGATGTGTTACTGATGGTGATGTGATGATGAATGATGTGGTGTGATAGTGATGATGATGATGATGGTAGTGATAGTAATGCGGTGATAGTTATGTGGTGGTGGTGATGGTTATGTGGTGATGGTAGTGGTGATGGTAATGATTGTGATGATTGTGGTGGTGATGTGGTGGTGGTAATGTGCTGGTGGTGATGTGATGTGGTGGTGGTGATGGTGATGTGATGGTGGTGATTGTGATGTGGTGGTGGTGATGATGATGGGAGGGGTGATGGTGACGCTGGTGATTGTGATGGTGGTGGTGGTGGTAGTGGTTGTGACAGGCAGGGTGGCTCAGTGGGTAATCGTCAGAGTTCCAGTAACAAGATCCTGGGTTCGACCCTACCCAGGTACTCCTACCTGTTGTGTAAATAGTCAGGAAAGTTCTTCACCCCTCTCAGGTAGAGGCCATCACCAAGGGGCCTCCATGGTCCTCTGTCCTCTGCTTTGGCCTCTAGCTGTCTCCAGGTAAGACCCATCCTGAAGCTTTGGTTTTTGTTGTTTGTTTGTTTTTTGTTCCTGTTTTTAAAAAAATCCATTTATCTATTTACTTATTTATTTGAGATCGGGTTGTTTCCCAGAAAGTGGGAACGTATAGGGAAATCTTGTTTATATTATATTTTATGTGATTTGAAAATGATAAACTAGATGGGCAGAGTAGTGCGTGCAATATCTTCTCTGTCTGTCTCTTTGTATCTCTCTCTGTCTCTCTGTTCTCTCTGTTTCCCTCTTTCTCTCTCTCTCTGTCCCCCTATCTCTCCCCCTCTATCTCTCCTTCTCTGTCTCTTTCTCCTTCTCCCTCTCTCTTCTCCCCTCTCTCTCCCTATTTCTCGCATTTTCCCTCTTTCTCTCTCTTCTTCTATTTCTCTCTCGCCCTTCTGTCTCTGTCTCTCTGTCTGTCTGTCTCTCCTTCTATCTGTCTGTCCCTCTCACTTGATGCTGAGCTAGGGTACACTGAAGCCTGCTCGAGAACAATGCTCGACCCAAGTTGTCATCATGTATGTCACACACATATTCACTCTTTTTCTCTTTATGTTTTTTTTAAACCAATTTCAGTTTCAGTTTCAGTTTCTCAAGATGATGTCTCCGAGCTCGGAACAAATTCCATATGCACTAACTTGACAGGTGCCATGTGTATAGTGATCATGGCACAAACCTTAAGCCTGCACATAAACCCATGAGCTGGCCGGGTCCTGAGGCCCTATGTAGCCTATGTTTTACCTAGTCTACATGTTATACTGGTATTGTATCAGTCTATCGCTGGAATACATTTTTTAACCAAGACTTTTGAAAGACAAGACGGCGACTATTTGGGCCTCAAGGGGAGGGTCCTAGAAAATGAACCTATCTCTCCAATAGAGTTGTTTTGCCAAACGAAAACCTGCTCTTCACGAGTTTCAACTGCCGTGGGATCTTGTGCGTGCGCAGGCCAGAAGGCACACGGGCCTGACGTGTTTTTCGACTCGTGCCGAAGGACTAGACGTTCAGTTCGATTTTCTGGTCAAACTGAGGAAAAAAAAAGTCAAGGCTTCTACCGAAAATGAACCCTGGAACGTAGAGTTTAGTTACTGATAGGCAAGTCTGAAGCATTCTGCCACTCTTCTTCTCAAGGTGCATTATTCAAGTCTATCGTTCGTTCATTCATTATTCAGATTAGTTGTCATTCATTCAGTTTCTGGTTTAGTACAGCTAGATTCTCGTTCTCATCAAGACCCATCCTATTAGCGTCTGCATGGAGGTCTCGTAAACAGCTGTTTCACTGTCTTTTTCTCTTCCATTGGGGGGTGGGGGGGGGGGTGGGTCCAAGTAAGGGCCTGTCTGGTGATACCTGACCCAGGTTTTCCGTAGTGTGTACCTGATCCAGCCCTACCTTCTTCTTCCAGTTTCGCTTTCTGCTGGCAGTTGGTGTGTCTTATTCCACAGATCAATATTGCTGATCTTATCTAGCCTGTGATTCTAGAGGGTTCTTCTCACATAGCTGTTAATGAAAGTCTGCACTCTGTTGAGGGTGGTTTTTGCCATCCTCCACGTTTCAGCACCATACAGATCAAAATGACTGAATTTGGAAATGCATTTGATACAATTCTACAACAGTAGAAAATACTTATACAGATCAATCAGCCTTAATCCTTTGACTCCCGCACCCTATCCACCAACTGCAAAAACTTAACCCTTCGACTCCCTCACTTTATCCGACTCTATCACTCTATCCTGCAGGAAGCTGGAGGATAGAGTGAGGGAGTCAAATGATTAAGTTTTTGCTTTGCTAGAATGGTTGACAATGCAGAACGTTGGCGGACAAGTGTGGGAGAAATTGACTTTCTTTCGACATGTGTGCAGAAACACAAAAAATTGCACTCTCATGAAAGATGTCATCCAAGAAAAAGTCGAAGGGCAAAAGAGGAAGGGGAAGACCACGAACCTAGGAAGCATCAAGAAGTGGACAGGTTTTAGCACTCTAGAAATGTTCAACTTGGTTGAGGAAAGACAGATGTGGAGGACAGAGACCGGAGAACAGTGTGGGCAGCCAACATTCCATGGAGAGATGCTGTACAGTGAGTGAAAATACAACGAAAGAAAAGTTATTGTATGATCCTAAACCTTGTAGATTGAAATACAGTTTTGACAGCATTTGCAGAGGATGTTTGTGAATCTAACCTTAAAACAAAAATAAGTTAAATCTTCAGTAAACCTAATCTTCTATTTGTCAAGGTCACAATTACAAATATCAATTATAAATATTCATGATAACAATTATCAGTTATATATATTACCATTTAGAGATAACCATAGCATGATTGTTTATGACGCTGTTATGTCACCATACGAACCTAGTCTCACTTAACAGTCCGTCAAGGGACATCACTGAGTGGTTCATGTCATAGTTCGCTCCCCTTGTCACTTTCTCCAGCTTTGGCTTCTGGAGGCGCGAAGAGATGACCTCATTTACATAATATGGAGGCTTGCTGCCAGAGGGGTGGATATGCCATAGAAACGCTGTGAACTCAACATTTTGTATTTGGAGTTCAATCCTAGCCAGCAACATTTAACAAGAAACACCAGCAGGTGCTAGATGGGACCCAGAGCACCAATGCCTCACCACTCTCCGGACAATCACCTTGTCACAAGTAAAAAGATGTAGGTGACTGGCAGTGTCTTGCAGTTTATGCAGGTTCGTGAAGATCTAGCAGTTGATCGTTCTTCTCAGAGACAAAATACACCATTCGAGCTTAAACGAAAAATTATCCTTTATTTGAAGAACGTAGAAAACACAACAGGAACTGGGTAAATACTTCACACATCCAATGCACCACTCCTAGTTTGCAGAATTATTCTTCTTCAGCCCTCAAATCTACACGCAGCAACTCCACGAATCTACAGCAGCTTCTCTATCTCTGACAGCAGGCTTCCACTTAACTCTTCCGATCTCTCTCCTCACTCACAGTCACGCTTTATTTATAACATCATGGAAAGTTCCACAATATTCTCGGCTTTTCCCTAGATTTTCAGCCAATCATAGCCGCATTCTCGAACCTTCCCTTTCTAAAAGATTCTGTAGTTCTAGCCAATCATTGAACAGATTGAATTTGTTTACGATTTCCGGAACATTCTCGAAAGATCTAAGGTATTCTACGTTTTTTTTTAATAATTTCTAGATTGTTCTAAAGGATTCTACATATTTCCATACAACGAAATCAAACTTAAACATATATTTTCAGTGTTAGCATAAACCAAAACAAATATTCTCGATTCATTATCGAGCGAATCACAAACTTATCTCCAAGAACGAACAGCGGAGAGTAGCTGAATGAACAGACGCATTTTGACGTCACACTTCTCTTATGGGCATTCGCACTTTCACATTGAGTTTCTCTTTTTTGAAATGTAACACACCTCCTAAGCACCCGACACCATACGATCGTCATTTCATCAAGCAAGGGGGGTGGGAGGGGCTGTCCATGCGCTGCACAGCACACTCGGACCCAGTCATCAGTTACCTTGTTTACATACCGAGTGGCAAGGTAATGAGATGACAAACATGCGCTGCAAGACCAACTTGGACCAAGTCATCAGTCACCTTGCTCGCAAACCAAATGGCAAGGTAGAGAGAAGGCAAATAGCAGGAAATAGCTACACAACCCGCACCAACCAGGTCCGGGCCAGCCACCGGACCAAGAGATAATGGAAGAGCCCTCTCTTGTCTTATTATTCTGGGCCTTCATCTCTCTTTTGGGCAGCCCATCCTGCCACCAGCTTGCATAGCTGCCAGCTCCATTTCCTTCACTGTAGTCTCGACAGTTGGCAGTCGGAAGCTCCCTACAACCACTCAACAGCAACATTAAAAAAAAGAACCAAATAAACAAAGATAGAAAGAGAGAAAGAGAGAAAGAAACGAACAAAGAAAGAAAGAAAGTAACAAAGAAAGAAAGAAAGAAAGAAACAAAAAAAAACCTGAAGAAAGAAAGAAAGAAAAAATGAAAGAAAGAAAGAAAGAAAGAAAGAAAGAAACAAAAACAGGCTTGTTCGTCGCCCATCTGAATATTTCCATCATTGTCGTTAGTCGTCAGTGTTTCGTTAGCCCTGTCCCCCTTTTTCCTAATTCAAGACCTCGCCAGCTCTTAGGGTCGTGCGCAGGCATAAGACATTTGCTTGATAACTGCTGGTAGATTTGGATGGAGCGCTATCCACCGTTCTGAGTAATTTACGAATTGTTAACTACAGCAAGAGATCATGTTGTTCAAGTGCGAGGCAGTAGAAATATTTGAATGATTACAATTTAAGTCAACCTGGCACCATTATATTCCTAACAAGAACACACATCTTTACCTCATTATCATCATTTCGTGTTCATGTTCATGTTCTTCTATTTGTTGTTGTTGTTGTTGTTCTTCTTCTTCTTCTTTTTTCTTCTTCTTTTTTTTTTTCTTCTTCTTCTTCTTCTTCTTCTTTTCTTCTTCTTCTTCTTCTTTCTTCTTCTTCTTCTTCTTCTTCTTCTCTTCTTCTTCTTCTTTTCTTCTTCTTCTTCGCCTTCTTCTTTCCTTCTTCCTTCTTCTTCTTCTTCTTCTTCTTCTTCTTCTTCTTCTTCTTCTTCATCTTTTCTTCTTCTTCTTCTTCTTCTCCCTTAACTTGCGATGAGTCAATGGGGAGCTGCGCTAGGGAGCTGTTCACCAGATTCTCCCAACTCTGTCGGTTGTATGCCAAAGCCTGGGTCTCTGCAAATGAGATCTCCGTTCATTCCACAACGTCATCAATCCATCATTTTACCTGTGTTCCCCTCCGTCTCTCTCTCCTTCAAACGTTTCCTGGTTTTTGGATTTATCAAGGCTATTGGATTTTGTTACATCACATACCAACATGGTTTTGTTTTCTTAACTGAAGTCAGCAGATCTCCATATGGTTTATTGTGCTACTTGATGGTTTGGTGTACTTGTTTATTGGTGGACGTCCTGGTCTTTGTTTGCCGTGACTGGGTCTCCATAGTAGAACATCTCCCACCAGTTCTTTTGATTTTAGTGATTGGTGGGGTCTTACCATATAACTCTTTGTTAGTTGGATGTTCTCTCCAGGATTTGTTCAGGGCTGCACGCAGCATTCGTGTGTATGCTCCATCAATCTTTTTCTTTAATTTCGTTGTTAGGGTCCAAGAGATTGAGCCATATGTAAGAATGGACTCTACTGCTGCTCGGGAGAAGTTCCTTTTCAGGTTGTCTGGTAGATTGGATTTCCAGATTTTGTCCAGTTGATTTAGAGCGCCCCAAGCATTTCCGAGTCTGGTATTGATGCCAAAGAAGACCTTCATCGACCAACTGATCGATGATAGGGGCTGTCAGTATGATAAACTGCCTACTGCAATGCCTGACAGAGAAGGATGGAGGAAACGTGTCATGGATAGCCGAGCAAGCTCGACATTGATTCATTGATTGATTGATTGATTGTTTATTGGTGACATGATCAGTGTGTCTGTTCTAGAGTATCTTGCGATAACACCTCATCTCCATGGTTTGAATTTGTCTGTTCAAATCCGCTGTGAAGGTTCATGCCTCTCATGCATGAAGGAAGATGGAATATACCAGCGCACGTAAGAGCCTGATGTTGTGTTTTATGGAGATGTTCTTTTTGTCCTTTGATACAGGGTTCAGCCTGGACAGTGCTGATGTTGTCTTTGATGCCCTTGAGGAGATTTCTGGTTTAGATCCCTCACTGGTAATGACGGATCCCAGGTAAGGGAATTGTTGAACAGTTCCTAACTTAAGTCCATGGACAGTTATACGGTAGTGATGGTGGAGGTGTTGTGGCTGGCCATCAACTTGGTCTTCTTTGCGCTGATGTCCATGCCATATCTCGTCGATGTTTCTTTAGTCTTTTGACCTTTTAATCTTTATCTCCCTCACCCTATTAACAGCTTTCTGCAGAAAGCTGGTGGATAGAGTGAGGGAATCAAAGGGTTAAAGGTTTTGCATTGTTAATATGGATGACAATGCAGGAGGCTGGTGAACAGGGTGAGGGATTCAAAGGGTTAAGGTTTTGCTTTGTTAGCATGGTTGACAATGCAGAATGCTGGTGGATATTGTGAGTGAATCAAAGGGTTAAGGTTTTGCTTTGTTAGCATGGTTGACAATACAGAATGCTGGTGAATAGGGTGAGGGAAATACAGGGTTTAAGTTTTTGCTTTGCTAGTATGGCTGACAATGCAGGATGTTGATGAACAGGATGCGAGTATCAAAGGGTTAACAAGTTTGGCCAGTTCCTGCTCACAGGCTGCCAGGCCATCAAGGTCATCTGAGAAGCAAAGGTCTGTGAAGGCTCTTCCTCCAGTGGTGACTTGTGCTGACATTGTCTTCAAGTGCGTCAACATGAGGCGCTCCAGTCTACGGTCATCGTCATCATGTGCCCTGACGCATGCCGTTGGCGATCATGACCCTTCACACAAACACATCTCTTGTCACTGCAAGTAGATCTCCCATCCTATCTGTCTTCATCCACTCCGCAAATCCGTAAAATATTTCCTCCCTGGGTATACCTGGTGCTCTTTTCCCTTCCAGCTTTCCTGTTGTGACTAGATGCTCTAATTTCTCTTGCCCTGTAAACTGTCCTATAAATGTTGCTTGTCTTGTCCTGATCTTCATCATTAATGTTCTTTTTGTATTTACCTTTTTCAAGACTGTCTCGTTTGTTTTCTTTTGCTGTCCATAGAATTCTTACCATTCTTGTTAGAAACCATATTTCAGCTGCCTCAATGTTGTTCTGACTTTGCGTGCTGAAAGTCCACGCCTCATGGTAAGAATGTTTTTCATCTTCTTGAATGCTAATTTAGCCCGGCCAATTCTGTTGGCTATTTTAGATGTGCATCTGCCGTCTGGCGAGATGACTGTTCACAGATATTTAAGCTTATCAACGTGTCTCAATGAGATGCCAGTATGACTGACATAAACACATGATCCACAACAGGTATCACAATGCAGATGCCAGCAGAAACAGGGAGGAGGGAGGGGAAGGGGGAGGGGAGGGAGGGAATATCCAGAAAATATGCGTGGGCAACGTGGTCTATGTCTCACGTGGTATGCAAATCAGACCAGACCTGTTTATAATTCCATACACAGTGACCGCCGGGGGACCCAGACCTACGTAAGTATCCATCTGTCCACCAGCAGCTTCTTCCTCCATCTCTGGCATCTCTTTCACACCATATGTGAGTGTGTGTGTGTGTGTGTGTGGGGGGGGGGGTTGGGTGAGGGCGGGGCAGAGGGGGAGTGGGAAGGGAG
>JAPXFY010000022.1:39650129-39660129 GCA_030674185.1 Monoplex corrugatus
TTGTTTACAGCAGCAGTTGTGTGTTGTTTTACAGCAGACAGTTGTGTGTTTGTTTGTTTACAGCAGCAGTTGTGTGTTTTGTTACAGCAGCAGTTTGTGTGTTTGTTGTTTACGCAGCAGGTTTGTGTTTTGTTTAAGCAGCAGGTTTGGTTGTTTGTTACAGCAGCGTTTTGTGTTGTGTTTACAGCAGCAGTTTGTGTTGTTTGTTACAGCAGACAGTTTGTGTGTTGTTTACAGCAGTTGTTTTGTTACAGAACGGTTGTGGTGTTCAGCAGACATTGTGTGTTTGTTTCCGCGTTGGTTTGTTACACAACAGTGTTGTTTGTTACAGCAGGGTGGTGTTTGAGTGGTGTTGTTACAAGTTGGTGTTCGGCGTTGGTTTTTTTAAGCAGCAGTTTGTTGTTGTTGTTTACGAGCGTTGTGTTGTTTCAGCAACTTTGTGTTGTTTCAGCGGTTGTGTTTGTTGTTAAGCAGTTTGTTTTTGTACAAGGTTTGGTTGTTTCAGCACAGTTGTGTTTTGTACCCGGTGTGTGTTTTGTTACAGAGCGTTGTGTTGTTTAAGGTTGTTGTTTGTTACACATTGTGTGTTTTTAAGCAGAGTTTGTTTTGTTTGTTTACAGCAGCAGGTTTGTGTGTTTGTTTGTTTACAGCAGCAGGTTTGTGTGTTTGTTTGTTTACAGCAGACAGGTTTGTGTGTTTGTTTGTTTACAGCAGGCAGGTTTGTGTGTTTGTTTGTTTACAGCAGACAGGTTTGTGTGTTTGTTTGTTTACAGCAGCAGGTTTGTGTTTTGTTTGTTTACAGCAGACAGGTTTGTGTGTTTGTTTGTTTACAGCAGACAGGTTTGTGTGTTTGTTTTACAGCAGACAGGTTTGTGTGTTTGTTTGTTTACAGCAGCAGGTTTGTGTGTTTGTTGTTACAGCAGGCAGGTTTGTGTGTTTTTGTTTACAGCAGGCAGGTTTGTGTGTTGTTTGTTTACAGCAGCAGGTTTTGTGTGTTGTTGTTTACAGCAGACAGGTTTGTGTTTTGTTTGTTTACAGCAGACAGGTTTGTGTGTTGTTTGTTTACAGCAGACAGGTTTGTGTGTTGTTTACAGAGACAGGTGTGTGTTTGTTTGTTTACAGCAGACAGGTTTGTGTGTTTGTTTGTTTACAGCAGACAGGTTTGTGTGTGTTGTTTACAGCAGACAGTTGTGTGTTTGTTTGTTTACAGAGACAGGTTTGTGTGTTTGTTTGTTTACAGCGACAGGTTTGTGTGTTTGTTTGTTTACAGCAGCAGGTTGTGTGTTTGTTTGTTTACAGCAGACAGGTTTGTGTGTTTGTTTACAGCAGACAGGTTTGTGTGTGTTTGTTTACAGCAGCAGGTTGTGTGTTTGTTTGTTTACAGCAGCAGGTTTGTGTGTTTGTTTGTTTACAGCAGGCAGGTTTGTGTGTTTGTTTGTTTACAGCAGGCAGGTTTGTGTTTTGTTGTTTACAGCAGACAGGTTTGGTGTTGTTTGTTTACAGCAGACAGGTTTGTGTGTTTGTTTGTTTACGAGCAGGTTTTTGTTGTTTACAGCAGAAGGTTTGTGTGTTTGTTTGTTTACAGCAGCAGTTTGTGTGTTTGTTTACAGCAGACAGGTTTGTGTGTTTGTTTGTTTACAGCAGACAGGTTTGTGTGTTTGTTTGTTTACAGCAGACAGGTTTTGTGTGTTTGTTGTTTACAGCAGACAGGTTGTGTGTTTGTTTGTTTACAGCAGACAGGTTTGTGTGTTTGTTTGTTTACAGCAGACAGGTTTGTGTGTTTGTTTGTTTACAGCAGACAGGTTTGTGTGTTTTGTTTGTTTACAGCAGACAGGTTTGTGTGTTTGTTTGTTTACAGCAGGCAGGTTTGTGTGTTTGTTTGTTTACAGCAGCAGGTTTGTGTGTTTGTTTGTTTACAGCAGCAGGTTTGTGTGTTTGTTTGTTTACAGCAGACAGGTTTTGTGTGTTTGTTTGTTTACAGCAGGCAGGTTTGTGTTGGTTGGGTTTGTGTTTTTGTTTACAGCAGGCAGGTTTGTGTGTTTGTTTGTTTACAGCAGCAGGTTTGTGTGTTTGTTTGTTTACAGCAGACAGGTTTGTGTGTTTGTTTGTTTACAGCAGGCAGGTTTGTGTGTTTGTTTGTTTACAGCAGGCAGGTTTGTGTGTTTGTTTGTTTACAGCAGCAGGTTTGTGTGTTTGTTTGTTTACAGCAGCAGGTTTGTGTGTTTGTTTGTTTACAGCAGACAGGTTTGTGTGTTTGTTTGTTTACAGCAGGCAGGTTTTGTGGTTTGTTTGTTTACAGCACAGGTTTGGTGTTTGTTGTTGCGTTGTGTTTGTTTACAGCAGCAGGTTTGTGTGTTTGTTTGTTTACAGCAGCAGGTTTGTGTGTTTGTTTACAGCAGCAGGTTTGTTGTGTTTGTTTGTTTACAGCAGACAGGTTTGTGTGTTTGTTTGTTTACAGCAGACAGGTTTGTGTGTTTGTTTGTTTACAGCAGACAGGTTTGTGTGTTGTTTGTTTACAGCAGCAGGTTTGTGTGTTTGTTTGTTTACAGCAGACAGGTTTGTGTGTTTGTTTGTTTACAGCAGACAGGTTTGTGTGTTGTTTGTTTACAGCAGCAGGTTTGTGTGTTTGTTTGTTTACAGCAGACAGGTTTGTGTGTTTGTTTGTTTACAGCAGACAGGTTTGTGTGTTTGTTTGTTTGTTACAGCAGACAGGTTTGTGTGTTTGTTTGTTTACAGCAGACAGGTTTGTGTGTTTGTTTGTTTACAGCAGCAGGTTTGTGTGTTTGTTTGTTTACAGCAGACAGGTTTGTGTGTTTGTTTGTTTACAGCAGACAGGTTTGTGTGTTTGTTTGTTTACAGCAGACAGGTTTGTGTGTTTGTTTGTTTACAGCAGACAGGTTTGTGTGTTTGTTTGTTTACAGCAGGCAGGTTTGTGTGTTTGTTTGTTTACAGCAGCAGTTTGTGTGTTTGTTTACAGCAGGCAGGTTTGTGTGTTGTTTGTTTACAGCAGACAGGTTTGTGTGTTTGTTTGTTTACAGCAGACAGGTTTGTGTGTTTGTTTGTTTACAGCAGAGCAGGTTTGTGTGTTTGTTTGTTTACAGCAGACAGGTTTGTGTGTTTGTTTGTTTACAGCAGACAGGTTTTGTGTGTTGTTTGTTTACAGCAGGCAGGTTTGTGTGTTGTTTGTTTACAGCAGCAGGTTTGTGTTTGTTGTTTACAGCAGGCAGGTTTGTGTGTTTTGTTTACAGCAGCAGGTTTGTGTGTTTGTTTGTTTACAGCAGGCAGGTTTGTGTGTTTGTTTGTTTACAGCAGCAGGTTTGTGTGTTTTGTTTACAGCAGGCAGGTTTGTGTGTTTGTTTTACAGCAGACAGGTTTTGGTGTTGTTTACGCATGTTTTGTGTTTGTTACAGCAGACAGGTTTGTGTGTTTGTTTACAGAGAAGTTTGTGTTTTGTTGTTTACAGCAGGCAGGTTTGTGTGTTTGTTTGTTTACAGCAGACAGGAGCTGGATTAAAACCACGGCCACACACTTGGCCAGAGAGGGCCTGACCATGCTGAAGACGAATGAAAGAAGAAGACGAAGGAGAAGTGCAATATGAATTATGCATGCGACCCCGACTTCCTAGCCATGGTGCATGGTAAATAGCGTGGGCTAGGGCTGATGTATAGTCTAGTATTCTGTGTTCTGAATTCTCTATCTGTCTGTTGTCTGTCTGTCTGTCTGTCTATTTCCTCTCTCTCTCTCTCTCTCTCTTCTCAGTCTGTCTATCTGTCTACTCTCTATCTATCTATCTATCTATCTATCTATCTTATCTGTCTATCTATCTATCTAATCTATCTATCTATCTCTCATCTCTCTATCTATCTATCTATCTATCTATCTATCTATCTATCTATCTATCTATCTATCAGTATCTATCTATCTATCTATCTAATCTAATCTATCTATCTGTCTATCTATCTATCTATGTCTAGGACTGAAGTGACAAGCCTGCACTCTACGCTTACTATCATAATATATATCATGTCATCAACCAGGCCTGAAAATTACAGACACCTGCAGTGTTGGTCAGACGATTTCAGCAATACCATCAATGACGTATCCGTGAAGTGGATAAGACTCGACTTTGTGGTCCCAGTCTTCCCAATGAGCCCATAGCACGCTCAACTCTGGGTAGGGGCCGGTTAAAGCTTAAAAAATCCCACAATGATTTTTGAAAGAGCTGATAAGAAATCGAACTGACACCCTTTGCGGTTGGTAGATTTAGATTGCAGGTAGGGAAGGAAAATGTTCTGTTTAGTTGATCAGGGTAAGAAATACTGTTGGTGATTTTACAGGTACAGGGAAACCTTTTGCCAAGTTTGGTTGTTTTTCAGTTGCTTATGGTAACCAGCAGAATCAGCCAAGCCAAAACAGCATTCAAGAACATGAAAAGCATCCTAACCAACAAATGTCTATCAATTAACATCAGGAAGAGAGTTCTTGAATGTTATATAGAACCAATACTGTTATACGGTTGTGAGGCGTGGACAGTCAACAAACAAAGCCAGAACAAGATTGAAGCAGCCAAGATGTGGTTTCTAAGAAGAATGTTGAGAATTCCATGGACAGCAAAGAAAACAAACGAGACAGTCTTGATGGAGGCAGACACAAGAAGATCATTCATAAGGAATATTGCGGAAAGACAGGCAACATTCATAGGCCATTTTATGAGGAAAGAGGAATTGGAGCATCTGGTCACAACGGGAAAGCTGGAGGGAAAGAGAGCACCAGGTAGACCCAGGGAGAAGATGCTAGACGGACTTGCAGAGTGGCTGAAGACAAAGAGGGTGGAAGGGATGCTTGAGGCAACAAGAGATAGAGACAGATGGAAGTCCATGATGGCCAACGCCATGCGGCAAGGCACCTGGTGATGATGATGATGATGATAACCATTGTTGTTGGGCCCTCTAACCGCGATCTAACCCCTTGACTCCCACACCATGTCCACCACCATCCTGCACTGTTAACCATGTTAGCAAAGCAAAAACTTAACCCTTTGACTCCCTCACCCTGTCCATCAGCTTCCTGGTGAGTCAAAGGGTTAAGTTTTTGCAGTGGCTGGATAGGCTCCGGGAGTCAAGGGTTAAATCGGGAAAAACTTTTGCCATAAAACAGATCGATAAAAATGGTGTCTAATTTTCAAGATCGCTAACTTTGGAAGCCATTTTCTCAGCCCATTTTCATCGGAGAATAATTTGGATGGTAAATTTGGACTCGGCATGCTAGAATTAACCCGAGGAGATGCGTCACAAAGGTAGGGTCGGATGTTGACTTTTTTTGGTCCAAAATGACTGCCAGGTCCTATGCTATCAAAAAGGCTGGAAAAATGACGATTCCGTACCTGCTTTTACTGGTTGCAAACGATAGTATAGAATGCAGCGGTATGATTTCAACTCAATTTAGTGGTTTTCGACCGTCAGAACCTACTCAAAAAGACCGATAAAAGTGGTCCCTAATCTTTAAGATCGCTGACTTTGGAGGCCATTTTCTCGGCTATTCTCATGGGAGACTAATTTGGATGGTAAATTTGGACTCGGCATGCTCGAAATAACCTGAGGAGATGTGACCCAATCTGCCAGAGTTTGGAACTTGTTTTTCATATGTATGACAAACGTTCTTTTCTCTCTGGGGCCACGCAGTTTCTCCACATCAAATTGTAGGTGTCCTGATTTTCTCTGTCCTGTTTTCCTCAGTTTCAATTTGAATGCTGCTGTAACCTCACTCGAAGTCCATGAACTATCGTCTCCATGTGCCACTGATCATCACGTGGTCCATCATGGTGCCGTCTCTTCCAATCCCCAGGTTAAATTATGGATGTCCTGGTATGAAAATAGGGTCACTCTGATGACAGGGTCATAGATGATTCAAAATTGTCATCTCCAACCTTCGCATTCAAGTTCTCCATCACTATCTTCAAGTCATGTTGTGTTATATCACCTAGTTCAGCATTAACTGGTAATAAAAAACATGTTTACTTTTATCACCATTGTCGTCTGTTCGAGCATAGCACTGGTTGATAGTAGTGCTGATTTTTTTTTTCCAAATGGTGATTTGTGGTAACTGTGACAAGTCAGAAATGTCCCCATTAGAAATGTACCAAGTGTCCCCATTAAAAATGTGACATGTCTCCATTAGAAATGTGACATGTTCCTATTAGAAATGTGACATGTCCCCATTAGAAATGTGACATGTCCCCATTAGAAATGTGACATGTCTCCATAAGAAATGTGACATGTCCCCATTAGAAATGTGACATGTTCCTATTAGAAATGTGACATGTCCCCATTAGAAATGTGACATGTCCCCATTAGAAATGTGACATGTCCCCATTAGAAATGTGACATGTCCCCATTAGAAATGTGACATGTTCCTATTAGAAATGTGACATGTCCCCATTAGAAATGTGACATGTCCCCATTAGAAATGTAACATGTCCCCATTAGAAATGTGACATGTCCCCATTAGAAATGTGACATGTCCCCATTAGAAATGTGACATCTCCCCATTAGAAATGTGACATGTTCCTATTAGAAATGTGACATGTCCCCATTAGAAATGTGACATGTTCCTATTAGAAATGTGACATGTCCCAATTAGAAATGTAACAAGTCAGAAATGTCCAAGACAGAAATGTACCTGTTTCATTTCCCCGTGTAAATAATATATGCTCATAACTAAATATCATGTTGTTTAATATGGCAAGCACTTAAGTAATGTGGCTGCCATGAATGCTGTATAATTCGTCAAATTTTTTTATCAGGTTGATTTATTGATATATTTTTGTTTCAGTTCTACTTCTAAACAGACATTCACAGATTGGCAATGAAAAAATATGTTTAGTCAACAACTCCTATCGCTGAAAAACCCCCACTGCATAATCGTCATCGTATTCAATACCATCATTGACACTGTTACATCTGACATAAATGAAAAATAGCCACTTGAGTTGATCTGCAGTGGGGTCACTTTCTGCCTTGTTACAGGAGCCACACAAGTCGCTGCGGTCTCGGGAGAATATCTATTGGAGACCGCTGCAACATGTATGTCTGGAACAACCCTGTGGGAAAACTGGATGAACAGCAAAAGATTTCCTGGTTTAAAGCACAGCAAGTCTGCAGAAAGCGTAATGGTCAGCTGGCCAGTCTCATCACGCCACAAAAGATGAGAGAGATTCATAAGATTTTAAGTGGCCTCGGCGACATTGTACCAATGTTCATCGGCATGAGTCAGGTGCCCAACTGGTTCCCTGACTTGTAAGTTGATGGCTCTCCATGGGGTGTGATGGGTACAGTTGTCACGTGGATGAACGTGTGGCTTTAATTTGTTATTTTCATCTCTGACTGTTATTCATCTACATACTCCTTTATTTTGTATTCATTTATTCCCCTACTTACTTATGTCTTATTCACTTACTCACTCACTCACTTACTTGCTTGCTTGCTTCTTGCTTGCTTGCTTACCTGCTTGCTTACCTACTTACTTACTTACTTACCTACTAACCTATCTATGATTAAGAAAATATTGGCTTCACCTAGTTGATAGACAGCTGAGCATTTGGGCCTGGACTACGGGGGTGGGGTGGGGTGGGGGTTCTGTCATGTGAGACGAGTTTATACAGAATAGCTAGTTGTGTTGTGATTCAGACCTTTAATTGTTTATTTCTTTACTTTATGTGTATGTTCCTTTTTTGAAGGTAAGATACACACATACAAATGAACTGAAAAATTACCGGCCTATCTCTAATCTCTCTTTCTTGTCAAAACTCCTTGAAAAAGTCGTCCTCAACCAGCTGAACTCTCACCTGTCTGCCAACAATCTCCTCAATCCTTTCCAGTCAGCCTACCGCCAGTGCCATAGCACTGAAACTGCCCTACTACACATTCTCAACAATCTCCTCCTTGCAACTGATACTGGCAAAGTCTCTCTCCTCACACTCCTTGATCTGTCTGCAGCCTTTGATACCATTGATCATGGTATTCTCCTTTCTAGACTTCATCATACTTTTGGCATCTCTGACATTGCTCTGTCTTGGTTCACTTCATACCTATCCAACAGAAAACAAACCGTTCTCATCAATGGCACTTACTCTCAACCTGCATACCTGACCTGTGGTGTTCCACAAGGATCTGTCCTTGGCCCTGTTCTGTTCACTCTTTACACCTCCCCCCTGTCCACCATCATCAACTCCCATTCTATAAAACACCACTTCTATGCTGATGACACCCAACTTCAAGACAGTGACTCGCCTGATAATATACAGCGCCTGTTGACTCGCACCACTGAGTGTTACTCGGACATTAAGAACTGGATGACACACAATAGACTTCAGCTTAATGACGACAAAACAGAAGCTATCCTCATTGGCACCCGTCAGAAACTTTCTCAGCTGCCTCCTTTTTCTCTCCCATTATGTAACACATCAGTCCCAATTTCTGATTCAGCTAAAAACCTTGGTGTCTGCATTGACTCTACCCTCTCCATGAACAACTTTGTTTCTCAAACTGCCAGATCCTGCTACTATCATCTCCATCGTATAAGGCTGATCAGGAAGTATCTCTCTGTCGAAACAACTGCAAAACTCGTTCTCTCCTTCATAATGTCTCGCATTGACTATTGCAATTCACTCCTGTCTGGTCTTCCTGCCTCCACCATTCACATTCTACAGCGCATTCAAAACAATGCTGTACGCCTTGTACTCAAAAAGAAAAAAGCTGACCACATATCTCCTCTCCTGGCACAACTTCACTGGCTCCCTGTATCAAAGCGCATACAGTACAAACTAGACACCATGTGCTACAAAAGCCTCAATAACGCAGCCCCCGATTACCTGTCAAGCCTACTTGAGATCTATCTTCCCTCACGTACCCTCCGCTCTGCCTCCGATCCTCTGACTTTTCGCTTTCCACGCACTAAGCTCAATACCTATGGTCCACGAGCCTTCTCTGTTTCTGGTCCACTCTCCTGGAACAAACTTCCTCTCTCAGTCCGTCAGCAACCTACTTTTGTCTCCTTCAAGTCCGCTCTCAAAACTCACCTTTTCTCCTCCGCATAAAATCCTAACCTCACTCAACCCCCCCCCCCCCTCTGCAGCCTGTCTCCGCTCGGAGGGAATCACATGGTTATAATATATAATTGTATATGCTATGCTCTCTATAATTTTCCATTGCTTTTATTCTTGCTTTTATTGCTTTTATTCTTTCTCCCCATTTATAGCCATGCGTGTGTGTGTGTGTGTGTGTGTGTGTGTGTGTGCGTGCGTGTGTGTGCGTGCGTGCGTGCTTACGTGTGTGTCTGCTTCAGCGCTTAGATTTGATTTTATCAAGATTTTGCGCTATATAAATATTGTAATTATTATTATATTATTATACACATGTCATGTACATGTAACCAAAATTATTCCAGTGATAGGCTGATAAAATACCAGTATAAAATATAAACTAGATTAAACATAGTCTAGGTAGGGCCTCAGGACCTGGCCAGCTCATGGGTTTATGTGCAGACTTAAGGCGTGTGCCACGGTCACCATACACGTGGCACGATTGACTAGAGCATATGGAATTCGTTCCGAGCGCAGAGACGTCATCTTGAGAAACTGAAACTGAAACTGAAACTGAAACTTTGATTGCAAGGGGATCTTGCCTGGACATCTCCACCTGGTGGTTAAAGCATGGAGATATTTCCCATCTCCCGGGTCAACATGTATGCAGACCTGCCAGTGCCTGAGCCATCTTCATGTGTATTTGAAAAGCATCAAATATGCATGCTAAAGATCCTGTGAGTCATGTCAGTACGTGGTGGCTTACAAAGAATGAAAGTATGCACGCCCACTTAAGATGTGGACTGTGCAGCAATAGAATGGAGCGTGGTCAGCTCGCCCACAGCTTGAGTTCTCGTGCATTACTATACTTAAACAAACACGCACAGCACACAAGCACACACACACACACACACACACACA
>JAPXFY010000022.1:39662629-39680129 GCA_030674185.1 Monoplex corrugatus
GACAATAAAATGGTATTTTACAATATGCATCAAGACAATAAAATGATGTTTTACAATATGCATCAAGACAATAAAATGGTGTTTTACAATAAGCACCAAGACAATAAAATGATGTTTTACAATAAGCACCAAGACAATAAAATGATGTTTTACAATATGCATCAAGACAATAAAATGATGTTTTACAATATGCACCAAGACAATAAAATGATGTTTTACAATAAGCACCAAGACAATAAAATGGTGTTTTACATTATGCACCAAGACAATAAAATGGTGTTTTACAATATGCACCAAGACAATAAAATGATGTTTTACAATATGCACCAAGACAATAAAATGATGTTTTACAATATGCACCAAGACAATAAAATGATGTTTTACAATAAGCACCAAGACAATAAAATGGTGTTTTACAATATGCACCAAGACAATAAAATAATAATAATAATAGTGCATTTATAGAGCGCTTTCCGAAACCTCAAAGCGCTTTACATCAGTAAACCATACATATATAAACCAAATAACAGGCTACAATACAAACAAACTCATCAAAAACTATCCACAGAAATCAACAACCACACAGACACACCAAATAATCTCTCTCCCTCTCACCCCCTCCCCGCCCACCCCTCTCCCCCCATTTTCAAACACACACACACAACACCCACACACACACAGCCACACATCACACACACACAACACACACACACACACACACACACACACACACACACACACACACACACACACACACACACACAAACTGGCATACACCCCATTGTGCACAATTTCATCCAGAATGTCAAACAGGATCAACCCACTAGCCAAAATCAGGAAAAACACTGTTTAAAGAAGTAAGTTTTTAAACTTGTTTTGAAAGATGGTAGAGTTTTAGAGTGGCGGACGGACTGAGGCAACAAGTTCCATGTCTGAACAGCAAAAACTGCAAAGGCTCTACCACCGTGAGTTTCTCTGTTATATTTTGGCACATGGTGTTTTACATTATGCATCAAGACAATAAAATGATGTTTTACAATATGCATCAAGACAATAAAATGGTGTTTTACATTATGCATCAAGACAATAAAATGATGTTTTACAATATGCATCAAGACAATAAAATGATGTTTTACAATAAGCACCAAGACAATAAAATGATGTTTTACAATATGCATCAAGACAATAAAATGGTGTTTTACAATAAGCACCAAGACAAAATGGTGTTTTACAATATGCATCAAGAAAAAATGGTATTTTACAATATGCATCAAGACAATAAAATGGTATTTTACAATATACATCAAGACAAAATGGTGTTTTACAATATGCATCAAGACAAAATGGTGTTTTACAATATGCACCAAGACAATAAAATGGTGTTTTACAATATGCACCAAGACAAAATGGTGTTTTACAATATGCATCAAGACAAAATGGTGTTTTACAATATGCATCAAGACAATAAAATGGTGTTTTACAATATGCACCAAGACAATAAAATGGTGTTTTACAATATGCACCAAGACAAAATGGTGTTTTACAATATGCATCAAGACAAAATGGTGTTTTACAATATGCACCAAGACAAAATGGTGTTTTACAATATGCATCAAGACAAAATGGTGTTTTACAATATGCACCAAGACAAAATGGTGTTTTACAATATGCACCAAGACAATAAAATGGTGTTTTACAATATGCACCAAGACAAAATGGTGTTTTACAATATGCACCAAGACAATAAAATGGTGTTTTACAATATGCATCAAGACAAAATAGTGTTTTACAATATGCATCAATACAATAAAATGGTGTTTAATAATATGCATGAAAAATGATGTTTTACAGTATACATCAAGACAATGAAATGGAGTTTTACAATATGCATTAAGGCAATAAAATGATGTTTTACAACAAGCACCAAGACAATAAAATGGTGTTTCTTAATATGTATCAAGACAATGAAACAGTGATTTACAATATGCACCAAGACAATAAAATGTTTTACAAAACAAAACAAAACAAAACAAAAAAGTGTTGGCACTCGCCGACATGCTTCTTCCATCGGTGTTGGTTCCAGACCCAACTGCCGTGGCCAGAAGAAACTTCAGCTCGACTCCATCATCACAAGAACATCTTTAACATACAGCAAGTATATAATCATGTACATGTACATAAAACACGAGGCATGGGCCACACCATTTTTATGACATTCAGGGGAGACTATCCTTTAACTTTCAAAATAAATTACTTTGAAAGAGTTCTCTCCCTGTAACCAAACAACACATCGTATAAGTACTCTCACTTGCACAAAAATAGTTGTGACTAATCCAACTAGAAAGTTTATCTCTTTGGCTAAATGTATAAAAAGAATTTTTTGTACCTGTTAAAAATCACACATGACAATGTCCAGTAGTAACAGCCACTCTGACCAACTAAACATAAAGTTGTATACTTGCCTCTGCTGCAATTAACTTCCTCAGTTCGAATTACAAGACTCAGCTTCTAATGATTTAAACAACTTCATTTATACTTCCATATAGTAAAAAGTTATTTTTGTTTAAAACAGTATATCTTCTGTCCCGCGTGACAACTTTTCAGCAGGCTCTGGAAATGGTGTGAAATTGAAATGCGTATGTTTACGATGTGCGATTGTTTTACAAAGAACATAAAAATGAATTTGTACATATAAGTTAAACAAGAAACAAGCATTCTTGATGTTGCAAATGTTTGAGATCCCACCATGCCGCATTTTCCATCATGGATAAATACGACAGTGGTTTTGTTCCAAATGTTTGCAGGCAAGCTCAATACCAGTTTTGCAGTTTATATTCTAATGTAGCATTTTCTTATATAATATTTAGAGTAGAAAATACATTTTGAAGATTTTCTTTTCAAATGTATTTGGAAGATTGTTTTCAAATTTGCATTTATGAATAATTATATATTTTCTGCAGAAGTGTAATTAAATGTGTGTGTGTGTATATGTATGTGTATGTGTGTGTGTGTGTATATGTATGTATGCATGTATATATATATATATATATATATATATATATATATATATATATATATATGTGTGTGTGTGTGTGTGTGTGTGTTTGCATATGTGCGTGTATGGTGTGCGCGTGCATGCGTGAGTGTTTAAGTCTCTGTGTGTGTTTGTGTCTGTGTGTCTGTGTAACATGTGTGCGTGTGTGTTAGTGTGCATGTGTGTGTGTGTGTGTGTGCGTGCGTGCGTGCGTGCGTGAGTGTGTGTGTGTGTATGTGTGTGTGTGTGTATGTGTGTGTGTGTGTGTGTCTGTGTCTGTGTCTGTGTGTGTGTATGTAATAAAACTTTTCTCTTGCAGATACCAACAAATGTGGTGGCATCAAGATAGGACCGTTGTGCACTACGTAAATGTGCACGACCCTCTAGCTTTCTGGTGGTATGAGCAGGGGATGAATTCTTATCAGGATAAATTCAAAAACTCAGACCGCAAATGTGCTGTGGTGTCGGAATACAAGCCACCTACAAAGACTGTGATCTAGCATGCCTATCCACTCTGCGAATTTCCTGCTCTTCTCTCCAACAGTCAGCCTTCCAAGAAGTGAAATTAATTTCCAACTCTTATAGATCTCAACTGTTTGGGAAAACGCAACAAAGTTTATACTGTGTTCGATGGTCACTTCATTCACACCTTTTTAGCCTGTGACACTCTCAGCGTTTGTTCGTTGGATGAGTCAGTTTCCAGTTTTTGTGCTGATCCTGTGCACCATATTTCACGTGTGAGAAAGAGTTTCAGTCCGTGCTTTACACATATGTGTGCGATCATGTTCCTGAGCGCTCTGACAGTAGTGATGGAAACACTTTTGTGTCTATCAACATGTGACACGGTTACTGAGCACGAGTGTTCTGGAGTGGTAAGTGCCTGTGTCTTTCTTTTCCAGGATCATCGCACTCAGGGAGGTTACCTTTTAGCTCACCTTCCCCCCTCCCCCATTCCATTTCTACGCCAACTTACTGGCTTTTTTTTTACAATGCGGATATGATGATGTCGATGAGGATGATAATCATGATGCCATGAAGCTCCATCTAGGATTGAGACTACATGACTGGGTCGTACTCCACGCTTACTATCATAACATATCTTGGCGTCAACCAGGCCCGAGAGATACAGACACCTGCAGTCCTGTTCACAAGATTTGAGCAGTACCCTCAATGACGCATCTGTGAAGTGGATGAAACTCGACTGTGTGGTCCCAGTCTTCCCAATGAGCCCATAGCACGCCCAACTCTGGATAGGAGCTGGTTCATCATCATCATCAGGTGCCCTGCCGCTTGGCGTTGGCGATCATGGACTTCCATCTGTCTCTATCTCTCGTTGCCCCTAGCATCTTTCCCACCCCCCTCGTCCCCAGCCACTCTGCAAGTTCGTCCAACATTTTCTCCCTGGGTCTATCCGGTACTCTCTTTCCCTCCAGCTTTCCCGTTGTGACCAGCTGCTCCAAATCCCCCTTTCTCATAAAATGGCCTATAAATGTTGCTTGTCTTTTCCTAATCTTCCTTAAGAGTGATCTACTTGTGTCTGCCTCTATCAAGACTGTCTCGTTTCTTTTCTTTGTGTCCATGGAACTCTCAACATTCTTCTTAGAAACACATCTCGGCTGCCTCAATCTTGTTCTGGCTTTGCTTGTTGACTGTCCTTGCCTCACAACCGTACAACAGTATTGGTTCTATATAACATTCAAGAACTCTCTTCCTGATGTTAATTGATAGGCATTTGTTGGTAAGAATGCTTTTCATCTTCTTGAATGCTGTTTTGGCTTGGCCGATTCTGCTGGCTATTTCTGATGTGCATCTGCCGTCTGGTGAAATGATCGTTCCCAGGTATTTAAACTTATCAACCTGTCTCAAGGTTGTGCCGTTTCTGTTATTTTGCATGAGGGGATTTCATGGTTTTTTTTTTTTTTTTTTACTGATCACCATGACTTCAGTCTTTCTGCTGTTTAGTTCCAGCCCCTTACCTTTGCTTTCTATTTCTAGTATATTCACAAGGTTTTGTAGGCCCCTTTCATTTTCTGCAATTAGCACGGTGTCATCTGCGTATCGAATGTTGTTCTTCTACGTTTCTCATGATGTTTTCGCTGTAAAGTGAAAACAGATCTGGTGACAAAACACAACCCTGTCTGACTCCACTTTTGATGTTTTGGAAAGAGCTTATATTGTTTTCTATTCTCATTGCAGCTGTTTGTTCCCAGTACATATTTCTGATTATTCGTAGATCTTTTCCATCAACATTGAGTCTCTCCAATTGTTTGATCAATTCTTCATGTCTTACCCGATCGAAAGCCTTGGTATAGTCAACAAAGCAGAAATACAAATCCTTATTCATCTCAATTGACCTCTCTATGATAGTTCTTAGGATGTATAAGGCATTAATAGTTCCTTTCCCTTCCACAAATCCACACTGTTCTTCTGGTATTTCTGTTTTGATTCTATTCCTTGTCCTCATCATGATTATTCTCAACAGGATTTGTTACATGACTCATTCAAACTGATGTGCGATGGAGTTCGCATTCTATAGCCTCTGTCTTCTTTGGAAGTGGCAATGAAAATTGATTTTGACAATCTTTGGGGATTTTTCCAGTGTCGTAAATTTCATACATATATTCACACACACACACACACACACACACACACACACACACACACACACACCACACACACACACACACACACACACACACACACACACACACACACACATAAAAATAACTAAACAAATATATAATTATATATGTGTGTGTGTGTGTGTGTACACTCGCCAGTGTGTGAGCGAGTAGGTGAGTGAGTGGGTGAGAGAGAGAGAGAGAGAGAGTGTGTGTGTGTGTGTGTGTGTGTGTGTGTGTGTGTGGTGTGTGTGTGTGTGTGTGTGTGTGTGTTGTGTGTGTGTGTGTGTGTGTGGTGTGTGTTGTGTGTGCGTGCACGCGCGTGTGAGTGTGCATTTATGTTTGTATGTTTTGGTGTGGGTGTATATGTGTGTTTGTGTTAAACGTATTCGCTCTCTCGCTCTCTCTCACTCTCAAATTCAAAGCTCCTCGTTTCTTTTTTTCCTTCCTTCTTTTCTTTTTCATTTTCTTCCTTCTTTCTTTCCTTTATTTCTTCCTTTCATTCCTTTCTACATTTCTTGCTTCCTTTTCTCTTTTGTACCTTCCTCCCCAGCTTTTTTCTTCCTTTTTCTTTTCTTTCTTTCCTTTTACTGTTCTTCCTGTCTTCCCTTCTCTTCCTTCCTTCCTTCCTTCCTTTCTTTTTCTTCTTTTATTTCCTCCGACATTATTTCCATTTTTCCAGATCTTATTCTCATTTTTTGTTTATATTTCCTTCCCTTTTACTGTCCCTTCTTCATTTCTTCCTTTTTCTTCCTTCATTTCTTTCTTTTCCTCTATCTTTTCTATCTATCTCCTACCTATTTTTTCAGAGTCCTGTAGAGAAAGTGAAAGAAGTGGCCAAGTTCCTGGGTCTGGATGTGACCGAGTCTCTGTGTGAGGAGATTGAGGAAGCGTGTCGCTTCAACAACCTGAAGAAACAAGCTTCCCAAAAGATGGAACCTGTCCTTAGCGACAACAACAAGCAGAAGTCTGGAAGGGATGCGCCTGCTGCAAATGATGGTGGAGGTGACAGTAAACAAGTGGCAATGTATAGAAAAGGTAAGGTAAATGAATAGAGAAGGGGAGTGGATGGGGCGTGGGAGAGTATATGTATATATATATATATATATATACACTGTGTTTATTGTGTGTGTATGTGTGTGTGTGTGTATGTGTATGTGTGTGTGTGTGTGTGTGTGTGTGTGTGTGTGTGTGTGTGTGTGTGTGTGTATACTCTCTCTTTTTCCATATATATGTATATTATATATATATTATATATATATATATATATATATATATATGTGTGTGTGTGTGTGTGTGTGCATGTGTATTCTCTCTCTTTTTCCATACATATGTATATATCATCATCATCAGGTGCCTTGCCGCATGGCCGTGGCGATTATGGACTTCCATCTGTCTCTATCCTTGTTGCCTCAAGCATCTCTTCCCCCTCCCTGTCTTCACAGCCACTCTGCAAGTCCGTCTAGTATGTTCACCCTCACATAGGAAGGCTCAACATTCTAGTTTGTTGTGTTGTTTTTTGGTTTATCTGCTATATATAATATATATATGTGTATTTGTGTGTGTGTGTGTTGTGTGTGTGTGTGTGTGTGTGTGTGTGTGTGTGTGTGTGTGTGTGTGTGTGTGTCTGTGTGTGTCTGTGTGTGTCTGTGTGTGTCTGTGTATGTATTGCATATTTATCAGTTGACATATGACACGGATATTCTGTTAAATGGATCATTTTTAGTGCTTCTTTATGATCGTTTATTTGTTTGTTTTCATTACAGTGGTAGGGATTGACATGTACTTGCTTTACGTGTGTCTGTCTCTGTCTCCCAGGCGTTCGTGAAACATTTGTTGTCATCAGTAATAGTAGTAGCAGCAGTATTAGTATCATTCTTCTTCTTTTTTATCATCATCATCATTGTTGGTGTTCTTGTTGTTGTTGTTATTGTTATCATAATCACTATTATTATGAAGACGATGATGATGACGACGACGACGATGATGACGACGACGACGACGACGACGATGATACGACGACGACGATGATGTTGAGTATGATGATGATATCATCATGATCATATGATCATCATCATACTCATCATCATCATTATCATCATCATCATCATACTCGTTATACTCATCATCATTATCGTTATTATCAATATCAATGTTATATTATTATCATATCATCGTCATTATCATTAACGTTTTGACTGTTCGCTTCATGTTGATGTGAAATTGTTTCAGGTATAGTAGGGGACTGGAAGAGTTATTTCACTGTGGCCATGTATGAGAGAGTGGATCAACTGATTAAGGAAAAGATGGAGGGACTGCCTTATACTTTACGTTGTGAACAAGACTGGGTCCTGTATACATACTACAAAAGAAGATAAAGTCAGGTCTAGACAAGACAGGACAAAACAACATTCGTTTTTTTTTCGAAAAGTCCCAAAGTAAGTGACAGTGCTATATTTTGACGTTCAGTTTTCTCCCTCAAAAGGGAAAATAAAATATCTTGATGAAATGTGCCATTGACTAACGCTCAAGGAACTCAAGCACACGAAAAACACTAACAAAAACAAGAAAATGAAAGAAAGAAATGAAAGAGAGTGAAGAAATAAACACACGGACATAAAAACACGCGTACGTACACACAAACACACGCGCACATACAAACACACACACGTACACATGACACAAACAAACATACACACACACACGCGCGCGCGCGCGCGGCGTGTGTGTGTGTGTGTGTGTGTGTGTGTGTGCGTGCGTGTGTACGCATAGAAACGTTATTCAGAAAGAATGTGAAATATTTTAGACATGACAACAGCATACTTACAATTAAGCTGTTTCGCTTACAAGATTACAAATATTACTTGCACATACTGTGATCAAATGAAAATAAACTGGTTACCCAAACATGCATCCATACATGAGTGAAAGAGTGAGAAATGAAAAGAGAGAGAGAGAGAGAGAGGAAGAGAGAGAAGAGAGAGAGAGACAGAGAGAGAGAGAGAGAGAAGAAGAGAGAGACAGAGAGACAGAGAGACAGAGAGGACAGAGAGAGAGACAGAAGAGAGAGAGACAGACGAGAGAGAGAGAGAGAGAAGACAGAGAGAAGAGAGAGAGAGAGAGACAGACAGACGAGAGGAGAGACAGACAGACAGACAGACAGAGAGAGAGAGAGAGAGAGAGAGAGAGAGGGACAGACAGAGAGAGAGAGAGAGACAGACAGACAGAGAGAGAGAGACAGACAGACAGACAGAGAGAGAGAGACAGACAGACAGAAGAGAGAGAGAGAGAGAGAGGGACAGAGAGCAACAGAGACAGATTGACAAACAAACAAGGTGAGGGAGAGAGTGCAAGCATGATGCAATCTGTTGAAAGCCTACTTTTTAGAGTGCATGGTGTACCAAACGTTGCCTTTCAATGAGTGTGCATGCACCCAAGGACGTCATGTATGTTTCAGCCTGTGTGCTTCCCACTTTATCTTAGAAGAGAACTGTAAGCGTAGAGAAACACTCTGTAATCTGACGCGTTATCTTGTGCAGCGTTGATACACAGCAGATCGTTACTGAGGACACACGGAATCGATCTTCCTGATCTCAAAAAATGTTGTACCCAGATATCATTGCAGTGGGTTTGTTTCGTTAACAACTGATATTTTTTCCTGTTGAACGTTTTTTTGTTGGTGTTTGTTTTGTTTTTGCACAAAAGATTTATTTCATTTCATTTTGTATGTGTCTGTTTTGATATAATCAAGTTAGCAATGATAGATGTGTAAATTGGCCTATGTGCTGATATGTGTTCCATTGGAAAATAAAAATTCATGTCTTTTCTATTTTGTTCATTTCGTGTAAGTGTGTGTGTATGTATTGTGTATGTGTGTGTGTGTGTGTGTATGTGTGTGTTGTGTGTGTGTGTGTGTGTGTGTGTGTGTGTGTGTGTGTGTGTGTGTGTGTGTGTGTGTGTGTGTGTGTGTAATAAAACAGTCAACCAATGCACGATCATTAACAGACTGCATTTGTTTATAATTCGAGACCTTGCAAGCGCATAAGATTTTGTGAGAGCTCAAAGAATCTACCTTATAAAAGGGATGGCTTGTTGTATGGAGTGTGTAGGAATTTGTCCAATCAGAATAAATCCCTCTTGAATACACTTTACGCTCAAAACTTCTCATAGACCTGAAACTGTGACTAGACAATCTCAAGTGTCAATAAATCACCTGTCACCCATCATCATCATCGTGTTCGATGGCAATCACCTCAAAACATTTTACAACAAAACTCCTGTCTTCATTCCAGTGACTTCTCTGTGCTAGTACGTTGACCTTCAAATTGCTGTTGGTGGTGGTATTATTTGAAAAGGAGATGGCTGGTCTGCCCCTGTTTCGTTTGGCCTCAATGTCATTGCTGACCACAGATAACAAGAAAACCAGGTCCAGATTTTCAACTCGTGCCCCTGAGCCGTCAAGATTCTCAATGACTCAGCACACCTGATATTAACTTAATAGTAGCCTGTAGCATGTGACTGACCTTTTTGTAAATGCGTGGTCAACGTATATATATCAATCCACTGGCTGTGTGTTGATAAAACTGCTGCTTCATTCTGCTGGTGACTTGTCAAAATCACACGTCTGCTGATAGAGACCATCCTGTAGCCGAAAAGGTAAGCTGAGCTGTCATGCATTGATTGAATGCTTTAGTCTATCATTTGACTTTCTGTCTGTCACTCTCTGTCATTCTTTGTCTGCATTTCTCTCTCTGTCATTCTTTGTCTGTAGTTCTCTCTCTGTCTCTTCCTCCATCATTCTCTCTCTCTTTCTGTCTCTCTCTCTGTCTGTCTGTCTTTCTCTCTCTCTCTCTTTCATATCACTCTTTTTTTTCTCTCTTTCTCTCTCTGTCTCTCTGTCTTTGTCTCTGTCTGTCTGTCTGTCTCTCAGTTTCTCATTCTGTCATTCTCTCTGTCTCTGTCTGTCTGTGTGTCTGTCTGTGTGTCTGTTTCTGTCTCTGTCTGTCTGTCTGTTTGACTCTCTCTCTCTCTTTTCTCTCTCTCTCTGCATACAAACTGTAATCTGGCATCACTATGGCCTTGCTTGGTGTGCCCAATACACAACAACAAAGAATCCATGATGTGCTCTTTCCTTCAACAAATAAACAACATGTAGACTTACACATGCACACATATGCACACACACATACACGCACACACACACACAAGGATACATACATATATATATGTATATACATACATATACACACACATATATATACACACGTACACTATTTACACACACACACATATCTATCTATCTATCTATCTAGCTATCAATCTGTCTGTCTGTCTATCTATCTATCTTTATATACATATAGATATACACATATATATATTATGTATACATATATAATATATTTATATAGACTCTATATATACATATGTGTGTGTGTGTGTGTGTGCGTGTGTGTGTGTACGTATATACGTATATATATATATATATATATATATATATATATATATATATATATATATGAATTTTGGCAGTTTATTCAAGGGTCGAGTGTAGAACAGTGCAGAAAGTGTAACGGAAACAATCTCAGAAGGGACTTCACTCATGAGCTGAGCGTTTGTCGGATGGAAGTTTAGAATAGGCATGTCTAATTGTTTCCCTTTAGTACTGTCAGATTCACTGTTTTAACAACTTGATTTAAGTGTGAAGGCCACTGGTGATATAAGTAGACATCCATGCTAACCGTGATTGCCAGTTGTCACTACCATTAATGTGAGTACAGTACACGCTCAGCCCAAGGTTATCTTACGACAGACCAGTGGGGACTTGTCCTATATTTTCTCTACGCTGTACAGCATTGCTAGTCCCTGGTAAGTTTGCTACGAACACACTACAATTGCTGTTGCGACTCTCTGCGTTTGAATCGACGTACTGTGTGAGTTTGTTGTTCTTGTCCTTTTTATATTGTGTGCATAATCATTATTATCATCATTATCCAGGACGTTGAATTATGCATTTTGTGAGCTACTGACATAAACATATTTGGCTGTTCTGGTTTAGTATTTCTTAGTTTGTGAGCTACTGACATAAACGTCTGGTTTAGTTTTTTCCCCCAGTGCAAAGGCTACAACGTAACAAGATTTGAGTACAGATGTACCATTACTTTAGACGCGCATTCTTGTTGTTATTGATATTAGTATTGAAAATGCTGCAGATCTCCAGCTGCTAGACAACTTCATTATTGAGCGCAGCAAACTGACAGACAAGCAGGTAGAGAATATATTTTCAGTGGTGTTCTCTCTCTCTCTTCTCTCTCTCTCTCACCTCTGTCTCTACTCTCTCTCTCATCTCTCTCTCTTGTCTCTCTCTCTCTCTCTTTCTCTTGTCCCTGTCTCTCTCATCTCTCTTTCTCACTCCTCTTTCTTCTCTTTCTCTCTGTCACCCTCTCCTCTTTCAGTGTCTGTCTATCTCTCTTTTTCTCTCAATCTCTCTCAGTCTTGATCTCTCTCTCTTATCTATCTCTATCTTTCTCTCTCTTACACACACACCACATAACCACACACACACACACACACACACACACACACACACACACACACACACACACACACACACACACACACACAAGACAACACACAAAGACACACACAAAGCACACACACAAAGACACAACAAACACCACCACACACACACACACACACACACACACACACACACACACACACACACACACACACACACACACACACATTTACTACGTCTCTCTGTCTGTCTTTCTCTCAAACGACGATAAATGCTGTCATTCTTTCACTTCCTTATAAGTTGTGTTATTGATTAACTGTGCATTTGTTTCTCAGTGGTTTATTTCCAGGCCCATATATAACTTTTCGGCATGGGCAAGTCAAAAAAATGGCTTTCTCGCTAATAACCTCTACCTGTCTGTCTTTCTGTCTGTCTGCCTCCCTGTCTGTTGTCTTCTCTATCTGTATCTTGTCTGTCTCCTTCTGTACTCTGTCTCGTCTGTCTCCTGTCTCTGTCTCTGTCTGTCCTCTCTCTGTCATCTCTTCTTCTTTTCTCTGTCTCTTCTGTCATCTTCTTCTCTATCTCTATCTGTCATCTATCTATCTATCTATCTATCTATCTATCTAACTCTATCTATCTATCTATCTATCTATCTGTCTATATCTATATCTATGAAAGATTCTATTTCGCATTACTTGTGGGATACATTGGAACTAAATCAGTTATTAGTACCCTTTGGAAATGACGATAAAATTTAAACAGATAATCGTTTTATGCACATTTTATTACTAGCAAAATATACTATTTACAAATGCAGAATAAGAAGAGTAAAACCAACACTTCAATTATTGTTAAGGGATCTAAAAGAAGCTTATGAGATAGACAGACATGTATTTAACAATATCTACATGTATCTATCTAATGCATAGATTGGTTCTTCTCCCACTTGGCAATCAAATTAATTACATAACTTTTAATAGTGCTTCACCCTTGAGGGTAAAAACTTGAATTTCTTCTTTTGACCAGCTATTTAATGTTCATCTTCTTGGAATATCTCTGCTCTTTAATGTATCATTCATGTGTAATGAAGATCCTCTTTGGCGAAAATTAGAGGTGAACAAGCATACACTTTGCTTACCCTCGTAGAAAAAAAATTATTTTTGTTTTTGTTCTTGGCCTCTGTCTTGTTTTCTCTCTGTCTGTGTCTCTCACTCTGTCTCTGTCTCTGTTTCTGTTTTGTTGTTTGTCTGTCTGTCTGTCTCTCTTTGTCTCTCTCAATCTTTCTTTCTCTATCTCTCTCTCTTTCCCTCTCTTCCTTTCTCTCTCTTTCTTCTCTCTGTCTCTGTCTCTCTCTCTCTCCCCCTCTCTCTCTCTCACACACACATTCTCTTTCTCTCTCCTTCTATTTTTCTCTATCTTTGTCTCTCTTTCTCTGTCTGTCTGTCTGTCTCATTCCCTCTCTCTGTCTCACCCATTCTCTCTGTCTATTTTGCTCTCTCTCTCTCTCTGTCTGTCTCTCTCACTCTCTTTTTCCTTCAAATCCTCTCTATCTTTGTTTTCTCTCTTTCTCTCTCTCTCTTTCTCGCTCTCTCTCCCCCTCTCTCTCTCACATACGCACATACACACATATACACAACCTTCATCCATCTCTCTTTCTCTCTCTTCATCCATCTTTCTCTCTCTGTCTCTCTGTCTCTGTCTCTCTCTCTGTTTCCCCCCCTCTCTCTCTGTCTCTCTCTGTTTCTCCCTCTGTCTGTCTTTGTCTCTCTCTCTCTTATTCTGTCTTTTCTGTCTCCTCTCTCTCTCTCCCCCTCTCTCTGTGTCTTGCTTTCTCCTATCACTCCTTCTCTGTCTTTGTGTCTGTCTGTCTGTCTCTTTTTCTCTCTCTCTTTCTCTCTCACACACACCACACACACACACACCACAACACCACACAACACACACACACACACACACACACACACACACACACACACATTCTCTCTGTCTTTTATTTCTCTTCTCAAACTCCCTCTTTCTCTCTCTCTATCTCTCTTTCTTTGTCTTTCTGTATTTCTGTCTTTCTGGCTGTTTGGCTGTCTGTATATGGAAATCTTTCTGTCATGGAAAATTATTATCTCTATGGAAATCTTTATGTCTATGGAAATCTTTCTGTAAAGAGTGATCTGTATATGGAAATCTTTATGTATATAGAAATCTTTGTGTATATGGAAATCTTTATGTATATGGAAATCTTTATGTCTATGGAAATCTTTATGTAATGGAAATCTTCTGTAAAGGATGATCTTCTGTATATGGACATCTCTGTGTATATGGAAATCTTTGTGTATATGGAAATCTTTATGTATATTGAAATCTTTGTGTATATGGAAATCTTTGTGTATATGGAAATCTTTGTGTATATGGAAATCTTTGTGTATATGGAAATCTTTGTGTAATAGGAAATCTTTGTGTATATGGAAATCTTTGTGTTTATGGAATCTTTGTGTTATGGAAATCTATTGTGTATATGGAGATCTTTATGTATATGGAAATCTTTATGTATATGGAAATCTTTATGTATATGGAAATCTTTGTGTATATGGAAATCTTTGTGTATATGGAAATCTTTGTGTATATGGAAATCTTTGTGTATATGGAAATCTTTATGTATATGGAAATCTTTATGTAGATGGAAATCTTTATGTAAAGGAAGATCTGTCTGTATAGGGAGATCTGTCTGTACAACTTGGTGTTGGGGCTGTGTAGTTTATGGTGTTGTAGCGAGTGTGTGTGTGTTGTGCGTGAGTGTGTATGTGTGTCTGTGTGTCTGTGTGCATGCGTGTGTGTATGTTATGTGTGTATGTGTGTGTGTGCATGTGTGTGTGTATGTGTGTATGTGTGTATGTGTGTATGTGTGTGTGTATGTTATGTGTGTATGTGTGTGATGTGTGTGTATGTGTGTGTATGTGTGTGTGTACGTGTGTGTGTGTGTGTATGTGTGTGTATGTGTGTGTATATGTGTGTGTGTATGTGTGTGTGTGTGTAAGAAGATCTTTATGTATTGGGAGATCTTTGTGTATAAGGAAATCTTTCTGTATCGGGAGATCTTTCTGTGTATGGAAATATTTGTGTGTATGGAAATCTTTGTGTATACGGAAATCTTTGTGTACATGGAAATCTTTCTGTACATGAAAATCTGTGTATATATGGAAATCTTTGTGTATATGGACATCTTTCTGCACGTGGAGATCTTTGTGTGTATATGGGAATATTTTGTGCGTATGGAAATCTTTCTGTAATGGAAATCTTTGTATATATGGAAATCTTTGTGTATGGAGATTTTCTGTAAAAGGATATCTTTCTGTACTATTTAGTGTTTTGGTTGGGTAGTTTATGGTGTTATAGTGTGTGTGTGTGTATGTGTGTGTGTGTATGTGTATGTATATATATATATATATATATATATATATATATATATATGTGTGTGTGTGTGTGTGTGTGTGTGTGTGTGTCGTGTACCAAGATCTTTCTGTACAGGGAAATCTTTCTGTATAGGGAGGTCTTTCTGTATAGGGAGGTCTTTCTGTATAACTTACTGTTTGGGTTGAGTGGTTTAAGGTGTTGTAGTGAGGGTGTGTGGGAGAAATTCTTTATAACTTAGTGCTTGGGTTGAGTAGTTTATGGTGTTGTAGTGAGTGTGTGTGGAGAAATTCTTTATAACTTAGTGCTTGGGTTGAGTAGTTTATGGTGTTGTAGTGAGTGTGTGTGGAGAAATTCTTTATAGCTTAGTGTTTGGGTTGAGTAGTTTATGGTGTTGTAGTGAGGGTGTGTGGAGAAATTCTTTATAACTTAGTGTTTGGGTTGAGTATTTATGGTGTTGTAGTGAGTGTGTGTGGAGAAATTCTTTATAGCTTAGTGTTTGGGTTGAGTAGTTTATGGTGTTGTAGTGAGGGTGTGTGGAGAAATTCTTTATAACTTAGTGTTTGGGTTGAGTAGTTTATGGTGTTGTAGTGAGGGTGTGTGGAGAAATTCTTTATAACTTAGTGTTTGGGTTGAGTAGTTTATGGTGTTGTAGTGAGGGTGTGTGGAGAAATTCTTTATAACTTAGTGTTTGGGTTGAGTAGTTTATGGTGTTGTAGTGAGGGTGTGTGGAGAAACAGCTCAAGTTATTTTGGGTCGGGTGATTTTCTGTGAGAGCACAGTGGTTAGGTTATTGTTCGTGTGTTTGTAGTTCACTTTTCTACATGCCCAGCTTTGAATTTCTGTACCCTGTGTATACACAACAAACCAGTCTGGGGTCTTGAGTCTTGAGCCTTGAAATACAAATTATAAATGTGTAGATGCTGGCTATGTGAGTGAATCGTGCATCTGCTGATGATGCCACAATGTTGATAATGATGATGATAATGATAACATTCGTAAAGTTGATGATGATGATGACAATGATGACATTCATAAAGTTTGTCTTATTCAGGTTCACTGCCATGTTGTCTTCATCACAAGAGATGTCTAAGGAGGCGGAAGAGATAGTGTCCCACTGGGTAGAGGTGGAGGGGATATCTCTTTTCTCTCCATTACCTGGAATGCTGCCATGGAAGGACAAGATCTCTAATCTGCGGCAGATGAAACTCCGCAGCGATGACATCTTCATCTGTGCTTATCCTAAGGCAGGTCTGTTCCTTTTTCATGTAGCGTCTTTTTATCGTAGTGGTATTAAATAAAGTCAGGTTAGGAATAAGAAATGGATGGAGAAAAATCAGTCAACGTGGCAAACTAGTCAGCACAATGGACTACTGACTGGAAGATCGTGGGTTAAAATCTCCATTGGTAAAGACAAGATTATTGTAGAGTTTTTTCCACACCTACTGTTGAACTCTTACCCAGAACTGAGCGTGCTATGACCTACTTAAGGGAAACTGGGACAACAGCGAACCACCATCAATCAAAAAACAAACAAAATACTGTGTTTTCTAATCCAGACCAACTGTTGAACCCTTACCCAGAGATGAGCGAGCTAAGGGATACTTGGGGGAAACTGGGACCACACAGCCAAGTCTTATCCACTTAATGAATGCGTCATTGAAGGTGTTGCTTACATTTCCTGACCAGCACTGCAATTGTTCGTATCTCTCGAGCCTGGTTGATACCAGGATGTATTATGACATCATGCATGAAGCACTGCCTTGTCATGCAGTCTCAGTTCGAAATTGAACATCATCATTATCATTCCCATTCTCATCATCATGACATTGTAAAACAATTGTCCCAGAATCTGTGGCCCTTCATGCCATGCTGTCATGATAACCTCAGTTTCACTGATTCATGAGCTGTGTTAGAAAGCTGAAA
>JAPXFY010000022.1:39685129-39692629 GCA_030674185.1 Monoplex corrugatus
ACGGATGTTGGTCTCTGTCACCCATGCGTTCGTGAAACGCTTATTATCATCATAAGTAGTAGTAGTAGTAGTATAGTGGTAGTATAGTAGTAGTAGTAGTAGTAGTATAGTGGTAGTAGTAGTAGTAGTAGTAGAATAGTAGTAGTATAGAATAGTAGTAGCAGTAGTAGTATAGTAGTAGTAGTAAAGTAGTAGTAGTAGTAGTAGTATAGTAGTAGCACAGCAGCAGTAGTAGTATCTTTCTTCTTTTTCTTTTTATCAATATTATCACCGTTGGTGTTGGTGTTGTTATTGTTGTTGTTGTTGTTGTTGTTAATATCACTATTACTATTATTATGAAGAAGAAGATGATGATGATGATGACGAAGAAGAAGATGATGATGATGGTATCATCATCATGATCGTCATCATACTCATCATCATAGTCGTACTCATCTTCGTTATGATCAGTCTCAAGATTATACATTGTTATCATATCGTCATTATTATCATTAACATTTTGACTGTTCACTTCATGCTGATGTGAATGTTGTTTCAGGTATAGTAGGGGACTGGAAGAGTTATTTCACTGTGGCCATGAACGAGAGAGTGGATCAACTGATTAAAGAAAAGATGGAGGGACTGCCTTATACTCTACGTTGTGAACAAGATTGAGTCCTGTGTACGTACAACAAGACAAGACAAGATAAATTTAAGACTAGAAAAGACAGGACAAGACATAATTCTTTATTTTCAAAAGTCCCAAAGTAAGCAACAGTGCTATTTCTCCCTCAAAAGGGAAAAAGTAATCTCATGAAAAAATGTGCCATTGACGACACTCAAGCAATTCATGTCCACAAAAAACAAAACAACAACACAACAACAACAAACAATCAACTCAAAGGAAGAAAAGACAGAAAAGCAACAAAAAAAACAAAACAAAAAAAAAACCCACGCACATCCATACACGCACACATACGCACGAACACACGCACACACACAAACACGCACATAGACATACACAAACACACACACACAAACATATGCACACACATATATCCACTCACAAAATCCTGTGCCATGAATGAACAACAGTACAATCAACAGGTATGAATTTACAAATATATACACACAAACGAATGCGAACTCCATTGCACAATCAGTTTGATGAGTCATGTAACAAAAATCCTGTTAAGAATAATCATGATGAGGACAAGGAATAGAATCAAAAGAGAAATAGCAGTGTGGATTTGTGGAAGAGAAAGGAACTATTAATGCCATATACATCCTAAGAACTATCATAGAGAGGTCAAATGAGATGAATAAGGATTTGTATTTATGCTTTGTTGACTATACCAAGGCTTTCGATTGGGTACGACATGAAGAATTGATCAACCAACTGGAGAGACTCAATGTTGATGGAAAAGATCTACGAATAATCAGGAATATGTACTGGGAACAAACAGCTGCAATGAGAATAGAAAACAATATAAGCTCTTTCTAAAACATCAAAAGAGGAGTCAGACAGGGTTGTGTTTTGTCACCAGATCTGTTTTCACTTATAGCGAAAACATCATGAGAAACCTAGAAGAAGACCCTGGATTAAAGGTTGGAGGGAAAATGATAAACAACATTCGGTACGCAAATGACACCGTGCTAATTGCAGAAAATGAAAGGGACCTACAAAATAGAAAGCAAAAGTAAGGGGTTGGAACTAATCAGCAGGAAGACTGAAGTCATGGTGATCAGTAAAAACCATGAAATCCCCCCATGCAAAATATCAGCAAATGGCACAACCTTGACACAGGTTAATAAGTTCAAATACCTGGGAACGGTCATTTCATCAGACGACAGATGCACATCGGAAATAGCTGGCAAAATCGGCCAAGCCAAAATAGCATTCAAGAAGATGACAAGCATTCTTACCAACAAATGCACTTAACACCAGAAAGAGAGTCCTTGAATGTTATATACATATAGAACCAATACTGTTGTACGGATGCGAGGCGTGGACAGTCAGCAAACAAAGCCAGAGCAAGATTGAGGCAGCTGAGATGTGATTTCTAAGAAGAATGTTGAGAGTTCCATGGACAGCAAAGAAAGCAAACGAGACAGTCTTTCTTGATGGAGGCAGACACAATTAGATCACTCATAAGGAAGATTAGGAAAAGACAGGCAACATTTATAGGCCATTTTATGAGGAAGGGGGATTTGGAGCACCTGGTCACAACGGGAAAGCTGGAGGGATAGAGAGCACCAGGTAGACCCAGGGAGAGAATGCTGGACGGACTTGCAGAGTGGCTGGGGATGAGGAGGGTGGTGGAGATGCTAGGGGCAACGAGAGATAGAGATGGGTGGAGGTCCATGGTCGCCAACGCCATGCGGCAGGGCACCTGATGATGTTGATGATATATATATATATATATATATATATGTGTGTGTGTGTATGTGTGTGTGTGTGTGTGTGTGTGTGTGTGTGTGTGTGTGTGTGTGTGTGTGTGTGTGTATGTGTGTGTGTATGTATCTGTGTATTTATCAGTTGACCTATAACACGGATATTCTGTTAAATGAATAATTTTTTGTGCTTCTTTATGATCGTCTTCTCGTTATTCGATTGCTTTCATTACGGTGGTAGGGATTGACATGTACTTGCTTTACGTGTGTCTGTCTGTCTTCCAGGCGTTCGTGGAAGGTTTGTTGTCATCTGTAATAGTAGTAGTAGTATCATTTTTCTTCTTCTTCTTCTTCTTATCATTATCATCATTGTTGGTGTTCTTGTTGTTGTTGTTGTTGTTATTATCATAATTATTATTATTTTGAAGAAGAAGAAGAAGAAGAAGAAGAAGAAGAAGAAGAAGAAGAAGAAGAAGAAGAAGAAGATGATGATGATGAAGAAGAAAAAGATGATGATGATAGATGATGATGATGACGACGACGATGATGACTACGACTACGGACGACGACGATGATGATGATGATGGTATCATCATGATCTTGATGATGATCATCACATTCCTCCTCCTCCTCCTCCTCCTCATCATCATCATACTCATTATACTCATCATCATGATCATCGTTATTATCAATATCAATGTTATATTATTATCATATCATCATCATTGTCATTAACGTTTTGACTCTTCACTTCATGTTGATGTGAATATTGTTTCAGGTATAGTAGGGGACTGGAAGAGTCATTTCACAGTGGACATCAATGAGAGAGTGGATCAACTGATTAAAGAAAAGATGGAGGGACTGCCTTATACTCTACAGTGTGAACAAGCTTGAGTCCTGTGTACGTACTACAAGACAAGACAAGATAAAGTCAGGAGTAGATAAGACAGGACAGGACAAAATTCTTTATTTTCGAAAGTCCCAAAGTAGTGAGAGTGCTATATTCTTAGTTCAGTTTTTTTCCTCAAAAAGGAAAATATCTCATGAAAAAATGTGCCATTGACAACACACAAGCAACTCAAGCACACGAAAAACAAACAAACAAAAAACAAACAAACAAAACTGAAAGGAAGAAATGAAAGAAGAAAAAAGAAATGGACACATGGACATACACACACGCACACGTACACACAAACACAGCGCACACACAAACACATGCACATACACATGCGCAAACACACACACATACACACAAACACACACACACGTACCCAAACACGTGTGTGTGTGTGTGTGTACGCATAGAAAAGTTATTTAGAAAGAATGTGAAATATTTCAGACATGACAACAGTATGTTTACAATTCAGCTATTTCACTGACAAGATTACAAATTTTACTGACACATATTATGATCAAATGAAAACAAACTGGTTACCCAGATATGCAATCATCCAGTGGTGAAGGAAAGAGAGAGAGAGAGAGAGAGAGAGAGAGAGAGAGAGAGAGAGAGAGAAAAGACAAAGACAAAGACAAAGGCAGAGAGACTTTGACAGAGACAGAGACATGAGAGAGAGAGAGATACAGAGACAGAGACAGAGACAAAGACAAAGACAGACAGACATTGATAGAGAGACAGAGACATGACAGAGAGACAGAGACATGACAGAGAGACAGAGACATGACAGAGAGACAGAGAGCGAGAGAGAGAGAGAGAGAGAGAGAGAGAGAAACAGAGACAGAGACAAAGACAAAGACAAAGACAAAGACAGACAGACATTGACAGAGAGACAGAGACATGACAGAGAGACAGAGAGAATGAGAGAGAGAGAGAGATAAAGAGAGAGAGAGATAAAGAGAGAGAGAGAAGAGAAAGAGAGAGAAACAGAGAGACATTGACATGAGACAGCCACATGACAGAGATAAAGACAGAGGGAAACAGAGAGAGAGAGAGAGAGAGAGATAGAGAAGAGAGAGAGAGAGAGAGAGAGGAGAGAGAGAGAGAGAGAGAGAGAGAGGGGACAGAGAGAGAGATACAGATTGACAAACAGACAAGAGGTGAGGGAGAGAGCGCAAGCATGATGCAATCTGTTGAAAGCCTACTTTTTAGAGTACATGGTGTACTAAACATTGCCTTTCAATGAGTGTGCATGCACCAAATGATGGCATATATGTTTCAGTCTGAGTGCTTCCCACTTTATCTTAGAAGAGAACTGTAAGCGTAGAGAAACACTCTGTAAGCTGACGCGTTATCTTGTGCAGCGTTGATACACAGCAGATCGTTACTGAGGACACATGGAATCGATCTTCCTTACCTCTCAAAAATACTGCACCCAGATATTATTGTAGTAGGTTTGTTTCGTCAACAACTGATAACTTTTTCAATTGTACGTTTTCTGTTTTTTGTTTGTTTTGTTTGTTGTTGTTGTTGTTTTTTGCACGAAGGATTCATTTTGTTTTATGTGTGTCTGTTTTGATATAATTAAGATAGCAATGACAGATGTGTAAATTGGCCTTAGTGCTGATATGTGTTCCATTGGAAAATAAAAATTCATGTCTTTTCTGTTTTGTTCATTTCGTGTAAGTGTGTTGTGCGTGTGTGTGTGTGTGTGTGTGTGTGTGTGTGTGTGTGTGTGTGTGTGTGTGTGTGTGTGTGTGTGTGTGTGTGTGTGTGTGTGTGTGTGTGTGTGTGTGTGAGTATAATAAAACAGCCAACTAATACACGATCATTAACAGAATGCATTTGTTTATAATTCGAGACCTTGCAAGTGCATAAGGTTTTGTGAGAGCTCAAAGAATCTACCTTATAAGGGAAGGCTTGCTGAATGGAGTGAGTAGGAATTTGTCCAATCAAAACAAATCCCTCTTGAATACACTTTACACTCAAAACTTCTCATGGATCTGAAACTGTGACTAGACAATCACAAGTGCCAATTAATCACCTGTCACCCATCAACATCATTGTGTTCGATGGCAATCACCTCAAAAGATTTTACAACAATACGCCTTTCTTCACTCCAGTGACTTCTCTATGCTAGTACATTGACCTTCACATTGCTGTTGGTGGTGGTATTATTCGTATAGGAGATGGCTGGTCTGCCCCTGTTTCGTTTGGCCTCAATATTTCTATTCAACAGCTGTGCAATGTCGTTGCTGACTGGATATAACAAGAAAACTAGGTCCAGATTTTGAACTCGTGCCCCTGAGTCGTCAAGATACTTAATGAATCAGCATACCTGCGGCAGCATGTGACTGACCTTTTTGTAAATGCGTGGTCAACGATATATATCAATCCACTGGCTGTGTGTTGATAAAACTGCTGCTTCATTCTGCTGGTGACTTGTCAAAATCACACGTCTGCTGATAGAGACCATCCTGTAGCCGAAAAGGTAAGCTGAGCTGTCATGCATTGATTGAATGCTTTAGTCTATCATTTGACTTTCTGTCTGTCACTCTCTGTCATTCTTTGTCTGCATTTCTCTCTCTGTCATTCTTTGTCTGTAGTTCTCTCTCTGTCTCTTCCTCCATCATTCTCTCTCTCTTTCTGTCTCTGTCTGTCTCTCTATGTCCTTCTGTCTCTCTCTGTCTCTCTCCATCTGTCTCTCTCTCTTTCTGTCTCTCTCCATATGTCTTTCTCTCTCTCTCTTTCAACATCACTCTCTTTTTCTCTCTTTCTCTCTCTGTCTGTCTGTCTGTCTGTCTCTCTATCTTTCTCTCAGTTTCTATTTCTGTCATTCTGTCATTCTCTCTGTCTCTGTCTTTCTGTCTGTGTGTCTGTCTGTGTGTCTGTTTCTGTCTCTGTCTGTCTGTCTGTTTGACTCCCTCTCTTCTCTCTCTGTGTCTCTCTCTGAATACAAACTGTAATCTGGCATCACTATGGCCTTGCTTGGTGTGCCCAATACACAACAACAAAGAATCTATGATGTGCTCTTTCCTTAAACAAATAAACAACATGTAGACTTACACATGTACACATATGCATATATATATATATATATATATATATATATATATATATATATATATATATATATGTATATATATTTTTTCAGAATATGTTTCAACAAATTAACACGAAATATGACATTCAACAACAACTTAAAAACGCTTAATCAGACATGAAAAAAACAACCTACACTGTGTGTAGGCTAAAGCCAGTAGACTGCAGTGTCACATGTACCCTATTCAGTAAAGTTAGGAGAGTGAATCTTTACCTAATGTGAACAGAAAATACCTCTGAGACAAGCTCACCACACTTTTTCTATACAATGAATGTTGGTAGTTTATTCAAGGGTCGAGTGTACATTGTACAACAGTGCAGAAAGTGTAATGGAAACTGTCTGAGAAGGGACTTCACTCATGGGCATTATTGGATGGAAGTGTACGATAGGCATGTCTAATTGTTTCCCTTTAGTGCTGGCAGATTCACTCTCTGTTTTAATACTTGATTTAAGTGTGTAGGCCACTGGTGATATAAGTAGACATCCATGCTAACCGCGATTGCCAGTTGTCACTTCCATTAATATAAGTACGGTACATGCTCAGCCCAAGGTTATCTTACGACAGACCAGTAGGGACTTGTCCAATATTTTCTCCATGCTGTACAGCGTTGTTAGATCTGGGTAAGTTTGCCACCCACACACTGCAATTGCTGTTGCGACTCTCCGCGTTTGAATCGACGTACTGTGTGAGTTTGTTGTTCTTGTCCTTTTTATATTGTGTGCATAATCTATATTGTCATTATTATCCAGGATGTTAAATTATGCATTTTGTGAGCTACTGACATAAATATCTGGTTTAGTTTTTTTCCCCCAGTGCAAAGGCTACAACGTAACAAGATTTGAGTACAGATGTACAGATGTCTTCTCCCTCCCTCTCTCTCTCTCTGTCATGCTTTTTCGTTATCACTCCTTCTCTATCTGTGTGTCTGTGTGTCTGTCTGTCTATCTCTCTCTCTCTCAAGCGTGCACACACACACACACACACACACACACACACACACACACACACACACACACACACACACACACACATTCTCTCTGAATAGAAGAATAGAGACACAGACACAGAGACACAGACACATTCTTGTTGTTATTGATTCAGTATTGAACATGCTGCAGATCTCCAGCT
>JAPXFY010000022.1:39697629-39700129 GCA_030674185.1 Monoplex corrugatus
GGAAATCTTTCTGTATATGGAAATCTTTCTGTATATGGAAATCTTTCTGTATATGGAAATCTTTTGTCTATGGAATCTTTCTGTAATGGAAATCTTTGTGTATATGGAAATCTTTGTGTATATGGAAATCTTTCTGTAATGGAAATCTTGTTTATATTGGAAATCTTTCTGTATATGGAAATCTTTGTGTAAGGACATCTTTGTAAAGAGATATCTTTCTGTATAATTTTAGGGTTTGGTTGGTACTTTTATGGTGTATGTATTATATATATATATATATATATATATATTATGTTGTGTGTGTGTGTGTGTGTGTGTGTGTGTGTGTGTGTGTGTGTGTGTGTGTGTGTGTGGTGTGTACCAAGATATTTCTGTACAGGGAAATCTTTCTGTATAGGGAGGTCTTTCTGTATTACTTAGTGTTTGATTGAGTAGTTTATGGTGTTGTAGTGAGTGTGTGTGGAGAAATTCTTTATAACTTAGTGTTTGGGTTGAGTAGTTTATGGTGTTGTAGTGAGGGTGTGTGGAGAAATTCTTTATAACTTAGTGTTTGGGTTGAGTAGTTTATGGTGTTGTAGTGAGGGTGTGTGGAGAAATTCTTTATAACTTAGTGTTTGGGTTGAGTAGTTTATGGTGTTGTAGTGAGGGTGTGTGGAGAAATTCTTTATACTTAGTGTTTGGGTTGAGTAGGTTATGGTGTTGTAGTGAGGGTGTGTGGAGAAATTCTTTATAAGCTTAGTGTTTGGGTTGAGTATATGGTTTATGGTGTTGAGTTTAGTGTAGTAGGTGGGTGTGTGAGGGGGAGAAATTCTTTATAACTTAGTGTTTGGGTTGAGTAGTTTATGGTGTTGTAGTGAGGGTGTGTGGAGAAACAGCTCAAGTAATTTTGGGTCGGTGATTTTCGTGAGAGCACAGTGGTTAGGTTATTGTTCGTGTGTTTGTAGTTCACTTTTCTACATGCCCAGCTTTGAATTTCTGTACCCTGTGTATACACAACAAACCAGTCTGGGGTCTTGAGTATTGAAATTCAAAATATAAAATAATTTTCTGTATGTGCCAGTGTGGATGGTGGATGTGTGAGTGAATCATGTATCTGCCTTTGATGACTCAGTGTTGTTGACGATGGTGATAATGATAAAGACGATAAAGTCTATGTCTTATTCAGGTTCACCCCATGTCATCTTCATCACAAGAGATGTCGAAGGAAGAAGAAGAGATGATGTCCAACTGGGAGAAGGCGGAGGGGTACCATTTTCCTCCAGTCCCCGGAATGGCGCCCTGGAAGGAACAGATCTCTAATCTGCGGCAGATGAAACTCCGCAGTGATGACATCTTCATCTGTGCTTACCCTAGGGCAGGTCTGTTCCTTCTTTCACGTAACGTCTTTTCACCGTATGTGATATTAAATAAAGTCAGGTTAGGTATAAGAAATGGATGGAGAAAAATCAGTCAACGTGGTGAACTACTCAGCACAATAGACTGCTGACTGGAAAACCGTCGGTTTGAACCTCTATTCGTCAAAAACAAAATTACTGTGGACTTTTTTCCAGACCAATTCTCGAATCTTATCCAGAGCTGAGCGTGTTAAGGGCTACTTTGGGAAAACTTGGACCACACAGCCGACTCTCATCCACTTAATGGATGCGTCATTGAGTGTTGCTTAAATGTGACCTCCCACCACGAAATCAGTCTTAACTAGCATTTTGGGCATTTTGAGATATACATATCACTGGAAAGTGTACATTCTGCTGATTATTTTGGTCCTCGAATGAAGCTCTTACAAAAAAAAATGTAGAAGTTATGTATGTTTAAAGTCATTAAGTTGAATGACGGCCATTTTGAGAAAATGGCCTCTAATTTTGTGTGTGCTCTCCTACACATTTTCCTTAAATTTCTTTATTTGGTGGCTTTGATCCAGTTTGTTTCTAATTTTCGCTGTCATTATCTGAAAGGTACACCAAAGAGCTTTCTGTCAGTATATTACATGTGCGGGTATTGCGCAGGTTACGGTTTATAATAAGAGACAAAAATAGATACTTTTGATAGGAAATTGCATTCTTTCTGCTGCGATCAGTGCATTAAAGTACCATTTTAAATTGATTAATAATATTTTTTCAAGCCAAAAATTTCTGTAGGGGATAGATTATAGTCTACACAAATCAATTTTGAGAAAAAATCAAAATACCCCAGATAAACCCTCAGTCACCTTTTCAGCTCCTAGTGCTGTTTGACTGACTGCGAGTTAAGACTGATTTCGTGGTGGGAGGTCACAAATGTTATGACCAACACTGTACATATTTGTATCTCTTGAATCTGGTTGACGCCAGGATTTACAACGAAATCATGCATGAACCACTGCCTTGTCATGCAGTCTTGATTCAAAATGGAACTCCATTACATCATCACTATCATCCCCATTCTCATCATCATGACAATGTAAAACCATCGTCCCAGATTCTTCATGCCCTGCCATCATGGTAACCTCGGTTTGACTGGTTCA
>JAPXFY010000022.1:39705129-39717629 GCA_030674185.1 Monoplex corrugatus
TTTATCAGTTGACATATGACACGGATATTCTGTTAAATGAATCATTTTTAGTGCTTCTTTAAGATCGTCTTCTCGTTATTCGTTTGTTTTCATTACGGTGGTAGGGATTGACATGTACTTGCTTTACGTGTGTCTGTCTGTCTTCCAGGCGTTCGTGGAAGGTTTGTTGTCATCAGTAATAGTAGAATAAGCAGTAGTAGTATCTTTCTTCTTCTTCTTCTTATTATTATCATCATTGTTGTGTTCCTGTTGTTGTTGTTGTTATTATCATAATTTTTTTTATTATTCTGAAGGAGAAGAAGAAGAAGAAGAAGAAGAAGAAGAAGAAGAATATGATGATGATGATTATGATGATGATGATGATGATGATGATACGACGACGGCGACGATGATGATGATGATGGTATCATCATCATCTTGATGGTCATCATCACAATCCTCCTCCTTCTCCTCATCATCATCATACTCATTATACTCATCATCATGATCATCGTTATTATCAATATCAATGTTACGTTATTATCATATCATCATCATTAACGTTTTGACTCTTCACTTCATGTTGATGTGAATATTGTTTCAGGTATAGTAGGTGACTGGAAGAGTTATTTCACAGTGGCCATGAATGAGAGAGTGGATCAACTGATTAAAGATAAGATGGAGGGACTGCCTTACACTCTACAGTGTGAACAAGCTTGAGTCCTGTGTAAGTACTACAAGACAAGACAAGATAAAGTCAGGAGTAGATAAGACAGGACAGGACAAAATTCTTTATTTTCGAAAGTCCCAAAGTAGTGAGAGTGCTATATTCTTACGTTCAATTTTCTCCCTCAAAAAGGAAAATATAATCTCATGAAAAAATGTGCCATTGACGACACTCAAGCAACTCAAGCACACGAAAAACAAACAAACAAACAAACAAACAAAAAAACAAACAAACAAAACTGAAAGGAAAAAATGAAAGAAAAAAGAAGAAATGGACAGACGGACATACACACACGCACACGTACACACAAACACACGCTCATACACAAACACATATACACATACCCAAACACACACACATATACACAAACACACACACACATACACAAACACGTGTGTGTGTTGTGTGTGTGTGTGTGTGTGTGTGTGTGTGTGTGTGTGTGTGTGTGCGTGCGCGCATAGAAAAGTTATTCAGAAAGAATGTGAAATATTTCAGACATGACAGCAGTATGGTTACAATTCAGCTATTTCACTAACAAGATTACAATTATCACTTACACATATTATGATCAAATGAAAACAAACTGTTTACCCAGATATGCAATCATCCAGTGGTGAATGAGAGAGAGAGAGAGAGAGAGAGAGAGAGAGAGAGAGAGAGAGAGAGAGAGAGAGAGAGAGATAAAGACAAAGGCAGAGAGACTTAGATGGAAAGTCATTTGATATCAACATCATCCAAGTATATGCACCACCATCTGCAAGTACTCAAGAGGAAATTGAAAACCTCTTTGTGGTATTATATATGGCAAAGGATCAATGGAAATCACAGGATATTACAGTAATAATGGAGATTTTAACGCTAAAGTGGGACAGGAGAGGGTGGAGGATATAGTTGGATCTCATGGCTTGGCGCACAAAATGAAAAGGGAGAGAAACTTATGGAATGGGCACAGATGAATGAGTTTATAGTAGAAAACACCTGGTCTGAGCAGCCTAACAGAAGAAAATGAACATAGATGAGTCCAGGAGATAGTACAAATATCAAATTGATTACGTCCTGATGAATAAAAGATTTAGAAATTCTTTACTGATAGCAAAAACACTACCAGGCGCAGACCGCTCCAGTGACCATGACCTCAATCCTGTAATGGGAAGATTTAGGCTAAAACAAACAAACAAACAAAAAAGAAACAGATCAAAAGTAACAAAATCTTGGACTCTTAAAGACAGATGAAGTGACCCGTTGCGGGGTGTAGTTTTGCTGTAATGTTTTTTATAAGCATCTAACATGTGTTGTCAATACATGTTGATTTTGGTATTAACTGGTAGACATGATCTATACATATTGAGGTTGTCAATTATGGGAAACATAACAGTTATAATGTTTTATCATTTACGGTTTATGTCGTTTAACTCTTAGAGCCCGAACGTACCGATATCGGTACCCTGCTCGCACAACGTTTCAGCCCGAACGTACCGAGTTCGGTACTTTTGCTTTCTGCATTTTTCATTCGCCGGAGCTGGACTGTGTACGAAACTAAGCACTACAGGCCTCTAGTTCATTCATTTATGAGTGCATCTGCACCATTCCCGCGAGCAACAAGGCTTCATTGTCTGTGCTGTATGCGAATGTGTAAGGTAGGCCTAGTAGCTCCGTGTCAGCCTGCTGCGTGTGATCAAAATGGCGGCGCCTTCGACGTCAACAAAGCGAAGCAGACAAACTCGTGGCTACACGGCACCAGAAGTGCTTGAACGAATCGAACAGCTTCAGACTGAAGGCTCAGACGTTGAAGAAGAAGATGACTCGATGTGTAGTGAGTTTGTTGTGATAGACTCGGATGTCGGCCCTCAACTCAGTGACACTTCCAGTGACCAAGACTCGGTCTTTCGACTCAGTACCGAGTATGACACAGAGTCGGACGAAGCGATGCCTGCTGACGACGACAGTGCTGAGGAGATGGAAGTGGGTGGTGAAGAGAACACTGAAGCGTTTCTGGACATTTTTCTAAAACCATGGAACGAGAACTTCACATTCTTCCCTGTGATCAGCAATTTCACTGAGGACAAAGAGAGTGGTCTGGATGTCGAGCATGTGCAGAACCACGCCCCCCCACCCCCGCCCCCCTTGTTGGATTCAGGACTGATGTTGGATTCAGGAACAGGAGTAAATCTGTGTTACAAAACATGTGCAGAGAATACTGCATGGACCAGAATATATAATGACTGTCTGATAACTTGATTTAAGCTCAAAGTACCCCCCAAAACGTTTGTTTTCTTATTTTCAATTCAGAATGAATCACTGAAACATGATTTCAAGCTTGCTTATTTGCTCTTGTACACTTTTATTGTGTACATGATTGCAAACTTTCTAGTCTCAATATTTCTTGTGATTATGTATGATTTTTTTTTCTTTACCTAATGCAAATGACCATTGTAATTTGTTGTCAGTGTGTGTGTGTTTGTAAAGTATAACATATACTACACATTGCCTCTTGACAAAGAAAGAGTTACTGCTAGGTTCTTATACTTGGTACACATAATGCCCAGTTATATATCAACTGTGTAGAAGTGTTTTTGATTTCAAAAAGCTAACTTTTTTTATTATTATTATTCTTTGGATATATTGGTACCCCCTGCGCAAACTTTTGAAACAAAATAATTTGCTTCAAAATTTTAAAAAAATAGTAGAAGGCATATGAACACTTTCATACTTGCTCAAAAGTTTATAACCATGTTAGTATCACCAGAAACTTTCAAGTCTATCTGTCTTTCCTATGATTTTTTTTTTATGATGTAGTCTGAATTACTGTTGTTGTCTTTGGGCATGTGTGTACATTACAACATTGACCTAATAATCATTGCTTGTTTTCATTGAAAGACTTACAGCTGGTTTCTGAAACTTGGTACACATTATGCCCAATCATATTGCAACTGTCTAGAAGTGTTTTGATATCATAGAGCTGAAATTGTGGTTTTTTTATTCTTTGCATATATTGGTACCCCCCAGCACAAACTTTTGACAAAATAATTTACAGTAAAATTTCTAAAAACTGTATCAAACATGTCAACTGTTTCATTCTTGCACAAAATTCAGTTTGTAACCATGTAAGTATCACTAGAAACTTTCAAGTCTGTCTGTCTTTCCTATGATTTTTTATGATTTTTGTTTTGTTCATGAAGTGTGAATGGCCATAGCTGTGTCTGTGCGTGTGTGTATATAACATTGACATAAGGAACATTGCTTGTTTACATAAAAAGACTTGCAGCTGGATTCTGAAACTTTGTTCACATAATACTGAATCATATTACAACTGTTTTGAAGTGTTTTTGATATCAAAAAGCTAAATGTAGGTTTTTTTAATTCTTTGCATGTATTGGTAACCCCCTGCGCAAACTTTAAAAACAAAATAATTTACTTCAAAATTAAAAAAAAATAGTACCAAACAAGTGAACAATTTCATTCTTGCTCAGAATTCAGTTTATAACCATGTTAGTATCATCAGGAACTTTCAAGTCTGTCTGTTTTTCCTATGATTTTTGTATGATTTTTTTTGTTTATGTGTTTGAATTGCCATTGTCGTCTGTGGGTGTGTGTGTACATTATAATGATATAATGAACATTGCTTGTTTACATAGAAAGACTTACAGCTGGTTTCTGAAACTTGGTGCCCATAATATCCAATCATATTACAACTGTCTAGATGTGTTTTTTATTTCAATAATCTTAAATTGTGGGTTTTATATTCTTTTCATATATGGTATCCCCCACCCCCCTGCCGCGCAATTAAAACAAAAATCAATAAATAAAAAAAAAATGGCAGGAGACAACTCAACACCTTCATACTTGCACAAACATTGGTTTGTAATTATGTTAGTATCTCCAGAAACTTTCAACTTTATATATCTTTCCTATGATTTTTTATGATTTTTTTTGTTTATGTAATGTGAATGGCTATTATTGTCTCTGTGCGTGTGTGCACATTATGATATTGACATAATAAACATTGCTTGATCACAAAGAAAGAGTTGGTGTTTGTTTCTGATACTTAGTACACATAATACCTGATCATATTGCAACTGCCTAAAAGTGTTTTTGATATCAGAAAGCTGAATTTGTGAGTTTTTTATTCTTTGCATATTGGTACCCCCTCCCCGCGGAAACTTTTAAAACAAAATAATTCATCTCAAAATTAAAAAAAATAGTACCAAATAAGTCAACTCTTTCATACTTACACAAAAGCTGGTTTGTAGCCATGTTAGTATCATCAGAAACTTTCAAGTCTGTCTATCTTTCCTCTGATTTTTTATGATTTTTTTTGTATATTTAGTATGAATGGCCATTGTTGTCTGTGTGTGTGTGTACAATTTAAAATTTGCATACTTCAAATTGTTTGTTGACAAAGAAAGACTTGCAGCTAGTTCATGATACTTGGTAAACATAATGCCCAGTCATATTGCAACTGTCTAGAAGTGTTTTTGTTATCAAAAGTCTAAATTTGTGGGTTTTTTATTCTTAGCATGTATTGGTACCCCCCCGTGCAAACTTTTGAAAAAGTGTCATTTTTTTCAAAATTCAATTAAAATAAAAATCAACAAAAGATCACCTTTATACTTGCACAAAAGTTAGTTTGTTCTTATGTTAGCAATACCAGAAAGTTTCAAGTCTTTAACTCCAAAACTTTTTTTTTTACAATTTTATTAGTAACCCTTCCAAACAGCCAGGGCAGAAAGGTTGTTGACTGACACAATCGCCCAGGGCAGAATGAGTTAACTTCCGTATCCAGATAAGCTTTAGCTTGTTTATAAACTGCTTTATGTCAACAAACCAATTCATCCTTCATGAATACGTTTTATAGCAGATTTTCTATTAATGTGGTCTGGTTTTCCCTTCCATGTAAATTTGAAGCACAGCATTTGTCAGTTTTTAATAAAGGTATCAGGTGGAACAAGGACAAGCATTCACAGATGTGCAATTTGAGATTGAAATAAAGACTTTAGAACAGCTATTTGTCCCAGTCAGGTGATTAATCTTTGTTATACATACCTTGAAGGACTTAAACATTTCTGAAAATGTCTCATCATAATTAAGTCTTTATGATAGAAGTTTTGAAAATATTTGGATTTGGTCCAGACATCTGTCAGAGGATCCACACTTTTTTTTATATTAAATAAAATCAACTATCATTGTTGTTGTTGTTGTGGTTATTATTGTTGTTGTTGTCATCGTTGTTTTTGTATTACAGATTTACAGGACACATAGTGTAATATTTACAGATTGACTGATAGCACGCGTGCACACACACACACACACACACACACACACACACACACACACACACACACACACACACACACACACACACACACACACACACACACACACACATACAAACATACATACATTCATACATACATACATACATACATACATACATACACACACTCAACCATTCGCACTTTATGTGTATCTGTATGTTTGTTTGTTTGCTTTGTTTGTTTGTTTGTTTTCATGTGTGTGTTTGTGTGAGTGTGTATGTCTAAGTGTTCGTGTGTATGTATGTGCATCTATTTATTTGCGTGCGTGTGTATGTGAGTGTCTATCTGAATGTGTATGTAACCGTGTGCACGAGAGTAATTAGTACAACACTGCTGCAGATGAAAAGAACAGAATAATGTGAAGTGTGTACCCTAGTGTTAAAGTACTCACATTGAACGAGAGAAACCCTGGTTCAAATCGCAAATGATGCAAGTATGTTTTCCCACACCTCTCCACTATCCACCAAATTGTAACTGGAGGTTTAGGTGTTAGTCTTCCAGAGGAGATGAGAAATCAAGGTCCTGTGCACAGCGTGCATTCAATGCACGTTAAAGAGCCCACGGTAACAACGTAATTGTCCCTTGGCATATTTATGTACAATAATCAACTTTTATAGATTTAAAAAGAATACACACCCACGGAGAAAAAAAAAAGTAAATTAGTTGCGCTCAACTGCAGTGATGCGTTCTCCACGGGTAGAACAACCCAATTTTAACTTGGTAAATCCACTGTGCCAGACTTCAACATTAAAACACAACTTCAGAAAAAGATCACAACCTGTGAAATAACATGTTTCAGGAGAGCAGAGGGCAAGATCAAAAGAATCATATCATTAAAAACAAAATGATTGGAGAGATACTTGGATTGTCACCTGTCAACCATTACATCACACAACAAAAGATTAAAATAGAATTGCCACCTGACCAGGATGTAAATCCACCAGCCAGCCATCCAAGCTTTACACAAAACCAAGTGCTCAGGTTTTAGACACAGAGAAAGACCATTGGGAAGCTGGATAGATAGAGTGACAGACACTGTTCTCTCTCTACACCATGACTCTCACAGCCAACATTCCTGTTTAGCTGCAAAGCAGCAGTTTCATCTCCCAGAGATGCCTACTTGTACAGACAGAAAAAAGTGAAGTTAATCCATTGTACAAAAAGAAAAAGAAGAACAAGAACAAGAACAAGATCAAGAACAAGAACAAGAAGAACAAGAACAAGAAGAACAAGAACAAGAAGAAGAACAAGAAAGAAAGAAAAAAAGAAGAAGAAAAGAAAAAGAAGAAGAAGAAAGAAAGAAAAAAAGAAAGAAAGAAAGAAGAAGAAGAAGAAGAAGAAGAAGAAGGTTAGTTGATGAAAAAGCCAATAATATGTAGGTGCATTATTTTGGGGACACTGTGTGGGACCAGTGTAGGCCTATCTTTTTGTGGATTTGCATGCACTTGAAGAAATATACTCCTAATCATAATTTAAGGGCCACTTCTTCCTTCCTCTCTAATTTTAAGTTGAAATAATTGACAATGTTTAGAATTGATTCTATGTTTTATTTCATCATTTCCACACCTGTTTTGGAAAAAGAAATTAGCACAATAACCCATTAGTGAACAGCACATGCATTTAAAGGAACATCCCCCCCTTTTCAAAAAACAGAAAGTGTCAGATTTGGCCAATCTGTTTTCAATATCGCGTGTGTCCGCCCCGAGCCTGGATGCATGCTTCACAGCGCCGATGCATCGATCCCACAAGGGTACGGACTGTGTCCTGAGGGATGGCCGCCCACTCGATCTGCAGGATGTCGACCAGCCTGGCCAGGGTGCCCGGTGGGGGGTGGTTGTCCCTGATGCGCCTCCCGAGCACATCCCAGAGGTGTTCAATTGGGTTCAGGTCAGGTGAGCACGCTGGCCAGGCCATACGGACGACTTCATGCTGCTCCAGGAAGTCGGTCACAAGGCGTGCTCGATGCGCAGGTGCATTGTCGTCCTGGAAGATGGCGCCTTGACCAAGGTCCACAAGCGCAGGCAGTGCCACGGCCGCCAGAACCTCGTCCCGGTACCGGACCCCGTTCAGGATGCCGTCAATGGGGAGCAGGGGGGTCCGGGTACCACGGCTCATGCCACCCCACACCATCACCGACCCGCCGCCGTACCGGTTATGCTCTTGGACAGTGGCGTCAGCGAACCTCTCCCCTTGACGTCGCCACACCCGAGCCCGGCCATCGTTAAAGGTCAGGGTGAACCTGGACTCATCCGAAAACAAGACCCGGGCCCACTGTTGCCTTGTCCAGGTCACGTGCTCCCTGGCCCAGGTCATGCGGCGCACTCTGTTGACCGGTGACAGCACGGGTCGGACGGCCGGTCTCCGTGACCTCAAGTTTGCCTCATGTAGCCGTCTTCTCACCGTGCTGCAGCTGATGTTAGCACCTGTTGCGTCCCTCAGCTGACCCCTCAAGGTCACCGCAGTGGATGCCCTTTCCCTCAGGACGGAGAGGGCAAGGTAGCGGTCTTGCTGTCTTGTCGTTACTCTGGGTCGACCCGTGTGACGCCTTTCCTGGACTGCTCCAGTCTCATTGAAGCGCTCCAGCAGTCTCTGGATTGTGGAATGCGACACTTCAAGTCGTCTAGCAACTTCCCGCTGCGCTAGGCCTTCATCAAGCAGAGAGAGGGCTCTCCCCCGCTGCTCATCCGTCATCCGTCGTCTTGCAAGCATGGTTAAAACGAACCAAGAACGGGTCCTTTTCATCCTCGTCTGCGGGCAACTTTGGCTGGAGTAGTGTTCAAAAAGGGCTTGCCTTGCACGTGCAAAGCGAATTTTGTCGCTACCTTGCCTGCGTCGTCAGAGAGACCCTGCTGAAGATTCGACAATTTCGTGCGGAAATTGTCTTCCTTGGGCCGCCCATTGCAAATCGGCAAATCCCCAAACACGTGCCAAAAGGAAACTGGAATGTTGTCTGGGCTCTTATCCATTTAGTTACGGCAACGAATTGGAGAAAAGAGTAAGAGAAAATAGGTTATTTCTCCTTTCAAAAATTGACTCAAAAACGTTCCTGGCCCTTAAATAATGACGTGTAGTATATGTACGTCTGTGTGCTTTCCACGTAATATGGGTCAGAGAAACACTTCGTGACCTGACGCATGATCGTCTGCAGTGTTGACACACAGCGAGTCACGTAAAGTAAATTGCATCACGTTTCCCCTCTTTCCCTTAAAGCTCCCCCCTCCCCCACAAACCTGTTTGTCTGTCTGTCTTTCTCCCTTCCTCACTCTCAAAAGCATGTGCTGGAAGCCTGTTTGTTTTACCATGATACGTGTTAAGTAATATTTGTATTTGTAATCTTGTAAGTGAAATAGCATAATTGTAAGCATACTGTTGCCATGTATGACAAATTTAATGTTCTTTCTAAATGATTTTCATGTGCACGTCTGCAGACACTCACACACACACACACACACACACACACACACACACACACACACACACACACACACACACATACACACACACACACACACACACACACACATACACACACACACGCATTAAATGTTTACTGTTATGGATTCAAGATCAAATATTTTATTTCAGTTTTTGGTCTTCTTTATACAACTTAAATCATTTTGCAATGTAAAATTTTAGGTATTTTTTCCAACATATGCATCCCATCAAAATACCGACATTGGCTTGGATACGATCAATTGTCATGAACATAAACGTCTTAATGTCTGGTTACCAGAACATTTGTACTGACATATGTAATATGCAAATTTAACGTGGAAATAATTGAAAACAAACAATCATGAATGAATCAAGAAACATGTTTACACTTGTAAAAAAGCAAATATTAAGGTAGAAAATGAAAAAAAAAAAAAAACCCATCAAACCCCCCCCAAAAAAAACCGATTACAACTCGTGACACAACTCTCTGAGCCCATACACCTTACTCAGTTCTGGGCCGGAGCTGGACAAAGTCTGAAAACTGCTTCTGTGGATTGTTTTGAAGAGATTCAAACCCACAACCTCCAGGTCATTAGATTGTTGTGCTAACCACTACAACCTGGTGGCTACTATAGGTGTGTGTATGTACGCCTAATGCAGTTGTGTTTATTTGGGACACAGGGAATTCAGTACTCCATGAATGTGCAAGACATTGCTGTCTAGGCTGCCCACCCTATTTCATTGCCATGCTGAGTAAAAACGATGTGTACTTAATCCTTGTGCATTCTACACAATGCTTGGCATTCAGTGCGTGTGCGTGAGCATGAGCGTGTGACTATGTGTAGGAAGAGGGGGAGGTGTGCCTGCGTACGTGTGTACAATGAGAGCATTGTGATGTGCAGATGTGGCTTGTATGTGGTCGTTGCATCTGTTCTCTTGAAATATTTTCATCTATATGTGTTGTTCCATTCCTTATCGTTGGGTGACAAGGTTTCTACACTTATGTGGATGTGTGTGAATGTGTGGTGTGTTTGTGTGTAGCAATCGCACATGTATGCATCCATGTATGTGTGAATGGTTGCGTGTATCTGTGTGCAAATTCGTCGTTGTTGATTGTATTAGTATTTATACACAGCATAGGATTGTTTGTATATCATGTATGAGTGTGTGTATATATATATATATGTGTGTGTGTGTGTGTGTGCGTGCGTGCGTGTGTGTGTGTGTGTGTGTGTGTGTGTGTGTGTGTGTGTGTGTGTGTGTGTGTGAGATATGTGTATGATATATTTGTGTGAAATGTGTGTGTGTGTGTGTGTGCGTGTGTGTGTGTGATATACGTGTGTGAAATGTGTGTGTGCGTGTGTTTGTGCGTGTGTTTGCGTGTGTGCGTATGTATACGAAGCGTGTGTGTGTATGCGTGTGTGTGTGTTCATTTTATTTGCTTTTCTTTCTTTCCTTCATTTCAGTTGTTTGTTTTTGCTTCTATTTTTTTATGCGCATGAGTTGCTTGAGAATGATCAATGGCACATTTTTTTTCGTGTGATTATTTTTCCCTTTTGAGGGAGAAAACTGAACGTAAAAAGCACTGTTGCTTACTTTGGGACTTTTGAAAATAAAGAATTTTGTCTTCCCCTATCTTGTCTTTTGTGGTCTGGTCTTATCTTTATCTTGGCTTGCTTTGTCTTGTCTTGTTCTGCCTTGTCTAGTTCTGACTTTATCTTGTTTTGTTTTGTAGTATGTACACATGACTCAAGCTTGTTCACAACGTAGAGTGTAAGGCAGTCCTTCCATCTTTTCTTTAATCAGTTGATCCACTCTCTCGTTCATGGCCACAGTGAAATGATTCTTCCAGTCCCCTATTACACCTGAAACAATAGTAATATGAGATGAACAGTCAAAATGTCAATACTAATGATGAAGCTACAACAATCAAATAATAATAATAATGATGATAATAATAATAATAATAATGATAATAATAATAATAATATAATGATGATAATGATGGTGGTGGTGGTGATGGTGGTGGTGGTGTGTGGTAATGATGATGATGATCATCATCATCATCTTTTTCATCTTCTTCTTCTTCATCATTACAATAGAAATGACGATGATACTACTACTACTACTAACTTAGTATTAATAACAATAATCATAATAATAGCAATAATAATAATCGTACTATCAATAATGATAATAATGATAATAATAACAATGATAATAATAATATAACAACAAAAACAACAAGAACAGCAACAATAGTAATATAATAAAGATCATCATCATCATCATCATCATCAGTCCCGTAGTCTGGTTGACCGTTGGGGCACCACTGAAGATTTTGCAACCAACTTCCTCCACGCCTCACGGTCCTCAGCTTTCGCAGAATGATGTTCCATTCAAGGCCAGTCCACTCTCTGATATTGTCTTCCCATCTTTTTCTCTGTCTGCCTCTTTGTCTCCCTCCCTGTACTGTTCCCTGCAAGACGGTCTTGGCCAGTCCAGATGATCGTGTGACGTGCCCGTACCACCTCAGTTTGCGTCTTATCACTGAAGTCAGGAGGTCTTCATACGGCCCGATGGCGTTTTCGATTCGGGTTTTCACTTCCTTATTGGTTATATGATCTTTATACGAGATACCAAGGAGTTTGCGGAAGCATCTCATCGCCATTGCCTGTATCCTTCTTTCAATGTCTGCTGTTATGGTCCATATTTCGCATGCATACAAAAATATTGACATGACCAGGGAACGCATCAGTCTGATCTTGGAGCCGATAGCGATATTCTTGTCGTTCCAGATGACTTTTAGCTTGGTCATTGCAGCTGTGGTCTGGGCAATCCTGGAAAGTACTTCGGGCTTTGATCCGTCATCTGATACTATAGTTCCCAGATATTTAAAGCTATGGACGGTCTCAAGTTTCTTGTTGTCTATGGTAATGTCAGTGCTGATGCCATTGGTATTATTTATCACCAACTGGGCTTTCTCTGCACTGATCTGCATGCCATATGCTGTGGAGGCCTCAAGATGTTTCATCAAGCTGACC
>JAPXFY010000022.1:39722629-39735129 GCA_030674185.1 Monoplex corrugatus
TTATTTACATGTGTATGTTGGGGGTGTGTGTATGTGTGTATGTGTGTGTGCGTGTGCATGTGCGTGTGTGTGTGTGTGCGTGTGCATATGCGTGTGTGTGTGTGTGTGTGTGTGTGTGGATGTATGTGTGTGTGTGGATGTGTGTGTGGATGTGTGTGTTTCTATGGCATTTGCATCGAACATGTTTTGACATGGACTGCTCGCACTACACAATATGTATGGTTAAAAATCTAAGCTCATTATCTTGTAATTCAAAACAAGTGTGAATACCGCGTTCAAACAAACAGGAACCAGAAAAAAGAATACGAACACGTATCTATTGCAACAAGACAAGACAGGTGCAATTTTTCGGCCATCTGGCCTTCGTCAAGCATAAGATCACAAAGAAACAAACACCAGATACAAAAATTAGGTGAAAAAGACTGAAAATTCCCTGCTGTTCCGTCCAGTGTGAGCAAAGGAATCCTTTTCTCATACTGGATGGAGCAGCAGGGACGTTTCGTGTTATTTTCTGGTTCCTCATTATCTTGTATGCATGCTGTTTGATTTTTTGTTTTCACCTTTACTTCATTCGTATGATAATGTGCCAGAGGCCTTATCAATTGAAATATTTTTACTTTAAATCTCTCTCTCTCTCTTTCTGTCTCTCTTTCTCGGTCTCTCACATTTATCTCTTGTTTCTGTCTCTCTCTCCCACCCCCACCCCATCTCTTCGTTCTTCCTTTTCCCTATCCCTCTGTCTTTCTCCCCCTATATCTGCATTCTCCTTTTTCCCTGTCTCCTTCTCTCCCTGTTCTCTCTGTCTCTCTTTCTCTCTGTCTCTCTCTGTCTGACTCTGTTTCTGTTTCTGTCTCTGTCTCTCTCTTTCTCTCCTCTCTCTCTCTCTCTCTCTCTCTCTCTCTCTCTCTCTCTCTCTCTCTCTCTCTCTCTCCCCTTCTCTGACTGAAGTGGAATGGGTAAACGTTGGACTTCCAATCGGAAGGTCCTGGGTTCATTTGCCAAGACACTTCAACCTGGTGGGTGAAAGGTGTACATTTGTTTCCATCTTCCAGGTCAACATGCTTGCAGACTTACCAGTGCACAAATACCCTTCCAGTGTATACGCATGAAGAATATCGAATTTTTGCACATAACACATCCTATAAGTCATATCAATGGCTGACTAATAGAAACATGAAAACACCCAGCAAACAGGCAACAGCAAGGAAATGGCTTTTAGATAAGAACTATAACCGTTGGAAAATAAAGTATCACTACCATTATCATTTTCTTCGTCTGTCTTTCTCCTATCTCTAAAATAACCTTTATCAGTGAAGAAGACTTCGAAGAAAGGTTTGAACTCCTGCACTGGCGTTTCAGGAAATTGTTTTTCCCATATGATAAGAAGGCACCACGACGTCCTTGGGATTCCGGTACACGTGCAAAATTTTGACTCCTTTGGCCTTCAGCTCTGGAACCGGAAGCATGGATAATGGAAGATGCGTGTTGAGGATGCGTGGAGAGGGGATCTGGTCCAATTTGCTCATGTTGACAAAATCCATCATGAGCTGCTCTTTGGGACGACTTTCATATTCTGATTTGCCCAGAATGAGCATGGATGTCACTTCCCACAGCCAATGAGTACCTGGGTGGTTCGGAAAAAAGATAACAGTTAGATATGTTTGCTATGTGTGACTGAAAAATCCAAATGCAAAATGTCTTATTTTGAAGGCCATATCTTTTGAAGGAATGTAAACAAATCAAAAACAAATTGTACAAATGTAAGTAGTATTGATGAACCAGTGAAAGTGAGGTGACCATGATGGCAGGGTATGAAGAATCTGGGACAATGGTTTTACATAGTCATGATGATGACAATGGGGATGACATTGATGACATAATGGAGTTCCACTTCAAACTGAAACTGTGTGACAAGGTCATAATGTACACATGATTTCATTGTATATTCTGGCGTCCACCACCAGAGACAAATGTACATCTGCAGTGTTGGTCAAGAAACGTAAGCAACACCCTCAATGATGCATCTATAAAGTGGATGAGACTCAGTTGTACCATTTTCCCCCAAATAGCCCTTTGCACGCTCAGCTATAGGAAAGAGTCTAAAAATTGGTATGAACTGAAGAAAAACCTCACAATAGTTTTGTTTATTGATGGAGGTTTGATGTGATCTCAGTTTCCCTTAAGTAACCCATAGGACGCTTGACTTTGGGTAAGTGTTCAACAGTTAGTCTGAAAAAATTCCACAGCAATTGTGTTGACTAATGGAGGTTTGAACCCACGATCTTCCATTGAACTGACCACTTCGCCGCATTGACTGGTGTTTCTCCATCCCTTTCTTCAAACAAACCTGTCTTTATCTAATACCACATATAGTCAAAAGTCTGCCACGTGAAAAAGGAACTGACCTGACCTAGGGTAAGCACAGATGAAGACGTCATTACTGCAGAGTTTCATCTGCCGCAGATTAGAAATATGTTCCTTCCATGGCACCATTCTATGGTCTGGTGGATCGAGGTATATCCCCTCCACCAACTCCAAACGGGACACTATCTCTTCCGCTTCCTTGGACATCTCTTGTGATGAAGACGACATGGCAGTGAACCCGAATAAGACAAACTTTATGAATGTCATGATTATCATCATCATCATCAATATTGTGGCATCATGGGCAGATGCACAATTCATTTATACATCCAACCATCCGCACGTTCACATACACATGGCACCTGTGACGTTATTGCATATGGAATTTGTTGCAAGCATGGAGACGTCATCTTGAGAAAATGAAACTGAAACTGAAAAAGAAACGCACAATTTATCAATAAGCAACATACAAGGAAGAGAAAGAGTGACAGCGTTTGTCATCGTTTGAGAGAGGGACAGATAGGTAGACATAGTAAATATGTGTGTGTGTGGTGTGTGTGTGTGTGTGTGTGTGTGTGTGTGTGTGTGTGTGTGTGTGTGTGTGTGTGTGTGTGTGTGTGTGTGTGTGTGTAAGAGAGAGGGAGAGAGAAAAGAGAGATTGAGATAGAAAGATATAGAGAAAAAGAGAGACAGACAGACCATGAAAGATGAGAGGAAGAGAGAGAGAGAGAGGGGGAGAGAGAGAGAGAGAGAGAGAGAGAGAAAGAGAAGAGAGAGAGAGAGAGGGAGTGAGAGATAGATAGAGATGATTGAGAGGGGGAGAGAAAGAAAGAGAGAGAGAGATAGGGGAGTCACAAAAACTATCTGCTCTACCTCCTTGTCTGTTGGTTCGCTGCGTTCAACACTGAAGTCGACTGGCAACTGAAGATGTACAACACGTTCAGTAATGATATTGATATGAACAAGGAGGCTGTCACAAGTAACGGTACATCTGTACTCAAATCTTGTGACGTTTTAGCCTTTCAACCAGGTGAAAAATTACCCAAATCAGCCAAACATTTGTATGTCAGTAGCGCACAAACTGATGAAAACTAAACCAGAACAGTCAAATACTTTTTGGGTCAGTAGCTCACAAAATGCATAAATTAACGTCCTAGATAAGAATAATAATAATAATGTGCAAAGATTCATTTTACATAGGACAAGAACAACAAATGTAAACAGCACGTCGATTAAAACACAGAGAGTCGCAACAGCAACTGCAGTGTGTGTGTGGAAACTTACACGGAACTGGCAGTACAGTGAAGCGCAGAGAAAATGAAGGCGAATTCCCCAACCAATTTGTATTGCAAAGTGACCTAGTGCTGAGCGTGTGTACCGTACTTTCCGCAGGGGAATGACAATTGGAAGTCCAGGATAGCATGATAGCCTACGTATGTCACCAGTGGCCTACACACTTAAGTAGTTAAAACGTTAAAGTGAATCTGTGCCAATAGTACATTGAAACACAGAGTGAATCTGTGCCAGCACTAAAGGGAACCAATCAGTTAGACATGCCTATCGTTATCTTCCATCCAATGAACGTGTCCCTAACTCGAGCAGCTTCGGCTAGGCTCATGGGTGAGGTACGTATTCAGATTGTTCTGTTACATTTTCTGCTCATGTCTACACTCACGCCTTGAATAAACTGTCAACGTTTCTTGAATGAAAAAAATGTGGTGAGCTTATCTAAGTGGTATTTCCTATTCACGATGGGTAAAGATTCACCCACCAACTTTACTGAACAGACTAAATGTGAGCCTGCATAAATTCTGGGCTGGTTTTATGCTTAAGCGTTTTGAAGTTGTTAAATGTCATATTTCGTGTTAATTAGTTGTAACCTGTACTGACATACACACACACACACAGACAGATGAAGATATCCTATGTATATATATAACCCATACATATACTCCTAATCATAATTTAAGGGCCACTTCTTCCTTCCTCTCTAATTTTAAGTTGAAATAATTGACAATGTTTAGAATTGATTCTATGTTTTATTTCATCATTTCCACACCTGTTTTGGAAAAAGAAATTAGCACAATGACCCATTAGTGAACAGCACATGCATTTAAAGGAACATCCCCCCCTTTTCAAAAAACAGAAAGTGTCAGATTTGGCCAATCTGTTTTCAATATCGCGTGTGTCCGCCCCGAGCCTGGATGCATGCTTCACAGCGCCGATGCATCGACCCCACAAGGGTACGGAGTGTGTCCTGAGGGATGGCCGCCCACTCGATCTGCAGGATGTCGACCAGCCTGGCCAGGGTGCCCGTGGGGGGTGGTTGTCCCTGATGCGCCTCCCGAGCACATCCCAGAGGTGTTCAATTGGGTTCAGGTCAGGTGAGCACGCTGGCCCGGCCATACGGACGACTTCATGCTGCTCCAGGAAGTCGGTCACAAGGCGTGCTCGATGCGCAGGTGCATTGTCGTCCTGGAAGATGGCGCCTTGACCAAGGTCCACAAGCGCAGGCAGTGCCACGGCCGCCAGAACCTCGTCCCGGTACCGGACCCCGTTCAGGATGCCGTCAATGGGGAGCAGGGGGGTCCGGGTACCACGGCTCATGCCACCCCACACCATCACCGACCCGCCGCCGTACCGGTTATGCTCTTGGACAGTGGCGTCAGCGAACCTCTCCCCTTGACGTCGCCACACCCGAGCCCGGCCATCGTTAAAGGTCAGGGTGAACCTGGACTCATCCGAAAACAAGACCCGGGCCCACTGTTGCCTTGTCCAGGTCACGTGCTCCCTGGCCCAGGTCATGCGGCGCACTCTGTTGACCGGTGACAGCACGGGTCGGACGGCCGGTCTCCGTGACCTCAAGTTTGCCTCATGTAGCCGTCTTCTCACCGTGCTGCAGCTGATGTTAGCACCTGTTGCGTCCCTCAGCTGACCCCTCAAGGTCACCGCAGTGGATGCCCTTTCCCTCAGGACGGAGAGGGCAAGGTAGCGGTCTTGCTGTCTTGTCGTTACTCTGGGTCGACCCGTGTGACGCCTTTCCTGGACTGCTCCAGTCTCATTGAAGCGCTCCAGCAGTCTCTGGATTGTGGAATGCGACACTTCAAGTCGTCTAGCAACTTCCCGCTGCGCTAGGCCTTCATCAAGCAGAGCGAGGGCTCTCCCCCGCTGCTCATCCGTCATCCGTCGTCTTGCAAGCATGGTTAAAACGAACCAAGAACGGGTCCTTTTTATCCTCGTCTGCGGGCAACTTTGGCTGGAGTAGTGTTCAAAAAGGGCTTGCCTTGCACGTGCAAAGCGAATTTTGTCGCTACCTTGCCTGCGTCGTCAGAGAGACCCTGCTGAAGATTCGACAATTTCGTGTGGAAATTGTCTTCCTTGGGCCGCCCATTGCAAATCGGCAAATCCCCAAACACGTGCCAAAAGGAAACTGCAATGTTGTCTGAGCTCTTATCCATTCAGTTACGGCAACGAATTGGAGAAAAGAGTAAGAGAAAATAGGTTATTTCTCCTTTCAAAAATTGACTCAAAAACGTTCCTGGCCCTTAAATAATGACGTGTAGTATATATGTACATGTGTGTGTGTGCGTGTGTGTGTGTGTGTCTGCGTGTGTGTCTGTGTTTATCTTATGTATGTATATATATGTACATACATACACACACACACACACACACACACACACACACATATATGTATATATATATAGATACATACATACATTCACACACACATACATACATAATACATAATGCACAAAGAGAGAGAGAGAGAGAAAGAGGGAGAGAAAGAGGGAGAAAGAGGGAGAGAAAGAGGGAGAAAGAGAGAGAGAGAGAGAGAGAGAGAGAGAGAGAGAGAGAGAGAGAGAGAGAGAGAGAGAGGATGCTTGACGCGCGCTTAGCGCGCCATTTATTGACGTAACCATATACATGGTTTTAGCACCAAGGGGTATAACTCATGCTGGCAACAAATGTAAATAAAGGGAAACAAATAAAGGAAACAGAAAAATGGAAAATTCAAATAAAGAGCAGAAAAGTAATATTCACAATATCAAAACAACAGTTTTACAGTAGAAGTGGACATGCGTGACCATCCAACTATGCCTAATATTGACCTGTACTATTTTGGTTAAGGAAAAAGCGATTAGTCTTAACAGAAAACTTTTTCATATTGAAATTAAAGCAGCAATGTTCTTCTTCGTATCTCATGTGCTTCGGCGATGTATTTAGAGACTGATTGTAAATTCTGTTTTTTCACATGCTAATAATGACCTTAGATCATGTCTTAACGCTGCTGGGGAGGAAAATACATCTATTTCTAACAGTACCATAAGCTTCACATTCAAAAATAAAATGATTCTCGTCTTCCTTTTTTTGGTGGCATAATCTAAAAAGTAAACCATCCTCACTCTCATCAAGACCAAGTGTTCTTGTTCTAAAACTTGCAAGTGGGTTCCGGTGCCATCTATTTGTAACAACCGAAATATATTTTTCTGCCTGGAAAATATTTTTAAAGGAGAAATACCATGCACATTTTGGATCTTCTCCTACCTGTGAATGCCAATTTTGTTTATAAGAGCTAATTAAACGGTCTTTGAGTTCAGATAATATACTACTCAAAACAAGTTAAGGGCCACCCTCCGATCTTCACCTGGTGTCGACAACTCGGTGTATTGACGCGAGTTGATGAAATCGTACAAATTAACTTGTGTTGCTGTATTGCTGAAGCAGTGCATATGTCAGATTGAAGCATGTGAAAAAATCCGCTTGACACCAGGTTCATGCTGAGCAACACGAGAAACGCGAAAGTCATGGAAAATTGTGTTTTCGCTGTACCCCCTAGTACTGGACAGGAACAGCATGCGAGAGAAATGGGTTGCACGTGCACGGCGCACTACTGATGAACGCGTTCACCACCTCTTAGGCTGCCAGTGCGTATTTAAAGGGGCTAACCAGCCGCACAAATAACCATGCCACCAAGACGAAAATTGAGTGACACAAACCGAGGACGAGCGCTGGCATGGATCCAGGATGGAATTGCTACACGGGAAGTGGCAAGAAGAGTCGGAGTGAGCCACTCCGTGATACAGAGACTACGAGACCGTGTCCATGCAACTGGACAGGTGGCAGAACGGCACCGTACTGGCAGACCCAGTTCAACGACAAGACGGCAGGACCGATACATTGTGACGCAGGCTCTGCGCGATCGGACTTCCACCGCCAGCGGGCTGAGAGACCAACTCAGAGCAGCAAGCAACACGAATGTCAGCGACCAGACAATTCGGAATCGTTTGCGTGCGGCAAATCTTGCGTCAAGGGCTGCTGCTGTTCGTACGACACTCCTGCCACGCCACAGGGTGGCCCGTACAGCCTGGTGCACACAGCATGTGAGGTGGACTGTGAGGCAATGGTCCAACGTCCTCTTCACAGATGAATCCCGATTCACCGTGAGGTTCAATGACGGCAGGGTGCGCGTCTGGAGACGTGTTGGCGAACGATTCACAGATGCCACTGTCAGAGAGCATGACCGATATGGTGGTGGGTCTGTCATGATGTGGGGAGGCATCAGTTTCAACCACCGCACTCTCCTGTACCACGTCCCCGGCAATCTGACAGGGCATCGCTACAGGGATGAAATTCTGAACCCTGTGGCACTACCAACCCTGCAAGCCATTGGTAACGGCGCTGTTCTGCAGGACGATAATGCTCGTCCACATCGTGCTGCTGTCGTCACCAACTTTCTCCAACAGCAGGGTGTCGTCAGGTTGCCGTGGCCAGCCAACTCGCCCGACCTATCACCCATTGAACACCTCTGGGATGTGTTGGGACGGGCTGTCCGACGCAACCATCCTCCTGCAGCCAATCAACAAGAGCTGGTCCAGTTCCTGCAGCAGGAATGGGCCGCCATCCCTCAAGCGACTCTCCGCAACCTCATTCGGTCCATGCGTCGCCGTTGCACAGCCTGTCTCGCTGCAAGAGGTGGTCATACCCGATATTGAATGAACTTTCATGTCAGAGGCCATGTTTGTGAATTGTCCATTTCAACCTCCTGACTTCAAATACACATTCCGAGGAGTGTGTGCTTTTGTAACTCGGTTTTTTGCTTTTTCCGGTTTGACACTGAATGAAATTAAATTTTCACTCTGATTCAAGTTCATGTCTTTCATGCTTTTGATTTTACAGTGCGTTGTAACAGTGGCCCTTAACTTGTTTTGAGTAGTATACAATTTCACTGCCTACACCCTGACTAATCCAAACTATTCCAAACCCATTATTTGTCAAAATGTTCTTTAAATTGTTTATCCAATTATGATTTCCTCTTTCGTGTTCGTGTAGCATCATATCATAAGCCTGTCTACATAATCTTGTTGTTGGTAGTTTCAAAATTCTCAGCCAGTACTTCATGCACTTAACGTTTATACGAATACTTAGCAGAGTGAAGAGAGGAGTATTGCTGTAAAAGTTTTTGACGTGATTACCATCGACCACGATGATGTTGATGGGTGACAGGTGATTGATTGGCACTTGTGATTGTCTAGTCACAGTTTCAGATCCATGAGAAGTTTGGAGTGTAAAGTGTTTTCAAGAGGGATTGATTCTGTTTTGAATAATTCCTATGAGCTCCGTCCAACAAGCCATCCGTTATACGGCAGATTCTTTGAGCTTTCACAAAACCTTATGAGCTTGCAAGGTCTCAAGTTCTAAAACAATGCATTCTGTAAATGATCATGTATTAGCTGTGTCAGGCTCGCTAAGACCTGATCTTGCTAAGAGGGATAGACAGAAATTACAGACCTATCTACCTATCGCCCCAACACACAGTAATGGTCAACAAAACTATTTTTTCATTCACCCATATTTAATAACTGTCATACAACAATACAGGAGTTCACAATTTACATCAACATATAACATACAAAATTATTCACTGGACACACGCACACAAAACTACATCCAAACACACCACAGCGCCCGGACTCTTAACAGCGAACGCACAGAGCTACCAGTCTGCACGGTCGACCTGACGATAGCGTCCGCCATCGGCAGTCTCAACCGGAACACTGTCCAAACCAGCTTGGCAATCCCAGACAGGCCAAACCCCACGAACGGTTCTCAAAACAGCTCAACGCCATAAATCCCATCAAATACACACACGTACTAACGTTGTATATTCCACATCACTTTACAGTCAAAGGCATCTCAAATACCTTGTACAAAATTCATCCCCAGGTCATCTCAAAGAGACACACCAAAAAAATCACAAAATAAACTCTTGTGAAACAACAGGGCATCTCGAAGACAAGTATACAATATTATCCACAGGGCATCTCGAGGGCACAATCAAATTGTAAAGAAAACAGACCCTTGAAATTTTTGTTGATCTGTCACCGAAATGAACTTGATGTCAGGTATAAACAATCATCACGTTGCCCACGGCAAGGCAAATGATTGAACTTAGCCCCGATCAAATTTTACGAATATATGAAGGTAATTTCAATGCCCATCACAAGACATAGTAGAATCACATAAAATGAAACCCATGGAACGTTACGACATGGGCCCAATATACAAAACAACCGGCCCTTGACAATAGCCACACACATGCTGGCATTCAATAATAAAGTTACAATATCCGTTTCACCTTTAACTTCCTCGTCAACTGTCTGTCAGACTGCCACACAACAAACTATCTTATCTCAAACGGTAACCTCATCTAGGTCTATCCTCAAATTGTAAATAACAAAATGCTTGTTGAACAAACCAAATTGGTTATCCCTAACGTCATGGGTTGGGTTCCCCACGCTAGGCCCATCTAGCCACCAAAGGCGTAGAGAATCAAAATATTTACAAATTTACATCTCAACGACGACGTATAAACCCTGATCCAAACTTACGTTACGACGCCACACAAACCAGTTGGGCAACCCTCTCAAACAAGCTTAGAATTCAGGGAAACAAGAAATTTGAAACGAACGCGAACAACACACCACCCCACAACGACCAACAACGCAACTCCCTCGAAACGACATAGAGATCTGAACAGCACAGAACAGCACAGAACTGATACAGACGCCACATCACCCTTGCCAAGTTCTTTCAACTGGACTACGGGGTGAAACATAGAAACAGAATACATAGATGAACAGCACAGAACAGCACAGAACTGATACAGACGCCACATCACCCTTGCCAAGTTCCTCCAACTGGACTACGGGGTGAAACATAGAAACATAGAATACATCGAAACATAGAATACATTGTTTGGCCAAACGTGGCACCTCAAAACCAACACATTCGAACTCTTGAAACAACAGAATTCACATAAAAGTGTTTTGCCATACGTGGCACCTCAAATCAACATATTTGAAATTTTTTATTTGGGTCCGAAGGATGTTCCGGTACTATGGTTACCAGTCACTGAAGCATACGTGGAAACCTTTGGTCGTACCCAAACGTCACTGTTCCTCCCGCAGTCTTGATTTGCACAAAATCGTCTGCAGCCTTCCTTGCCGCATCCAAAGATGGGTCTTCGTTTTGCAGCCGCAGGAACTCAGCTGGTCATCTCCCAGCAATGAGTACTCGGGTCGGTAACCTCGGTGTGGGTTCATTTTCTCTCCTTTTCTGCGCTCGTGTTTGCACCGCGAGCACTTTGGTTGGATTGGCGTACACAGGTACTTTCACAGGTTCATCGTGCCAGTTTTTGGCTGCCCAGTTCCCGATCAGTACTTCTTGGGTTGGTTTCTCGAACACCAACGCAGCAATCTTCCCACTGACAAACGGTGACTCTAAGTCAACGACGGCTACTGGAACCAAACAGGTTGCTCCACTTGCCATTGTCACATCTACCTGATGTTCTGTGTAGTCCTCAGGCCTGACTAACGATTTAGACACCACAGTATGGGATGCTCCAGTGTCTCGAAGTCCTTCTGCCTGTTTCCCATTAACTCGTACCGTGCAACGAGGCGAGTACGGTTTGCTGGCACAGCCTACACACAAAGTCGGTGGTCCCACTGGCTCCAATTCCTCCTCCCTTTCCCGTACCGCTGCTCTGAACACTGAAGGCTTCGTTGGTTGCGAACCTTTGTTCTTTGCTACAGCTTCACTCCTTGTGGGGCATTCAGCTTGCAAGTGGCCCTCCTTGCCACATATCCAACAGTTTGGCCTGGTATTCACTGGTCTCTGCCTCCCCAATCCACTCCCTGGATCGGAAATGGGCCCGCCCTGGGATTCCTGACCCCTAAGCCCTTGACTGGTCTCCTGGATAGGCCTTAAAAATTCCCGGCCGTCCGACGCTGTTGATTGTTGAGGTCCAGATGATGTTTGAGACTGTCCCGTCCGACGATCTCGTTGGATCTCCCTGGTTGCCCTCCTCGCTTCTACAAACGTGGTTGCCAGCTCAGCTACCTCCTTTGCAGTCTTGGGTTTGTGTTCCTTTACTTTGAGACAAATCTCCTGGTTAAACTGGTCATACAGGCGCTCCTGCATAAACAAATCTAAGACGTCCTCAACCTGGTCTTCGTCCTTTTCTGCTGATCGACACCACTGTACGAAACAAGCGCGTAACCGATCTAACAGTTGGGAGAAAGTTTCCGAAGTTCTTTTCTCCATCTTCCTGAACTTCTGACGGTAGGAGTCAGCATCCAAACGGAAATGCTTAAGTAGCACTTGCTTAACGTCATATTAATTCTTGATGCTTGTCGCTGACATCCGTAGCACTGCTTCTCTCGCTTTCCCTTGGAGTAATGCCAACAGCTGACAAGCCCTTGCCTTTTTATTCCAACCACACAGTTCTGCTACTTGCTCAAAATGTTGCAAATATTCGTCGCAGTCATCATCTGTGAGCGGTGGCAAATTGACGTTTTTGCGGTCAGCTCTCTCTGCTTTCCTCCTTTCCTCTAATTGCTGCCTTTCATCTCTAGCTTGCTCTTCAGCACGCCTTGCCTTGTTCATATTGAATTCCTCTTCCCTCATTTTGGCTTCAGTCTCTCTGGCAGCTTCTGCAGCCCTGATGTGAGCTACCGCAAGTTCCATTTTTGCCCTCTGCAGATCTAACTCCTTGCGGCGCGCAGCCTCATTTTTTCTGTCTTCCTCAGCCTGCTCTAGAAGTTTCTTGCGTCGCGCACTTTCCTCTTCTTCAC
>JAPXFY010000022.1:39745129-39752629 GCA_030674185.1 Monoplex corrugatus
TCAAAAGACAGATTCATGACAGGAACTTCAGGGTTGTTTTGTTCAAAGCCATTCATCTGCTTCAAGAAACTGAAGTAGTTTCCAAACATAGCTGCACATAACAAACAAATAAACGAATAAATACTATAAATAAATATATATACACACACTGCTAAAGCCATGGCTTATGGTGTTTTACGAGGACTTGCAGTCTTCTTAAGCACTTATATATATTTTCCTAGGTGCCCATAAACACGTTGTTTTTGTTTACACTGTGTTAGAGGTATGTTGCTGCACAGTCTGCATACTCCATCTTCTGTGTGTCTGTTATGTGCAGGGGAACAAGTTTTTTGACAAAGACTGCTTTTGTTGTACCAATGGAAATATTATTTACATGTGTATGTTGGGTGTGTGTGTGTATGTGTGCGTGTGTGTGTCGTGTGTGTGTGTGTGTGTGTGTGTGTGTGTGTGTGTGTGTGTGTGTGTGTGTGTGTGTGTGTGTGTGTGTTGCTATATCAATTGCAAGGAGCATATTTTGCCATGGGCTGCTCGCACAACACAGTATATACATACTGTGTTGTGCGAGCAGCCCATGGCAAAATATTAGTAATCTAAGCTCATTATTTTGTATGCATGCTGTTTGATTTTTTTGTTTTAGCTTTTTCTTCACGCCTATGGTAATGTGCTTTGAAGCCTTATCAATTAAAACATTTTACTTTGACTCTCTCTCTCCTCTCTCTCTCTCCTCTCTCTCTCTCTCCTCTCTCTCTCTGTTTCTCTCCTCTCTCTCTCTCTCTCTGTCTGTCTCCTGCTCCTCTCTATCTCTCTTCGTTTCTCTGTCTCTGTCTCTTTCTGTGTGTGTGTGTGTGTCTCTCTCTCTGTCTCTCTCTCCCTTCTCTTTTTCCCTGTTTCTCTCTCTCTCCCTCTCCTCTCTCTCTCTCTCTCTCTCGCTCTATCTCTGTCTCTCTGTCTCTGTCTGTCTGTCTCTCTCTCTCTCTCTTTCTCTCTCTCACGGTAGCGTACTGGGTAAATGCCGAACCTCTAATCGGAAAGTCCTGGGTTCAATGTGGCAAGACACTTAAACCTGGTGGGTAAAGGATAGACATTTGTTTCCATCTTCCAGGTCAACATGCTTGCAGACCTACCAGTGCACAAATACCCTTCCAGTGTATACGCATGAAGAATATCTAATTTGTACATGACACAACTTGTATGTCATATCAATAGACATATGAAAACACTCAGCAAGCAAGCGACTGCAAAGAAATGGGTTTTAGCTAATAACTTTCCCCACTGGAAAATAAAGTACCATTATCAATATCATTTTCTCTGTGTCTTTCTCTTATTTCTAAAATCACCTTTTTCAGTCACGAAAGCCTCGAAGAAAGGTTTGAACTCTTTCACTCCTGTTCCACCAAGACGTTTTTCCATATGGTAAAAAGACACCACGATGTCCTTGGGGTTTCGGTACACGTGCAAAACCTTGACCCCTTTGGCCTTCATCTCTGGAACCGGAAGCATGGAAAATGGAAGATGCGTGTTGAGGATGCGTGGAGAGGGGATCTGGTCCAATTTGCTCACTGCCGTGAAATCTATCATGAGCTGCTCTTTGGGACGATTTTCATATTCTGCTTTACCCAGGATGAGCATGGATGTCACTTCCCACAACCAGTGAGTACCTGGGGAAAAAGGTAACAGTATGATATGTTCGATCAGATGTATCTGAAAAATCCAAATGGAAAATGTCTTATTTAGAAAGCCATATCATCTTTTGAAGGATTGTGTACATAATCTAAAACAAATTATGCAAATGTAAATATTATTGATGATTATACTATGTAGGTGTTGTATTAACGATAGGTGTGTGTGTGTGAATGTGTGTGTGTGTGTGTGTGTGTGTGTGTGTGTGTGTGTGTGTGTGCGTTTATGTGTGTGTGTCTGTGAGTGTGTGTGTGTGTGTGTGTGTGTGTGTGTGTGTGTGTGTGTGTGTGTGTGTGTGTGTGTGTAATAATTCTGCTGCTTTTATCGAAAATGATAATCATCATGCGCCATCTCTTACCACACACTCCCAGATGTATATATATATATATATATATATATATATATTTATATATATGTATGTTTATATACATATATACATGAATATATATATATGTATGTATATCTGTATATATATATGTATATGTTCTGATGGCCAAAATGCATTTAATTCTGAATTCTGAATTCCTTTCTTCATGCACTTTTTCCCCTCTGATTTGTTCTATACACATAATTTTGGATGCTCTATTCTTTGCAGCAATCCTATATCAGTGGGCTTACTCTGCACAGTTCAGCTTTCCAACACAGCCCATGAATCAGTGAAACTGAGGTTACCATGATGGCAGGGCATGAAGAATCTGGGACGATGGTTTTACATTGTCATGATGATAAGTATTGGGGATGATAGTGACGATGTTACAGAGTTCCATTTCAAACTGAAACTGTGTGAGAAGACCATGATGTGTGCATGATTTCATTGTATATCTTGGCGTCCACCAGAGAGATATGGACATTTGCAGTGTTGGTCAAGAAATGTAAGCAACACAGTTGTGTGGTTCCATTTTCCCCCAGGAAGCCCCTAACAAGCCTGGCTCTGAGTAGGGGTTCTTGGTCTGGACTAGAAAAACTTCACAGTATTTCTTTTTTGATTGATGGAGGATCGATTTGATCCCAGTTTCACTTAAGTTGCATATAGAACGCGCAGTTCTAGGTAAAAGTTCAACAGTTGATCTGGAAAAAATTCTACAATATTATTTTCAATAATGAAGGTTCGAACCCACGATCTTCCATTGTGTTGACCACTTCGCCACATCGACTGATTTTCCTCCATCTATTTGTTCCAACTAACTTATCTTTATTCAATATCACGTACAGTGAAAAGACGCTACATGAAAAAGGAACAGACCTGCCTTAGGGTAAGCACAGATGAAGACGTCATCACTGCGGAGTTTCATCTGCCGCACATTAGAGATATGTTCCTTCCAGGGCCCCTTTTCAGCGTGTATAACAGGGAGGTACGTCCCCTCCACCTCCTCCCACTGGGACACCATCTCTTTCGCTTCCTTGGACATCTCTTGTGATGAAGACGACATGGCAGTGAACCTGAATAAGACATAGACTTTATGAATGTCATCATTATCATCATCGTCATCAATATTGTCGCATTATGGGTAGATGCATGATTCACTCACACAGCCAGCATCCACACTTGCAAATCAGGATCATCATCATGTGCCCTGCTGCATGACATTGGTGATCATGGCCCTTCACACGAATCTATCCCCTGTACATTTCACACACCTCCCACCCTCTCTGTCTTCAGCTATCCTGCAAGTTCGTACAGTATCTTCTCCCTGGGTCTACCTGGTGTTCCCTTCCCTCCAGCTTTCCTGTTGTGACCAGGTGTTCTAATTCCCCTTTCCTCATAAAATGTTCTATAAATGTTGCTTGTCTTTTCCTAATCGTTTTATTAATGATCTTTTTGTGTCTGCCTCTTTCGAGACTATCTCGTTTCTTTTCTTTCCTGTCCATGGAACTCTCAACATTCTTCTTAGATACATTTGCACATACAAACATATTTCATTTATAATTTGAATTTCAAGAGTCAAGACTGTTGTGTATACACAGGGTACAGAAATTCAAGGCTTGGCATGTAGAAAAGTGAAATACAAACACACGAACAATTACCTAACTACCGTGCTCTCACATCAAACCACCTGTCAAATAACGAGCTATTTCTCCACACACACACACACACACACTCTACAACACCATAAAAACCAAGTTATACAGAAAGATCTCCCTCTAAAGAAAGATTTCCCTTTACAAAAAAAATCCCTTTACAGAAATATTTCCGTTTACAGAAAGATTTCCCTATGGATCACAACTTTGACGTTGATGTGGAGGGGAAGGGAGTGGAGGCTTGTGTTTCACTGTGGCCTGGTGAGCTATGTTGGCAAAAACCACACGTTGATTCAAGGGGAGGAACTCTTGTCTCTCTACGGCCTGGAAAGCTAGACCAGACCAGACGTAGACTCGAGTGGATGGGGATGGGGAGAGTGGAAGTTTGTTTTCTCTGTGGCCTGGACAGCTATGCTAGCAACACCACTAAGCTCCTGTTAGGGTTACCCAAACTGAATATACTTTGAGTGGTTTATGGGTATACCTGATGTAATACTTGCTCTAGTTTTTTATTTATTTATTTTTTTTTATTGTTGTATGCTTTGCTTCGTTATGTTTGTGTGGATCAATGGACACTATCATTTTATTTGAATTGTTTTAATCCTTTATCAATGTGTGTCTGTGTGCTTGTGTCTATTGCAAATCTGTGAACGCACATATCAAATGGATTGGTAAAGTGATATTGAATTCGAATGAACTGAACTGAGAGACACAGAGACAGAGACATAGAGAGAAACAGCGACAAAAACAGCGACACAGAGACGGAGACAGGGCCCTGGGGAAACAGAGAGACAGACAGACAGACTGAGACACTGAGACACAGAGGAGAGAGGCAGAAACACCAAGACACCAAGACAAAGAGACGGAGAGAGACACAGAGAGAGACACACAGAGAGACAGATATAGACAGCGACAGAGAGGATAGAGACCGAGAGGAGGGGCAGAGAGAAAGACAGAGAGAGATACACAGAGAGATAGAAACAGACAGACAGACAGGGAGACAGGGAAAGAGAGAGAGAGAGAGAGAGAGAGAGAGAAAGAGAGAGCGAGAAAGAAAGAAAGAGAGTGAGACGGAAAGCAAGAGAGACACAGAAAGAGAGGGAGAGAGACAGACAGAACAAGAGTCAGAAAGAAAGAGAGAGAGAGAGACAGACAGACAGACAGAGAAAACAAGAGACACACACACACACACACACATATATATATATATATATATATATATATATATATATATAGAGAGAGAGAGAGAGAGAGAGAGGGTGAGATAGAGAGAGACAGAGAGAGAAAGATGGTATGAAAAGAGAGAAAGAGAGAAAATGTGTATGTGTGTGTATGTGAGAGAGAGTGGGGAGAGAGCGAGAAAGACACAGAGACAGAGAAAGAGAGAGAAGAGAGAGAAAAAGGAAGACAGGAAAAAAGAAAGACATACAGAGAGAGAGAGAGGACAGAGAGAGAGAAAGAGGCAAAGAGAATGAGTAAGACACAGAGAGAAAGAGAGGGGAGAGACAGACACACAGACAGACAGAGACACAGAAAGCGAGACAGAGACAGAGAGAAATAGACTGATGGAGAGAAAGAAAAAAGAAAATGCGTGTATATATGTGTGTCGTATACCAAAGAAAGAGACAGAGAGAAAGAGAGAGAGAAAGAGAGGGAAAGAGAGAAAAAAAGAGAGAGAGAAAGACAGAGAAAGAGAGAGAAAGAGAGAGAGAGAGAAGAAAGAGAAAGGAGGAGAGGGAAAGAGGGAGAGAGAGACAAAGAGAGAGAGAGAGAGAGAGAGAAGAAAGAGAAAGAAAGAAAGAGAGAGAGGGAGAAAGAGAGAAAGAGAATGAGAGGGAATGAGAGAGAGAGAAGAAGAAAGATAGAGAATGAGAGAATGAGAGAGATAATTAGAGAGAATAAAGAGAGAGAGAGAGAGAGAGAGAGAGAGAGAGAGAGAGAGAGAGAACAATATGAAGACCAAGAACAAAAACAAGAAAAAATTTTATATGTGCTAGGCTATGACCTAAGCAAAGCGTATGCATGTCCACGTCCAATCCTTGCCCAAAGAGGATCTACATTACACATGAATTATACATTTAAACAACAGAGATATTCCAACGAGATGAACAGTAAATAGCAGGTCAAAAGAAAAGATCTTGTTTTCTACCCTAAGGAGTAAAGCACTTGTAAATGTTTTATAGCTGATCTGATTGTTAGGTGGTAGAACAACCAATCAATGCATAAGATAGATAGATAGATACATAGGTAGATAGATAGATAGGTAGATAGATAGAGAGATAAACAGATACATCAATAGATAGATAGATAGACAGACAGATAGATAGATAGATAAATAGATAAATAGATAGATACATCAATAGATAGATAGACAGATAGATAGATAAATAGATAGATAGATAAATAGATAGATAGATAGAGAGATAAATAGACAGATACCTCAATAGATAGATAGATAGATAGATAGACAGATAGATAGAGAGAGAGAGAGATAAATAGATAGATACCTCAATAGATAGATAGATAGATAGATAGACAGACAAATAGATAGATAGATCATGATACAAATGTCATTTACATGTAACCAAGGTCATTCCAGTGATACAACACCAGTAAAAAATATAGACAATGTAAAACATAGGCTAGGTAGGAAGTCAGGACCGGGCAGCTCATGGGGTTATACACAGGCTTTAAGGCTTGTGCCATGATCCCCATACACATGGCACCTGTGACGTTATTGCATATGGAATTCTTTGCCAACACGGAGACGTCGAATGACGAAACTGAAACTTAAACGGAAAAAGAAATGCACAGTTAATCAATAAGCAACATAGAAGGAAGTAAAAAGAGTGTAAAGAGTACCGTCGTTTGAGAGAGGGACAGACACGCGCGCGCGCGCGCGCGTGTGTGTGTGTGGTGTGTGTGCGTGTGTGTGTATGTATGTCTCTGTGTGTGTGGGTGGGGGGGGGGGAGAAAGAAGAAAAACAGAGACTGAGACTGAGACTGAGAGAAAATGAGAGAAAAAGACAGAAGGACAGACAGACAGATAGACAGACAGACAGACAGTGAAAGAGAAGAGGAAGAGAGAGAGAACTAGAGAGGAGAGAGAGAGAGGGAGTGAGAGAGAAAGCGAGGGAGAGAGATGAGAGAGAGTGAGAGAGAGAGAGAGAAAGAGAGAGAGAGAGAGGGAGAGAGACAGAGAGAGAGACAGAGAGAGAGAGAGAGAGAGAGAGAGAGAGAGAGAGAGAGAGAGAGCCATTTGAACTATCTATCTGTTCTACCTCCTTGTCTGTTGGTTTGCTGCGTTCAAAAATGAAGTCGACTGGCAGCTGGAGATCTACAACACGTTCAGTAATGATATTAATATGAACAGGAGGCTCTTCACAAGTAACGGTACATCTGTACCCAATCTTGTAACGTTTTAGCCTTCGCACCAAGAGAAAGACTTTCCATATAGGACAAGAACAACAAAATGTACACAGTACGTCGACTGAAATACAGAGAGTCGCAACAGCAACTGCAGTGTGTGTGTGGCAAACTTACACGGAACTGGCAGTACAGTGTAACGCAGAGAAAATCCCAATTTGCATTGAAAGTTGACCTAGAGTGCTGAGCGTTGTGTACCGTACTTACCTCAGTGGGAGTGACAACTGGCAGTCCAGGTTAGCATGAAAGCCTACGTATGTCTCTAGTGGCATATGCACTTAAATCAAGTAGTTGAAACATTAAAGTGAATCTTTGCCGATAGTAAATCGAAACAGAGAGTGAATCTTTGCCAATACTAAAGGGAAACAATCAGTT
>JAPXFY010000022.1:39765129-39767629 GCA_030674185.1 Monoplex corrugatus
TTCCTGAAAATCATAATATTAGTTTTATCCATATTAACTGTTAAAGCTAGTCGATCCGATTCTTCCTTTAAGACATTTAACTGGTTTTGTAAGCCTTTGACTGTACCAGAGAGAAGAATAACATCGTCTGCAAACAGCAATAGGAATATCTCAATAACCCCAGGGATGATTTGAATGCCATGCCTGCCTTTTCTTGACAGTTCCACTGCTAATTCATTAATGAAAAATGAAAACAATTGAGGACTCAATTGACACCCCTGTTTCACTCCTTTAGGGCATTCAAAATAATCTGAATATACACACTTCTCACGCACGCATGCAAACACTGAGTTGTAAACTCCTCTTAGGGCCATATATAATTTTCCATTCACACCACTTTTACGTAATACATTCCAAAGATTATTACGATTCACAGAATCGAATGCCTTCCTAAAATCCACAAATGCAACATAAAGTTTCTTATTTAAAAGTAAATGCTTCTGCACAAGGGAGTAAAGTGTGAAAATATGATCAATTGTACTGTATTTTGCTCTAAATCCAGCTTGTTCTTCAACTATTTTCTCTTCTTTTTCTGCCCACTTTGTTAATCTCTTATTCAAAATATATGTATAAACTTTACTCACTATACTTGTTAGAGCGACTCCTCTATAATTATCTGGATTATTCACATCTCCTTTTTTATGAATTGGGATTATTATGGACTTTGCCCATTCTGACGGAAAAATGCCATTATCAAAAAGCTTGTTACATAAATGGACAAGGAAATCAATTACATTAGCATTTGCATGTTTTAACATTTCGCTGATTATTTGATCTGGTCCTGCGCTCTTTCCTGCTTTCAAATGCCTGATACTCGCAGTCACTTCTTCTTTAGTTATAGGCTCATTGAAAAGGGGCTCAAAATTATTTTCTTCCTCTACTATATTACTCTCTTGTGCAGTATTTCCCCCGATATCATTGAAAACACTGCAGAAATGATTGTACCATTGTTCAATAGAGATTTCATTGTACACAAAGGCCTTTCTATTAACAGATCTTATTATTGACCAGAATGTCCTGGAGTCATTGATGGAATCTTTGAGTGTTCTTATTTTCTTATCTTCGTATTCCCTTTCTTTCGTTTTCCTTAGTTTAACATACTCTTTTCGTGATATGACATATGCTTCTCTTTTTTCTTTTTTTTCTTTTTCTGTTTTGCATCTCTGGAATCTTTTCAGTAGCCTCTTAACTTCTTGTTTCTTTCTTTCACATTCCTTATCAAACCAATCATTCTGTTTCTTTTGTCCTTGTCTCACTGTTCGTACCATACACGCAGCTGCCCCGCATAAAGCCTTAGTAAACTGCTCCGAACTGTCATTCACATTATAATCTAACAAACCGAAAGCTGTCTGTAGACAATTGTTGAACTCAGAACCATCAAGCTCTTGTACAAATAAACTTGCTAATTCTTCAGACCATACAATTTTTTCTTCCCCTTGTTGTCTTGCACTTTCTACATCTGTATGATTATTTCCCCTTTTCCATATTACCTCAACAGGTAGATGCCATGAATCAACACAGTTACCTACCCGTAAATCAAAGCATGAGACCAGATTATATGGAACAAGAAAATAGTCAATCACACTACACCCGTTTGGAGACACAAAAGTGTATTCACCCTCTGTATCTCCATCACAAAAACCATTCAAAATAACCATATCCAACATGAAACATAAGTTCAACAATGTTTTGCCAAAACTATTCACAGTTTCATCTTTAGAACAACGTACATCACATTCATTATACATCCTGTCATACTCAATGTCTTCCAAATAAGTAGTCATGTCTTCAGGCGCAAACTGTTCGTGACCTGTTCTAGCATTGAGATCTCCCATAATTATAAAATGTGTTTTTTCTTTTTCAAACTGTTGTAGCATTAATTCTTCCAGCATCAAGATCCCATCTTTAATTAATGTTTCGTTATATCTAGGGCTTCCTTCTGGCGCAACATAGCATGCAATCAAAATCAGATCTTTGTCTAAATCAAATACATTTTTGTTTACTCTGATGGCAATGGTGTTATCATAATCTAACATTATTTCTTTCACACAATTTTCTAAAGTTTTTTTCACCAACAATAAAACTCCACCCGAATTCCTGCCATGGTGTGACAATTTCTTAGCTGGAGCGTAAAACTTCAAATAATCAGTGAACAAACAGCTGAAATCAAACGAAGTATCAAGAAAACATTCAGTAAGACAAACAAAATCAAATTTTGTTACATAATTTATGAAGGAAACGTTCTTCAATTTACTGTACAAATTTTCAACGTTGTAATTCAAAAAGGACCACTGGTTTGGATGGCCATGCCTGTCCTATGGCTTTCTGGAAGTACCGGAACGCAAGCTCCTGTTGCCAAGGTTACCGCCTGCTCCTCTGCCGCGGGCCGTGCTTGTTGACGTCCGTCGCGGTTGGCTGCCCATGCTCACCCTCTCACCCGTCTGTCGGTCTGCCGCAGGAC
>JAPXFY010000022.1:39797629-39817629 GCA_030674185.1 Monoplex corrugatus
GCAAAGAAATAGAAGACAGACACAAAACGGATCCTCAGGGTATATACAGACGAATTGAAGAAATCGTCCACAGGAAAAATACATGCACACCAACTGGTTGCTTAAAATCGAAAGATGGCACGCTTCTCACGGAAAAAGACAAAGTATTAGACAGATGGGTAGAGTACATTAAAAACATTTTTGAAGATGACAGAAATGAAGAACTTTGAAGGACCACCCATAATGAAAGATGAAGTTAGAGCAGCATTGAAAACGATGAAACCAAGAAAAGCCCCAGGACGAGACAACAATACTTCAGAGATGATTGAAGCCCTAGAGGAATTTGGTATAGAAAAAATAACAGTCCTCCTAAATGAAATTTACGACACTGGAAAAATCCCCAAAGATATGTAAAAATCAATTTTCATTGCACTTCCAAAGAAGACAGGGGCTATAGAATGCGAACTCCATCACGCAATCAGTTTGATGAGTCATGTAATCAAGATCCTATAAAGAATAATCATGATGAGGACAAGGAATAGAATCAAAAGAGAAATAGCAGATGAACAGTGTGGATTTGTGGTAGGGAATGGAACTATTAATGCCATATACATCCTAAGAACTATCATAGAGAGATCAATCGAGATGAACAAGGATTTATATCTATGCTTTGTTGATTACACCAAGGCTTTCGATCGGGTAAGACATGAAGAGATGATCAACCAACTAGAAAGACTCAATATTGATGGAAAAGATCTACGAATAATCAGAAATATGTATTGGAAACAAACAGCTGCAATGAGAATAGAAAACGATATAAGCTCTTTCCAAAACATCAAAAGAGGAATCAGACAGGGTTGTGTTTTGTCACCTGATCTGTTTTCACTTTACAGCGAAAACATCATGAGAAACCTCGAGGAAGATCCTAGATTAAAGGTTGGAGGAAAAATGATAAACAACATTCGATACGCAGATGACATTGTCCTAATTGCAGAAAGTGAAAGGGACCTACAAAACCTTGTGAATATACTAGAAATAGAAAGCAAAGGTAAGGGGTTGGAGCTAAACAGCAGGAAGACTGAAGTCATGGTGATCAGTAAAAAATATGAAATCCCCTCATGCAAAATAACAGCAAACAGCACAACCTTGAGACAGGTTGATAAGTTTAAATACCTAGGAACGATCATTTCACCAGACGGCAGATGCACATCACAAATAGCCAGCAGAATCGGCCACGCCAAAACAGCATTCAAGAAGATGAAAAGCATTCTTACCAAACAAATGCCTGTCAATTAACATCAGGAAGGGAGTTCTTGAATGTTACATAGTAACAATATTGTTATACGGTTGTGAGGCGTGGACAGTCAACAAGCAAAGCCAGAACAAGATTGAGGCAGCCGAGATGTGGTTTCTAAGATCAATGTTGAGAGTTCCATGGACAGCAAAGAAAACAAACGAGACAGTCTTGATGGAGGCAGACACAAGAAGATCATTCATAAAGAAAATCAGGAAAAGACAGGCAACATATATAGGCCATTTTATGAGGAGGAGGAAATTGGAGCACCTGGTCACAACGGGAAAGCTGGAGGGGGAGAGAGCACCAGGCAGACCCAGGGAGAAGATACTAGACGGACTTGCAAAGTGGTTGAAGACAAAAAGGATGGAAGAGATGCTTGAGGCAAAAAGAGATAGAGACAGATGGAAGTCCATGATTGCCAACGCCATGCGGCAAGGCACCTGATGATGATGATGAATTTGACTTTTATCGACGTGATAGTATGATCACGTCAGAGAGGGAGGGAGAAAGAGGGGAGAGAGAGAGAGAGAGAGAGAGAGAGAGAGAGAGAGAGAGAGAGAGAGAGAGAGAGAGAAGGAGAGAGAAGAGAGAGAGAGAGAGTGAGAGAGAGAGAAGGATGGCGGGAGAGAGAGTGTGCGTGTGTATACGCATGTGTGTGCGTATGTGTATGCTTGCATGTGCTGTTTGTGTATATGTGTGTGGGGGGGGGGGGGAGGGTTTGCGTCTTTGCGCGTGCGTGCTCACGCGCACGTGTGTATGTGTGTATGTATGCACATGGTGTCTGCTTCCAATGCGTGTGTGTGTGTGTGTGTGTGTGTGTGTGTGTGTGTGTGTGTGTGTGTGTGTGTGTGTGTGTGTGTTTGTGTGTGTGTGTGTGTGTGTGTGTGTGTTTCGTTCGTTCTTTGATTTAACGTCTTTTCACTATAAGTGATATTAGACGGATGTGTGTGTGTGTGTGTGTGTGTGTGTGTGTGTGTGTGTGTGTGTGTGTGTGTGTGTGTGTGTGTGTGTGTGTGTGCGTGCGTGCTACCGCGCACGCCATTGTGTCTTTCTTTGTGTATACATTCTCTATTTTTTCTTTGGCTGCAAGCGCTTGTGTATGTATATGTGTATGTACGCGTTGTGTGTGTGTGTGTGTGTGTGTGTGTGTGTGTGTGTGTGTGTGTGTGTGTATGTGTGTGTGAGTGTGTGTGTACGTATGTGTGTGTGTGTGTGTGTGTGTGTGTGTGTGTGTGTGTGTGTGTGTGTGTGTGTGTGTGTGTGTGTGTGTGTGAGTGTGTGTTTGTGTGTGTGTGAAAACTCTCAACACTTTGGTCTTGAAACAACAGCAAGGGAATCAATACGTGACTGATTTTATAATTTTTATCATCACACTGATCACCAATTACCCTGACGGTACTTGCTGTGCGTGCATTGATTGTGTCGTTTGTGAAGAACAAAATCAAACATACCATCGTAATTTAAGCGCAACAATGAGCTAAGCCATGTTAAACTGATAAAATATTAATTCTCTCTTTCTCTGTCTCTGTCTCTCTCTCTGTCTCTCTCTCTGTGTCTCTCTCTGTGTCTCTCTCTGTCTGTCTGTCTGACTCTGTCTGACTCTGTCTGACTCTGTCTGTCTGTCTGTCTGTCTCTCTCACTCACTCACTCACTTTTCTCTGTTCAGTTCTCTAATTACTTAAGCAGTGTCTTTATCATCATCATCGTCAACATCACCACCATCATGATAACCACCACCATTACTATCATCATCACAAACTGGTCTAATAATGACATTTCATATAATCGTCATAAAAAAATGTCTTCACTTTGCAGCAAATTGTCAAACTGCCGATAAATCATTGGAAAAACACTGTTGATGGATGATGGTGCTGGCTACATATATAAGATACACAATACACACTTGTGTACCACAAAAGAACGTCCCAAGACGAGTGAAAGTTAGGCTAATGTGTTTTAGTAACTGTAAGTCGTGACAGTCAGGCAGCTCCCAGGTTGAATTATATGTCATTCTGAGCACTTCTGTTTTCATATAGCATTTAAATGTGTGAAACAGAAATTGTTAGAACGCTAGGCACCAGAATCATCGAACACTAACACACCACATGGACCTTGTAAACAACAGAATGATAGACACCAGAGTCACGGACACACTAGAAAACACCACAATGACCCTATGAACACCAGAATGTTAGGTGCTAGAGTCATGGAAACACTAGAAAACAACACATGGACCCTATATATGCCATAAACACCAGAGTCAAGGAAACACTAGAAAATACCACATGGACCCTATAAACACCAGAACGCTGGGCACCAGAATCAGACCACTAAAACACCACATGTGTCTTATAAACACCAGATTGTCAGACATTACAGGCACAGACCACTAAAACACCACATGTCTTATAAACACCAGATTGTCAGACATTACAGGCACAGACCACTAAAACACCACATGTGTCTTATAAACACCAGACTGTCAGACACTAGAGGCACAGGCTACTAAAACACCACATGTGTCTTATAAACACCAGACTGTCAGACATTACAGGCACAGACTACTAAAACACCACATGTGTCTTATAAACACCAGATTGTCAGACAATACAGGCACAGACTACTAAAACACCACATGTGTCTTATAAACACCAGACTGTCAGACACTAGAGGCAGAGACTACTAAAACACCACATGTGTCTTATAAACACCAGACTGTCAGACATTACAAGCACAGACCACTAAAACACCACATGTGTCTTATAAACACCAGATTGTCAGACATTACAGGCACAGACCACTAAAACACCACATGTGTCTTATAAACACCAGACTGTCAGACATTACAGGCACAGACCACTAAAACACCACATGTGTCTTATAAACACCAGACTGTCAGACATTACAGGCACAGACCACTAAAACACCACATGTGTCTTATAAACACCAGACTGTCAGACATTACAGGCACAGACTACTAAAACACCACATGTGTCTTATAAACACCAGACTGTCAGACACTAGAGGCACAGACTACTAAAACACCAATGTGTCTTATAAACACAGACTGTCAGACATCAGAGGCACAGACTACTAAAACACCACATGTGTCTTATAAACACCAGATTGTCAGACATACAGGCACAGACCACTAAAACACCACATGTGTCTTATAAACACCAGACTGTCAGACATTACAGGCACAGACTACTAAAACACCACATGTGTCTTATAAACACCAGACTGTCAGAACATTACAGGCACAGACTACTAAAACACCAATGTGTCTTATAAACACTCAGATTGTCAGACATAGAGGCAAGACACTAAAACACCACATGTGTCTTATAAACACCAGATTGTCAGACATTACAGGCACAGACCACTAAAACACCACATGTGTCTTATAAACACCAGACTGTCAGACACTAGAGGCACAGCACTAAAACACCAATGTGTCTTATAACACCAGACTGTCAGACACTAGAGGCACAGACACTAAAACACCAATGTGTCTTATGAAACACCAGACTGTCAGACACTAGAGGCACAGACTACTAAAACACCACATGTGTCTTATAAACACCAGACTGTCAGACACTAGAGGCACAGACTACTAAAACACCACATGTGTCTTATAAACACCAGATTGTCAGACACTAGAGGTGCAGACTACTAAAACACCACATGTGTCTTATAAACACCAGACTGTCAGACACTAGAGGCAGATACCACTAAAACACCACATGTGTCTTATAAACACCAGACTGTCAGACACTAGAGGCACAGGCTACTAAAACACCACATGTGTCTTATAAACACCAGACTGTCAGACACTAGAGGCAGAGCAGAGACAGCTAAAACACCAAATGGTTCCCATTGTTATAGTTGAAAAGGGTGACTGAAGCATTCTGGCTGCTAGTTCTTGGGATGTCTTGGACAACTAAATGTTGAGATATTCGAAGGGCTTTTCTAGTTTTGAATGAACTCATGGTTGAGAATAATTCACCCTGCTCTGGTGGCATAATGTTATTATCAATGTCCATCTCTGCTTCCTCTGTGTTAGCTTCTGTCTTTGGCGGTGGTCTGTTTAAAACTTTACTGAAATGCTCAGCCCCTCTAACTTCTTGCTCTGTTTCTGATGAAAGAATTCTTCTGTTCTTATTTGTAATCGGTATGTAGATGATTCCGTGATACTTGATACAGCCATTCACTTTCTTTTACTTTCCTTTGCCGGCTGGATCCTCTGCCTGACTTGCAATGCTGTCCATATACGCCGTTTATCTGATCTTATCATCATCTTCACTGTTCCTCACTGTTCAGTCAGCTTCCTTCTATTGTACTTGGTGTTCTTGTGTTAGTCTCTCTGATTTGGTTCCTGTGATTATTTTCTACAGGATTATGTTTTCGATGGCTTGGCAAGTGTCTGTTATAATCCACTCCTTTCTGTTCTTCGAGCTCTTAGGCAGGCTTTACTGGTTTGTAAATATGTTGGTTTAATGTGCTCTTCTCTGGGTCTGGCTGTACGTGGTCTCCTGTATTTGCCGGAACTTTGAATTTGTTCTTCGGTACTTCGACCAAAGCTCTCTGCTCTGTGGGGTCTTGAAGTTTCTCAATATCAAACTATTGGTGTCCTGTTTTGTCTACGTCCTGTTTTTTTTCTGCTTCAATCTCAGTGCTACTGCAACCAGGTAATGGTCACTGCCGACGTGGGCTCCTCTCCTCACTGTTATGTAGTGATCGTCCGCATGTGCCATTGGTTCATCAGGTGGTCGATATGTTTTCTGTCTCTTTCAATGGGGGAACATCGGACCAGCCTGTGGATGTCATGGTGTGGAAAAAGGATCCCGCGATGACAATGTCGTAGGTAGCATAAAGTTCCAGAAGCCTCTCTCCGTTGTCAATGTTATTATGACGGCAGCAGGTAGAACATTTCTGCTATGAGTGTGGATGACAGATTATAGTGAAAATGTTTTTCAAGTCGCTGCCCTCCTCCCTATAATAGAACAATACCCCTTCCCATTTCTATTTCTATATTTTCCCATTCCATCTTCTTCACCGACTTCTAACTACAGCTGTGAAATAGATAACAGTCATGTAAAAATTATGCTTTTGTTCAGACGATATATTACAGTCACGGAAAAAATTGCCTCTGTTCAAATGTTATATTACAGTCATGGAAATGTTGCCTTTATTCAGATGTTATATTACAGTCATGGAAATGTTGCCTTTGTTTAGGTGATATATTACAGTCATGGAAATGTTGCCTTTGTTCAACTATGATATATTACAGTCATGGAAATGTTGCCTTTTTCAGATGTATATTACAGTCATGAAATGATGCCTTTGTTCAGATGATATATCACAGCCATGGAAATGTTGCCTTTGTTCAGATGATATTTTACAGTCATGGAAATGTTGCCTTTGTTCAGACGATATTGTACAGTCATGGAAATGTCGCCTTTGTTCAGGTTTTGCTGGCAACGGTTCAAGTCACCTTAATCCTATACCATGGCCGACAGCACAACATCAGTCTCCGCATACTCTACGACAAACTCGTCACATTGCCTGGTTCTGCAGAACCGGTCCCAAGATTTTATTCCCTGGGACAACTCTGACAACATCCTTGATTACCAGACAGTGGACGTCGTTAGGAAACTACAGACCTTGGTGATTCTGCCCATCACTGTTGTGATCGGTGTGCCTGCTAATGTCATCAACATGGCCGTGTTCTACACGCATGGTTTAAAGGAACGTATTAATGTCTGTCTGTTTGCTCTGTCGTTAGCTGATGGTCTGTATCTTGTGGTCAGTGCAACTATGCTGGGAGAGCAGATTTATCTTCAGTCTACTACAGGAGAAAAGTTAGTTTCACACACACACGCGCGCGCGCACACACACACATACACAGTCATGAGCTCTCTCTGTGTCTCTCTGTCTCTCTCTGTCTCACACACACACACACATACACACACACACACACGCACACAGACACACATACATACACACTCACACTCATACGCTCACACACAACACACACACAGTCATGAGCTCTCTCTCTCTCTCTCTCTCTCTCACACACACACACACACACACACACACACACACACATACTCACGCACGCATGCACGCACACACACACACTCATACGCTCACACACCTCACACATGCACGCACACACACACACACACTCATGCGCTCACACACACACACACACCACACACACACACACACACACGCACACACACACACACACACACACACACACACACACACTCTCTCTCTCTCTCACGCACGCAGGCGCGTACCCGCGCCTATAGGTTCAATCGCACACTCACACGTATGAATATGTTATGTATGAACTAAAGAAACTTCAAACAGCAAGAGACATTCTTCTCAACGATAGTAGCATTAGGTACCACAAGACGTGACTTCACCTACCCCTTGCTACTCTATACATGTACTATGACTATAAAGATTTAACGTGGTATCATCATCATCATCATCATCATCATCATCATCATCATCATCATCATCATCATCATCATCATCATCATCATCATATCATCATCAGGTGCCATGCCGCATGGCGTTGGCGATCATGGACTTCCATTTGTCTCTATCTCTTGTTGCCACAAGCATCTCTTCCACCCTCTTTGTTCTCAGCCACTCCGCAAGTCTGTTTAGTATCTTCTCCCTGGGTCTACCTGGTGCTCTCTTCCCTTCTAGCCTTCCCGTCGTGACCAGGTGCTCCAATTTTCCCCCTCCTCATAAAATGGCCTACAAATGTTGCCTGTCTTTTCCTAATCTTCCTTATGAATGATCTTCTTGTGTCTGCCTCCATCAAGACTGTCTCCTTTGTGTTCTTTGACGTCCATGGAACTCTCAACATTCTTCTTAGAAACCACATCTCGGCTGCCTCAATCTTGTTCTCACAAACGTATAACAGTATTGGTTCTATATAACATTCAAGAACTCTCTTTCTGATGTTAATTGATAGGCATTTGTTGGTAAGAATGCTTTTCATCTTCTTGAATGTTGTTTTGGCGTGGCCGATTCTGCCGGCTATTTCTGGTGTGCAATCGCCGTCTGGTGAAATGATCGTTCCCAGGTATATAAACTTATCCACCTGTCTCAAGGTTGTGCCGTTTGCTGTTATTTTGCAAGAGTGGATTTCATGTTTTTTAAATTTTTTTTACTAATCTCCATGACTTCGGTCTTCTTGCCGTTTAGTTCCAACCCTTTGCCTTTGCTTTCTATTTCTAGTGTATTCACAAGGTTTTGTAGGTCCCTTTTAACGTGGTATGCGTCATTTAAAACGGTAATGACGAAATTGCTGCTTCTTTGAATATCTGACACAAATGTACGCACAGAGACAGGCTTGCACATCACGATATGAATATGATATAAATATCTGTGTCTTGGTGGGCATGAAGCTGGAAAATGTGAAAACGACTAATCATGAAATAGGAATGATCATGCAGTAGAGACGATGAAAATGACGGTGATGCATCATTTTCCCGACTTACTTGCAATTGCTGAGTTATATATCTGACGATGAGAGAGCGAGAGATAGACAAACAGTCAGGGAAAGAAAGAGAAATAGGAGACATACAGACAGAGACAAGAAGACAGAGAGAAGAGAGAGAGAGAGAGAGAGAGAGAGAGGAGAGAGAGGGGAGAGAGAGAGAGAGGGAGACAGAGAGAGAGAGAGAGTGAGAAAGAGAGAGAGTATAACGTTTTATTGACAGTAGCCTGTTCATCATCATGTGCTCTGCCGCGTGGCATTGGCCATCATGGCCCTCCACACGAATCTATCTCCTGTCGCTGAAGGTACATCTCCCACCCTTTCTGTTCTCATCCACTCCGCAAGTCCGTCCAATGTTTTCTCTCTTGGGTCTGTTTGGTGCTCTTCTTCCCTCCAGCTTTCTTGTTGTGACTAGGTGCTCTAATTCCACTTGCCTCATAAAATCTCCCACATGTGTTGCTTGTCTTTTTCTAATGTTCTTTAGGAATGTTTTGTTGTTGTTGTTGTTTTGTCTGCCTCATTCAAGACTGTCTCGTGTGTTTTCTTTGCTGTCCATGGAACTCTTATTAACATTCGTTTTAGAAACCAAATTCCAACTGCCTCAATCTTGTTCTGAGTTTGCCTATTGCCTGTCCACGCTTCAATATGTACAACAATATCAGTTTTATGTAAAACTAGAGAACTCTCTCCATGATATTAATTGATATGCATTTGTTGGTAAGAACGCTTTTCATTTTCTTGAATGCCATTTTAGCCTGGCCAATTTTGCTGGCTATTTCTAATGTGCATCTATCATCTGGTGAGATGACTGTTCCTAGATATTTAAACTTATCAATTTGTCTAAATGTGATGCCATTTCATGTTATTTTGCACGAGGAGATTTCATGTTATTTACTGATTACCATGACTTCAGTCTACCTCTTATTTTGGGCTCGTGCCCTTTATTCAGCTTTCTATTTCTATTATATTCACAAATGTTGTAGGCTTTTTTCGTTTTCTTTAATTAGAACGACGTCATCCGTATAACGAAAACTGCTGATCGTTTTTCCTCTCACCTTTATCCCAGAGCATTCTTCTATGTTTTTCATGATGGTTTTCACTATAAAGTGAAAACAAATCTGGTGATAGAACACATCCCTGCCTATCCCCTCTTTTTATATTTTGGAAAGAGCTTATATCATTTTCTACTCTCAGTGCCGCAGCTTTTTCCCGATACGTATTCCTCATTTTTCTTAGAACCTTTGCATTTGGTTGATGAATTTTTCGTGTCATCCCGATCAAAAGCCTTGGTATAATCCACAAGACATAAATCCTTATTCAGTTCAGTTAATCTTTCTATGAGAGTTCTTAGGGTGTATGTAGCATTAAGAGTTCCTTTCCCTTCGACAAATCCACATTGTTCCTCTTCTGTTTCTCTTTTGATTCTGTTCCTTGTCTTCATCATGATTATTCCTAATAGAATCGTTGTTATATGACTCATCAAGCTGATTGTACGATGAAGTTGGCAATCTAAACCCCTGCTTTCTTTGGAAGTGCAATGCAAATTGATTTTGACGTATCTTTAGGGTTTTCTGGTGTCGTAAATTTCATTTAAGAGGACTGTTATTTCTTCAGTACCAAATTCATCTAAAGTCTCAACTAAGTCATTTTATTAATTTCATGTTATTTCATTTCCTTGTCTGGTTTAAAATTACTTGTTTGTCAAGAGATCCACAATGAAGTGAATCATTAGTATGTCTCAAAAGACCTGGAAAAAAAAAACGGGTTGAAAAAGGTAGCTGTACCGCCTATACAAAACAAAACAAAACAAAACAAAAAACAACAACAACAACAACAACAACAACAAACAGAACATTGACAAGAAAGACAATGCATTTACTGACTATCAATTTTCTGAGTTATACTCGGAATGAACAACATCCTCTACTTTACGTGGAACATAAAACCAGTCAGTTGGAACAGACAGAACAAGACCAACTCGTTTCTGACAAAAGTGAACTGACACAAGTTTAAAAGATTTAGTCAGATCACCCAGCAAGACACTCTGTCCAAGATCATTTGCCAGGTACCCTGGAAAAAGGCTGTCACTGCTATCGACAGAAAGGAACTGCTGTGTGACAAATACCAAAGACTAGACCAGCGTTACCTCGGCTGAACTTGTTGTTTCAGTCCAGACAAAGAGACTAGTGCATTTCATCAGTTTCAGTCCAGACAAAGAGACCAGTGCATCTCATCAATTTCAGTCCAGACAAAGAGACCAGTGCATCTCATCAGTTTCAGTCCAGACAAAGAGACCAGTGCATCTCATCAGTTTCAGTCCAGACAAAGAGACCAGTGCATCTCATCAGTTTCAGTCCAGACAAAGAGACCAATCCAAAGAGACTAGTGCATTTCGTCAGTTTCAGTCCAGACAAAGAGACTAGTGCATTTCACCAGTTTCAGTCGAGACAAAGAGACTAGTGCATTTCACCAGTTTCAGTCCAGACAAAGAGACTAGTGCATTTCACCAGTTTCAGTCGAGACAAAGAGACTAGTGCATTTCGTCAGTTTCAGTCCAGACAAAGAGACTAGTGTATTTCACCAGTTTCAGTCCAGACAAAGAGACTAGTGCATTTCACCAGTTTCAGTCCAGACAAAGAGACTAGTGCATTTCGTCAGTTTCAGTCCAGACAAAGAGACTAGTGCATTTCACCAGTTTCAGTCGAGACAAAGAGACTAGTGCATTTCACCAGTTTCAGTCCAGACAAAGAGACTAGTGCATTTCACCAGTTTCAGTCGAGACAAAGAGACTAGTGCATTTCGTCAGTTTCAGTCCAGACAAAGAGACTAGTGTATTTCACCAGTTTCAGTCCAGACAAAGAGACTAGTGCATTTCACCAGTTTCAGTCCAGACAAAGAGACTAGTGCATTTCGTCAGTTTCAGTCCAGACAAAGAGACTAGTGCATTTCACCAGTTTCAGTCGAGACAAAGATACTAGTGCATTTCACCAGTTTCAGTCGAGACAAAGAGACTAGTGCATTTCACCAGTTTCAGTTGAGACAAAGAGACTAGTGCATTTCACCAGTTTCAGTTGAGACAAAGAGACTAGTGCATTTCACCAGTTTCAGTTGAGACAAAGAGACTAGTGCATTTCATCAGTTTCAGTCCAGACAAAGAGACCAGTCCAAAGAGACTAGTGCATTTCGTCAGTTTCAGTCCAGACAAAGAGACCAGTGCATTTCACCAGTTTCAGTTGAGACAAAGAGACCAGTGCATTTCACCAGTTTCAGTTGAGACAAAGAGACTAGTGCATTTCATCAGTTTCAGTCCAGACAAAGAGACCAGTCCAAAGAGACTAGTGCATTTCGTCAGTTTCAGTCCAGACAAAGAGACCAGTGCATTTCACCAGTTTCAGTCCAGACAAAGAGACCAGTGCGTGTCATCAGTCTCCTAAGTGACAACACTGAAAAGTGGATTAGGAGAAAGAGAAGCCAGTTTCCTTTCTCTTGCAGTTTTACCTTCCGCAATGCTAAACGAGGTTGCATACTCATCCACAGGTGAGTGAATTGGACAATCCCGATTTTACTTGAGTCAGACAAGAAACCAAGAAGTCAGAATGCATGGCTCTACGTCTACAGCCAAGCTGGTGATCTCTCTAGGGTAAACATCTGCTGGAGGAAAGGAAAGGAAAAGAAGGAAAGAAAGAAAGAAAGAAAGAAAGAAATAAAAAAAAGAAAGAAAGAAAGAAACCCCGATTTCACTGGTAGATGAAAATACATGCAGACGAGTAAGTACAGTTGCACTGCACGTGCAATGATTATGCAGTCTCAAAAAAGAAAAGAAGAAGAAGAAGAAGAAGAAGAAGAAGAAGAAGAAGAAGAAGAAGAAGAAGAAGGCCACAATTCACACACTATATCAGCAGTGACAAAAACAAACGAAACCACTTGAGGATTGAATAAAATAGACAAGCCTTTATCCTGACATATTTATTTCAACAATGTAAAATGGAAAGGAATCCCAGACTTGCATAAATTAAGGAGCAGTATCTGTCTATATAAAAAAAAACAACAACATTCACTTACATTTACTGTTCTGGACCGCCGCTGGTGATAAGGAAAATGAACGTGGTGAATAACATGCAAGTAATGCCACTATAACATGAATTCTGCAGCTTGGAAACTCCGAGGTCCTTGACGCATAAACGTTTCTATCTCGGCGTGTATTTCAAACATATGATAAAGAATACACAAAAATAAAGTCCACACTTCAAAAGTCCATACCTCAAAAGTCCATACCTCAAAAGTCCATACCTCAAAAGTCCATACTTCAAACGTGCACAGGCCTGATGGCACACGGGTCCGACTTATGCCACTACTGATCATTCTGAATCTTTTCCATCACATGGCATCAATGGCGTAAGCGCTATGGAAATTGTTCTAAGCGTAGACATGTTATAAAAAAAACTACAACTGAAACTAACATGATGGAAGCTTGCTTTGGCGCTTTTATTATTGGCATTTCTTACAGTTTCAGCCGGTATCTGGGCGACACTTTGAGTGCCAATGTATAGAGGTAATCATCCTATTTCGCCATATGCCATGATGTTCGGAGTTTTGGTACTGGCTTTAAGTACATGTAATTCTTCACATGCAAACAGATGCCATGGTTCTATTACTGGTGATTTGATTGCGATTTACGTGTGGATCTCACACATCACTGAATTCTGTTAAACTACGGGAACATGAATTTGAACTGAAATGAGAATCTCAACATGTTTCATAAATAGTATAAAACAGTCTTTCTTCCATACTGAGCACCGACCTCTGATTATTTGATTGTACAATCCTTAATGTGTCAATTGCGAATAATTTGTTCACACAACAATTTGTTGTTTGGAGGTGGTGGGTGTTGTTTCTGTATTCGTTTGTTTATCACACGCAACAAACAAGTCAGGTCGACAAGTCAGTTCGACATTTTATCATTGAGATCAATGTTTAGTCATTTACAGTGCACTGCTATTCAGTTCATATATCTGTTTCAAAGGCAAGGTGACAGGAAACGTGTAATCGTTCTTATCTTTCACTACATCCTCTTGCAGATTTGGTCCCGTCACTGAATGGATCTTTAACCATTACCTTCCAGGATGTTTCGCTGTCATGTGGGTTTCCCAAGTTCTCTCAGCCATCGTGGCCTGCGAGAGGTGTTTCTGCATTCTCAGCCCTCTCAAGTCTCAGGCGATACTTCCTACTTCTACCATGACGAGAATAATTGTTGCAGTCTTCGTTGTGGTCACAGGGCTCAGGTTTATCGTTGTCACTCGCTATCACATTGTGTGTGCTTACGATCCTGTCAGTGATAAGATTATCAGGACAATGACTGCCAGCAAGTTCTACAGCATGCATCGACAGTTGGTGGACATTTTAGACACTGTTGTCTATGCCTTGGGGATTTCTTGGGTGGTGATTGTGGTGGTGATGGCGACAACCATCGTTACAGTGATCAAGTTACGTCGGATTGCTGTGTGGCGGGCAGGTACATCTTCCAGCAGTGGTAGTGTGTCTGCACGAGACATCGCTTTGACCCGGATGCTGGTTGGGAACTCCATCTTTTTTATTGTCTGTGCTCTGCCAATGAATTTATTCAGGTAAAATTTCTATTGTTTGATTAGATAGATCGATAGATAGATAGATGGATAGGTAAACAGACAGACTGACAGTGGATAGGTAAATAGACAGACTGACAGATAGACAGATAGACAGACAGATAGATAGATAGATAGATAGGTAGATAGATAGATAGATAGATAAATAGATAGATAGATAGATAGATACATACATACATATATATATATATATATGTATATATATATATAGATAGATAGATAGATAGACAGATAGACAGATAGATAGATATTGTCATTTTTGTTTAAAGCCCAGCCGACTGTGTACAGCCATATCAGGGCTATAAACGTTTCAAAGCATATAATACTTCAACAGGTACAAAAAGGAAAAGAAAACCAAGTACACATACCAATGCATCTCCGTACATAATCTAAGGCGATGCCCTTGGCGTTGACCACTCTGTCTAATTTATCACACAGAGGATTTAAAAAACAAACCGGAATACAAATTGAAACATAACTAAGGACACTAAGACATATATAGAAACGGTTCTAAATTATTTAAAATTGCTTCCGCATATCTCATTTCCCTAGAGCCACTTAATACATGTACCCAACTGTCAATCCTAAGAGAAAGTTCGTAAGATATTATTGAACACATACAGGTGATTGGATCAGCAAAATGATAGAAGAAATGACAGAAAGCAAAGGACCAAGGTAGAAGAAAAGAGAGTGACAGCAAACAAGAAATTTCTAGCACAGAATGTCCTGAAGGTGGGGATACTATTCATTACTGAAAGAGCCCGGGCGTCTCCACAGGGGATGCAATACATAGATAGATACACAGACAGACAGACAGATAGATAGATAGATAGATACACAGACATATAGATTAATAGATAGAGAGATAGATTATAAGATAGGCAGATAGACAGACAGACAAGGTAGAAAGAAACTCTAGGGAGAGCTAGACAACAGAAGGTCTTCAGAGAAGTAACCCCCTTTAGACAAGTGTTTCGGCCCTGAATTCCTTACACTCTCGGGGGGCCGGGCCACATCCAGGTCATGACTCCTGGATGCCCTTCTGCTGTTGTCTATTTTTTTTTTTTTTTCCCACGCCGGGGATCGAACCTGGGCGATTCTGCGCTTCAGAACTGCGGTACGCGGTTTTACCAATGTGCTAACGGGGCACACATCATCTGTAGGGAATTTAATCCTTATGAAGTTCACTTTTTTGGTTCCTCCTTGCCCAGATCCAGCTTGAGCTCCTTTCTGCTGCCTCTGCCATCGCTTTAAGGGCTCTAGTCCTCTTCTTCCCAGAAATGGCGAGTTGTTTCATGAGATCATAAGCGGAGGTGCCCACAAACCCTCTTGCCCCGACCTCTATGGCGAAGATTTTGACCCGCAGACCTGCTTTCTTCAGGGTGCTGGCAAGACCGGCGTATTTTCCGGTCTTGTAGATATGTGCTTCTTCCATTCTGCTTTCGTATGGCACAGTGAGTTCTATCAGAATCACTTGTTTCGAGGAGTCAGAGTGGAGAGCGATGTCTGGTCTCATGCCTGTCTTGCTGATGACATCTGGGTAATTTCTCCACTCTGGGAGGTCTGCTGTACACTCCCAGTCGACTGCTCCATCCAGAAGACCCTTTGGCAATGTGCTGGTTGTCATAGCCCTTTCGGGCCAGACCTGTTTCCCTCCTGCTTTGTAGAACGTTGTCATAGCAATTGGTGCGTTTGGGGTCATGGTTTTTTTCGCTAACCACATCTGTGATCACTTTCAGAACTTGGTTGTGCCTCCATGTATACCTTCCTTGGGCTAGCGCTACTTTGCAAGAGCTTAGGACATGTTCCACTGTTTGTTTCTTCTGACAGAGCGGACATGCTGGGTCGTCTGCTTTCCCCCATTTCACTAAGTTTGCATTCGAGGGGAGCAGGTCATATACAGATCTGAGGAGGAAGCTTATCCTTAGAGGAGCCATGTGCCACATATCGTTCCAGCTGAGACTTCTTTGGAGTGCACTGTCCCATGTTGTCCATTGCCCCTGTTGACCTTGCTGGACTGCCTTCTGCACTCTTTTGACATCTTCTTCTTCCTTCAACTCCTGTATGATCATGTCTCTTTTTTCCTTCCCTTTGGCTTTGGACCACCACTGCATTTTTGTTGCTCCCAGTCCCTGTCTGTTGGTTTGCGTGTGTCCAATTATTTCTTTGATGCTGAGGTTTCTCTTGGCATTGTTTACAGCCTCTTGGACTTTCCACTTTCTGCCAGTTCTCAGCTTTGGATGAACTGCTCTCACGATATTGTCCTCCGATTCCTCCAGCATGCTCAACAGTCTTGCTTTTCCAACTTTGTATTCCTCCACTATGGATTTCAGAGGTAGCTTCAGCATTGCTTGACGACAGTAGAATGCAACATCAGTGAGACCAGGTGGGACACCGAGCCATTTTCTTGTGTATTTGTTGATTTTGGCTTCCATTGCTTCGACTGTGCTGGTGCAAATGTCATAGATTAGCAGTGGCCACAGCAGCTTTGGTATCAGCATGAACTGTAGACACCAGACTTTGTATTTGCCTGGCAGTCCGCAGTTATCTATTTTCTTCAGGCCTTCTTCTGCTGTTTGCTTGGTTTCACATCCCCTTTGTGTGTCTTTCAGGGAGTCATCATACCATCTTCCGAGACTTTTTACTGGCTCTTCTGTGACAGTGGGGATGGCTTGGTTGGCTACCATGAATTTGACTGAATCTGCCACTTTTCCTTTTCGCAGTGAGAGACTTCGGGATTTCTTAGGTTTGAACCTCATTCTTGAAGAGGCCACCAGCTCATCCAGCTGCTTTAAGATTTGGTGTGTCTCTTCCTCATCCGTGGACAAGACTGTTGTGTCATCCATGAAAGCTTTCAGAGGAGGCATCTGGTATCCATCTCCCAGATTCACTGGACCTGAACTCTTCATTGCAGCTTTCAAGATGACTTCCATTGCCAACACGAACAGTATGGGAGAGATTGCACAGCCCATTGCAATGCCCACCTCTAGGTCTATCCAGTCCGTGGTGTATTCTTTGGTAGAGAACCGCATTGAGAACCCTTGGAAATACTTCCTCAGCATTGTTCGGATGTTTTCTGGGATGTGATACATTTCAAGAGCCAGCTGGATCATATCGTGTGGAACTGATCCATATGCATTCGCCAGATCAAGCCAAACTACGTCAATGTCTCTCTTCTCTGTTCTTGCTTTTTGGATGGCATCCCAAATCAACGTGGCATGTTCCAAGCATCCAGGCATTCCTGGTATGCCTCCCTTTTGGACTGACATATCCAGATACTTGTTTTCAGTCAGGTATTTTGTCAATCTTGCTGCCATAACAGAGAAGAAGATTTTCCCCTCGACGTTCAGAAGTGATATTGGCCTGAACTGATTGATGCTGCTGGAGTTCTGCTCCTTCGGAATGTACACTCCTTCAGCTCTCATCCATTGGTCGCTGATCTTCTGGTTCCTCCATGCTGATCGAATCATCTTGTGGAGCCACTCGAGCACTTTTGGGCATTTCTTGTAGAGCAGGTATGGTATTCCGTTTGGTCCAGGTGCTGACTTGGCTCTGGCTTTCTTTACTACGTTCTTCACTTCATCCAGTGTTGGTGGTTTGTTATTGAATTTTCCTTCTGGCGCTGCAGGCCAAACCAGATTTTGGATTTCAAGTGGTGCCTCGCGCTGAGAATCGGAATATGTTTCCCTGAGATGCTGCTCTAGGGTTTCCTTGCCCACTGTGAGAGTCCCTGATTTGGGTTGTTCAAACAGCTTTCTTGCAAAGTCAAAGGGATCTTTGAAGAAACGATCTTGAGTCTTCTTCTTTTTGCTCTTTCTTCGCCTTGCTGATTCCACTTTGCTGAGAGCATTGTGTTTGGCCTTCAGATCTTTCCAGAGTTCCAGGAGCCCTTGCTTCTCGAATTCTGAGGCAGTTTTCATTCGCTTTTTAAGCTTCCTTTTCTCCCTCCGGATGCTCTCCATCTGTTGCTGTCTTCTGGATTTCTGGGGAGGCGTTTTTGTCTTTGGCTGCTTCACTCCATAAGTGTCCCTGCAGATAGAGTATATGATGTCTCCGTATGTGTCAAGTTTGTGTTCCAGCGTACTGTTCCCTATTAGCGCATTCAGCTTAAGGACAAGTTCCTCATCTAATTTCTCCCATTGTTCTTTTGCACCGGCAGGCGGCAAATTGAGTTTTCCACGTTTGGCGTTAAGAGCTTGTGCAAAATCCGCATCAGAACCGTCAGCGTGGATGTCCTTGGCACTATGGTTTAATTCCTGGCCTTGGTCATCCAACGTCTCACCTGCTATCGCAGTGCGCTGCTGCTGGTTCGTATGTGTCTTCAAACAGCCCATTTTTGTCCTGTGGATCTTCATGCCGCGTTTGGTGGTGAATCTCCTTCCACACGCACACGGAAATTCCAACTGGTCATCAATCATGGTCCGTTGTGCGTTTCCAGTCGTGATGGAGTCAGTGCCGATGGATTCATCATTCTCTCCCCCTTTCGGTGAATCCTGGGAGCATCTTTCATTTGGAAAACTCGTGGCATGTTATCAAAGGCAAGGTGGGAAGCCAACCCACAAAGCCCGCAGATCTAGTCTTTCCCAGTGTCCTTCGGTCTTTCCCGAATGTCCTCCGAACTATTCCCGGAAGTCAATGGACTGACCATGTGCAGGTAGAAAGAAACTCTAGGGAGAGCTAGACAACAGAAGGTCTTCAGAGAAGTAACCCCCTTTAGACAAGTGTTTCGGCCCTGAATTCCTTACACTCTCGGGGGGCCGGGCCACATCCAGGTCATGACTCCTGGATGCCCTTCTGCTGTTGTCTATTTTTTTTTTTTTCCCACGCCGGGGATCGAACCTGGGCGATTCTGCGCTTCAGAACTGCGGTACGCGGTTTTACCAATGTGCTAACAGACAAATAGATAGATAGATAGATAGATAAATAGATAGATAGATAGTTAGATAAATAGATAGATAGATAGACAGATAGGTCAGTTTCTTTATATTTGATCGTTTTATTTTATTACATTTCTATCAATTTTGCATTTGTTTGTCATTACTACTTAAACGATACATTGCATTTAGACATTTTTTTATGTAATTTGGTTGTATACAAGCATACATGCATTTTAATTTTTTTAGGTAATTTGGTTGCATACGAGCATATATGCATTTAGACATTTTTAGGTAAGTTGGTTGTATAAAATCATACATGCATTTAGACATTTTTAGGTAAGTTGGTTGTATAAAATCATACATGCATTTAGACATTTCAGAATTTGGTTGTATACAAGCAAACATGCATTTCAACTTTTTCAGGTAAGTTGGTTGTATAAGAGCATACATGCATTTAAACATTTTAAGTAATTTGGTTGTATAAAAGCTTACATGCATTAAGTCATTTTTAGGTAATTTGGTTGTATAAAAGCACACATGCTCTCCTTCATAATGTCTCGCATTGACTATTGCAATTCACTCCTGTCTGGTCTTCCTGCCTCCACCATTCACATCCTACAGCGCATTCAAAACAATGCTGTACGCCATGTACTCAAAAAGAAAAAAGCTGACCACAT
>JAPXFY010000022.1:39822629-39827629 GCA_030674185.1 Monoplex corrugatus
TTGTATACAAGCATACATGTATTTAGACATTTTTAGGTATTTTGGTTGTATACAAGCACACATGTATTTAGACATTCCTAGGTATTTTGGTTGTATACAAGCACACATGTATTTAGACATTCCTAGGTATTTTGGTTGTATACAAGCACACATGTATTTAGACATTCCTAGGTATTTTGGTTGTATACAAGCACACATGTATTTAGACATTCCTAGGTATTTTGGTTGTATACAAGCACACATGTATTTAGACATTCCTAGGTATTTTGGTTGTATACAAGCACACATGTATTTAGACATTCCTAGGTATTTTGGTTGTATACAAGCACACATGTATTTAAACATTCCTAGGTATTTTGGTTGTATACAAGCACACATGCATTTAAACATTCCTAGGTATTTTGGTTGTATACAAGCACACATGTATTTAAACATTCCTAGGTATTTTGGTTGTATACAAGCACACATGTATTTAGACATTCCTAGGTATTTTGGTTGTATACAAGCACACATGTATTTAAACATTCCTAGGTATTTTGGTTGTATACAAGCACACATGTATCTAAACATTCCTAGGTATTTTGGTTGTATACAAGCACACATGTATTTAAACATTCCTAGGTATTTTGGTTGTATACAAGCACACATGTATTTAGACATTTTTAGGTATTTTGGTTGTATACAAGCATACATGTATTTAGACATTTTTAGGTATTTTGGTTGTATACAAACACACATGTATTTAGACATTCCTAGGTATTTTGGTTGTATACAAGCACACATGTATTTAAACATTCCTAGGTATTTTGGTTGTATACAAGCATGCATGTATTTAGACATTTTTAGGTATTTTAGTTGTATACAAACGTACATGCATGTAGCTCACAAATCAATAACGACCAGCGCAGGCGTAAACTACGACTACAGTCCTTAAAATCCACTTCACAACGCCATACAGATGGCATGTCTCTGATAGAATTATTATTATTATCGTTAGTGTATTAATTAAGCATAGCCCACTTTGCAGAGCTATATTAGGGCTGTAACTATAACCTTGTTATCACTGAAAAACACTGGAGAAGAAACTTAAGTACACATATCAATGCATTTACGCGTATAATATAAGGATATGCCCCCCTGGCGTGATCATTTGATCCTATATATCACCATGGTTTAAAAAACAAACAAACATGGATACAAAAGTATGAACATCTCTAAGTACATTAAAATGCATAAAAATCTCATTTAAATACCTGAAATTGCCTCTGCGTGTCGCATTTCCCTAGAGCCGAAAAGGCAGTTAATATAAGTACTCGACAATCAATCCTTAGACAGATAGATGGTAGGCAATGCTTTATGGAAAACATACCAGGTGAATAGACCAGCAAAATGCAATCAATCTAAGTATTGTATTGTCAAGTCTTAGATAGGTGGTACGTAACACTTTATGGAAAAGATACAGGTGAATGGATCAGCAAGGTAGAAAACGATAGAAAGAAATGACAGAAAGCCAAGGAACAGGGCAAAACCTAAGGGAGTGATAGAAAAGAGGAAATTTCTAGCACAGAGTTTCCAGAAAGTGGGGATACTGTTTATACAGAGTCCCCGGCATCCCCACGTGGGGGTGGGGGTGGGGCTCTGATTGCATGATGAGATTTTGTTTGTTGACAGATCAAGGTTACCTTGCTGTCCTTATTAATGTATATATGATGGCACGCTTATCATGGAAAAAGACAAAATATTAGACAGATGGGGAGAGTACATTAAAGACCTTTTTGAGGATGACAGAAACGAAGAACACATTATAAAAAAGAACTTTGAAGGACCACCCATAATGAAAGATGAAGTTAGAGCAGCACTGAAAAAGATGAAACCAGGAAAAGCCCCATCACCAGACAACATTACTACAGAGATGATTGAAGCCCTGGAGGAATTTGGTATTGAAAAAATGACAGTCTTCCTAAATGAAATTTATGACACTGGAAAAATCCCCAAAGATATGTCAAAATCAATTTTCATTGCACTTCCAAAGAAGACAGGGGTTATAAAATGCGAACTCCATCGCACAATTAGTTTGATGAGTCATGTAACAAAAATACTATTAAGAATAATCATGACGAGGACAAGGAATAGAATCAAAAGAGAAATAGCAGATGAACAGTGTGGATTGTGGAAGGGAAAGCAACTATTAATGCCATATACATACTGAGAACTATCACAGAGAGGTCAGTCGAGATGAATAAGGATTTATATTTATGCTTTGTTGATTATACCAAGGCTTTCGATCGGGTAAAGCATGAAGAATTGATCAACCAACTAGAAAGACTCAATATTGATGGAAAGGATCTACGAATAATCAGAAATATGTATTGGGAACAAACAGCTGCAATGAGAATAGATAACGATATAAGCTCTTTCCAAAACATCAAAAGAGGTGCCAGACAGGGTTGTTTTTTGTCACCAGATCTGTTTTCACTTTGCAGCGAAAACATCACGAGAAACCTAGAGGAAGACCCTGTATTAAAGGTTGGAGGGAAAATGATAAACAACATTCGATACGCAGATAACACCGTGCTATTTGCAGAAAATGAAAGGGACCTGAAATTCTTGTGAATATACTAGAAATAGAAAGCAAAGGTAAGGAAGACTGAAGTGATGGTGATCAGTAAAAAACATGAAATCCCCTCATGCAAAATAACAGCAAACAGCACAACCTTGAGACAGGTTGATAAGTTTAAATACCTGGGAACGATCATTTCACCAGACGGCAGATGCACATCAGAAATAGCCAGCAGAATCGGCCGAGCCAAAACAGCATTCAAGAAGATGACAAGCATTCTTACAAGCAAATGCCTATCAACTAACATCAAGAAGAGAGTTCTTGAATGTTGTATAGAACCAGTACTGTTGTACGGTTCTGAGGCGTAGACAGTCAGCAAGCAAAGCCAGAACAAGATTGAAGCAGCCGAGATGTGTTTTTAAGAAAAATGTTGAGAGTTCCATGGACAGCAAAGAAAACAAACGAGACAGTCTTGATGGAGGCAGACACAAGTAAATCATTCATAAGGAAGATCAGGAAAAGACAGGCAACATTTATAGGCCATTTTATGGGGAAAGGGGAATTGGAGCACCTGGTCACGAAGGGAAAGCTGGAAGGAAAGAGAACACCAGGTAGACCCAGGGAGAAGATACTAGATGGACTTGCAGAGGATAAAAGAGATGCTTGAGGCAACAAGACATAGAAACAGATGGAAGTTCATGATCGCCAACGCCATGCGGCAAGGCACCTGATGATGATGATGATTGTTCTATGATTGTATATTCTGTCATGTATCAGAAAAAGAGAACTTGTATGACAAACGGAAAAAATCCATGTACACTGACGCTACAGGTGGTGTATGATGGATCAGATCTATAAAAGTCATGGCACTGGCCATAAGCCTGCACATAAGTAAGGTCTTGAGATCCAACGTAGCGTATAGGGTCTATATCTATTCTTGCATCCATCCCTCACTGGAACATCTTAAATTTGATTGTAGTGAAATATACTTCTTCATCACCGATGTCACGTAAAGCAGAAGAAAATTCACACACACACACACACACACCACACACACACACACACACACACACACACACACACACACACACACACACACACACACACACACACATACACACACACACACATACCACACACACACACACACACACACACACACACATATATATATATATATATATATATAATCCGGCCTATTGTTTCATAGTCCGTGTTCCCAACACCCAACCAAATTTCAAAACCCTACCAGTGGGCAAGATCTCGCAAACTCAAGGAGTCTGCCACTGCCGGATAAAAGATGACACACTGGGTGGAGCGGATATGGTAATGTCCGAGTTCGATGTATGCTTCTTGAATAAACAACAACTCCAACTCTCATTTGTTTTTGGCTTTTCTTCTTATTCTTCTTCTTCTAGCTTTGTGTTTTCTCGACAAGCAGCCTTATATTTCTCCCTCCCGTTTCTCATTATGGAAAGAAACCGTAATCATATGCAAATGGCTCAGGATGAAAGGAAAGGAGAAAGCAGAAAGCTGTTATGGTAATGCACGGCAGCACAAAATCACACAGGATATTCTGGCAACGACGGAAAAAACAGCTCCTATATATATAACTGATCATCAGTTGCCTTTCTAATCTTCGTCTTTGATCTTTCCGCCTGTGAATTAGAACGCATGAGAACACCATTGTCTTAAAACCTTTTTTTTCAGCGCTTCTGATCGAAATTTGGGTCGTAAGAAGAAAACTGAGTATTAGATTTAAAACTCCTGACAGCAAACAATTCTCGCAAGAAAGGAGTGAGCGAGATTTAACAAGGGAGGGAACTTTTATTGGATTAATGCTGTTACGGTGAAGCAGCAGTTGCTTCCCGTATTGAGTGGTACTCTTTTACTAAGGCGTAGTTACAAGATGATCATGATTTCGTCTAGCGCAGAAAAAGAGTAAGGGAGAGAGGAAAATATGTATACAAGCAAAGTGTGCATTTCATCTTATGACCTTTTCTTGCAGTAAGAAGTAAATTTGCCTGATTAATAAGCGGAGAGGTGTGCTGCGCGTGCGCGTGCGTGCGTGCGTGCGTGCGTGTGTGAGTGTGTGTGTGTGTGTTGTGTGTGCGTGTGCGTGTTTGTGTGTGTGTGTGTATGTGTGTGTGTTTGTGTGTTTGCGTGCGTGTGTGCGTGACTATGATTGTGTGTGTGTGCGTGCGTGTGTGTGTGTGTGTGTGTGTGTGTGTGCGTATGTGTGTGTGTATGTTTGTGTGTGTGTATGTTTGTGTGTGTGTGTGTGTGTGTGTGTGTGTGTGTGTGCATGTGTGCGTATGTCCGTGTATTTGTGTGTGTGTTCCTCTCTCTCTCTCTCTCTCTCTCCCTCCCTCTCTCTCTCTCTCTCTGTGAGCACGCACGCGCGCGCGTGTGTGTGTGTCTATGAAGTCTCTGTGTGTGT